>JAPVLO010000010.1:14864584-16089376 GCA_027257055.1 Cephalopachus bancanus
TCTCCAGTGACTTTCATCTTTGTATTGCAAGAACAAAAAACAAAAAAATGAAGAAAATTTTATTCACTAGAGTTCATCTTAGGGAAAAGACTGCCTGTTTTCAGGAACAGCGACAAATCTTGAAAACATGCTTGAACAAAATAAGATGCCTCCTGAACTACTAAGCAGGAGAAAGAAGAGGTAAATTGTTTCTGAGGAGAAAGGAGAAGGAAAGAAAGAATGTTCTGAACAAAGAATAAAGAGAAAAAATGGGTAGCAAAAGAAGGCAGGGCTTAAAAAATGGGTAGCAAAAGAAAAAGATCTTATAAAAGAGCCATAAAATGCAAGCTATCAATACATATATAATTTTAAATATTATAGTTGTCACATTAAAAAAGTAAAAATAAATGGGTCATATTAATTTTAATATCATATTTTATGTAACACAATGTATCCAAAAACATTATCTTAGTATGTAATCAATATAGAAATTATTTTAAAAATATTTTAAATTCCTTTTGTTGTGTTAAGTTTTTAGAGTCTGGTGTGCATTTGTACTTATAGCATATCTCAGTTTGAACTAGCCACATTTCACGTGCTTAATAGTCACATGTGGCTTGCGGCTTCCACAGTGGACATCTGTGAAGCAGGTTTACTGTGACTGGTATTAATCCCAGGGGAGGACTCTAACTACCTCTCCACTACCATGCAGTGGTCTTAATCCACTTGCATGAATCCAAAACATAGAACACTCACACAAGTTGAACAAAGCATTTTATTATTCACAGATGGGTAGCAAGGGTCAATAGATGCCTGGAATTTACGGTAAGCTAGTCTCCTGAGACTCAGGAAAGCTGCCCAGGGGGGATGGAGTCTCATATTCATGTGCCTCGTATTACACCACAGCTGAAAAGAGCTCTATCCTGGATTTTATACCCAGGGCTGACTTGACTAGCTGAGCTAAGCCATTGCAGGCATTTGTTCTAGGAAGGTGGGAACAAAATCCAAGCTATTCCGGTAAGTTTCTCCTTATCTAAGGACAATATAGCCCAGCATACTCTACAGCTACTCTGAGAAGTGCAAATGAGAAAGGAAGGAAGAGCTACAATGCCAAGGCCACCCGGGAACTTGCTCATCACCATCAAAAATCTAGACCTCTATAGTGTAGGTAACCTCCATTCAATACTAAGAATTTATTTTTTAGGACTTCTCTGGGATGGATGAACTTGGGTCAAATATAGAGCTGAATTTTGGATGATAGTTAAGCAGTAATACATTCATACCATAGATGCCTAACTGTGGGGTGTATCAGTTTAGCATAAATGAACACACAGTTTCTTGAGTAGGGAAAAATGATTAAGCATCAGATCTTCAATCTATTTCATTTCTTTACCCCAAAAAGAATAAAGATGACTCAGTCAGGTCTTCTTATACACATTCAAATTACAGATCTATTGGGAAACACATCAATTGTATTTAGTGACAGGGAAGACTTTCTCTAAGGAATGCTTTGAGCAGAAGCACCTAGTCTGTCAATGACTGCTTATAGCTAACTGTTGATTGCTGGGAATGGAAACTATAGATGTGTGGGCATAAGTTTCTAGAAAATTTCATGAAATCTATTTTGTTAGAAAATGAAGATATTGGGCCATTGCCTTGCTAAACTCTGGTGTGGCCATGTGCTTTTTGAGCATCGGCTGTCACCATGCTTCTTGGCTTTGGTCCCCTCCCCCACCTTGGGGAGGCGAATCTTCTCTCTCCCTTCTCTTTCTCTCTCTAATATACTTTTAAATAAACTTTTCTTTCAAAAAAAAAAAGAAAATGAAGAAATTTTATGATTAAAAGAGTTGTTCTATGTACATACAAGGGGTGGGCAAAAACCCAAAATTTATTTATAAAAAATTGTGTATTTATTCTTACATGTTTAAATTTCAGTCACCTTCAAAGTACTCTCCATTTGATGCAATGCAATACACCTATTAAGATGCTTTGTTCACTGCTCAAAACAGTTTTTTGAACTTGTTAATTTTGATGCTTTTTAGAGCTCCTGTCATTTTTGTTTGGGTTTGGTGTTTTGTTGTTGTTGTTTTTTCCATCTCTTTCACATTGGCAAAATGTTTCTCTTTAAGGACTTTTGCTCATCCAGGAAAACAAACCAAAAGAAAAGTTGTTCAGGGCAAGATTGGGTGAATAGGGGTGGTGAGATATGGTGGTCACACCATTTCGGTAAAAAATAGCTGAGCACTCAGCACGGTGCATTGTCAAGGTGAAACAATGAGTCACCTGTTTGCAGACTCGGAATGTTTTGTCTGTAATGCAGCCTCTCACTCTCACCACAACGCTAGCTGGTACACTGAGGCTGATGGGTTCTTAGAACACTAACTAGCAGGGGAAGCCTTGCTACAAGAGGCCTGCCCTTCAAAATAATTCTGACTTTTGGAGGGTCCCCCCTCAGAGTGTTGTTGTATGCACTATCAGAGAGCTCATAAGTTAATCAAGGCCAGAAAGTGTTCTGATGTGGTGAGAAGATAGGACATCTACACTATGAGTTCTCAACTTCTTGCTTTGCCTGTGTCGTGGGTTATTTTTAAACTCAGAATTATTAGAAATGCTTGATATGGGTAAAATGTTTGATTCATGTGAGTCTGGTTTGATTATTAGTCCTTTGTGGATTTTTGTTGGAAGATTGAAGTATTTAATATGAATAAAATGAGGTCTATGAAGATACACAAGGTGACTTGATTACAGATAATCCCCGATTATTAAGCAAGAGTTTGAACACCTAGTAGAAATTATTTTATCCGGTGTGCCACTGTCCTGAATGGTAGCCACTAGCCACACACGGCTGTTTAAATTTAAATCAGCCGGATGCAGTGACTCACACCTATAATCCTAGCACTTTGGAAGGCCGAGGTGAGAGTATTGCCTGATCCCACAGGTTTGAGATCAGCTTGAGCAACTTGGTGAGACCTCATCTCTACAATAAATCAAAAAATTAGCCAGGTGTGGTGGCACATGCCTGTAGTTCCAGCTACTTGGAAGGTAAAGGCAGAAGGATTGCCTGGGCCCAGCATGTTGAGGCTGTGTTGGCTGTGAGCATGCCACTGCACTCCAGCCTAGGTGACAGAGTAAGACTCCGATTCAAAAAAACAAAGAAAGAAAGAAATTGAAATTAATTGAAAATTTTAAAAATTAAAAATTGAGTTCCTAATTACAGAAAGTTGTACTGAACAACCTTCTTCTAAGATTGGAGATATTAGTGGGAACCGTGAACTAGAAAGGGAACTTAGTTTTGAGTTATGAACATTCTAGTGAAATATTGTAGAGATGTCAGGTATCAAAGTAGGACAAAATTTGTTTGGGTTTTAAGACATGAGGGAGATTGGAGAAAACGAGATAGGTATTAGTAAGGTCTTGGAAAGATGGAAGCAGGAATGTTCGTAGGTGTGTGTACTGTTGAAGAAACTAAGTTTTCTTTATGAATAAGTCTGGTAGTAGATGGTGCCCAAATAAAGTAAGACTATGGAATTGCAGCAATTGAGGGGAAGGCATTGACTTTTCTACTGTTTTAGAATTTGTGATATGTTCTCACTCATAAGTGGATCTTGAACAATTATAATACAATAAGAAAGCATTTGGCAGTAACGGAAAACTGTCAGGGAAGGGGAGGATGGGATTGGCAGTTGAGGGAAACTGCTAGGGGAGGGAGGGATATGCCTCATCAACAAGGGTACATGCATAATCAGTGTTTGTATACCTAAACCTGAATTGTACCCGACATAATAAAATAATAATATAATAGAGTTTGTGATCCAAACTATATCCCAAGGAGTGCTATATCCCAAGGAGAAACAGGGGAGGTACACCTAATATTTGGATCATTTTATTACATTACATGGTGCCTAACATAAATATGTCCTCAATAAAATGGTCAAATGAATGGATTAATCCAATCCCAACTGACTATCTTAAAGCAAATTTTGTTCATGGGCAACTATTAGCGTGTAAAAGGTGAAGCCAGCACACTCTTTGACTTGTTATGATTTTGCAATGACAATATAAATTTAGATCAATTGCAGTTCTGATACAAGTACCCTTAGAAGCTAAAAGGTAGACTGGCTTGTACTGGAGGCCTCTTAACCTTTGGAGATTCATAGTGTTTCTTTATTTTAGATTCATTGCTATACTCAAAGCTCTGAAGTGTCTAATCTAAGTAGGCACTAATCTGCAGCACATCTTCAACTACAGAGCAAACCTTATGATTCTAAAAGGATCTTACAGACACCTTCAAGTTGAAAAAAAGAATGAAAAAAATAGATAACACGAGGACATTTACCCTTTTAACTCATTCTAACAAAGACAATTCTAGAAGTGCCTCTCAGTTTGGATCCCAGGACACCAGTCCTGAGGTCTGACTTAAGTGCTGAAATTGCCCTGTCTGGTTTAGATTCAGTGTTGCTGAACTATATAAAAAAAGACTTCATTAAGTTGGCTTTCATTCTATTTATGCCTCTGTCATTTCTTTCAGTGTTTAAGTGAAAATAACACGTAAGAAATCATTGCTGACAGCCCTAGAATTTGTCTTCTATTATTTACTGTGAAACTCCTCTCTCCACCCACCATTACACTCTAACAAGTCAAATATCAGTTATAGGGATATTTAAGACCCTGTAATTCACAGCATGGTATCTGTTTTGACTATATTTAATAGCCAGCATTTACTCCAAATGAGTTAAAGTATATTATTGTGAGAGCGTTTATTTTCACTACTTTACTGCTTTGGTAAACATGTTCTTATTTCTCAACTGCTTTTCTGTTCCTTCGTAACTTTAAACCACAGGATACAACTAGCTAATGAACAGGACTAGACACTGCACCAACCAGGTGGCTAAGTGTAGCAAATTAGTACCATGCTATCAATGGAGAAACAAATATCAAACACTCTAGATGCTCTGGCTTCACGTTTTTTCACCTTCGTGTCTACGCGAGGCTTTCCCCTTGACTCAGCCCCCAACATGGCTTTCCCTGTCTTGCAGATTAGTATTACCATTTATCTTATTGTTTGAGTCAGAAATTTGGCTACCATTCTCCACCATCCGCCTCATTATTATTTGATAAATGTAGAATCAAATTGTACAGCCTACAAGATAATTTGGAGCAGCTAAGGTCTCACTCTTCACACCATCCTTTCAGAATTATCTAGGTTGTGATTGTGAGTGTGTATCAACTATGGGTGATTATTTATGTAAACTCTGGCTTTTCTTTCATTCCCAATGAAAGAAAATCCAGTGTCTACTGAATCTGTCATAATCTTGACTTTGAAGATGTTTATACTTTTAATTCATTCATATTACTGTATTTAATAGTTTTTAGTGCTTGAACAAAGAGGAAAGTAGAAATCTGGATATATTAAAATATCAACTTTTGCAACTTTCCTATAATTGTCTTTAGAGAACTCTGATGAGAGCTAAGCCATCTATATCAAATGTAGAATAAAACCCAGTTCACATGCTAGAATTATCTTTCTTATAAGTGCAAGGTAAATGTTTATATGGTTAGATTACCCCTACTGCAACTATTGTTCAGAATTTATTCCACCACTCTGTCAGTTTTCTCTATAAGAGTCACAGAAGGCCGGGCTCGGTGGCTCAGCCTGTAATCCCACACTTTGGGAGGCTGAGGTGAGTGGATTGCCTGAGCCCGCGGGTTCGAGACCCACCTGGGCAACTTGGTGAGACCTCATCTCTACAATAAATCAAAAAATCAGCCGGGCGTGGTAGCGCATGCCTGTAATTCTGGCTACTTGGAAGGCTGAGACGGAAGGATCGCTGGAGCCCAGCAAGTCGAGGCTGCGGTGGCTGGGAGCGGCCACTGCACTCCAGTCTGGGCAACAGAGTGAGACTCCAACTCAAAAATAAAAAAAAAAGTCACAGAAAAGTATGTTCATAGCCCATTTTGGTTAGTTGGCTAGTTATAATTACTATGTATTAGCAAATTGTGAAATTTAATAGTATAAAATATTTTCTTTTCTTTTCATATTCCTTGATACTTAATAGTACTTGATACTTAATAGTATCAAGGAATATGAAAAGAAAATTGTGAACATGATTTGCGCTTATAAGGAGTTATGATCTAATACAAGGGAGATACAAAAAGAGATTTTAAAAATGAACAAATTGGTAGACAACTAAGATTGTAAAATTATGTACTCAAAATGTGACTATCAGGATGAAGATAATGTTTAAGTTTCACTGATATATAATAGGAGACAAACTAAATGCCAATGGTGCAATAGTAAATACATGGGATAGAACATAGCCGTTAAAGATGATATTTACCAAAAATGTTTAAAATATGAAAAATGCTCACAGTGCTATGTTAAGTAAAAATAATAAAAAATGGATCAGTATTATATAAATAATTTAAAAAATCAAATCTATGCAACTTCCAGAAGTTTACCTTTCACCCTTTCATTAAAAAAAAAAAAAAAAAAAATCTCTTTTATGGTTCAGTTTTTGTAGTTGTATTAGTTGTTGGTGTCATCTCTACCACGACTTGTTGGTGCCATCTATTACATCCTCTATCAGTTTGTGAAAGCTTTGGCACCTGGCTTATGTCCATAGAAAAGGCTTTACCACTCTGCAGTAACAAATAGCTCAGAAGTTCTGTTGACTTGCAGGGATAAATGTTTATTATCCACCTACGATAATGTCCTCACATGTTAACTCTGGGTCTTCCTCTTGTATTCTCTCTAGAAGCCAGGGTGATGGAGTTAACTCTCTCTGGAACTTTGTCACCACAGAAAGAAAAGAGACGTGGCAGACCGCACATAGACTCTTAAAGTTTCTGCCTCTCATGAGCTCACATCACATCCTGCACACTTCATTGACCAAAGCAAATCACATACCTACTCCCAAACTCAACCTGGTGGGAATATGAAAACATCCTTCCAAGAGGGACATTACAAGAAGGTAAATAATAATAATATCAGATCTTACAATACATAATAATACTCATCTCTCATTCCCTCAGCAATCTCACATTAAATAACTTCCACTGCTACTTCACCTTAACTATCTATACTCATGTCACATCTCATATACTATGGTTTCGGCCTATCAAAGGAGCTCACATCCCATCTCCTCACACAACCTCTGGACTCCTTACTCAAGAGATGATGGAAATACTTCACTTAAATGAAACTCTAGGTGGTGTATTAATTAAAGTCAAAGATGCGTTATCATCTACTTGTAAATGGGAAGGGCTTTTTTCTGTGCTGACCTAGAGTGGTCTGGTACTGTTGGTGGCCTGGAGCATCCTTTCTCTAATAGCGCTAAGGTCATTTATATTTACCTTCTTTTACCCTTTTGGGTCCCTTCCCATATAGCCAGGTAGAATGAGTGAGTGGAATGAGGATAGAACAAGCTATCTCTCAGTAAAAATTGAGGTAACTGTTCTCTTGAATCTTAAATATTCTCATTTCTGCCTCTTTGTGAAAAGGTAGCCTTTCCTTGCTTAGAATAGACAAAGCATGTGAGTATTATTTGGGCTTTGGTATAGAAGTAGAAAGGCATTTCCTATTTAACTCTAGTTCCAGAACTTTTAGTCTTCAACGCTCAGAAGGTTTTTTCTAAAATATAACTAGTGATAGTCTCTGGCTTGTGGAATTATATATGAGTTTTATTTCTTTTGTTTTTATAGTTTTCTTGATTTTTCAAATATTTATTTCACAATGAGGACACAGTGATTTTTATAGTCATAAAATGTATATTTTTTTCAAAAACAGCATAGGAAAGAGTCAAAAGTAAAAACAAAGACTAAAGGAAATCTGGCATTGGGAAAGTCAGTGGTAATTCCAGATCATCTGAGGGTCCATATAATGCCTTGTTTATTTATATAAGTCCCTTAGTTCTCAGGTTGAAAGATGCTAGTGTGACCTGATGTTTCTATGCTTCTTGTGATTCACAAATATCCAATGTCGACACTAGACACTACACAGATCAGCTCTTTTTGTAGTTCTTGGCAAAGATGAACAGAGAGGGTAACATGAGGGGAAAAAACACTGCTGAGGTTTTTGGAGCTTTTGGCCCACACTCCAATACAGAACTCTTCTGAGTTATCCTGAAGCAAAAGGATGGAGAACATTGTAGATGCTGCCCACCTTCCTGAACTAAGTACACCAAAGAACCCAGAAGCAAAGGAATCTGCATATTTTATCTTGTTACTTCCTTACTGAAGCACTCTTATGTTTAAGGATTTCTAATTCAGAGCACACTCACCATTAAGGAGAGGAGAGGACAGAAACAAGATGCCTTTTCTCTAAACCTTGGCTGCTTGTTTTGAGCATTTTTTTAGGCATGGAGAAAATATCTGTTTTTGAGTCTATTTACCTAACCGATGTTAGTCAAAGAGAGACACAGATGGTGAGAGAGAGAGAGAGATCCTAGCAAGAAAAAGTACAGAATATATATGCATCAAAAATGCCTTCACTAGCAAAATATTAATAAGATGTCCTAGGATCAAAGCATTTTCTTGCAACATTCTTTCTCTTTGTTGGAAAGAAGTGAAACTTTTTCTGAGCTTTCTGTAGCCAACACTTGTCAAGATTGCAATGAAGAGATGATGTTAGGAAGAATGAGTCTTCTAATATCTTAAATGAATTGGGGGATAAGTTAGGACTTTTGTTTCTTAGAAAAATGGTCTTCAGCCCTTATTAATTACTGTGTTCAGTCTTTACTCCAAATCAGTGGACGATTTATCGCCAAATTTTAAGCATGAATTTTATGAATAATTTTAATAAATTGTAACGTCACAGATCGTCTAAGAAACATGTATCTGAATTAGCAAATTAATAGTTGCAAAATGGGCAAAGCAACTCAAAAAACGTTTTGAGCAGGCCATCTCCTGTCACATTGACAGATTTAGTTTTATTTGCATTATTTTACAAACAGCTTTAAGGGAAGCTATGGTTTATTGGAGCAATACATTTGTACCATCATGGTTTCTCTGGCTGTTAACAAAATTTCATTTTGAAAATACTTCAGAAGATATTTCTAGCTTAAAAAATAGAAGTAAGATCAAAGTATAAAAATTAAAACAATTTTAAATCAAACCGCATGTCAAACCATATAAGAAGCAAATACAATTCAGTATAAGAAGAAAAGTTTAAGCAATCTCCAAGAGTTTGTAAAAAAGCATTTTTATATAAAAAAGAATTCTTTACCGCCTTAATCCATTATTAAAGGTGACCATTCATCCTTAGTAATCAGATCAATTTGTGCTGAAAATTTAGTTCTATATGTGTGAATTGGAAGTGATCTTATTAGTGTTCTACTACATCAAGTTTGATAAAATCCTCAATCCATTTCAGTTAAGTTTCTATTGATCCACTTAAGAGATCAATTTGGACTGGTTCGATTCTTTTGTCAAGGGATTTCATCTGGCTTGAGTTTAACGTTATGAAATAAATGTGATTTAGAAATGTAAGATGGAATAAAAAAGAGTCCAGATGAGTGTTGACAATTACTTGAACTGTAGCTTTTCCATCTGAGCATTTGATAGGGCATTGCCGTTTAGAAATGAGCTAGAAAAACAATAGGACAAAGAGGTCAAAGAGTGCCTTTCAAAGGAGTTCACAGCCATCCGGCCCCTCACTTTTACCAGTGATTATGTTTGAAACTTGTTTGTCAATCAAAATACAGTTTTAGTTTTATTCCGAAGTGTGTCTTACATATATTTGTACTGATTTTCATGATCAAAGTATTTCCTTGTGCCTACTTTTCTGTAACTTTCTGCATTTCATCCTAATTTTTCTTAGAAGAGAAAGAATCGATTTAAAAATGTTTGGAGATCTCAAGAACAGTTACTGGAGTTCGATCTGATAACTATTTTTTTCTGCCTCCTCCACCTCCTCAGGGATTGTTTCAGAAGTGGCCTTCGCATGGGAACTGCCCAGAAACATTTCTATTTCTTCCCTAATCCCATTTTCTTATTTGTAGAATGGACTAAGAACTCTTTTCAGCGGGAAGCAGTCATCCAGACCTGTATTCTGCCTGGTTAAGAATAGGTATGCAGGCTTGTAGACATTTTGCATTTACTCAGTATGTTAAGGAAGTTCAAAGTCAAGTGAGGACAAAGACATTGAAGGCAGGGACAGAACACAATGTAAGAAAGCAAGAGACTGAAATCAGTTGTCAACCTGTTACCCAATGCCACTGTGTTCTCCTGTTATCAGATAAGAGAACAGAGCCAGGCTACAGTCCATAGAATAAGGGATTTATCAGTTTGTGAAAGAAATTAGACTACAGAAACATGGGAGGGCTAGTCGAGGGAATCAAGCTCTGTAAGGAAGATGGGAGATCAGAGAAATCATCACCAAGAAATCAAGAAAGTACCAGTTGAATCTTATGAAGAAATCCAAGAAGCCGAGACCGCCTGGCAGCCAAAGTAGGACCATGCCCAGATGCCTGTTCACATGTTCTAATGGCATAAAAAGCAGAGAAAAAAATGATGGAGGAAGCCCAGACCCTGGTCAGGGAGTGAAATAAGAGGCTCCATTCTAACTATGATCTCATTTCAATTATTATTATTCAATCGCTACTAAAAGTTCATTTAAAAGGATTCTGTTGTGTTTCTCATGCAGGTTGGCTTAGAAAATAAAAGTCAATAGGCTGGTTTAAAAAAAAATCACCTTGACATTCATAGGAGATTTTAGGGTTCAACTTGTTTCATTTTACAAATGAGTACATTGAGATCTAATAAGTTTAAGAGAGTCAACCAATGAAAACACAATTATGTGACACAATGTGACATAAGACAGAATTACATCAGTCAACTCCCACCGGTGTTTTATTGTTTTTCATTTTTGGTTGTTTCCCCTTGAAGAGACATTTTCACTTAAAAGACTGACCAGGTCTCATACCTTAAAGTGCTTTGATCCTGTAACTAGCCTTATTGACATTTACCTTAGCAAATCTACTTTTCATGGCTTGGTCCTGAGAGGCTGTTTCCCTAGAGACTACGTTATAAGAGGTGGGTGACAAAAGAGAAATTTCTGTATACTTACAACCTAAGAATATTCATCTTTATTCAATTTTACCCAGAAATTCTGAGATCCTATTATATTCCATCTATTGGATTAGGAACATGAAGAAGTACAAAAAAGATCAGAAATGACCTCTCTGCTTTAGAATAAACTATGTTTTAGGTAAATCTACTGACTTATACTGTTTTCTCATCAGCTGCCTTCATGTTAGCTTTTGGATGATTGAAAATGTTTGCTAAAATGTGTTAGATTAAGCATTCAGCTCAAATTTGTTCCAATAGGCAGAAAAATTAAGGATATGAAAGGAGGTGAAATAACGTTTGTTTTTTTTTTTTAGACCAACGTTTCTTAAAAATAGAAAGAAAAAAAAACTACAAAAATTGCAGGCAGCCTTTCACACAAAAAATGCTGTGTTTTAAAAAATGTCAACATACTGGCCAGGTGCGGTGATTCAGCCTGTAATCTCAGCACTTTGGGAGGCCGAGGCTAGAGCACTTGGGAGGTCTAAGCCTGACGGCTCAAGACCAGCCTGGGCACCTTGGTGAGATCTCATCTCTACAATAAAAATCACAAAAACTAGCCGGGCATGGTGATGCACGTCTGTAGTTCCAGCTACTTGGAAGGCTGAGGCAGAAGGATCACCTGAGCCCAGCAGATTGAGCTGTACTGGTTTTTGACCATTGCTCTGTTTAAGACATGTGAACTAGTAAGTTGCTGATGACATTGATTAATAGTCACAGAAAACTTGGAAGCTTAATCAGTCTTCAAAAAAAAATTGTTTGTGCAGCTTAAAGTCAATACTGCAATGGATAGATTTTTTTTAAAAAAATACATTTAAAAACACAGAAAAATTGCATTTCTTTCTCCTGGGTGGTGTGGGCTGTTCCTTCTCTTTCTGGAACTAGCTGGTAGGAATTATAATCAGTCTTTTATTAACCTACTGAAGATGAAATCTACTTTGCAGGAGCATAGTGGCCATTCTACCATCTTGTTTCTCTCCTTATTTTTGTTTTAAGTTGGAGTCTCACTCCTTCACCCAGGCTGGAGTGCAGTGGCATGCTCCCGGCCGCTGCAACCTTGACCTTCGGGGCTTAGGCAATCCTTCTGCCTCAGCCTTCCATGTAGCTGGAACTACAGGTGCACACCACCATGCCTGGCTAATTTTTGTGATTATTGTAGAGACAAGGTGTCACCAAGTTGCCTAGGCTAGTCTTGAACCCCTGGGCTCAGGCAATCCTCTTGCTTCGGCCTCCCAAAGTGCTGGGATGACAGGCTGAGCCACCACACCTGGCCCCATCCCGTTTCTTATGTCAAAAGAGAGTTAAATGAACATACAACTCACGGAAGTGATACAACATCCATTCCTAGGGTGCAGCAATTGAAGAACAAATGAGCTGAGAGGGGATGGGTGATGAATGTATTCTGAACATTCCAGAAGTGGTCCTACTCCAGACTGCCACCTCTATGCTCTGCTTGATTTCTTCTGCTCCCTGTTGCTGAAAACACTTTCCAACGTCCACATGTTCGTGTGCATTCTGCATCTCCACTGCTACACATCCTTGTTTCCACATGACAACTACATGAGTCTTCTCTGTTCTTCCTGAACCAAAGACATTGGCAAATACCTGGATCCACATGAGTGCCAAGGTTTTAGCTGCTTTGTAGACCATGGAAAGCACAAGGTACAAAGAGTGGGAGAGACATTCGTTGTTCAGAGCTTCCATGCTTTCCTCTGTGATAGAGTTCCCTCAACAAGCTGAAGTAAGAGTCTACTCTCTGGGTCATTTAAGGTGGTTTTGTGAGGTCTTCTCTCCACTTGTCTCATAGATTTTCTTGATGTTCATTTCAATTGTATGTCATAGAGGAAAAGGCAAACCAACTTTGATTTGCTCCAGTCTGATACCTCTGTCCTTTTGAGAGCACCCATTTCACTTATGTAAGAGAATTTACAAATAGTCAAGGAAGGGCCTAAAAGACGACAAAATGACAAGAAAAGAGAAACTTATGAAACAATATCTTTATGGAAACTGAGTCATTTGTCATTTAAACAAAAAAGACAGTACAGCATGAGTGATGAACTTGTGATAACAAAGAGTCTAACCATCCTGCTACAAATGCATGGAATGGAAACATGAAACAGCTAAGAGGGATTGGATGGAAATATACACCATGAATTTTATTATTGCACCCTCAGTTGGTGAGGCAAAGGCAGTGACTCACTGGATCTTGCTTGTCAACTTCATATTGTATTTTGCATTCACAATTTTTAAAATATGTATCTTAATTGACAAATGATAATTGTATGTATTTATGAGATACATGTGATATTTCTTTTTTGTGACTCAATGTTTCACTCTGTCACCCAGACTGGAGTGCAGTGACAGGATCATGGCTCACCATAGCCTTGAACTCCTGGGCAAAGGTCATCCTTCCACCTCAGCCTCCTGAGTAGCTGAGACTACAGGTACGGTCAACAAGCTTGGCTAATATTTAAAAAAATTATTTTGTAGAGACAGGTCTTGCTGTGTTGCCCAGGCTTGTCTCAAATACCTGGGCTCAAGCAACCTTCCCCCCTTGGTCTCTCAAAGTGCTGGGATTACAGTTGTGAGTCATAGCACTCAGGTGGATATTTTAATCTATGCATATATTGCAGAAAGATTAAATCAAGTGAATTAACATATTCACTACCTCACCAACTTATTTATTTGTGTGTATGAGTGTGGTGAGAAGGTAAAAAAAATCTATTCTTTTGGCAATTTTGAAATATACAACACATTACTATTAACAGTGGTCACCACGCAGTGCAATAGATCAAGTCTATTCCTCAAGTCTGACTGAAACTTCACGCCTGTTGATCAAAATCTTCCCCTTACTCATCCTTTCTGCCCTCTCCGATGAACAACTTTTTGCTCTGCTTTTGCAAAACTGACTTTTAGTTTTCACATGTAAGTGAGATCATACAGTATTTGTCTTTCTGTTCATGGCTTATTTACTTAGTGTAATGTGCTTTAATTTCATCTGTATTGTTGCAAATGAGACAATTATCTTATTTTAAAGAGTATAATATTGCACTGTGTAAGCATATATATATATAGTGTATATACATATATAAAGCATGTATCTACATATATACATCACATTTTCATTATCCAATGGATTCTTGAGTTACTTCCATACCTTGGCTATTATGAACAATGAACATGGGTGTGCAGATTCCTGGACCTACTAACATCAATTCCTTTGGGTGTATACACAGATGTGGATGCAATCACAATTTTTAAGGCTTCTCTTCAATGCCACTTCTTTTATAAGATCTAGTTTCTCCTGCTAGTAGACCCTTCTGTCCCATGCCGCCTTAGCCACATTTATCTTTACTGTTGTGTTTATAACATACCACCATTATAGTAGTTTTTATTTAGGTATATTGCCTTCCCAGTGACTTTCACAAGGATCCTGAACTCCTTGAAAATGTGAATTAGATTTTTTTTCATATTTTTGTTGTTAAAAACAAAAAAAAACCGAGTCGTTGTGGTTCATGTTGGTGTTCAATTAGTTTTTTAAAAAAATTAATCTGAAAGAAGGTTGTTAGAGAAGTCTGATTTTGGAACAAAGACTTTAGCACAAAAGGTTGGACAAACATAGATCTCTGTGGAGAATTAAGAAATAGGTGACCCCGGGGGTCCCGTCTCATCACACCAGCTGTGAGTTTTTCCTCAGCTTCTTGCCTTTTCCCACCATTGTTTCTGTGCCTACAATTCTCAGCAATTGTAACCAGATACAGTCACTTAATATTTAGCAATTAAAATAAATTCAAACTAAAGTTTTAAAACCCAAAATAATAGGGACAAAAAAATGAGGATGAGTGGTCCACTGTTATCCATCCACATTATTCATTAACTTCTCAATAGAATCTAGGGCACCATATGGATGCACTGAATGAGCTGATTTCCTGGACAAGGAAATTGAAGCATAACTCTCTGTACATATATGGAAACAAAATAGCACCAAGAATATGTTTACTGCTGCAAATTGGTCCACGGGGATGAGAAAACACCATTTGCTCAGTATTCTTTTTTTTATGGTCAGTAATCATTAATTCCTATAAGTAGCGATTATCAATCTAAATATTCAGAAAGAGCTCTTCAATCCTTATTGTGCATGTATGCTATTATCTTTAACAAAAGGCCTACCAGGAGCAAAATGTTGACCACTTGAAGTTAGCTTTTGACTCCATCAATATCTCCTTATCTCTCTGATGGTGTCCACTCGCTGTTCTTACTTACATCTTTATGTCAGCATGACCACCATGCTTAATACAGCACTCCTTCTGCATAAAGAAACTTAGTTCTTAAATCTAAATAAGCAGATAAATAATATGTATCTTCCTAAAGGATTTTTCTTTTGGCGAGGGGAGGGAGGAAGAAAAGAAACCAGGATTCAATAAACACATGAGGAAGGAAACAATTTATTGTGTGGGAGTGAGAAGCATTGAAATCTGAGTCTGTAGGTGTGCATGTAGTCCAGTCATGGCATTCACTAACAGAAGACAGTGAGCAAGACTGTGAAATATTTGTTCAAGTTTAACGGCAGATTCATTATCTTGAATAATTGTTTTCTTAAAGAAGCTTTTAACCTGTCTTATTGTCCCCTGACTACATGAAGGGCTATGAGCCCTATAGTGGATAAATAGGCCCTGTAAGTTCCAAATGAGTAGAATATTGACCTCACCTCTCTCCAGCAGTGTGGTAGAACACAGTGGTAGAGATGACTTATGAGGCGAGTCTACCACATTAATTTAGGTGACATACTCTTTCCTTCACAAATAGCTTCAACTTTCTCTGCCCACACAGCAAATGCCTTCTCTTGAGTCAGCAATAACATTTGCTCACTTACACACATTTAAATAACTTGTTCATTTAAAAAAAACAGGTTTTTTTACGTAGTTTGCTTGCATATATTAAAAGGAGGATGGCCTTTGTGTTTGTGAAATTTCACGTTTAGCACGAGCCTTTCAATACTTGCTTTTAGTTAAAATATTCATTTTGGAAGCATTTTAATTGGAAATGAAAATATACTAATAAAAGTAAATATACACATAAGTGTATATATATATGATATATGCTATATATGATAATAGCATTACTAAGAATATTAAAGCTGTGGAAACAAAAGAGAAATGTGACCCAATTTTATTATATTTACCGTGATTTTCCTGTTAATCAGCTCCAAATTCTAAGTTTTCCATTTATTTTAGTGAAAGAACTATATATTTTTTAAGTATCCTCAAGGAGATTATTTTGATTGCTGGGTGATCAATGATGTATCATATTTAAGGTTTATTTTCTTGATGCCTTTCTGTAGCCTTGGAGATCGATGTTCTTAATGAATATGATCACTCTGCGTTTCTTATAATCTTCCAACTCTGTAAATATTAGAAGCTATTTTGAAAACCAAGATTTCTCACCTTTATACTTTATGATAGAATTATAAAAATGAAGCAGGTGAACAGGTGAGATTTCATTTGCCTTACTCTTTAGAGGAGAAAATTAGAGAGAAAAATGAAAAGGGCAACCCTTTTGGGTCCCTTCCTGCTTTGGGAGATTTTCTGTCCTCACAATAAATCCTGCTTTCCCATCAGAAAAAAAAAAAAGAATAAATGAGGGTGACAGCAGCAATATGGTGGAAATCTCGGGTTTCATTCCCACCACCCACAGAGAGTTCAATTAGCAACTTTTCACAGATTAGAACATGCTTAGAAATCTCTGACACTTGGAAACAAGCCTGTGACACCCACGCGGTCTACAGAATGAAGTGAAAACCAAACTAGAAGCATAAAAGGAATAGTCTGACTCTGATCACACTGTCCCTTTCTGTCCCCCAGGTCAGCACATCGTATGGAGAGGATTTCCCTGGATCCAGAGTTTGTGTGAGAGAAAAATAAAACTGGAGACAGTCGTTCAGCTTCCCTAGCATTCTAGGATTCTTCCCAGGAAGCTCATTCTTATCTCACAGGAAACACTAGGGGAAAGACCATGGCTAAAAAGCCCTGGGTAAGGAAGAACAAAGAAAGAAAGCAGAAATCACAGTGACTTGCAAATGGATCTTGGTAATATGTCTGTGTTCCTGCCAACTGTGGCGCCCAGTCAGAGACATCAGCCAACCTCATAGTCAACCCACCGAGCTGAACTGCCTGCCTTCAGAAGCATGGAGAGACGTTCAAACTAGTTTGAGTCCTTAGACTATCAATAATCTCCCCGCTTGTCTTAGAGCATACCCCAGTGACCCCGTGCAGGCAAGAAGACTCTCACCTCCACAGACTTCAGAGAAGTGAAATGATTATACAAGTTTGATCAGGGAGTGATCAAACAGCCCCTCAGCTCAACCAAAGCCCATCCCATGGCTTCACTGACAGAGAGGCAGTCCTCAATCATGCATTTGTAGGGCCCTGCCTATCCTGAGCAGCCCTTACCTAACCTCAGTGCCCATTCTGCCACCTTGATCAATTGCAGATCCCAGATAGATGAATTGCTTGGCCAGGGAATATATCTTGTGAAGGGCCTGAAGCCATGGTAGCTTGAACCCGGGACTCTAATGAGAGAGATAGAGACCACAAAGAGCCAGCACCGATGCAAACACACGAGGGTCTTTATTCAGGCTCAAGTCTGGGCTCTCGCATGAAGTCCGTAGAGGCTTCATGGACCAGAGCCCTGATTCACAATGGCAAGCAGTTTTTATGCACAATTACAGAGGGAGGGGAAAGAACTTTAAACTTGATTTTACATGATTGGATAATTTCTCCTAATGGGTACGGGAACACTTGGTATTGGTGGGTGCTGCCCGTGATTGACAGAAACTCACTTAATGGGTAGAGTGGAATGTTAGATAAGTTAGGTCCATGTAGTCCCTGCGTATGAAGTAACCTGAGCCGGCAGGCAAAGGGTTACATTAGCCCTTTAAGTTTCCAGCCCAAGGTATGCTTAGGAAAGCTTGTTTGCTTAACATTTACATAACATAACATGGTCATTATGGGACAACAAAAGCCAAACTTAACAAAGTTTTAAATATGAATGCTGCAAACACATACAGTGAATGTGGGGTAGAAATTCATATACTAATTCTGGGAATTTATAAAATATCACAAGCGTATTATAGCAAGGCGGTTTCTTTTATAAAAGTCTTTGTTCCTTTCAGGTTTACATAGCCATTGCGTGTAAATTATCACTGGGATAAAAACCGGTGATAGAGAGCAGCTGGCGCCTCTGAGTCTGCTGCCACCTTGTAGGAATGTCTGAAAGGGGTTTATCGCTTTATCATTTATATCCCGTTGTAAAAGCAGAAGTTAGCCTACTAATTTGGGGCTGACAATGCTTAACCCAAGAGTTCTAAATACAAACACTAGTTACGCCATTATACAAGGCACCCGACATATGCCTAATTCTACGGGGTCTGAGGTAGGGTTTAAAGTACTAAGATTTCATTTGAGGTAGAATTTAAAGTACTAAGATTTCATAAAATACATGAGGTAGGAATACACAAAATATATAGTAAACATGAGGTGGGGATATATATGAAATATAGTGAACTAAATGCTACTTTTACAGCAAATATGGGTTTTTTTAAGTTTCTTGGTTTCTTGGGTCTCTCAATAGCATGCTCTTAACCTAAATCTATTGTTGTCCTCTCAATAGCAGAACCAGCCAGTGGTCTCACTGGATAGCATAGCCCAGCCAGCAGCCACACCAACATCAGAACAAAAGCAGTAGCCTAGTCAACTAAAGGAAAAACAACTTCTGTGTGTCTAGGGTTGTTATTATCTGGCCCTTTCAGAATCAGAATAGATTAAATAGTGAAGGTCTATTCCTGGCAAAGAAGACTTAGAAGGGCCACAAGATGGGGCTGTCTTTTCTTTCGTCTTCTTTTTTTTTTTTTAGTTGGAATCTCACTCTGTCTCCCAGACTGGAGTGCAGTGGCCGCTTCCGGCCACTGCAGCCTCGCCTGCTGGGCTCCAGCGATCCTCCACCTCAGCCTTCCAAGTAGCTGGAATTACAGGCATGTGCTGATTTTTTTTTTTATTATTTATTGTAGAGACGAGATCTCGCTGCCCAGGTGGGTCTCAGACTCATGGGCTCAGGCAATCCACTCACCTCAGCCTCCCAAAGGTGCGGGATTACAGGCTGAGTCACCGAGCCCGGTTGGGGCTATCTTTTCAAATGTGCAGACAACAATGCAAGGATGTAGAGATTATCAAGAATCAGGGAATCGTGACACTTTCAGAAGAAACAAATAAAGCTTCAATAGTGGACCTCAAAAAAAAAAAAAGATCTATGAAATGATTAGCAGAAATGCAGGTTAGTGGTTATAATGAGGTTCAATGAACTAAAAGAATATGTGAAAAGAAAATTTAATGAAGTTTGAGAAACAATACAGGAAAAAGGAACAAGATAGACAAACAGAAACAACAACAACAAAACCCCCAGACATCCTAGAGATGAAGAATTCAATGACTGAACTAAGAAAGTTAATAGAAAGCTTCAACAGAAGATTCAATCGAGTAGAAGAAAAAGAAATCAGTGAAAATTTCACCTAGAATAAAAAACATTTGAAATTATCCAATCACAGGAGCAAAAGACAAAAATTGAAAAATAATGAAGAAAGACTACAGGAATTATGGAACACCATCAAGACAACAAACTTTGCAGATTAGGAATTTCAGAAGGAAAAGAAAGAGGAAAAGGACCAGAAAGTATATTTAGAGAAAGAATGGCTTTCTTAATATGGGGATTGATATAATTTAGATATTTGTCCCTTCCAAAACTCATATTGAAATGTAACTTCTAATGCTCAAGATGGGGAGTGGGGGGTGTTTGAGTCATGGGGGAGGATCCCTCATGAATGCCTTTTGACCTCTCAAAAGTAATGAGTGAGTTCTCACTGTATTATTTCATACGAGAGCTGATTTTTTAAAAGCATGGAGACCCTCTCTTCTCTCTTACTCTGTCTTTCACCATGTCACACACCAGCAACCCGTGCCTTCTACCATGAGCAAAAGTTCTCTGAAACCCTCATCAGAATCTGAGCAGATGTCAGCATCATGCTTCTTGTACATCCTGCAGAATGTGTACACTTTGGTGGGAATATAAATTAGCACAGTCATGATAGAAAACTATGGAGATTCCTCAGAACTAAAAATTGAATGATCAACAATCCTACTTCTGGGTATTTACTGAAAATATTTAGCATTAGTTTGTCGAAGAGGTATACACATTCCCATGTTCATTGCAGCACTATTCACAATAGCCAACTAACAGAATTAACCGTCCATCAACAGATCAATGAATAAAGAAGATAGATACACAATGGAATGCTGTTCAGTCTTAAATGAAGAAGGAAATTTTATCATTTGTAAAAATGTGGACGAAATTGGATAACATTATGCCAAGTGAAATAGACCAGGCACAGAAAGACAAATACTGCATTTTCTCACTTATACATAGAATCTAAAATAATTGAGCACATAGGAGTTGAGAATAGAATAGTGATTACAAAGGCTGAGGGGTAGGGAACACAATCTCAGATAGGAGAAATATGGTTTTATATTACTTTTATATTACTTTTTTTAGGTCCATCACACAGTATGGTGAATATAATTGATAATAAATTGTTGTACATTTCAAAATTGCTAAGATAGCAAATTTCAAATGTTCTCACTGCAAAAAAGTTAAGTATTTGAGAAAAGGGACATGCTAACATTTAATTATTCCACATTGCATTTATAAATCATAACATCATTTTGTACCCCATACATTTCTGCAATTATAAGTTATAAATTTATAGTTAAAAAGAAATAAGGGTGTGTCCTGCATTTTCTAAAGTTCTTATGGTTTGAGGTCTCTGATCCATTTAGAGTTAATGTTTGTGTATGAGGATAGTGAGGGGTCCATTTTCAATCTTCTGCATGTGGTCAGCCAGTTTTCCCAGCACCATTTACTGAATAGTTTCTCCTCTCCCCGGTGGTGGATGGTGGAGGCTTTGTCGAAGATGAGTTGGTTGAGAAATTGAGGTTTTGCTTCTGGAATCTCAATTCTATTCCATTGGTCTATATGTCTGTTCTTGTACCAATACCAGGCTGTTTTGATTATTGTAGCTTTATAGTAAAGTTTAAAGTCTGGTAGTGTAATACCTCCTGCTTTTTTTTTTTTTTGCTGAGGCTTGTTCTGGCTATTCTTGGTCGTTTGTGTTTCCATATGAATTTCTGTATTGTTTTTTCCTAAAAGTTCTAAAAATCGACCTTCTATATGACCCCATAATCCCCCTACTGGGAATATACCCTGAAGAACTCAAATCACTCTATAAAAAAGATACCTGCACACATATGTTTATCGCAACATTGTTCACAATAGCAAGATCATGGAGCCAACCATGCTGTCCATCAAAAGAGGACTGGATTAAAAAAATGTGGTACATATGCACAATGGAATATTACGCAGCCATAAAAAAGAACAAAATCATGAATTTCGCAGCAACCTGGATGGAATGAGAGTTTATAATACTGAGTGATCTCTCACAGAAACGAGATCTGAGCATCACATGTTCTCACTCATAAGTTGACCTTGAACAACTACCATAATACTATAAGAAAAGGATCAATAGTGGTGGAAAACTATGGGGAGGGGACTGGGAGGGGAAGGGAGGTGGGATTAACGGTAGTCTGGGGAAAAGGGTGCACACCTCATCAACAAGGGTACCTGCACAATGAATATTCGTATACCTAACCCTTAACTGTACCCTACAACTTTAAAATAAAAAATATATATTAAAATAAAAATAATTTTAAAAAGAAATAAACACGAATAAATGGTTTTTCTTGGTGTTAGGATCATGTTAGGTAATTGACAGATTTTCTTGAAATCTCCAGTTAGTTTTGAAATAATTCTATTTTCAAGAAAATGTATCCAAAGCAGTCATTTCTTCTTCATTTAATAATAACTCTATGCAACATATTTTACTTTCAGATACAGAAGTATAAATAAGAATAGAAAACTTTAATATTATTTGTTTATTATTTATATTTTACATTGTTAGAAATATTTAAAGGGGCTTATAAAATTAAGATATCATTCTTTTTTAAAGTAAGAAATTGGAGGAAGAGAAAATAGGTGAAAAAAATCAGATAAATCCAGGGGTAAATTTAACCATCAAACATATTTCATAATGTTCAATACATTTGGTTGAAATTTTGATATCAATTTTCTTAGCAGCTAACTCAGAGAAAATTTAAGAAGTATTTTATGTCTGGTACTATAAGATTTTCTTGTGCATCCTACATTGAGCTTAGAAGAAATATATGTT
The DNA here is from genome assembly GCA_027257055.1 of Cephalopachus bancanus. Lineage (NCBI taxonomy): Eukaryota > Metazoa > Chordata > Mammalia > Primates > Tarsiidae > Cephalopachus > Cephalopachus bancanus. Next base: position 14,886,957 of record JAPVLO010000010.1, read on the forward strand.
TTTCAACATATTTTTATGCAATGGTGTACTTAACAAAGAACCATAGAGTGATAAAAAATTGTTAAATTATGAAAGCAAACTAAGTGTATTCAGAATGTAATCAAGTTAGTTTTGGTATTAGACTTTTAGGTAGGATGAAATGGTCTCCTGGCTGTACCAAGAACAACTGAAGAGAATATTAAGCTGGACATTTTCATATTTTTGTGATAAGATTTAGTCATTGTTCCTCAAATAACCTTGACGCGGTAGTAAATAAATTTATTATGATAAATTTTCAATCAGGCTGGGCTTGGTGGCTCAACCTGTCATCCCAGCACTTTGGGAGGCAGAGGTGAGTGGATTGCCTGAGCCCGTGGGTTCAAGACCAGGCTGGGCAACTTGGTGAGACCTTGTCTTTACAATAAACCAAAAATCAGCTGGGTGTCGTAGCTTGCACCTGTAGTTCTGACTCCTTGGAAGGCTGAAGTGGAAGAATCAGCAGAGCACAGTGAGTTGACGCTGGGGTGGACATGAGCATGCCGCTGCCCTCCAACCTGGGCGATGGAGTGAGACTTCAGCTGAAAGAAAAAAAAAATTATCAACCGATGACTAAGCCCATGAAGAATTTTAAGTAAATATTCAATATAAGCTGAAATATTTAGTTAATCTCTATTAAACATATTGGAGGAATGCCACCCCAATACTGGACATCTGGGAGAACAAAGATATAGTTCAACCTGATAGCTCTTTTCTTGTTCTATAGATCATGCAAATAGTTGGCCCTTCCTCAGCTGTTAGTTAAAATAATATTAGCAATATTGCTTGAGTAACAGCTCTGTGTCGCTGTATGTAGCTGCAACAGATGATATTAAGAAAACGTCGATCCAGCCAGTGTGGTGGCTCATGCCTGTCATCCCAGCACTTTGGGAGGTGGAGGCGAGAGGATTGACTGAGCCTAGGGGTTTGAGATCAGTCAGGGCAACTTGGTGAAACCTTGTGTCTACAATAAGTCAAAAAATTAGCTAGGCAGAGTGGTGCACGCCTGTAGTTCCAGCTACTTGGAAGGCTAAGATAAAAGGATCTCCTGAGCCCAGCTGATCAAGGCTTCAGTGGCTATGAGCATGCCACTGCACTCCATCCTGGGAGACAGAGTGAGACTCCAACTGAAAAAAAAGAGTCAATCCATAATTTACAATGCATATAATATAGTACAAATGAGAGACAAATAAACTAAAGACTGTAATACACAATCTAGCAAGGAAATCCATCAAGAAGTACCCAACATGTCTGATGGAATACAGATGAGAAAAGAATGGCTTCTTTTGAAATTATAAAAAGGTTTCATGGAAGAGGTGATATTTGAAATGAATCTAGAAAAATTGATATGATTTGAACCAGAGGAGGGAGGTGTAGAAAAATGGCATGATTATAAGAATCCAGGTGGCATTCAGCTTCATTCACATCCATAACTCTCTGTCCCCATGCCCTAGAGAAACAGTCACTATAGGAAAAGTCGTTTCATTTCTCCTCTCTTGTACAGATTTGGTCTTCATACCACACTCTCCGCTTTGAAGCTCGTCTCTTGTCTTATCTCTGTGTTCCTCGTGACATTACAGAATTCTCATTTCTGTGACAGTCGTTTAAACTGATAACTTATTTGTATGGTCTGCATGACTTTCTCATCAGCAACTCTGAGAAATGCCCTGACTCAGATCTTTCCCCTGTTCTCCACCAGCTGCCTGTAGGTAGGAATACAAGGGACGTCTCTCCCTCTCTACTTCCCTCTTTTCCTCCCCCCTGAACCAGGCATCTAACATCCCATACTCCAGACTAGTTGACTCCAGTGTGCTGATTTTCTGCTTGTCCGGGGGCAGAATCAGACAGCAAGAAAGCACTGTTCCTCACAGGTTCCTATGAGTAACTTAGTTTACTAGGAACAGGAGATACATTCAGGAGATTGGTAAATTATAGGCTGGAAAGATAATCTAGGCTCATATTGTAGATGTCTTTGAGTGACAGGCTGAGCAAATTGTATTTGATAAGAAATGGGAATCCAATGGAAGATTTTGAACAGGGTTTAATGTTTGCATTTAGCTCTGTCTCTAGGTGTGTGTGTGTGTGTGTGTGTGTGTGTGTGTGTGTGTGTGTGTGTGTGTGTGTGTCCATGGTGCATTCTTATAGGAAAAATAATGGGGTCTATTGAATTTTCTTTGCATAGTGCCATTCACAACTACATGTGCATAAAAAAGGCTTTGTGGATATAAGGCTGATGATAGAAATTGGGAAAGTCTATTAGACCCCAGTGCTTTCCAGAATGTCATGTTCAGAAAGGGCTTAAGCATTCTTGAGAAGGAAACCTAAAACTTATCAAAGAGAAAGTAGACAATGCCAGTAAAAATGGAAATATGTATTCACCCTGTGGAAATCTTTAGTTTTAACTGGCAGAGACTAGATGGAAACTGAAACAAATCTCAGAGTTTCATGCTCTGTTGACAGCAGAGATGTGGTTCAGTTAGCTTCTAGCCAAGTGTTTAAGGGATGCTGAAACTCTCCCAGTTTACAGTACATTTGGCAGCTGTCTGTTGGATAATCTTTGTTACGTGTATTCTGTTTGGAGGTGAATTCTACACCAGCTATTTTAAATAGTATTTCTTAATCTGTTGCTGTGTTAATTATAGCAGGGACAGCGGCAACGCAATCACAGACTGATGTGAACGTTTTATTTAACGAACCAAGGAAATATCCACCAGGGCCGTATAGAAATTGCAGTGGACTGAAAATAATCAAATATGAATGGGTTTAGGTAGCCAGTGGCACTGACAGCTTATGGAGCTGAACACCAGACATTTTTTCCTGCTGTAGTTTATGTGAGAGTCACTGAAGAAAAAAAACCCTTGGCATGATTATATTTTCCTGTGGAATGTAACTAATTTCACAGTGGAATAATTTTGACAAGAGTTCTCAGTTTCCTTCCATATGTTTTATTTCATCTTTATGAAAAGGGGTCTTTGCCCTGGCACATGGAAAGCTATTGAGCACAGAGGAAAACTGTTTATTTTTTGTGCAGTCATCAGTGGCAAAAAAAAAAAAGGAAGGTGAGTTGTGATAAATTGCTCTTATACAATTGCATGCTAGCATGGAGATCTCAAAATCACACAAAGCAAGAGGTCAACTTGGCTTCTCATTAAGTTCCAAAGCAAAGGAAAAATCCAGGATGAACATGTCATGTGGAATTCCACACCTTCCTTTTGCCACTGCTGACCAGGTGTATAACAATTTTTGTTTTAAAAACAATCTGAGAAGTCACTGTGCTGTTATTTGACCACAGAAGCCTTTGAGAAGCAATAGCATGAAAAAAAGTAAATGATGTTCTAGAAAATTTAAACGTTAACTCTTTTTCCATAAAAAAGATATCCTAAAACATGCATGTGCAATATGTCAGGAAAGAAAACAACACGCAGCAGTTCTACTGATTGATGGATTTTTTTGAAGGGCAGTTCGCTTATTTCCTTGAATTTTCCATTGATTTACTTCAAAGCTATTATTTCTAAATAGCTTTCTGGGACTAGCGATCTTGGCATGAAATCTTAAGTATGTTCTAGGAAGCTTTATACTTGCACTTATTTATCTTATCAATTTAAAAAAAAAAACTGAGACCTTGATTTATTTACTTTTTTGAGTTGTAGTCTCACTCTGTCGCCCAGGCTGGAGTGCAGTGGCATACTCATGGCCACCACAGCCCCGACCTGCTGGGCTCAGGTGATCCTTCCATTTCAGCCTTCCAAGTAGCTGGAACTACAGGCACTTGCCACCATGGCCGGCTAATTTTTTTATTTTTATTTTTTTATTATGGAGATGAGATCTCACCAAGTTGCCCAGGCTGGTATCAAACCCATGGGCTCAGGCAATCCTCTCACCTCTCCCTCCCAAAGTGCTAGGAAAACTGAGACCTTTAAATGGTTATGTGAACTTGCCTCTTCCCCTTTCACTCCATACACATGACCACACACTCGTGAGTGTGTGCACACACACATCTTTTCTTGCTGATATTTTTTTAAAAGTGTACTCCAAATGGGTCGGGCTTGGTGGCTCAGCCTGTAATCCCAGCACTTTGGGAGGCTGAGGCGAGTGGATTGCCTGAGTCTGCGAGTTCAAGATCAGTTGGGCAACTTGGTGAGACCTCGTCTCTACATTAAATCAAAAATTAGCCAGGCGTGGTAGTGCACGCCTGTAGTTCTGGCTACTTGGAAGGCTGAGACAGAAGGATCGCCGGAGCCCAGTAGGTCGAAGCTGGAGTGGCCGTGAGTGTGCCACTGCACTCCAGTCTGGGTGACAGAGTGAGACTTCAACTCAAAAAGAAAAAATGAAAATAAAAATAAAAATGTAGTCCAAATAAAAACCAGTCTGCTGAATAATTTCTGCTTGCTGTTGTAGAGGGAGAAAACAATTTTTTTCCCTCCTTTTCTGAGTTCTTAGTTAGAACTCCCTGTAACAAAAGATAGATTAACAAGAGAAAAACAAATAGAAGTTTATTAACGTGTATTCCCTTGGTATGTGTGGTAGATACTCAGGGAAATGAGTACATCTCCAAGAAGTGGTTTAGTTCAGGCTTAAACACCATCCCCTGCTACAACAAAGAAAAAAGAGAGTTGGGGGAAATCACTGATAGGAAGGAACCAGGAAATGCATGGTAAATAAGGTAAGGTTTGTTATACCAACTTAAGTCAATACTTTCTCTATTGAAAAGAATCTCTAGTGATTCTACAGAGTGGAAGACACCCTTATGAAATAGAGATTGTCTTTGTAAGTATAAATTCCCCTTTATAAAAGGGTAACTTATACTCTATTTTCAGAGGTTCTCATGCATCTGCAGTTTCTTAAAATAATCAGTTCAAAATAGTCCTTATGGCAAACAGTCATATTTTGGGGTGGTATATTCTGGTCTCCCACAGTCATCTTTTGCAGGAGATATTTTGGTCTCCTGCATTAGTGCTCCATTAAATATCAAAATAGGAAAAAAAGAGAAGTAGAGCCACAACAAAACGGTGCTCTAAATGATGTTAAACCAATCTAACCATGACAATTTCACATCAATTTAAGCTTGAAAAGAAGAAAGCAAAATAGCAAACTTTTACAATTCATTTAAAAAGTATATGACTAATGTTTACGTACCTGGTATTGCGCTGATACCTGGTATAAGAGGCATGAAAAGTCAAATAAGACATGATATCTGCTCTTGAGAACCTCAGTGAATAGTTCATAGGTAGTGATAGGGCTCATAACACACCGTACCAAAATATGACTTATGAGACCAGAATATTCAACCTAAAATGTATCTCTGTAGCGTATTGATTATTTTGAGTGGGTTATTTTGAGAAACTGAAGGAGCTCTGGTAAGTTAACTTTTCATAAGAGGAATTCACATATAAAAAACTCCATTTGTAAGGATGTTTCTCTCCCTGCAATTGGAAAAGAGGGATGACTAAATGGAGAACGTATTGACTTAAATCTGCTTAGCACAGCTTACCTTTGTTTAAAGTGCTTTTCCTGGTCATCACATCCTCACCAGGCCTTTTACCACATCCTTCTTTTTTTGTTTCAGAGAACAATGGTATTTAAACCTGGGGTTTAAATGATGTCTTTGAGATCTACTTTAGAAAATTACTAATTTCCTGAGTGCCTCCCCTGCATATATAAATGAATATACATATTAATAAACTTCTGTTTTTCTCCTAGTAATGTATCTTTCATTACAGGGGATCCCAGTTGACAAATATAAAAATAAGAAGGGTAGGACAAATTATTTTTTCTCCCCTACAGCAGCTAGAAAATGAGGAGGGTTAATAAAAGCAGAGTCAAGAAGCAAAAAGCATACCATTGGAAAAAAGTTGCAACTCTTATAACAACAAAAAGCTTAATGTTCCTAATATGTAAAAAGCTTCTATAATGAATGAAACTTATTTCTCAGTAGAAAAATGTGAAAATGATATAAATAGACAATTCATTAAAAAGATACATAAAACTTAAAAATATAAAAAGGAGTTCAACCTCAATTATAGCAAAAATAATAAATCAGAATTACACTGAAATAACAGCTCTTGTTAAAATTGACAAAGATACATAAGTTTGATAACACTGTGTTACCAAGAATGTGGGGTAATAAGCACTTCACATGTTGCTTAAGAAAGTATAAATTGGTACAACACAGAGGACAACCAAAAATATTCACTGAATTTTCTACTGTCAGCTAGAACAATCCCAGTTTTTTCTGTAGGTCTACTAGTATGTATTTGCACAATGACATATATGAGGTCTGACAATTAGGTTCACAAACCATCCTAGAAAAAGTGCTACATACCTCATTGCTGAATGTCACTTTGGTCACCTTCTAAGTACTTTTCCTGGGAAGCTATGCACCAATACCTGTGTCTAGCCCATCCATCAAAGCAATTTTGGAACTCTTTTTCTGGAATGGCCATCAGAGTCATCGTTGTATTACCCATGATGTCCTGAATGTCATCAGATGTCTTCCTTTCAGTATTTCCTTTATCTTCGGGCAACGAAAAAAGTCACTGGGAGCCAGATCAGGTGAGTGGGGAGAGTGTTCCCATACAGTTATTTGTACAGTGCTGCCAACGTCAGGGCACAGTGGCCATTTGTGAACTTAATTGACAGACCTCAACAAATAACAATAGCAGCTCTGATGGTCATTTCAGAAAAAGAGCTCCAAATTGCTCTGATGGGTAGACTAGGTGCAGGCGTCAGTGCATAATTTCCCAAGGGAAGTACTTCGAAGGTGACCACAGTGATATTCAAAAATGAAGTATGTAGCACTTTTTCTAGGATAGTTCACAAACCTAATTGTTTGTCCTTGGATCTCAGACTATTAGTTGCATCATTGCTCATAATAGCAAAAGTTAAAAATTACTTAAAGTTCCACCAATAGAAGAGTGATTATACAATGCTATAAACCTGCAGTAAAATATCGTACAACTATAAGACAATGATGCTATACTAACATGAAAATGTCTCCCTCTAAAAGCACCAGTAGAAAACACAATATGCAGAATACACCGCATGGCACCCTAGCATTTGTGTAAAACCAGAGAAAAATATGCTTGCCTTTGTTTATTGATGCATAACTGTCTTTGGAAATACAAAAATCAACCGGTAAGAAAGGAAACTGGCCCGCATGAAAGAAGTTGCAAAGGAGAAATTTTCATTACCTATTTATATTTTTGAATTTTGTACCGTGTGAATGCAACATTTATTTGAATAATGAAATATACTTTCTAAAAAAAGAAAAAGAAAAGAGGAGAGAACGAATCATTCCAAACCGAATGCTCAGGAAAGCCTTAAGGAAGTGGTGGTTGAGCTGAATGTTGGAAGATGAAAAGTTCAAGCAGAGAGGAAAAATAAATGGCTAGCTTGAGCAAATAGTCAAAAATATGAAAATATGTGAAGGGTCAGCAAAGCCATAAAATGGCACTTGGAAAGAAGCTTCAAAGTGCTAAAAAGGGAGCAGTGACATATAAAACAAAGGAAATGGAGAGTTCTGGGAAGGAGGGCATGGTCATTAGCATCAGAAGCCGAAAGAGGTCATATAAGGCTGCAGCACTCCTGTGGTTTATCCGCAGTTGATCTCTGCTTTCTGCTCTTAACTTTTTGCCACTGACGCTGCGGTTAAAGGTGCTGCTTTATTTCTAGTTTCCCTAACCCATGATTTGCAGATTCTATTTGCTATAAAAGTGTCTCTTTGTTAGACACCTGGGTAATAAAAAGTAACAGGAGATATAATAGATGACTTCAAAAATTTTGAAGTCCATTTTGTGGAGAAATTTCATATGTTAAGGAACTTGTGGATGGTTGCAAAGTAGTATATCTAGTAAGTGCAGAACGGTACAAACAAATTCTTGATTTTCACAGCACTTTATTTATTAAGATACCTAAGAGGGTTTGTTGACTGGTAACATATCCCATAATAAACCATCTTAGAGTGCAATATGAATAGAGTGCCAAAGGAATGCCTTTGAAGACAATGATGATGACGCAATCATGACGATAATACAAATGGGAATTCTGAAATGAAGTGGACGTTTTACCCGAACTCTGGATTTTTCCCTCATGCCTAAGTCTGTTTCTTCAGACTTTCCAAAACTGTGTGGGTAAAATGGATAAAAATGACCAGGGTTCCAAAAAACCTTCATGAGTTTCTGTTGGAAAAATGAGCAAGACATTCAGGGGAAAAAAAAGGCGTAATTGGATGATACGGACAGAAGGAACAACATAAACAGAGCTCTAGTCTTCTGAAAGGGTGTGGCTTGTTCTAGTCCTGAGAGTGGGGGATGGGGGGAGGTAAGAATAGTCGGTAGTTTTGACCTGGTCATTTATTAGGGGGGTGAAATTGACCTGATAATTTCACCTTTCTCAATTTCAGTTTAATGTCCCATAAAATAACAAGATCTGTGGTTTTAAGTTTAAATTTAGAAGTGCGGGTGGATAAACTCTGCCTAAAATATCCGTAGATAGAGCAGTGTTGGGAGTGATTCTGGTGAGAGCAGCTATGGGCCACCAACTGCTCTTTCTTCTCCACCTTTGGAGTAACCGCTGATTGAAGCCTGGTAATCCAGTAAACAATGGAATCCGACCTTCTCATGACCCCTTCAAGTTCTCATTTTTAAATTGGTTTGGTGCATGGCTGAGGCCTATAATCCCAGCATTTTGGATTGCTTGAGATCAGGAGTTTGAGACCAACCCAGGCAACACAGTGACCTCATCTCTACAAAAAAATGAAATACAATAAAATAAATTAGCTGGGCATGATGGTGACACATGCCTGTAGTCCCAGCTATTCAGGAGGCTGAGGTGGAAGGATCACTTGAGCCTGGGAGGTCGAGGCTGTGGTGATCGTGTCACTACACGCTAGGCTGGACAACAGATTGAGACTCCAACTCATGTATATAAAGTGTCACATATATATGGCTTTAGTATTTTGAGAACACTGCAAAGGTAATTAACCAAAGGATGGGATTATTCTAAGAAATATTTTCTCAGTGTTTTCTCTTTTTTTTTTTTTTTTTTGAGTTGGAGTCTCACTCTGTCGCCCAGACTGGAGTGTAGTGGCCGCTTCCGGCCACCGCAGCCTCGACCTGCTGGGCTCCGGCGATCCTCCCGCCTCAGCCTTCCGAGTAGCCAGAATTACAGCATGCACTACCACGCCCGGCTGATTTTTTGATTTATTGTAGAGATGAGGTCTCGCTGCCCAGGCGGGTCTCGAACCCGCGGGCTCAGGCAATCCACTCACCTCAGCCTCCCAAAGGCGCGGGATTACAGGCTGAGCCACCGAGCCCGGCTTCTCAGTGTTTTCTTTGATCACTTCAGAGGTTTTTCAATTTGGGATTATAAGAAAGCCATTCACCTGGGCATTTTGGTGGTCTATGCATCCCAACAGCCTTACTGAGATAGCTATGTATCAACTTCAAAATCTTATAGTTGAAAGATACATGGAGCGGCAGTTATATGTCATATAAACCTCAAAGGCAAAGACAAAGAACCATTTAAATCAATCTCAAATTAATATAATATTATACTTATCAGTATTCTGTTATTCTCCAATAATGTATATACAGGAAGATCAATTATTTTAGAACAGAGGACTAACGTATGGAAAAGTGAATTTTCCTCACGCATGGATTGCTGTCTATCTATAATTGATCATGTCATGTGCATACTGAAAGGTCACTGTTTTAGTGTTCTCCAGAGAAACAGAATCACTGGGACATCTATCTATCTACTGACCTATCTATGTATCTATCTACCTACCTAAAACATATATGCAGATATATAGAGAGGATGCCAAAAAAGTATACATTTTAAGAAAGGAAAAAACTGTATCAAAATTATAATAATCAATATATACTAAGCCAGGCTCGGTGGCTCAGCCTGTAATCCCGCGCCTTTGGGAGGCTGAGGTGAGTGGATTGCCTGAGCCCGCGGGTTCGAGATCCGCCTGGGCAGCAAGACCTCATCTCTACAATAAATCAAAAGATCAGCCAGGCGTGGTAGCGCATGCCTGTAATTCCGGCTACTCGGAAGGCTGAGGTGGAAGGATCGCCGGAGCCCAGCAGGTGGAGGCGCGGTGGCCGGAAGCGGCCACTGCACTCCAGTCTGGGCGACCGAGTGAGACTCCAACTCAAAAAAAAAAACAACCAAAAACCAAATATATACTGATAACAAAAGATGAATACAAGTCATGTTTGACTTCTGCAATTACAAGAGGTGCTCTACCAGGCTGGGCAATTTGGTGAGACCACATCTCTACTGTAAATCAAAAGCATAAGCTAAGGCTGAGGTGGAAGGATCACCTGAGCCCAGCAGGTCGAGGTTGCTGTGGTTGTGAGTGTGCCACTATACTCCAGCTTGGGTGACAGAGTGAGACTCTGACATACACACAAAAAACAGCAACAACAACAACAACAACAACAACAAACCAGAGGTGCTCAAAGTGGTTACCATCGGTATCCAGACACTTCTGATTATGATGAACATCTCTTAAAATGTGTATATTTTTTTGGCACCGCTGGTATATATATGTGAATGAGCTGTAAGAAATTGGCTTACTAGATTATGGAGGCTGTGGGGTCCCATGAAATTCTGCTTTCTGTAACCTGGAGACCCAGGAAAGTCAAAGGTATAATTCAAAAGCCTAAGACCAGAGAGCTGATAATGTACAATCTGATCTGAATCTGAAGGAGCACTGAGGACAGGATAAAATCCATGTCTCAGCTTCAGCAGACAGGCAGAGAGTGAATTCAACCTACTTCCATCTTTTTGTTCTATTCAGATCCTTAATGAATTGGATGATGCCTACCCATACTAGGAAGGACCAGGTGCTTTACTAGGCCCACCAATTCAAAGGCTAATCTCTTCCGGAAACACTCTCACAACACAACCAGAAACAATGTGTTACCAAATATCTGGGCATCCTGTAGCCAAGTCAGGTTGACACACAAAAGTAACCATCACAGTCATGAAATCAAAGCTTAAATGTGGCCATGGTTTGTGCTAAACTTTATCTCTTGAAGCAGTCCAAGTGGGTATAGTATAGAGAGAGGGTCCCACTCTAACAGTTCATTGATTTATATTTCTAGACCTTACGTGGCGTTTAACTTAAAGGTGGCAAGCCAGCTTCTTTCTTTTCAAAATAAATAAATAAATAAAGTGCACTGATGCTGCCTGACTGAAATTAATCAATATTCTCACAGCATTTGCCAAAATGGATTGTTCAGGAAAAGAAATCACGGTGCTCAGCATTCACTTTCTTCGATAATCTTGACTAGAAGGGGTTAACTGCTGGTGAGCAAGGACTGTGAAACCTCAACTGCCTTTGGGTTGCTTGGTAGATGTGTGTCAGTGTACTTTCTCTTGTGCTGAGGAGTCAGGGAGGTTGCCTTCTGTGTGTGCTCAGGTCTGGCTCCTGTTGCTGGAAAAAATGCCGGCATGTTGTGCAGTCTTGCAGTTTCTAGTAAGTGCTGTGCATGATTGGCATGTCCTCCAGAAAGCAGCGAGGGCTGGATAGGAGACAGAAGGGAAAGCGAGAATGATATCAATAGCCTCCACGGGGATTTATTTTAAAGCCTGCCATGTTGTCAACATTGTTTCAATACGACAGCTGAGGCTTTTGCCAAGTATTGAACATCTGACCCCATTTGGCTCGTCACTCTAAGCTGAGCCTTATTCTGAACGGAAGGACTGACCCTCTGAGAAGCCATAGTCTGAGTTTGGTTCATCACCAAGTTCAAGATGATTATCTGAAGTTTGTTTGAACCTCAAGGGAGAAAAAAATTGAACTGAAACTCTCACCCGCGCAAATTTCTCCAGTGATTTTTGGCCTTTCAGCTTTTGCTTAGAAATGGCATGAAAGCAGCTTTTGTCCTCTGGCCATTTGGGACTGGATGGTAGATTCCAGGCATATCATATGCCATTCTAGTGAGTCCAGTAGGGAAAGAAATTTCTTTAGTCATTTCTGAAATGAGAAATAGGACATGGAGTGTAATCTCAGTTTAAACATTGTTTAAATTGTGTTTCTTTACCAGATCTATCTTGTAGCATACAATAGTTTATGCATTTCAATTCTTAGAGACTAAGATTTTCCTTACTAAAAATTTAGCAGCTAAAATAAGTGAAATTTAAACTTGAGAAAGCAAACTTTGAAGTAAGACTTGGGTTTAAACTTTAACTCTGCCGCTTCTTAGAGACAAAATCAAGAGCAAGTTATTAACCTCTGTGAACATCAATCTACCTATCTTTAAAACAAGATGCCTCTTTTAACAGGCCTAAAAAGATTATGTAACCTCTAAGCATAGTGTCTTATAGTGTCTGGATCGCAGTAAAATCTTTTAAATACTAACAATTTTTATATTATTAATAGAGCACACAGTAGACACGTAATATACGCAATTAGCCTACTGACTTGTTTTACTCACCTTTGCCACCACCAATTTCAAGGCAATAGGTCTTATAGAAAACAATAATTGCAGTAATGCAATGATACCTCTAGAGGGGGACTATTATACCAAATAGCACCATTTTAACGTATAAATGTTTGCAAGACAGGAATTATGTCTTTATATTTCACTGCATATTGTAGGTACTTACTGCTTTTCTACTTTAAAAAACTCTGCCATGGTACTTCATCAGCCAATATTTAAAGCAATTTTAAATAACAGAAATTTTATTCATAATGATACGAAATGAGATAGATTTTTTTTTTATCTTGGAGTTTATGATTTAAGGTGTTTTAATCCTCAAATTTTTGCCCTCCTAAATTGAGGAATGGTACCATTCTTTGAGTTGTAAACAGCTAAGCCAGAACTGAAGGATAGTTCCAAGCTAGCCATAGAATTTGCACTAGTATTGAACTTGTTCAAAGAGACACTTGAAGACCAATATACATTAACTAGCTTATGATATTTCAACAGCACTATATGGGCCACTTTTCTTTCTAAAGACTTATCTGGTCGTAACCATGCATCTTCATGCAATCAGATTGATTGTAAAATAGGAGAGGATTAGTAGATTGGTTCGTGACTACTCATGTAGTTTATTTAGCACAGTATGATGCAAGATTTTAAAGACCATGCTTCGGTATTTAAATTAGTAGTTCTAGCCGGGCTCGGTGGCTCAGCCTGTAATCCCGCACCTTTGGGAGGCTGAGGTGAGTGGATTGCCTGAGCCTGCGGGTTCGAGACCCGCCTGGGCAGCGAGACCTCATCTCTACAATAAATTAAAAAATCATCCGGGCGTGGTAGCGCATGCTGTAATTCCGGCTACTTGGAAAGCTGAGGCGAAAGGATCGCCGGAGCCCAGCAGGTCGAGGCTGTGGTGGCCGGGAGCAGCCACTGCACTCCAGTCTGGGTGACAGAGTGAGACTCCAACCCCCCCCCAAAAAAAACAAATAAATTAGTAGTTCTAGCCATGATTTTTTTTTAATCCTTCAATTTAATCATAGGGCTCTGTCAATGAAATGAAGAGGCAGCAAATAATCTGAGCAAAGAATATTAATTTTGATTCATTGAGGAAGAAGCCAAATTTGAGCTCTTAGAGCCTTCAGCAATAAAGGACCTACTTTCTAGTATAGCTGGAAATGCATACATAGTCAATTCCAAAAGTGGTGTTTCAAAATGCTTAGAATAAATTATCATTGGAGTAATAACGTCTTGGGAAGGTTACTTTGAAAAAAAAATACCCATTTGAATGATAGTTTACACATGTAAACAATTTTATTGTCATAGATTATGCTGTTTTATTTAAAAACTCACTCTTTCTCTTGAATAGTAGCCCAATGCCACCCACTTTCCCTGTATTGATTTATTAGAAAGCTGAAAATTCTAAAATACAGCATAGAGACTCTTTTAAATTCCATATCAAAAGAAAATACCTGTTATTAGCAGTCAGTGATGATGTCTTCCTAGTCAGCCTTATACATTAGTCAACGTACAAAGGAAACTAAAACAGTAGATGTCTGATTGTTTTTAGTTCTCTAAAAACAGCACTTAATTTTCTTCCAAAACAAACATAACCTTTTTTTTCTACCTGCAGTTGACTAGTTAAGTGTAAGAGTAGTCAAAGCAGCCAACTTTGGAGCAAAAGACAGTAACTTATGATTTGGTCCATTTACTAAATGAACACATTTGTTTTCTAAACTTCATCATAGGGATAATAATACGACTGATCATCGTGTATAGGCATGTAGGAAGGATGGCATTAAACTATTTGGAACAGATAACAGTGCATGTGTTTATAAAGACTAGAAGAAAGGCTTGTGTCTTTCACGCTCTGTGTATATTTCCCTAGATTTAGCTTCAGCCTTTCATATTACATTCTCAATTTTTAAAAAGTTATGTGTGGTTCTGAAAATACAGTCAACATTTCCCACTGAAGTTTGTGGCAGGTAGACATTCTCTGGACTCAATGCATGCTAATTTTTTTCCATTTCTTTTAAAAAATATAGCCGGGCTCAGTGGCTCAGCCTGTAATCCCGCACCTTTGGGAGGCTGAGGTGAGTGGATTGCCTGAGCCCGCGGGTTTGAGACCTGCCTGGGCAGCGAGACCTCATCTCTACAATAAATCAAAAAATCAGCCGGGTGTGATTGCGCATGCTTGTAATTCCGGCTACTCGGAAGGCTGAGGCGGAAGGATTGCCGGAGCCCAGCAGGTCGAGGCTGCGGTGGCCGGGAGCGGCCACTGCCCTCCAGTCTGGGGGACAGAGTGAGACTCCAACTAAAAAAAAAAATAAAAAAAAAATAAAAAATATCCTATACTTTAATCTAGTCTCTCCTCCAAGCTCTGTGAATGTTTCGATCACCTTGATATTTATAAGGACTATAGCATTTTACTGAATGTCTAATCGTTCCAATGGCTCCTGACTAATTTAAATTTCCCCAGAGACATATGCCTAAATTCATATTATTTCATTGGTCGTATTCATCCCATGCTGGCCAGTAAGATTCGTGCTCTTTTTAACAATCACATTACCTTGTTGGTGATTATTTCTTTTAATCCCATTGAAGACATGAAAAGAAAAACTAATTGTACTCTAACTTGTCTTTTCATAACTGTGTTCTATTAACTTCTCCATTTAATCAGTGCTGTTTTAAATTCCACTTCAATCTACTAAAAATGGCTGGGTACTTGGAACATTAATAAGTAAATAAATAAAGCAGATTTAATCATAACTAAAACCTCCCTAAATATTTTATTCTTTCTGTTTAATGTGTGTGATCTTAAAGAAGCCTTGTCCTATCTCTCATCGAAAGACTTATTTAGGCTGGGGGTGGTGGCTCAGCCTGTAATCCCAGCAATTTGGGAGGCCGAGGCAAGAGGGTAGACTGAGACCGGGTGTTCAAGACTAACCTGAGCAACTTGGTGAGACCTCGTCTCCACAATAAATCAAAAAATAAGACAGGCATTGTAGTGCAGGCCTATTATTTCCAGCCACTTGGAAGGCTGCGGCAGAAGGATCACCTAAGCCCAGTAGGTCAAGGCTGCAGTAGCCGTGAGCATGCCATTGCACTCCAGACTGGGCGACAGAGTGAGACTCCAACTCAAAAAAAAAAAAAAAAAAAAGAAAGAAAGATGGTTTTGATAAAGAAAGTTGTAATTCAAATTCCATTAGAGTTAATCTTAAAAAAATATGTATATTGTGCAATTAGTTGTAGTCTTTAACTCTCTGCCATGCTTTCTAGTTTACACTCATAGTATAATGAGCACAACAGCACAACTCATGTATTTAATGGGTTATTATAAAATAAAATTAAATGATCAGAGAGTATGCAACACCACTGGTCTGAAATTTTATAAAATTGCTTTTCTGAAATACATCCTGGTGATGGTACAAGGATGCTTCATACCTATTTCTTTCTCCACGTTCCAGTAATTTTTTCCTTTCATTTCACTATTATTAATGCACACTAAGGAATAGCTCTTTCAGGCAAAGTAGTTTATATATTTTTTCAGCTAGAAATCTTAATATTCATGTTTCTTCCTTGACCCTTCCTTTTGCAGGTGTTCTATGTGCTATTTCTCAATCAATCTCATACACAGATAAAGAGATGTTTGCCTTCTTGGGCTTTCAAGAGTAATTAAATGACTCTCACATTGCTCAAAGGGGTTTCTCTCCTACCTGGAGTCTTTAGCAATTATAATTCCATTTTTCTTCTTTTTCGTACAGTCAGCCATTCCTGCTCCTGGTTTTAGCCTCAGTGGATTCAAACAACCAGATTGCAAGTATTCAGAAAAAAATTGCATCTTTATTGAATATGTAAAGACTTTTTTCTCTCAGATTTTCTAAACAATAAAATAAGACAACAAGTTACATAGCGTTTACATTGGATTGGGTATTATAAGTAATTTAGAGATGATTTGAAGTGATGAGTATGTGTGTAGTTTATATGCGAACACCACACCCTTTTACGTCAGGGACTTGAGCAACCTTGGATTTTGACATCGCAGAAGGTCCTTCAACCAATCCCCCGTGAATGTGGATATCAAGAGACAACTGTACTTTGAACCAATAGGTGCTGCTTGGAAATTAAAATTCCTAGTCTAAGACTTTAACAGTGGCAATTATAACTTAAATTCCATGGTCAATGTTTCCAAGAAAATATATCGTTATCTAATATGGGAATAGAATTAGTTTACAAAGAAAACATAGACAAATTTGGTCATGGATATTGAGCCAAGGAAATAAAGGAAACATGAAAAGCTGAGTTAAAAGAATGTTTTCCAGTTCTGAAAAAGAGTGTCATCTTCTAGGGTTATGGAAATCCCTTTTACAATGGTACAGAGGCCATAAAATATGCAATTATTTCTGTACTTTAAGAAATGGTATATGATTGAAACAAAACAATAATTCTGGGACAAAAGCAACTCACTTCATTCATATTTGTGCTTTGTACTCATAAATCATTTCCCTTTACTGCAGGCTGAGGACTATTAACCTAGTCTCTGAAATTTTGAAGTGCCCTGAATCTTGTTTTCTGTGAACAACTAAAACTTGATCATCTACAATACATGAAATGAAATTTCAAGAACTGAACATATGATCATAAGATGTTCTTACGAGAGGATGATAATCAACAGAATTAATGAGCGTGTTTGATTTCACGCAGCAATTTTCTCAAAAGGTAGAGTGCCACAGTAAACTCCACAAGTTGCATTGTAATCAAACTCCTCTTATAGTGAATGCCAGCCCTTAATTTATCGAAACTAATTTTGAAATCATGGTACCATACATGCTGTCTACTGTAGAAATAATTTATAAACATTAATTGCAGGAAAGAGAGGATCCATTTGCTTCTAAGAACCCATCAGCAAGCTGTCCTTCCTGTTTTATCGGTAAGCAAAGCTGAGAGCAAATAACAGATGGGACTGTCCCTTGGTGGCAGCGTAGAGCACTCATGAAATATAGCACAATCTTCCTCCAGTGTGTTATGCTTTTAACAGTGGAAGATCAGAAGCAGGAGAGGTGTGGGCAAGGATGAATGACTGTCTCTGA
This sequence comes from Cephalopachus bancanus, assembly GCA_027257055.1. Taxonomy (NCBI): domain Eukaryota; kingdom Metazoa; phylum Chordata; class Mammalia; order Primates; family Tarsiidae; genus Cephalopachus; species Cephalopachus bancanus. Next base: position 14,904,493 of record JAPVLO010000010.1, read on the forward strand.
TGAAACATTCTTTTCTTCTAGGAAGATTCCTGTAGCAGATTGGGCTTTGGCAGTTGATCTCAGTGGCTTGACATAGTGTCATTATAAAAATGCATCTGGAAGATTCTGTGGGAAAGGGACAAGCCTCAAAAGACCAAGGTGAATCCAAGACCTGATCTAGACTCTTAATGAGTGGCTAACATCTAGTTCCTGTAAATAGGCATCAAAGGCGCAACAAAGCCACAGATAAAGCTGCCACAGACAGCCATATTTGGTACTCAATTACCATTTGTCGCAATCATTTCATTCTCTGGCAATATTTTATTCTACTTTCTGTAACTACAAGTCAGTGAGTATTTGTGCATTGTGTGGGTGTGTGGCTCAAATCTCCTTCTGCCTCTGTTGGTGTAATCACACTGAAGGTGTTAGGAGGGCTGTGAAAGCTGGATTTAGTGTATACTTTTTTTCCTAATAGAAAAATCTATCGGCCCAACTTTAGTGACTATTATTCAACAGCTTTTTAGGCAGTCAGATAGGACGTGGTCCTCAATCTCACTAGCAGATTCATACCACGTTCTCTATCACTTTCCACAGTAGCTTTTCTCAGTGTTTCTCACTCATTCCAGGCTTCTAACTCTGCCTCCTTCTTTCAACTTTGAACACTACTCTTATATCCTGTTAAAGTGAAAAGATCAAGGCTGTCTGATCTCCTTTAATAAATGACTGTAACCTCTCCCCTTCTGATATACGATATCACTGTATTCATTCATTCATTCCTTGTCTCCTATTTCAGGGAAAAAGTTACCCTCCCCTTTTATTAAATTACTCCAAACACGTACTATTCATATTACTCATTTCCGTTCCTTCTTCAATTATCACCTTAATTACGGAAATATTCTGCCCTTTTCTCTGAAGTACATCCTCTGATTGACTTGCATTGACATTTTATAAAGGAAGAGAAGCCACTGGACTCCAGCTTGGGCGACAGAGTGAGACTCCAACTCAAATTTAAAAAGCAAAGCATTGCTTCTAAACATGCATTGCCCTTCAAGGTACAGTCTTTTCTCTTCCTACAAAACTTATTAAAAGATTAGTCTGTCACCATTTGTTCCTGTCATCATTCTTCTTCATCTCATTTACTCCTCTCTCTATTGCAGTCTCACTTTCTGCTCTTTGAATTCTTTTTTGAAAGCGTACAATTCCTGTCTATTGAGTACAATTGTGATCGCTTCAGACTATGGGTATCTGAACACTCTTTCTACATGGAGTTTCCGAGTCTTGAAAGGAGACAAGGCTTTGTGTCCAAGGATTCAGAGATCAGATGCTGTGTCATTCTATACCTGGTCCGAAAGGACACAGGCACACAGACGTGGCTTGGCAGTCAGATGGTCCCATTTGGGAGAGACAAGAAACTATTCACAGAGCCACTGTATCAGCATCAGCATCAGCATCAGCACTGGAAACTGGAATAGAGGTGATGATGCTAGCTATAGGGTCTGTGGTGTTCCAATCTATATTTGCCCCATGCAGCATTTCCTGTTGACTAATCTCCCTTGGTTCCCAACTAATTTCTGAGCCCCTCATTTTCTATATTTCTTATAATTCTGTGAGTTAACTCATATTTTTGCCACAAATTACTTTCTTCCTTTCATGGAAACATATTTGGCTTAACTTCCTTTGTGTTGAAGACCTCACGGATACAGAAAATGGTACTTGGGAATGTGTTTAATGTAATGGATTTTTAGGGAAAGTCGGTAAGGAGCACGTGGGACTGATTTTCAGGGCCAAAAGAAATGAAATCTCATGTGTCCTCCAGGGATAGGAGGACAGCCCATCCCGTGCAGTGGTGAAACAGCTAATTAAGCACTGCCTCTCCTCTCTGGAATGAAAGACTCCTTGAAATGAAATGCCTACCAAGGTAAGGCTTTGGGAAACCAAGTCACCACTGCCATTAAACAGAAAAAACAAAAGACTACAGGGATGCAGAGGATGTTTTGAGCGCACAGCATAGCTGAAGAAAGCAAATGAGAAATTAATCTTATTAAATTCTTTACTATGTTAAAGACTAAACCTCTAGAACTATAACAATTGTCAAAATTCTATTCATTTCTTTCAATTTCTATGTAGTTGAAAAATCCAACAAGTTTGATGCTATGGCTGCTGAATTGTGGTATCAGTTAACTTTACAACCTTGCTGGTCCTTGTTTATGAACGTGAGTGCAATGATCAGATAGGTGTGGGAGTGGAGAATCTTAAGTGTCAGACTCAGATGATATGAGATGCTTCCAAAGACTTGAACTCACAGTGTGTGCTCCTCTGCAGTGGTGTGCTGAAGCCTGTTCTTGACAGCTTCTGAGGTCCAACTGCATTTTATCTCCTCTCCACTCTGTGTCTTTGATGTCCTGTTGACAACTTGAAATTAGTCACAGTAGAAGTATTTGAAATTCTACAAATCAGGGCTGTTCTTCTCCTTATTGCTTGAGAATGGGTTTCATTTATCAGCATATTACTGATTCTGGACACTGACAGAGGTGCTTTCACGCTTCCTTCCTGGGGCTGTCTTTTCTTGCTTGGAGACTGTAATCCTTTTTCTTGGAGGCTGACTTACCAAAGGAGAATCAGTTCACCACTTAAAACTGCCAAGAACCCCCTACTCCCATTATCTCCAGGGTTCTAACTAGTGTTTAGATCCCAACATATCCCAGAAGAGTCAATTGTTTTGCAAAACCCAAGTGGAGAAGTTTTTCCTTTTTTCTAATGGTAATGAAACTTGGGACTAGGTATAAAAATGAGAATGACTTCTGAGAATGATTGACCTTGGACACATAAAGCATAATTTTACAAAAAAGATGACAGCATCCATCTGAGTTTCTATATTGAAAGTGTTGCCCAGAATGGCTGTGATGGGTCTGATTCTTGGTTTATTTGCTTGATTGTAATCTGGGTTCAGTAGAGGCTTGGAATAGTGAAGTGGAGATCCTGGAAACCTCTTAAATAATGCCAGAAAGGGTAACAAATACTCTGGGGTGGAATCACCATATACAAATCACCTTCATCCTAGTTTGCTTCCCAAAAGGTCTAGAACACAATTTCTTTACCAAGATCTTGAGACGTGTATTGATGAGAAGAGTGGCAGCCATTCTGAAAAATCTGTGCGACTGTTCTTGCTAGGCTGGGCATGTTGGTGGCAGGGGCTTGGTGGCAGTTGAAATGGTTTCCCTGATTGAAGTGAGGAGGAAACTATTCCAGGAAAGCAGAGGCATTCAAAGGTAGGAAGCAAAATTATTGTGGTCATTGTAGTAGGCAGCAAGACAAGGTCATGGGCAGAATGTTCAGAATTACCGGAATCTTTGGTAGTGGCTAGCCAATCATTGGGTCCCTTGACCAAAATAGGTTGACAGTATGTTAGTTCCTTCTTGGCTTGTGTTATGGAAAACACTCTACAATGGGAAACATTGGGTCTGACATGGGTCGTCATTACAGGGAGGTGCTCATTCTCTCTTGACTCTCAGACTCGGGTTAATGCCATAATCAATAATTCTGTGATGATGGGCTTAGCAATGTTACCACTTGTATGAGCCATAAATTTTCTTCCTAGCCTTCAGTGAGGAATCATGGCTATTTCCCGGTATTGCAGATAAATAGCCCTTAATCTGGTTTGCCTGTTCTTTGCTCGGGGTTTATTTGGAATGGCTGGGAATCGCTGTCTTTTGGAGAAAGAATTTCAAAGAGCTACTGTTCTTTCATACCAATGATCTAGCAAGCATCATGAATGGTGTATTCCCTTCTAAGGGTAATGTGCTTTTCGGGGTCAACATTCACATAAACATTTTCAAACGTTTATTGTTTTGACTTTGTGACAAAAATAGTCTCCTTGCATTTCAGGTCATGCTGATAAAATACATCCCAGAATCTGGCTACACAGACATTTCATGCCAGGTGTTATCTATATGTGCATAGAATGCAATCGAATGTGAATAGAATGCAAAGAAGCTGTAACATTCTATATAGTAAAAATGCAGATAGCAAATATGCCCCGGAAAAGTGAAATAACCAGAGTTCTGGGCTGTTATCCAGCACTGACTCTGAGCTACCCTAATTCTTGGAGACTGAGAATAGCACTGTCTCTACTGATCAGAATGACAAATTGAACTTCAGGTTATACATGGAGTTTTGATCCACGTTGGTCTCTAGGTAGTTCAGTCTTGTGATTATTTTTCTAAGTACAAATCTCGAATAGGGCTCTTAAGCAACTGGCAGAATCCCCAACTGAGTTCCTACCCTGTGGGGTAGGGCGACCAAGAGAGAAAATGCTGAGCTTCCAAAGTCGTCCCTCCTTGCTATCCAAAGAAGCAACATCGCATCCATGGGTGAGTCATAAACATTAAACATATCATCAAAAGCATGAAAAATGTTGGGTTGATGATTCTTTTTGCATCTCTAGTTCGGTCTGGTATGGAAGATATATACAAGCTTACAAGACGTAGAGTGATTATAAATTATATCCCTGGCTGTTCATTGAACACATATTTATTCAGTCCCAACTAAGATTCATATTTCGTGCGACTTGTCAGGGGTAAAATGATGAACAAATCTTAAAACAGTCTTTGCTTTTGTAGCACTGATATTTTAGTGGAACAATCTTGACTGGCACTGTTCAAGATAATTGTATCAGTTTGTGTTATAGAGGCTCTCTGTGTTGTCCAGGTGTGTGTGTGTGTGTGTGTGTGTGTGTGTGTGTGTGTGTGTGTGTGTGTATGCAGGAGATTTTTGGAGGAAACAGGGAAGACAGAAAGAGCCTTACTTCACCAAGTGACACTTCAGATGAGCTCTAAGGCAGAGGTAGGTGTTTAACTGCACAGGCAGATAAATTGGTACAACCAATGGCTCCATAGCAGGACAAGAATATGCCTGAGGACTGAACGGAAGAAAGCCTGGAGAGAGGAGGGTGAGGGACAGAGTGACGAGAGAGGAGACTGGAGTACTAGAATGGGGATGGAACTTGCAGGAATTCTTCTATCTTAAGAGCAATGAGAAATCAAGCACATGGTTTAAGCAGGCGAAGGTATCCTCATCACATGGCTAAAAGATTTCTCTGGCTACAGTATGGATGTAATCAGAGTAGCAAGACATTGGTCAAGCGCTTGCAGGTATCCAAGTGAGAGTTTGCTGTATGGATAGATATAGGTAGATAGATTTATGAGATATCTGGAGGGTGATATTAGTAGGATTGGTGATGGACTGTTGGTGATGGATTAAATATTGGGCATGAGGCAGTAGGAAATGCAAAATGACTGGGCTCGATGGCTCAGCCTGTAATCTCAGCACTTTGGGAAGCCAAAGCGAGTGGATTGCCTGAGCCTGTGGGTTCGAGACCCACCCGGGCATCTCGTCAAGACCTTGTCTCTACAATAAATAAAAAATTAGCCGGGCATGGTAGCACGCGCCTGTAGTTCCAGCTACTTGGAAGGCTGAGGCGGAAGTATCGCCGGAGTCCAGCTGGTCGAGGCTGCGGTGGCCGGGAGCAGCCACTGCACTCCAGTCTGGGTGACAGAGTGAGACTCCGACTCAAAAAAAGGAAAATGCAAAGCGATATTCTGGTAATTCTGGCTTGTGTGACAGGAGACACACACACACACACACACACACACACACACACACACACACACACACATACACACACACATACACATACACATATGTTCATCATATACACAGCAATTGATAATAAAAATTGAGGCCAATGATCTTGGCCTTGTAGTCTCTGAGGTCCTGACACGCATGCATGTGGATATTTTGAGTGGAAAATTAGACATGAGGATGAAGGGTGAGAACCAGTTTGGTGATGAAATAAATATGGAAGTCGCTGGTCTATAGTTGGAAAGTGAGGCCAGTTATGTGGTGAAAATACAGAATGAGAAGAAAGAGTCTGAACTGTGTATTAACAATCTCCAGCATACAAGGTCAGAGCACCCCTGAAATGCAGTCAGTACAATGTGATGTACTTAGCAAAGATTTAGTGTATAGGCTTCAAAATAAATCTGAGAGAGAAAGAGAGCACCCTTAAGGCTCTCTCTCTTTCTCTCTTTTTTTTTTTTTTGGAATTGGAGTCTCACTCTGTGGCCCAGGCTGGAGTGCAGTGGCATGCTCATGGCCACCGCAGCCTCGACCTGCTGGGCTCCGGCGATCCTTCCTCTTCAGCCTTCCAAGTAGCCGAACTACAGGTGCGTTCTACCCCGTCCAGATAATTTTTTGATTTATTGTAGAGATGAGGGCTCACCAAGTTGCCCGGGCTGGTCTTGAACCCGTGGGCTCAGGTAATCCACTCGCCTCAGCCTCCCAAACTGCTAGAATAACAGGCTGAGCCACCAAGCCTGGCTTTTTTTTTTCACCCAGGTTGGAGTGCCGTGGCACAATCATGACTCGATATAGCCTCGACCTCCTGGGTTCATGCAATCCTCCCACTTCAGCCTCTCAAGTAACTGGGACTACAGGCACACACCACCACAAGAAGCTAACTACTTATTATGATTATTTTTTTGTAGAGACAAGGTTTCACTGTGTTGCCCAGGCTGGTCTTGAACTCCTGGGCTCAAGTAATCCCCCTGCCTCAGTCTCCTAAAGTGCTGGGATTACAGGTATGAGCCACCACGCTCCGGCCTCTCTCCTTTCTTACTAACTTAGTCTACAATAGCAAAAACAAACCCCAAACATTCCAAGTTCTTTTGCCGTGTTTGGGTAGACTCCTCTGATTCTGAGCATCTTGGGCATTAGGTATCTGATCAGGAGATTCAAATAATGTGTAAAATACTTCCCATTTAGAAAATAAAGTTCTGATTCTCTTCTTCAGCCTCGTGCTCATTTTTTGTGTGGCTTTCAGTACTTAGTAAATGCCACTTTATATTTAAATTCCTTCTCTGGGAGTCTGCCTATCACATAAGCCTGGGAAAGTTGGCAAAGGATGCCCTTGTTATATTCACCTTGGTGTTTGCAGTGGCTATGTGGTTCTCCCTGACGGTATGTGTCTCTGGTTCTCAGTGACATTTAAAAAAAAATATGTTTCAGGCCGGGGTCAGTGACTTAACCTGTCATCCCAGCACTTTGGGAGGCCAAGATGAGTGAACTGCCTGAGCCTGTGGGTTCGAGACCAGCCCTGGCAACTTGGCAAGACCTCGTCTCTACAATAAATCAAAAATTAGTTGGGCATGGTAGCATGCACCTGTAGTTCCAGCTACTTGGAAGGCTGAAGCGGGAGGATCACCGGAGTCCAGCATTGAAGCTGGGGTGGCTGTGAGTGTGCCACTGCCCTCCAGCCTAGGCTACAGAGTGAGACTCCAACTCAAAAAAAAAAATAAATAAAAAACATGTTTCAATATTTGATGGTGTGTGTATGTATATATATGTGAAGTGGGAACCAAAAAAACCCAGAATTATATTTTGGGGTGTGCCTCTTGTAGACCAGGCTCCCCGCTAGGTTAGTGTTTTAGGAACCCATTGGCATGAGCGCACCAGCTATCGTTGTTGTGAGAGGCTGTGCTCAGCATCAGTGAATGTTTTTTTGGAGATTCCTTCAACGCCTTTGCCCATTTCATAGCAGGTGATTTACAAGTGCACCTGCCCACACTGCACTGAGTGTTCAGCTGTTTTTGACCCCAAATCATACTATCCCTGTGCCCTACGTTCCCTGCTCACCAGATCGCATCCCAAGCAACTTTTGTTGTTGCTGTTGTTTCCCCAGATAAAAATAGTCCTCAAAGGAAAACGTTTTACCAATGTAGGAGAGGTGGGACAAAAAAACGGCAGAAGCACCGAAAGATATCCTCCTTGACGAGTTCAAGGACTGTTTTGAGCAGTGGAAAAAGTGTCTTGATAGGTGTATTGCGTCAAATGGAGAAGTTTAAGCATGTAAGAATAAGTACACAACCCAGGCTCGGTGGCTCAGCCTGTAATCCCGCACCTTTGGGAGGCTGAGGTGAGTGGATTGCCTGAGCCCACGGGTTCGAGACCCGCCTGGGCAGCGAGACCTCATCTCTACAATAAATCAAAAAATCAGCTGGGTGTGGTAGCGCATGCCTGTAATTCCGGCTACTTGGAAGGCTGGGGCGGAAGGATCACCGGAGCCCAGCAGGTCGAGGCTGCGGTGGCCGGGAGCCGCCACTCCACTCCAGTCTGGGCGACAGAGTGAGACTCCAACTCAAAAAAAAAAAAAAAAAAAAAAAAGAATAAGTACACAAATACATTCTGGGTTTTTTGGGGTTCTCCCGTGTGTGTGTGTGTGTGTGTGTGTGTGTGTAGTGTACAATGCTAAAAAATGTATACACATTTTTGGTCATTGTATTGAATTTTTGACCACTTCACATTTTAATATGACATTCTCTTAAAAGATGGCTTTAGTCAAATGAATGCTAGCGTCACCCTGCGACAGGCAGGACAAAGAAAATGGCAGAAGCACTGCTGAGTGAACGTCCTACTACACATCGCTACTGGAATTTAACACAACTTCGAAAAGTAATACATAGATAACGTCTCTTAAAATGTGTATACATTTGTTGGCAACACACACACACACACACAAAATGTTGGTTTTGCCTGAAGGCAAACAGGCACACATTTCAACACAGACTCACAAACTCTCATTTTGCCTCTTTGGCTTGGAAATAAACGTCAGTTACGTTAATAAGCTCATTGCGTTCTTTGCCTATTTCAGGGGAGGGGCCGCGATTTTCCTGTCCTTAGCATAGAAATGCATTTCCAAAGAGAGACCACTGGGGGGCAGCATCGTGCAAAGCTAGCACCTGGCTCATCCCTCCAGAGTCCAGGACCGGCCTCTCCTCAATGTCTTTCTACACGGACGAGTGCTGGGTTCACGCAAGCCAGCCTGTGTCTGTCTGCCTGTGCCTGTCTGTCTGTCTATCGGTCTGTTTTGCTCTTTGCCAAACTCTTTCCTCGTCCTCTTTCCCCAGGGCTCTTCATGAGTTAAAACTCCTGTTTTGGAAACTTCCACGAGCTTAATGAACAAACACGCACACCAAGTGGAAGCTGGCACGATGCCCTCGTCTGCTCACCCACATGGGCCTGCTAGGGCAACTGTAGTTATTTACATTTGGCATCCTACTGCCTCAAAGAGCAACACTGCTTTATTTTTTTTCCCTATGAGTACCGAAGCTATTAAATTAAACAGGTTAATGTGGCCACCGCATCCCGCCCCCTACTATCCCCACAGCTATAGTAAGTCTGCCACCTGTTTATTTCCATAAAAATTCAATTACAGCACCACCAGTTATTCTTCTTATGTGAGCAATTAACTTTAGGCCATCGCAGGCCTCAGAGAGAGGCCAGGCCGCTCTGTTCCTCCCTTTCTTCTCTGTTCCCTTTAGCCACTGGCCTCTCTTTTGCTAAGTGACTGTGCACCCTCATGCTGGTGGGAAAGGGAAGAATGGATTCGACTGCTGGGCCCTGGGAGGCCAGTGAAAAGACACACATGGACAAAAAAGAGAAGAAAAACACAAACAACTTTTCTGCCTCCCCTGGCCCGAGCTGCGGGGATGCCGTGGAGGCCTAGAGAAGGGGGCCGCCAGGGCCACAGAGACTTGCAGGGAAGGATGACTTTAAAATCTGTTTGCTTTCTTCCTTCTTTATCTTTGTGAAAAATGTGACCGTGGAGGGAAAGGTTGGTAGAATGCCACAGCATCCTGGCTAAAGTGACAACACAATTATGAAGAGATGAAATCACATTCACCTGTGCCATACAACAGTCATAACCAACTGGCATTGTAAAGCGGTGAGGCGATCACATTTCTTCTTCCTTGAAAGAGGAACGAGTCTTCAGGACCAGGTTGCAAATGCTGACTTTCATCTTTTCTTTTTTTTAATGTCTGCTTCTCTTGGTCACCGTTCTTTTCCTTCTCTCCAAAGTCTATCAATAATATGAGACATGGACTGGGTGCGGTGGGTCACACTTGTAATGCTTGCACTTCAGGAGGCTGGGGAGTGTGAGGATTACTTGAGCCAGGAGTTCGAGACCAAGCCTGAGCAACATAGCAAGATCTCGTCTCTACAGAAAATTGGGGGAAAAAAAAAGCCGGGATGATGGTACATACCTGTAGTCGCAGCTACTCAGGAGGCTGAAGTAGAAGTATCACCTGAGCCCAGGAAGTTGAGGCTGTGGTGAGCTGTGATTGTGCCACCGCACTCCAGCCTGGACAGAGTGAGACCCCCGACTAGAGAAAAAGAAGGAAGGAAGAAGGAAAGGAAGGGAAAGGAAATAATAATAATAATAATGACTAAATCTTACATCTAGTGACTTCCTACATGATCTAATTATTGGACAGGGATTGATGAACTGGCTTTGCATCGATCCATCTGATGCCACTGACACTGACTTTGTTTGAACAAATGATATTTATAGTACGTGTATAAACGTAAGCTTTTTTTGTTTGTTTGTTTTGTTTTGTTTTGTTTTTTGAGTTGGAGTCTCACTCTGTCGCCCAGACTGGAGTGCAGTGGCCGCTCCCGGCCACCGCAGCCTCGACCTGCTAGGCTCTGGCGATCCTTCCGCCTCAGCCTTCCCAGTAGCTGGAATTACAGGCATGCGCTACCACGCCCGGCTGATTTTTTATTTATTTATTGTAGAGATGAGGTCTCGCTGCCCAGGCGGGTCTCGAACCCACAGGCTCAGGCAATCCACTCACCTCAGCCTCCCAAAGGCGCGGGATTACAGGCTGAGCCACCAAGCCCGGCTAAACGTAAGTTTTAAGAGCAGGTTAGACTCTGAAATAATCATTCAGTTAATCATACCCAGGATTCGGGTGAAAACAAATACCGCTCTGTAAGCGAGTTGGTACCAACCACTATCAAGGTATGGTTAGGATCAATAAATTCAGAGAATAAGGAAAACATCAAAAGAGAAATAATTAGGGTGTAAATCGATGACAGAACCCAGGAGGACCTTGTGCCGTTGGTTAGGACAAGTGTGTGGAGGGCTCAGGTTACTCACCCACGTTGTCACATGTCGCAGTTGAACCCTGAGCAACATTTGCTCAGGCAGCATTGCCGGGCAGGCGTGGATGTCAGATGTCACCCATTCCTAAAACACTCCCAGGGATTAAGTGAGTATATAAATATCCCCTTCCTTTCTTCCTGCCTCTGAAGGTGCCCTGAGTCCAACAGTATTGGTACGCTGCTGGAGTAGAAGAATGTAATAAAGTGGGCTTTGAAGGCACATGTCACAGGAAAAAATACAGTCTAATTAAATTTAATCTTCTTTTAAATGGTTACTCAAAAGAGAGACTCTGTTCGGAGTTCAAAAGGCATATATAAATCCTCCCAGGCAAGTCCACACCTCGGGCTACCATATGGCAGTGGGAAGAGTGAGGAAGAATTTGGAAACCGTGTTTTATCTTGATAGGGCTGATGGGACTTTAATGAAGAGAGACCAATATTCTGCGGTCCCGAGATCACTTTCTCCGCTGTCAGATGGGTTCAAGTTCATGGTCTTGAAAATTGTCCTTTTTCGATATTCAAATGTTCTGACGAGCCCTTTGCTTTTCAGTGCGAAGCCGACATTCAAATGGGATTTAGGTGTTTATTCTTCATCCTAGATTTTGGGCAGATGCCTAATTTCCATAGCTTCTTTACCTCCTGAAGAGTTTCAGGCTTTCTTGCTTCTGCCAAACATACAGCTTGGTACTTTGAAGTCTGAGTTAAAGCAAAACTAAATGGACCATGTTTATCTGATCAATTAAGGCTTTTCCTACATCCTTAGTACTGATGTTTCTCATTTAAGCAGCATTCTATACAATCCACAGGAAATTAACAACAGAGATAGAGTTTGGAAAATGAGGAGGTCATTATACAAAGAGATGCAGGGAAAGTGTGGAAGAATTTGACTAGGCTCCAACGTAAGCTACAGAAACTGACTGGACTCCAATATAAACCAAAGAATGTCTTTGGAGAAGAGGGACTGTGAGTATTTTTAAAGGCTCCCCAAATAGAAGTTTGATTTAAAACTCCTATTATGTAAAGGGATCCACTACATTTAATTGTTCTCAGCATGATCGATGTTTTTAATTTTTATAAAGCTCATCTTTCTCTGGGAGATGAGCATGTGTAGAGTTCAGTTTAACCATAGTTCAACAGGGGAATGCCACAAACAGCCTTATGTTAAGAAGAGTTTTAGATTTAAAAAAAATAAAAAGAGGATACATTAAAACTCTCATAGGAGTTTACGAAAAAAATTTTTTTTGGAGACCAAATTAATCAACACTAATTAATTAGTATGAGAGGAAATGATAGGTAACTGAGTCGTCAGACAGTCTCTAGTCAATATTCTGCTCTACCTTTGACAATCATCATTTGTCTGGTTTCCTTTCCAGCTAGCATAGGACCCATACACGTGAACCTTTGCAAAAAGACAGCAAACTCTTTTTCCTCTGAAAACCTACTGGAATTGATAGTTTTTGGTTTGAGTGAATGACATTGTCCAGCTGGAACCAACAGATTTAACTTTGAACTGCCTAAGGATAATACTTGTGTTTTTTCATACTGGCGGATTCTGTGGAGATTGGCTTCCCTATTCAAGGATTTGTCTCCAGAATTGTGGTTTGGCAAGAAAACGAATGCACAGTCTCCATGTGTATGTTTTTTATTTAATGGATTTTAATACTGTGTGTCTAGAGGTGACTTAGAAGTTTAAAAACAATAGCTTTCCCCAGGTTCCAAGTTTTAAATCCATATTCTTTTCAACTATAAAGGTGGAAAATGGCAAAGATAAAGCTATTGATTTGTCTCACCCATAATCCCCTCAAAAGTTGCTTTCCCCCTTTAATTTGTTTTTTTCCCATAATTATTATGCATCTATCTTCTATCAGGGCAATTGATGTCTGTTTAGATATTTAAATTGTGATAACTTTTTAAGCGAATGTCTTAATTATATTATACATCAGAGGTAATTGTTTGTAGAGACTTTTGTGCATGCCTATAGAAGAAAAAAAAGCTGTCCTGGGGAAAGCTGTTTTAAGATCATACATTTCTTGACAGTGAGCTGTGTTCATTTAATAAGAACTTATTTCCCAATGTATTTATAAGTAAAACTTTGTATTATTAAGTGGCAGCCTGTGGGAAAAATTTAGAAAAACAAATCACTTTTACTTAGGAAAAATTTACTTATATTCTAACCCCTGAGACAATGTTACTGATGATATTCTAATTAGCTCGTTAACACTGTGTTTCAAATTTGGACTAAATGTCTTGATTTATCTAACAAGGAGGTAGGTGTTCTTGAGGATACTTTTATCCTTCAGTAAACCAGTGAGGTGAAAATTTGAAAAGGGTAGGAAAGAGTTAAAAACAAAGGCTTTATTATTATTATTAATATTATTATTAATTTTTTGAGTCAGAGTCTTACTCTGTCGCCCAGGCTGGAGTGCAGTGGCATGCTCACAGCCACCCCAGCCTCAATCCACTGGGTGCAAACAATCCTTCTGCCTCAACCTTCCAAGTAACTGGAGCTACATGCGCGTGCCACCATAGCTGACTAACTTTTTGATTTATTGTAAAGATGAGATCTTGTCAAGTTGCCCAGGCTGGTCCCGAACTACTGGGCTCAGGTAAACCTCTTGCCTCCACTCTGCTGGGATTATAGGCGTGAGTTACTGCGCCCAGCAAAAAGTTTTTATTTTATTATGCTCATTTTCTTGAGACTACTTCAAAACTGTTTCAACTTTATTGAAAGTGAGGCTTCTTCTCATCAACAGATAATTGGTAAAATGTGATCTATTTCATGTTTGGAAAGATATGGGTTTTAGACTTAAAGTTTCTGGTTTTACAAGTTCTGTGCGAACAAAAGAAAATAAGAGAAAATCAGTGAGGCTAGCTAGACAGAATCATGAAAGGGCTACTCAAGTCTTATTCTGTTTAACCCTTTGTATATTGCTTATCGCTTCTAAATACTTAAAATGTGATAAGCTTAGGTAATAGATGTTGAGTTTGCAATTTCAAACCAGCAATGGGGCTATTTTTAACTTGATAGTTAATTTTTCATCTCAATAATGACAGAAAGATTCTCAAAATTTTGTCCATCTTATACTCATCTTTGGCTGGAACATTTCAACTGTTTCATAGAGAGAAGCCGATTTGAAAGTTTGTAATTAATTAAATAACTCAAAAACATGAATGTTTAGGCAGTTGTTTACTGAATATTTGAAAAAATATTATTCAGAGAACTGGAAAGCCCTCATCAGTCTCTTTTCTCTCCTCGGAAGCAGAGTATGTTTTATCCCATGTTCATACATATGTCTTTGATCTTTTTTTTTGAGTCAGAGTCTCACTCTGTCACCCAGGCTGAAGTGCAGTTGCATGTTCATGGCCACGGCAGCCTCGACCTGCTGGGCTCAGATGATTTTTCTGCTTCAGCCTTCCAAGTGGCTGGAACTACAGCTGTGCACTTAACATTTGGCTAATTTTTAAAAAATTTATTGTAGAGATGAGATCTTGCCATGTTGCCCTGGCTGGTCTCGAATCCCTGGGCTCAGGCAATCCCCTTACCTCCACCTCCCAAAGTGCTGAGATTACAGGCATGAGTCACACGCCTGGTTTCTCTGATCTTAACTGTTAAATTTTCAAACATTCCATCTAAATATTGACAGTTTTCTCTTTGATAAGTTATAAGTATGGGTATCTCTAGTGATTATGCCATTTGATTGTTTTAGGCTACCAAGCTTACTCCAATACTGACTCTCATTAGTCTATCAATGTAACACAAGAACACAATATGGCCGTCCTTGGCATAGAAGTAGGCTCTGTGGATCAGAATGTTTTGATTGATTCTAAGAACTCGATATGAACTCCTGGTTATAATTGCTCCTTCTGGATATCGAGCAGAACTACTATGACAGGGCAGTAAAAATGCTCTCAGAAAAAAATTAAATACCATTTTTGAAGTCTCTGTCTCCACCTTTAAAAAATTATATTTTAAGGTTTATTGACTCTCTGATTTTCCTTTCCTTGTCCTTTTGAGAAGAAACTTACACATATCCTCTTAAATACAAATTCGAAGGGACTGGCTTTATTTTTATAATTTCTTTTTTTCCTGTTGTTGTTTCCTTTTGGCCCTGGTCAACCGTGAGGCAGGTTTCAGCATTACATTACATTCTCAACTGATGCTATTCCTGCCTTTTCACTCTATAAGTCATTACTGATAGGTGTAGATTTAACTGAAATGGAGACTTCATACATCTCCCAAATTTTATTTTAAAAATTGTGCATAGACATCTCTGCCCAAATTCTCTCCTCTATTTCTCAAAGCAACCCTCACCTTTCTTAGAAGGCAGGTTTTATGTGAGAAGGAAAAACAGTTATTTTTCTGAGTACAAATACATTTTATTTGTCATATTTATGCTAATTTGTTGCTTCACTTGGCTTAAATTTCTCCTGCTTTCCAGCTACTGACAGAAGGAATGTCTTAAGATGAATCAGTCTAGAATTAACATCATTGTATTTAATAATGCTCTCTAAAATAGGTCAATTCATTTGGCTACTTTGGGACATATTATGTAAATAATTAATCCTAGCAGGTACTCCAGTAAGCCTCTTGTTCAAAGCAATGTTTTATAACATTTCATTAATGAGAATTTTCTGTGGCTATTTTAAGTAACTAGTAAGTCTTTTTCTTTTAATTTGGAAAATTTTCAAGCTAAACCAACTAGAGCAAAGTTTCTCAAATTACCTGTGATAAAGAACTGTATCTTGTTTTTATCTCTTTGCTTAAGTTCCAGAAGGTCACACATCAATACTCTTGTAGAATGCAGAGATCACGTGCTTGGATGCCATAACAGCTTCACAGATCACGTGCCTGGAGGCTTAGACATCCCTAAGACATCTCTTAATGCTTATTCTCAATTTCTGTACATATTTCATTGTGGACTGGTAGCAGTTTGCGGAATACGACCATTCCCTGGGCCCCATTTTGTATGATACTGATCAAAGTTGTTGCCTATGATAGAACTTTGGGGAGTCGATTACTAGAGTGCTCTTCGAGTATGCAATGCTAAAATTTTTATTTAGGAAATATCCATTTCTTACTGAAGGAAATCTTCCAATCCTGTTTTAATGAAGCAAGATACTCATCTATTCAGGATGGAATTTTTGTTAGGCTGTGCGTTTTTTCAAAAAGAATGTCAACACTACCATCTACTAATTCACTCTGCCATTTTTATACCACTAATAATAATGCCAGAGAATATAACCATGGAATTCAACTCCTGTCAAAAATTTATATGGAAGAAATTATATCTTTTAGCTCTCTTCTAGATAGTCCAGGTTTTGTTTTAGGTTTTATTTGCTTATTTGCTTTTGGCTTGGATTAAGTCAGATCATCAAATATCTGGATATGTGAATCATAGGGCCTTGATTTCTAACAGAATGACTTAATTGTACAATTTATACCCTGTCACATATTAGAGTCAAATTAATTTTATATTTGTAAAGGCGATTCTTTTTTGCAAGTTTTTTTTAGACAAAATACACTTCACTCATTTACAAAAAATGAGTCATTAATCTGGCTAATCTAGCCTTAGATGTTACTAGAACACTATTCATTTATTCATGCTTCATGTAATTGTGAAATGCTTACTATATGCTAGGCATGGTACTAGGTTCTAGTTATTTAGTAGCAAGCAAACAAGGCTTTTTTCTTGCTCTAAAATAACATGGAGTCTAGTATGGGAGACAGGGTCATAGTCAAGAAAAAAATGCAGTATAATGATTATACTTCTCTTGGTCCCTTTGGGCTGGTATAACAATAATACCATAAATTGGGCGGCTTATAAACAACAATTTTTACTTCTCATAATTCTGGAGACTGGGAAGTCCAAAATCAGGATGTCAGCAGGGTCGGGTTATAGTGAGGGCACTCTTCTGTGGAAGAGGAGAACAAGGGCTCTGGGTTTTCTTTTATGAGAGCACACTTATCCCATTCATAGGGGATCTGCTCTCATGACATAATCACCTCCCAGAGGCCCCACCAGGATGAGGTTTCACACTTAGGTTTGGATTTTAACATATGAATGTTGACAAGACACACACATTCAGACCATAGCAGTACTTTAAAAGAGGGAACGTTATCACAGAAGTATATTTAATGATCCAAATTGTTCAGCCCAAAGAGATGCTTCTCTCTTCTATTTTCTGTTTTCTCTTCTATTTCTTCTATTTTCTCTTCTATTTTCTGTTCTAGGTAATGAAAGCATCTCACAGTTCAGTTTAAGGAAGGAATGCAAAGATACGCAGATCATCCCTAAGACATTAGCGGAATATGTGATGTTTTGAAGGTCTAAGAAAAAAAGATAATCATTTGGGACAATGTTCTATGTTGTTGTGTTGGTGGACTTAATGGTCTTGGTTTCTGTGTGTGGCTTTTACCATACCTGAACTGTGGTGTTACTCAAGAAAGTAGTCTGGGACTTGTGTTGGAAAGGCTGGGTGGTAACTTCAAACAGAAGACTAAGGTCATAGATGGAGAGTTCCTTCTTGGAAATCAGAGCCAATATCCTTTGAGACCATGTCTGAAAGGCCAGCTCCCAGAGCAAGAGATCTGTACGGACACGGTCAAGAACCACAAGCACTAGCTAGTGTTAGGAAAATCTCATGACAAAACAAGCTTTATTTTCAAAGGCAAACCACAAAGGACAGGGTAAATATTGACAGATATCTACTGTGGGGAAATCTGGGATTTGAATTATTAGTACTGAATGTTGATGGGCAGTACCAGATTAGCTACTAAAGATTCTGCCCATCTTTATCTTGTTGACAAGAATTTTGTGAGCCTTTTTACATGCTGTCCTGTTTCTTTCTTTCTTTTTTTTTTTTGAGTTGGAGTCTCACTCTGTCGCCCAGACTGGAGTGCAGTGGCCACCCGGCCACCACAGCCTCAACCTGCTGGGCTCCGGCGATCCTTCTGCCTCAGCCTTCCAAGTAGCTGGAACTACAGGCGTGTGCTACCACGCCCGGCTAATTTTTGATTTATTGTAGAGTTGAGGTCTCACTGCCCAGGCAGGTCTCGAACCCACGGGCTCAAGCAATTCACTCACCCCAGCCTCCCACGCAGGATTACAGGCTGAGCCACCGAGCCCGGCCATGCTGTCCTGTTTCTTAGTCTTGGCTGGGAGAATGGTAGAGTCAGACCCTGCTGGAGCAACAAAAGATGGGGTGGGGGAATTTCATGTTGACATCAGGGTAGTGAAGGTTATCCAAGTTATGGGGAATTCAATGAGGAAAGGCAAGATCAGGGTGGAGGCACTGGCCAACATGACTCCCTCTCATTGGGGCTCTAACAGCTCAATTTTGGGACATGCTAAGGAGAACAACACAGAGATAAAGACACCCTGGGGCTTTCTCAAGGCTTATGAAAGAGCAAATGGCAGCACAACTAACCTCTAGTGCAAATTAAAAAATCATACATTTAAGGAAACTTTTCATTCCAGCCTCATTAAAACTGCAATGTAGGTTATAATAGTTGATGATAAAAATTTTTAAGGGAAATAAAAGTGGGTTTGCAAATGTACACCAACCAATGACCATGGATCTGTTAGAAAATTTCTGAGAGAACAAAGACTTTGTTCAGATATAATCCCTATGGATTCCACAATTTATTCTTATAGATTTGCATTCCTATCTTTTTATCAAGAAGAGCAAAAAACTTACTTATCACGCGATCAGTTGTTAGCTGCAAAGGTTCTGTTGCTTTCTTCTAAAATATATCTTTCTAAGTAACTGCAAGCTATGATTGCAAGACTTATAAAACAGATGTGTTAGGAAATTGTATTTGGTCACAAATTTATAGACTGTATTTGTTATAGATAATTGAATTTCTCACTAACATTGTGATAATTAACCCATGGGCTATGACCTCATGGTTTTGTCTTTATTTAACCTACCAATATAAGACTGTGTAAATTCTCTTGCTAGTCAGAAAAATACTCAGAACTTGAGCCTGGTTTTCTTTCTTACTACTGACCACATAAGAAAATAAATATAATGGTTCATGGCAGAGATTGTGACTTTTTCACAATATCCACTCTCCTTTTTACTTTAGTAACAAAGTTCCAACTTTATTTAATAAAGCAATGTGCCCAGCTAGCTAAAAATTGTTGGTGTTTTCAAAACATCTTCAAGGGCCAGAGATTATTGTATATAAATATATACAGCATGACATACAAGAGATCTGCATTGGGTTCATTCATCTTTGGAAGTGTTTAAAGAGTTACATTTATTTCAGTACTTGATATATTTGTTAGGTCCTATAATGCTAGATAAAGGGCACTGATTTGCCCTGACTTCTGAATGAAATCTGTGGAGCTGAACTGAGCTGCAAAAAGAGAAAAAAAAAAAAAGGAAAAAAAAATTATGATGGGAAGAATATTGGACTTTAATATTTTTACTACTTTAATTTACAAGGAGACAGAATTTTTTATTTGGCATTTTAATATCTGTGTGGTAAAACAATACAGAAGATTGATCATTATGTTCAAATTTGAGAAAATGTTCCATTCTGATATTTGGAATGTGAAGGCCTCCTTTGTGCCTGAGGCATCTGTGATTTTTGGCTTGCTGAGCATCCATTCACGAATAAACACTCCTGTTTTACTTTATTGAGCCATCCTTCTCCAATTCTCAGTTCATGATATTGAGAGGGACTGACTCAACTATCTGACTCTAGGGCAGAGATGACACCAAGTCCTGGGCAATCTGAGTCTCAGGGGTTATTGTTCCAAGGATAGGCATGTGACAGGTCTTCTCTCTAATGGGATTAGTAAGGTAGAAGGATGAACACACCAAGATGTCACTGAATCTCTTTTCAATAGCAGGGAAAGAGCCTGCCTGGGAATTCAGCCAACATGAAGGGTAGCACAACTAAAAGATGGATCTCAACCAAGTCCTGATGTCACGCAAGTCTGAAACTGTGACCACATCTGGATTTTTTAATTATGTGAAACAATAAATTCCTTTCTTTATTTAACCTAGTCGGGGTGGTGTTCTGTTACTTTTAATAGAAAGAGTTCTGACTAACACATGGTACTCACTGTATGACTCTGTCTTGTGAACCATGTTGGATCATGTTGCTGGGCATGAACTGAGATTAGAAGTAGATGAGGGAAAGAATTTAATCTAGTATTAAACGTGTTTCAGAGTTCATGTTTAATGTGTGTTCTGACCTATTTCAGAGACTTAGTGCTCAAAAACTTAATTTTCTACTTCACTAGGCCGAGGATGCTACAAAAAGAAAGCTCCCAAGAGAGACACTAGTTCCCTGGTTGAACCTTGAGTTATTTATACTTGGATATAGTTTAAAATAGAATAAGAAATGAGAAGGGATTGGATGAGAGAAGGATGGAAATGTTAGCCTCTACTTTGGCCATGCTCACATCTGCCAATACCATTCTTCGCCCCTCCATGGAAGGAAAAGATACTAGTGTTATGAACCAGTGTGAAGAGAAGGTAAACTGGTCACAACATATGTGGGTGAGGTTACTGTGCAATAAAACTCTGTGCACATCCATATGCAGTTTCTTATCTCTCTTCCACTTCTAGGTTCCAGGCAGCTGGCTGGGTTGATTGAATGAAGGTTCTGCTTGGGGCATGGTACTTCGTTCTGTCTACTTCTCTCTCTTCTCCCTCTCCTTCCCGCCCATTCTCAGTCATGCCTGAGTGTGCTGTTCTCAAGATGCATGGACACAGGTGACTCTTTTGGGGGCATTGAGATCATGTGCTCCAGTTTGGACACTACCAGAGTTCTGAACTTGAGTCAGAAGTTTACACGGCATTAAATACAGTGGCATTTTGCATCGCATTCTAATATTGTTATTTATAAGAACAAAAAATTGTGTGTTGTATAATAAGAATGAAGTAAATAAATGCTTTTTCTGTATGCATTATCTTCCAGGTAACTACAATCCAAATGTATGGCTTAATTTTGGGATATATGAATAGTTTTTAGGCTTTCATAATTTGTATTCACAAGACTGCACTCAAGGACTGAGTGGGCTGTGTTCTCATCTGGAGGCTTGGCTGGGAGGAATTCATTTCTGTGTTCATTCAGGTACTTGGAAGAATTTATTTCCATGTAGCTGTATGACTAAGGGCCCTGGCTTTTTGTTGACTGTCATGTGAATGTTGCTCTTAACTCCTAGGGGTTGTCTGTAATTCTCTGCCACATGGTTCATTCCATAGGTAATTTCAATATTGCTGTCTGCTTCTTCAAAGCCAGCAGGGCAGACTCTCATATCAGTCTGCTAAAATATATATCTTACATGACATTGTGTAACCACAAAAATAACATCACATTACCTTTGCTATATAATAAAAACTAACCTAAGGATAAATGTCTTGCTATCTTTGTCACATTCAAGTAGTTAGAAGCATGCCATGGTTTCTTCCCACACTCAAGGGGAGAAGATAATGCAGATTGTAGCACCACAGGGTACAGAACATGGAAGTCATCTTAAATTTTTTTCTTACCATGATCAATGTTAACCAAAATGTGTTTTATTAAAGATTACTTGCATAGGTTTTTAGTAAATCTATATTCATGAAGAATCTTTTTCAAGCAACAGAACACAAGTGACAAGAGACTAATTCAAGCCATCAAAATATGATTTTGTTTATTCATAGAACTAAACATTTCAAGGGATTGTTTTGGGCTTTATGCAGCAATACAATTAGGATTGAGAAAGATTCTGCTTCAGTAAAGCTTTGACACAGTAATTAAAATAAAGCATGCCAGGAATAAGAAGTTATGGACATTAGACGGAATTCTGGAAAAGATCTGACAAATAAATCAGCCACAAGGCATGCTGGAGTCAGGATCAAGGACAAGCCACTTGCAGTCTCCATGACTGATATTAAATCTAAAAAAAAACCCAACAGGACAAGACAAAACAAAAAACGAGGCCGTGTGCAAAATGGAAAGTAGGAACACACAGGTTTTCTTCCTGTTATTCTGTCATATTTACCTATATCAACATGGCATTGTCTCTTATGTCTTTCTGCATTGGCAAATATTGTTACTTTTCCTTTTATGATAAGCATGCTTGTCTCGTTCTTATCTACCATGCACCTCAAACATTTCCATTCATTTTTTAAAATGATACAGTTTAGCGACTCTATGACATCTTCTCTAACCCTTACCTATCATTCACATGAATTTAGGCTCCCACCCCATGTACCCAAAATTTGGCAGACATTGTGAGCAAGCTATGTCCACTCCCACTTTCACCCCCTTCTTTCTTAATACTTCTAACCACATGACATAGTGCTCAATAATGAGATATAAACTAAATTTTGATGTGGGAAAAGTTTTTGTTTTATTAAAAGAGAAGTCTTCCAGTTTTCCACCCCAGATATAATGACTGGGGCTGCATTAGTAGTCTTGCGACATTCATACAAAGTACAGGAAACTCACAAAAACCTTGGTCTCTGATATCACTACTGTGTTAAACCAACCTAGCCACAGATTTCCGCTATGCTTATTATATATAAAACAAGATAAAAACTAACTTTTCATTAGCTAGTCCATTATAGTTGGGTTTTCATTACTTAAAACCTATTAAGATTCTAAATGAAATTCAATTGTATGTAGATGACAGTACTGATTGTAGAAAGGGCAGTTATTTATTTAATTTCTATTAAATTTAAATTTCTACGAATCATAAATGAATTCCTTCATATTGCAAAGGTTGCCTTGTTATTTGCATCTCATTCATCTTAGCGTTCATATTCTTAGATGAGCACCTAGCGCACGATAAAAAAAAAATACAAGATTTTGTCTTCCAAGATTCAACAGCTTAGGTGGAGAGAATAATGTATCCGTGTTAAACAGATGAGAGATTTCTAGTGGTATGATTTATCTTGGTTCTATTATTGACTTATCTCATTCAGCATGTCATCAACAGTTTAGAAATACCAGAAGACAGATAAATACAATCTATGGGTGTTGCAAAATCTGTAGCAATAGCCAAACTATTGGGTGATAAAAATAATATGCAAAATAAAATACTAAAAATATTGGGAGGTTCTCCCATCCTAAATGTGGTAAAATCAATAGGAATAAATAAATCTAGCATTTGGATTTAAAAAATCCTGAAATCTATAATTTTGCATTCAGAGTAGATCAAAAGTTGAAATTAACAAACCTGTTTGCTGAACGCTAGACACTTACAGATTGCAATCAAACGAGAAACCATTGACAGAATGAAGAATATTGAACTTGGGGAAGATGATTCTTATAGATGTGAAAATGATAAGAAAAAAGTGTGTGTAACATATAACCTATTTGAAGCCCTTTCTTATGAAAGATGGGTTAGATTTATTTGATGTAGTTTCAAAGGGACTAAGAGAAAAATTTGGAGCATAGTGTGAAAGCTTCAGATTGAGAAATTGGAGCTCAGCATAAGGAAGATGCTAGCAGTACTAAATTTTCAAAACAGATTTGCCTGACTTGTGAGGCCTAGTACTGTGCTGCCTGGCTGTGAATTGTCACATGAATTAAGGTAACTGTTAAGGGTAAAGACAGGAGTTTCCTGTTGTGGTTACTTGCTTGACTAACAAGTCTGTTAAGATGCTCCAGTTTGATAGATTTAAGCTAAACCAGTTGGATAGAGTCTTTTCTTTTGTTCCACAAGATGATATTTCTGGGTATCTTATGAAATAAAGTGATAAGAGAGTGGTGGTTATGGGATAAGGATTTGTCAACCCTACTCTTTGTTCGGCTTGGTTTTTGTAACAAAGTGGTTTCCTACGCTGCTACTTCCTATCCCAGAATGACAGTATATTGGATGTTGCCTACTGGTATTAGATCAGGGAAGTGGTAATACACTTGTCTATTTTAAGCATTGTGTAGGCAGCTACTGTGTGCACACATGAGCTTGCTCATATTCAGAGAACATTCAACCAGCGATCATAGTATGTACACCTGCATGACACCTGCACCTTTTAAGTTTGGCTATAGCACCTTTTAAGTATGGGTCCAGCCCTTTTTCATTTTAATGTTTTTGAAGGTATAATCTTGAGGGACAAAAGAGGGTTTACCACAAACTTTGCAGACTGTGTTGTATATCATTCTCTCCTATTTGCATGAGTGTTTGCAAATCCTGGAAGCTGTTTTGACCGAACAGTGCAGAATTGGGATGGGTTATTGACCTGGTGACTCATACCAATATTGCTTCCTAGACTTAAGTCATATTAGTTACATTTCAAGGGCCCAACATCTACATATGGTTAATAGCTACCATATTTCATAATGCTGGCCTAAATCTTTTAAGGTAGTTTCACACGAATGACACATAAGCTTCCAGGGATTTGCCACGTGAGTAATTTCTCCCACATTTACCCCTTCTCTGTTTCCTCAGTATTTCTCTTGGCTTTTTTTTTTTTTGAGGGCTTTTCAATCTTCTATGGTGCAGTCTCCCTCTTTTTTCAAAATAATTTACCCCAATTTTTTTTTCAAATCATTAAATCACCAGTTTGCTCTTGTGTATCTTGTATATTACAGGACAGTAATTTTAGTATGTATTATTCATTGCTACATTTCCAAAGCCTAGAGTAGTTCCCAACAATGGATATGGATTAATAAAAAATGGCCAAATGAAATGAATAAATTCATGCTCCAGAATAAGCCACAAATTGAAAGTGCTCCTGGTTATGCCAGATTTCTGCACCTACTTTGGGAGTGAAATGATCCCCAGGGAAAAGAAGGAGAGACAGACGATCCAACTGGTGAGATCACTTTTTTCCCCACAGGGAAATTTTAAAAATCTGGTATCTTACACCACGGATTAGTTTTCTCTGTAAGATAATCCTACTCCTCCTGTTAACTTTGTCCTCATTATCAAGTAATATTGGATCTTTTCCTGATGCAGGTTATATTACAAATCCTCCTTAATTAATGAGAAAACAGATGAGCCCAGCCCTGATTCTACTGCTGACATTTTGCTGTAGTGCTGTTATAAAGACTCAGCTTAAAAAATAAATTTTAAATCTATGCATCTTGAGGCTTCCACCTTCTTTTTCATTTACCAGCTAAGACCAGTGCTTTAAACATAGTAGGTTGTCAATAGACATTATGAAGTCATTCAATCTTTCAACAGAGGGAAGTACTGTCTTAGTCACATGGAATACATCAGTTAACAAATTAGATAAATATCCCTGCCCTCATAGAACTGACATTTAAGTGAAAAAATGGGACGGGGGGGGGCAATAAACCATAGTCACAAAAAAGGAAAAAATATACTATGTTAAAATATGATAAATGCCATTTAAAAAGTACAGCATGAAAAAGGTTTGTGAAAGGATAGGTTGTGATATCCCTCTGCTTTATTGATGGGCACATGACAATAAAATCTGTATATTTAAGATGTACAGTTTGATGTTTTGATGTGTATTGTGAAATGATTAACTTTAAGTGGGCAATGAATTAAAGCATTTTTATTGATGCCACTGTGCTTTAATCTCATGCAATATAGAATTACTTAAAAAAGAAAAAGGGTATGGTAGTAATATACATATATTATTTTATGTATATACATACAACTGAATTTATTTTTATCTGAAATTTTACTTGCTTAATATGACTTGGAAGCCCTTGAGCTGAGTTGAAACTGAATTGCTATAAGCTGAAAGGTAATTATAGGGGGCTATGCATCCAACTGGGAAAAATATAATAAGGGAAAATATTATTATATGCCTTATGCAATAATTTTTAGCTAGAAAAGGATAGAAAAGCCATGCTAACAAATTTGGAGGAGTTTAATAAATTGTTGTTGCTAATACCAGTCATGATAAAGCAATAATAACAATGAATTATAAAGGGTAAGACAATGAAATGAAATTCTATTCGAAAAATACATAGCATATAGTATCAAAATTATAGCAATTTAGAAAATAGCAATGAAGAAATAGGAGATATATCAACCTAGAAATCACAGACACAACTTTTTTTTTCAAATTATACATTAAAAATAAGTTATAGGAGCCTGAGGCTGTACAGATCTAGCATTCATTCAATATAACGTGATAAAAATTAACTTTTCAGTCACATTATATTAGCACAGCCACAAATGAAGGACAGCAGACAGTTTGAAAAAAGCAGAATGGTAGAATAAATTATAATGCTCTTTAATCAGGTGTGAATTTGGTCTCATCTCTGACACTATGTGACCCCTGAATTTGCTGCTATAAATGAAACAGTTGTACCAAATACCAAGTAAGATAACTTCTAAATGTAGAATTATATAATCCTGGCCTGTCTAAAGATTCTTCTGGATGATTTTAGTTAATGGAGATGATTAGATGGGTTTAGAGATGTGAACTGATGTTTTTAGAATCATGCAATTCTCATCATAAACCTGATGTCATGTAGCTGTTTATTAACATAAATGTACCTTATATTTGGTCCTCAATGATAATATGACATTTTTCTTTCATTCCTGACACCAATCTATTTTTCCAATTGTTAGAAATGTAATGGTACAGGAATAAGTTGGAAAAAAGATATACGGTTAGATCTATGCAAAACACATTTTTGTAGAATTTTTCTTTTCTTTAAGTTAAATGAGTACCTAAGAAACATCAATACTCTCAGTCAAAATGCCCTAAATAATAGAAATATGATAGTAATTTAATGGGATGTCAAAAATAAAAGTCACTGACATAAGAACTAACTTTGTATCTTTATTACATTATCTTTTTTTTTTTTTTTTGAGTTGGAGTCTCACTCTGTCTCCCAGTCTGGAGTACAGTGGCTGCTCCTGGCCACCGCATCCTCGACCTGCTGGGCTCCAGCGATCCTTCTGTCTCAGCCTTCCAAGTAGTCGGAGCTACGTGCATGCACTACCATGCCTGGCTAATTTTTGATTTATTGTAGAGATGAGATCTTGCCAAGTTGCCCGTGGGTTTAGGTAATCCACTCACCTCCGCCTCCCGAAGTGCTGGGATTACAGGCTGAGCTACTGAGTCCGGTTATCTTTTTAAATAATAAATGAATAATATTTAGACATATTTATGGGTTGCGTGTGATATTTTGATACATGTATGGAATGTGTAATATTCAAGTTAAAGTATTTAGGGTACCTATCATCTCAAGTACTTATCATTTGTATATGTTGAGAACATTTCAAGTACACTCTTCTAGCTATGTTGAAATACACCAAGGGGGCCAAAAACATATACACTTTTTAAGAATGGAAAAATTTAAATTAAAATTGTAATTCTCAGTAAGATGAAAACAAGTCACGTTTGACTTCTGCAATTACAAGGGGTGTTCAACAAGGGGTGTGCAAAGTGGTTACCATCAGCATCCAGACACCTCAGATTACAACGAGCATCTCTTAAAATGTGCATACTTTCTTTGGGTTCCTGTATATAATACTTGTTGTTAATTGCAGCACCCTACTCTGCTATCTAACAGTAGAACTTACTCCCTCTAATTGTATGTTTGCACTTGTTAGCCAACCTCTGTTTATCCCCCCCAACCCACAAAGTCTTCACAGCCTCTGATAACCATCATACTATTTACCTCCATGAGATCAACTTTTAGCTCCCTCCTATGAGTGAGAACATGTGATAATTGTCTTTATATGCCTGGCTTATTTCACTTAGGTTAATGACCTCCAGTGCCATTCATGTTACTGCAAGTGGCATAATTTCATTCTTTCCTATGACTGAATAGTATTCATTCTATATATATATATATATATATCCCATTTTCTTGTCAATGTATCCATTGATGGACACTGAGGTTGATTCCATATGTTGACTAATATGCATGATAGTGTTACAGTAAATATGAGAGTGCAAGTATCCCTTTCATATACTGATTTTCCTCTGGATAAATATCTGATAGTGGGATTTCTGGATTTAGTTTTCCATTCTTAAAACTAAAATCTAATTTTAGTTTTTTGAGAAATCTTCATAATTTTTATAGTGGCTGTATTAATTTATATTACCACCAACAGTATATAAGTTTCCTGGCCAGGTGCAGTGGCTCAAGACTGTAATCCCAGCACTTTGGGAGGCTGAGGTGAGGGATTGCCTGAGCTCATGGGTTCAGGAACAGCATGGGCAATTTGGTGAGACCTCATGTCTCCAATAAATTCAAAAATTTGCCAGGTGTGGTAGTGTGAGCCTGTAAATTCGGCTGCTTGGAAGGCTGAGATGGAAAGATCGCCAGAACCCAGTAGGTAGACACTGGGATGGTCTTGAGTGTGTCACTGCCCTCCAGCCTGGGCAACTCAAAAAAAAAAATAGTAGTGATGATGACACAACATTGTGAATGTAATGAATGCATCTAATTGTGCATCTAAAAATGACTAAAATGGCCATTTTATTTTATGTATATTTTACCACCGTGAAAACAGTTTAAAAATGTGAAATTAAAATACATGATAGCAAAAATAAGGAAGGTAGAGAAGAGAGTACATTGAAGAGTGAAAATGTGTTTGTTCCTTATTCAGGGAAGATGGAGACATTGAACACATTTTATCATCATTGGAAGAATACTTATGTAAGAATGTCTGCTAAAATTGTACAGATAATCACTAAAAGAGCAGAAATACATTTTTCTGGTCTCAAAATGAATAGAAGAGAAACAAAAGAAAACAATGTAAAAAGTCTCTGAGGATTATCAAAGACTGATGTCAGGAAACAGAGACTATAAATTAGCTATGACTTAGGAGGTGAGACAGGGTCTTATACATTTGCTCTCGATGTCCCTTCTGGTCTTGGTCCCCTGCTCTGTATCACGGAAGACTGGATGCCTGAAAACCATTCTGCCTAGACATTTCTTTGTCAGCTGGCTTCCGTTAGACTCTTGCCATGGAAGACACCGCAAGGGTAGGTGATTAGAAGTTAGGAAGAAGGAGAAAACCAGACCCCACACCTTTTTTTGGTGGGGGAGGGAAGGGTGCTTTGGAGGGCTTTTATCAGAAGTCACAAAAAACAACATGGAGCACCTGGGTCTTGCAAAGGTTGCATGTTTCCAGCAGCAGTGCAGACTTTATGAGTCATAGCAAAGCAGCAGTGGCACCAGGTGCTGCAGCAGCCCTGGCCACACAGTGTCCTGCCTCTATCTGCTCCAGCTGTCCCAGCTGTCTGTGACATCTGCAGGTAATTGTGGGTCCCTGGGTTCCCACACTGTCAGATAAATAGGCCATGGATCTCTCTGCGAGGCAGCTTCAGCAGTGGTTCCATTTGGCAGGAGCTGCATTGGGTTCCCAGCAGCTCTATGGCTGGGGACTGTATGCTGCAGGCCACACCATTTCTCTTCTGCTCTTTAGCCAGGATGGTGGTGGATTATTGCAGATTCCAATCATCGAGGAACTTGACATTTTCCTTTTGGTTACTCCAGCCCTTCTAACCCTTTCGTAACTATTCCCTGTGTTAAATTTCCTCCAGTTTAAATACCAGTGAAAGTTTCTCTTATCCTGACTGGGCAATGACTGATACATGATGAAGGATACAGTACTGCTGTGACTAAACCAGTTTTCCTTTGATCTTTCTTTCCACATTTACCCATAGTTAATTTAATTTAGTATTATTTTAAATGATCAAATACATAGAATGCATTCTGTCATTGATTTAATGCATAATATAAAATGCATACAAATTGCAGGATAAAATATATCTCAAATCAAAATAAGGATGTGAATCACAAGAAAAACAATACATTTGTATTTCATAGTTTAATATATTAACATATACTAAGTTCTTCTGGGAATTAATTCATGGTGAATAAATAAGAACATGGTTCAAATCAAGATAAGTCACATGATAAGTCAATACATTTTTCCTTCTCCTAAAGTTTCTTTTTTGGCATATATGTAGAAAAAATTTTGATTATACCTTTAGTCTAGAGAATCTGTTCTAATATTGTTCACCAGATTCCACATTAAACATTTTAATATTTGTATGACTTGCCATAATGAACCCATTAGCAGGTTTTTTTATTTACTGATTATGTTTGAACTATGATCGCTTATTTCTTCATTGAGTTACAAGGATTCATGATGTGGTTTATTAGGCGTACTTATGAGTTGCTCACATAATTACAGAGAGGAACAATACATGGAAAAATGAAAATGCAATTTTAGGCATAGAATAAAACTTAACTTTCATAAACATCGGTTCCAGGGAAATATGTGACATATCATGATAAAAATGAAGACAACATTATGGAGGAATATGTACTTCCCTGTTTTATGTATTCTTGTGGATTCCTATAAGCTTTCCGCACCTCCAGAAATAATAGATAATGATAGTGAAAATGCCTTTAATCCAGGACTTTCTTTTTTTTTTTGAGTTGGAATCTCACTGTGTCACTCAGACTGGAGTGCAGGGGCCGCAGCCTCGACCTGCTGAGCTCCGGTGATCCTTCCGCCTCAGCCTTCCAAGTAACTGGAACTACAGGCGCGCGCTGATTTTTTGATTTACTGTAGAGATGAGGTCTCACCAAGTTGCCCAGGCGGGTCTCGAACTCGCGGTCTCAGGCAATCCAGTCACCCCAGTCTCCCAAAGGCATGGGATTACAGGCTGAGCCACAGAGCCCAGCTAATCCAGGACTTTCTAAGGATGACCAAAAGATTTATGGAGCATGGTTCGAACTAAAAGATGTATGGAGTATGATTGAAATCAGAATCAGAACTCTATGTTTTACACATTAAATTTAGCACAAGTACATGTATTTATAAGTATGTAGATAATATTTTGAAAGGAGATTTCTGCTTTTCAGTCCATTGCACGTGATTGCTTCCCCGTTGGACAAGGATCAATTGCCTGAGTGTTGTAGCATATAGCAGGCAAAAGCGTAGGTCTGAATGCAAGCTGTTGGGCTGCTTGACTTCAGCTTGGTTCCATTACTAACTGTGTGGTCCTGGGTGAGTTACTTAATCTCCTTGCACCACAATATTCTCTTTGTTGACTGTTGTGAGTATAAAACGAATAATACATACAAGTACTTAGCAAGGTATCTGCGACAGTCTCAGACTCTTTCCAAGCAATCAAGTTTGTTATAGCTGGAATGAAGAGAGAACAATACATGGTCAAAATTAAACTTTCACCCCTTAAAATAAGCTCTTGGAGTCCATTTCATGACTTATATTATTAAAATATGGGTTTTCAATTGCTAAGGACATACTTCAAAACAGTGTCTAAATTCTGAAATCTTCTCTATAAACATCAGGTACAAAAGCATTGGGGATTGATCATGAAGTTTTTATTGTAAAGTATGAAGTAAGTCTCTCTTTCGTGGCACCTGGGAGCCCCATCAGCTGCTTCAAGAAGAAACTGAATAAGGAAATATTCCCAACTGCTGGATGCCAGAAAGTCATCGATGTGGATGATAAATGGAAAGGTCCAGTACCTTCTACAAGAAGCGCATGGCCACGGAAATTGCTGTAGACTCTCTGAGTGAAGAATGGGAGGGTTACGTGGTCCGAATCAGTGGCAGGAGCGATAAACAAGGTTTCTCCATGAAGCAGCGTGTCTTGATCCACGGCCATGTCCACCTGCTGTTGAGTAAGGGGCATTTCTGTTACAGACCAAGGACAACTGGAGAAAGAAAGGGCAAATCTGTCGGGGTTGCATTGTAGATGTCAATCTGAGTGTTCTCAACTTGGTTATTGTAAAAAAAGGAGAGAAGGATATTCCTGGGCTGATTGATACTATGGTGCCTCATTGACTGGGGCCCCAAAGGTCTAGCAGAACCTGCAAACTCTTCAAACTCTCTAAAAAAGATGATGTCCACCAGTATGTGGCAAGAAAGCCCTTAAACACAGAAGGTAAGAAACCTAGGACCAAAACACCCAGGATTCAGCGTCTTGTCACTCCACGTGTCCTGCAACACAAACACTGGCCGGTTGCTCTGAAGAAACAGCCTACTAAGAAAATTAAGGAAGAGGTCACAGAATATGCTAGACTTTTGGCCAAGAGAATGAAGGAGGCCAAAGAAAAATGCCAGGAACAGATTGCCAAGAGATGCAGACTATCTTCTCTTCAAGTTTCTACTTCCAAATCTGAGTCTAGTCAAAATAAAAATTTTTGAGTAACAAATAAATAAGCTCAAACCTTCAAAAAAAAAGTATAAAGTAAGATGAATGACTTAGAGACATCTCCTGCTAAACACAGATTAGATAAAAATCTTTCTTCAGCTAGGAAAGAGTGTTCGAATAAGCGAGAAAGGAGCGTATTCAGGTTTCAAAGAGAAGTCCTTCATCTTCTGTAATTTCAGGGAGAAGAAGCATGTTTTCTGTTCCCTTCTGGAAGGCAAAGCTTCATAATACTCCCGAAATGGGATGCTCATAGAGTTTTTCATGAAGGTTTTGTATTTTCAGGCAGAAAGAGGGCTTCAGATAGTGCTCTGCACTACATTCCAGAGTTCTAGAAGACTTGGTGTGGAGAAAATCAAGAAATTGCTCATGCCTTGATGGCAAGTGTGAAATTGCAAAGAAGGTTGCTAAATCTTAGGAGACCTCTCCTTGAATCTGAGCTAGTTTGTGATTGTTTTTGACCAATAGAGTGTGGAGTAATGATATTATGTGACTTCTGAGGCTCAGTAATAAAAGAAAATTCAATTCTGAGACACTCCTTCAACTCTGATGACTACATAAGTCTGACTACCCTGAGGCTACCATTGCTTGAGGAAGACTTGGTCACATGGAGAGGCCACATATAATGGTATAATAGGTGCTTAAATCCCAGCTGATAGCCAGACTCAACCAACAGTTCTGTAAGTAAACAAATAGATCATTCTAGGCCAAATCATCAAATCACTACCAACCTTTGAGGCTTCCCAATCAAACTCGCAGACATTGTGTATGAGACAAGCCAACTGCACTCTCTGTTAAAATTCCAGACAGAGGGGATAAATAAACATAATGAAAATAGTTGTTTTTAAGTAAAAAAAATTTGGAATGGTTTGTTATGCAGCAGTAATAGCAAAGAAGAGAATAAAACATATAATCATGATTATTTTATCTTGGCTGATTTTCACAAAGCTTGATCTTTGAATTTGCCTTTAGCAACTAGTGTAGTTCTTCAACTGAACACACATTTATTGCTTACCCACTGTAAATCATCATTTACAGGATAAAAAATAAAATAATTTACATCAATAAAAAAAAAAAAGGCTGAGGACAGTGGCTCACGTCTATAACCCTAGCACTTTGGGAGGCCAAGGTGAGAGGATTACCTGAGTCCAAGGATTTGAGACCGGCCTGGGCAACTTGGTGAGACCTCATCTCTACAATAAATAAATAAATAAATAAATAAATAAATAAATAAAATTAGCTGTGAATATGCCACTGCCCTCCAGCCTGGGTGACAGAATGAGATTCCAACTCAAAAAAAAAAAAAAAAAAAAGCAAACATAATGTGTACACATCAAAACTATGGTAAGGGCTATGGGCATCAGCAAGAATGCTTATAGGTTCTAATGCAAAATGGGTTCACTCTACATCAGCTGTGACCATAGAACCAAGGCAACCACAGAAGACTTATTGGAAGAGTAATGTAGCCCACTGGAATCTGAGGTGGGTCCTTGTAAAATACACTCCCCCACCCTCTCTGTTGGGTTTCTCTGCATGCACATTTTTACTCTCAAAAGCTTTCTCCTAGAGGAGTAGGAGAATGGGCAAGCATACAAGAAGAGCGTATGCTCAGTGTCATTGCTATAGAGTTTGAAACATGAATTATGAGTCATATATCTCTATTAACTAAATAATGACCTCAAAGGGATCTTTTCAACCAGATGTGTCTGAGTTACCTGGACCCTGGATTTACTTTTTAAAAAAAAAATTCAGAGAATAACTAGAATGCAGTGTGGAGAAATACAGAAAGTTATGTTTTTGCATATCTCGAATCATAACAGATAGTAG
The DNA here is from genome assembly GCA_027257055.1 of Cephalopachus bancanus. Classification (NCBI taxonomy): domain Eukaryota; kingdom Metazoa; phylum Chordata; class Mammalia; order Primates; family Tarsiidae; genus Cephalopachus; species Cephalopachus bancanus. Next base: position 14,938,389 of record JAPVLO010000010.1, read on the forward strand.
TATCAAACCTTTCATGTGCCAACACTGTACAACACATACTTACTTCTAAGCCATCCACACTAAAATATACACATGTGAAGGACAGGAAAGGAATGGGGTTCTCTTTTAGGGCACTTCTCTTCGTCTTTCTGCATCATCTCTGCTCTGCCTTTTCTCTTCTTCCCATAGCATCCTTCCCCAGGCTGTGTAGAGATGAGCTGTAAATTCGCTACAAAAGCTCACTTTCTAAATTCCTAGTCATCCCATCTGCAAACTTAAGATGCTGCCTACCTGCATGGTGTTGATATTTGCACTGCTGTTCTCAATGATGTTCTCTCACCATTACTCTCCAGAGATAGTGATGATTTCTGTGTTTTCCAAGTTCTGCAGCTCTCTTTCTCATGTGGACATCCTTAATCCCACACTTCCCTGTCCTGTTTCTGTATTTGTCCTGCTGTACAGTCAGCATTCTAGACGATGGAGTGTCGTTGTAAATCACCTTTAGCAGGATGAGTCACTTTGTACTTAGAATTGAGCTGAAGAGCATTCCTCATCATGGAACAAGGTGGTATTCCCATTCTAACCATTAAGTGTTCCCTTGCCAACAGCAGCTAGGAGATGTTACCGTCTAAACATTTTCCATCCAATGTTGTATAGGCTGCAAGAGTTCTGTTTGTCCCTAACTAAAGATATAATGTCAAGTTGATTATTTTTTCAATGAGGATGTTTTCATGAAGATGGAGAATGCCATTCTTGTGTTGTCCTTTAAGTTAAGACAAATTATTATTCAACAACAACAAAAAACAATTACTTTATTGTATTCTGCTTTCAATAGTTTTGAGTGGATTTGAAGAGTATAGACTATAAATCACTGAAGAAGTTTATTTTCTTTCTTGAGGAAAGATTATCACACATCAACCAAACTTAAGTTTCACATACAATTTTGATTACCTTTCTACAAGCCATTAGAATGTTATTTTTTTTAAACTTCAGAGCAATTAATGACTAGAACAGGAGGAAGTATTTAATTGAGTATTGATTTAAGGCAAAGCTTCTGTTGGGCTGAGGCATTGCATTATAATTAATGGACCCTAACCAGACTTTAATTTTTCTACACTACACCTGATATTCAAGGGATGTAATGGCAACCCTCAAACAATCCAAAGAGTGAGCCTGGACTTTTCCTATTAATGTTTGAAAGTTTTGACTGAATTTTTAACATACCCAAAGGACTTCTGACTTTTGACAGTAGCTTCAAAGTCTGCTGCATTGTGAATGTTGTACTCTTAAAATTAAATTGTGCCATTGACATATTGTCAATTAACCAATAAATTCGTTCATATAAGTTTAATGCAAGATAATATTATTAATGGCATGGTTTACTGAGGAGGGCTGTTCCTCCTGGAGTTATGTAGAAAATAATAGATTCTCATTTATTTGGAATGGCACTGCTGAATGCTTACTTGAAGGGCAGAAGATGAGGGAAAATTTCTTTCAAGGACTCATTCATAATAGCATTCAATGACTACTTAATCCCTATAGAATGACCAGAGATAGATTAGTTTGCTTTTTTAAAAATAGCCATCTGGCTACCATCTAATTTGGTATACAACTTAAATTCCAGCTTTTCTATATTTAATATTATGACTTACTTTTTATCAGTTTTGAGGATTCATGTAAGTAATTACCAAATGCATAGCATCATTAAGATCTTTAAGGATGCAGAGATGAACAAAACATGGCCAGAAGTAGTCATTTTCCTGCATGTTATAACATAACTAAATAAAGAATGACTCACTAGTTAAATCTGTTTACAAAATCTTATAAATTATCAACTATCTCATTTTCCCTTCTTAAAAATAAAGCCCAGGAGACCAAGAAGGATGGCAGAGGTGCGGGGTGTGTAGAAAGAGAACGAGGGAAGAAGAAACATCAAGAAGTCACTATGGGAAAGTTTTTAAGATATAAAGAAAGGTCACATGCCACCAAAAAATTAGGCCAATTGACAACAAACAAACAAACCAAAAGCTATGGAATTTAATTGAGTGGTCCCTTGTGACCTTATGCAAAGTTAAAAAAAAATGTTATTGTGTACGTTTAGGGAAGACAACATGAAGCTATAAGATATAGATACACACACATATTATTATATTAATATATATTAGCCATATATATGTACTAGAGTAGAAAAAACTCACATATCCTTAATTTCACATAGTTAATCATTTTTCCCTCTGTGGTAAGAGCAGCTATAATCTAATCCTCAAGCAAAAATCTTGAATCCGATACAACATTATTGACTACATTCCTCATGTTACACCTTGGATCTTTCGATTTGTTCATCTTGCATATTTGCCACTTTGTGTCCCTTGATCTTTTTCTTCCCTTCCTCCCTCCCCTGATCCTAGTAACCACTATTATACTCTCTGTCCCTGTGTACTGCTCTTTTAAAAATAGTCCACATATAAACGAGATCATGCAGTTACCATAATGTCCTTTGGGTCCATCCATTTTGTGGCAAATGACTCCATTTTTAGGCTGAATAATATCCCATTCGTTTTCCTACTCACACGTCTTTACATTTCTTCCCACCTGCTATTATCGCCAAATCTCCTTAATTTCAAGTCTTATACATGTTCCCCTACAGTTGCTGCAAAACTGTAAAAGTTTCAGTCTCTTTCATCTCATCTTGCCGTCTCAACGTAGGAGACTAGCTGTTTGTTTCTGCCGTGGAGTGGCTGGGGAGTTTGTTGCAATCCCAGCAGTAATTTCAAGTCTGGCAACTGGCACTCCCTTTCTGAAGTGTGGAACAGCTACTTTGTGTCAGCTCCCAGGAGAGCTTACACTTTGGGGAAAAAGCAATGGAACACTTGCAGTAAGGGTTATACTGGCTGAATTTTAAAACACTTCAATGGATTCAAGACTCCAGTACATTTTATCGATCATGGAGCTCAGAGCATAATTGGTTGAATCTCTCAGGAAGTACATGCTCAGGATTAACCATGCAGTGTTTAGATATGAGTCACTGAGTGACCTTTAATTTACTCTGCATCTTCAAAATCCAGTAGAGTGAAGAAAAACAAGGAGATAGATTGTCAATTTATTTCCATTTCAGATCAACCAAGTCACCTACTGGTAAAACAGCGCAAAAAATTAGCATTATATATATTACATACATATATATCACATAGCTCATATATACATTTTATATCTTATATAGCTTATACATCTTATTTATTTATTTTTATTTATTTATTTTTCTTGAGTCAGAGTTTTACTCTGTCACCCAGGCTGGAGTGCAGTGGCACACTCACAGCCACCACAGCTTTGACCTGCTGGGCTCAGGTGATCCTTCTGCCTCAGCCTTCCAAGTAACTGGAACTACAGGAGAGCATAACCATGCCCAGCTATTTTTTCTTGATTTATTGTAGAGATGAGGTCCCACCAAATTGCCCATGCTGGGCTCAGACAATCCGCTCACCGTGGCCCCCCAAAGTGCTGGGATTATGGACATGAGCCACTGTGCCTGCCTTACATCTTAATCATTAAATTTGTGTGCGGATATGTATGAACTGATGAAAAGGGCATTTCTTATCTCTTTGAATGTTTTATATATAAGGCCAAGATGAATGGCATTTAACATTTGCAGAATTATTATTTCACTTGGATAATTATACTTTCTTTACACACTGATGTTTATTCACTTGTACTTTATTGGAAATATATGAAAATTCAAAACCTTTTGGAGTATGTGTGCTTGTGTGATGACTCAACTTGGTCCTCCAGCAATGTTACAGGAAAACTATTTTATCAAATACTAATTATCAATATATTAATTCCAACAGAACAGTGATGTTTATTACTGTATGAAATATTTTCACTACAAACACTAAGAACTATTAAAATATAGCTATTTTCTAGTAGCAGAGAAATTCTGGACTCTGAATTTCTTTCCGTATTATTGAGTTAGGAATTGGGAAGCACATTTTTCAAGTCATGTACTATTGTGGGCCAGTGAGAACGTGGCTTCTAATGGGAAAGGAGGTGGGTATTTGGACCTCAATGTGCTATAGATTATATTATCAACACCTGGGGCACAGCTAGGGTGAATTAGATGAAAGGTGGGGTATTTTGTTCAATGTATGAACAAGCAAATGAGTGAATGAATAACCAAATAGAAAAATAGCCAGTACTATTGTTGACCACCACAGTCAAGCTTTATTTTCTATTACCCACCTGTGTTTTCTCAGTTTTCCTAGCAGAGTGGGGAAATGCAGTCAAGCAGATACATCTAAGTAACAATGACAGTGATATCAAAAAAAGAGTGTTTGAACATGTAAGGGGAAGGTTCTGGTCATTCAAACTCCAGCTTTACCTCTTTCCTGACCAGGACTCTGAAGTAGTTGAGAGCACAGACTGTATCTAGAATATTATCTGTCATAGCTCAGCATACTACTTTGTTGTTGTTAAGTAACTATAGGTAAGTAAGGTAAACACTATCCATCAATTTCCCCATTTGTAAAAAGAGTATAATATTTTTCCCTACCTCAAATGAACAGTTTGGATATTAAAGGAGATAATATATGTAAAATATTTGACACTTTTTGAGAAATTTGAAGAATCCATGTATCACTAATCATTCTTATGACTATTATTCTCTCTGTGTAACCTTACATGTTTTGTTTTTTCATTTACCTTCCTGTGAGTGACATTCTCCATTTGCATCTCGATCACTGGCATTCTTCTCGAAGTTTGTCTTGATCCGATAGTCCTGCTGTTCTGAACCTGATGCTATTCTCCTTGTGGTTCTTGTCATTCTTCCTCCCCGAACTTTCTAGCAGAGGGAAAGAAAAGATGTCTCTATTGCCATGAGACTTAAGGCAGGTCTGGATTTCTCAGTCTCTTCATTGTAAAGCAATATTTATTAGTCTTTCTCTTGTGTAACTCTGCATCCACAGAGATCCCCTGGGAGTTAGCTGGGAAACAATAAATGTAGGTGCTTAGCATGGTGTACTTGCAAATGCCTCTGACTCCACTAACCATCTTTTGACACTATTGCTCATTACTCAAACCATGCCTCGAGATGTAACATAATGTCTTCCCCAAATGTCATATTTGAAATTCATAATTTTGATGCTATAAGGACCAATTATGACTTCAAATATTTCTTTATCGTTTCTCTAAATTTGCTACAAGTGTCTTCTATATTTAAAGGCAACTGAGTAGAGATGAGGGCAGGAAAAATGCAAAAGGAGACAAATGTATGTAACAGGGGCATACAAATGAAGATATCTCAGAACTGTGATACTGGAATTATTGTATCACAAATGTGTGTGATAATGCAAAGGAAAACAACTTGAAGACCTAAGGACATGTTTTGCATGATGATTTTGTTTAACTGAAACTTATTCCAAAGCACTATGCTGAGAATTACTATTTTGGGAACTCTTCATTTCTTCACCTACTGAATCCTATTCCCTTGACCCTTGAAGTTGGAATTGGTTTAGGAGAATATCACACTATAAAAAATTACAATAATTTTCCTTTAAACATGTACCTGGTTTATCTATAGAAGACATGCTTTTGGGTATTCATGAGTCATTTGAAGAGGCTGAGTGTAAGTCTAGTTGGTGACCAAATAAGGGAAAATGTTGCTTATTTTTTTTAATAATAAAAATTCAATGGAGTGGAATAAGAGGACAATTCATTATCCTGTCATGAGAAATTTCAGAAAAATATTGCCACTATTCAGCAGAGTTGATTTGAGCATCATATGGAGTATGCAAAATAATGAAATTCATAGATAAACAGAAATGATAAAAAAAAGGCATGCCCAGGAAACGATCATATTTCTTATTCTTAAAAGGGATATGAAAATGTGAAATAAAGCAATGACTTTGAAAGCAGATGTACAGCACTGTGCATGCCATTCTGGTGGGATAAATCATAAAAATGCTTCACAATGTAAATGTTTAGGATACTTTTATTGAATTACTGCAACAACAGTAACGTGTGATGAAAGAAAGGCATCCATATATATGCTAATTAAGAAATGGCAGCACGCTGTAACTACTGCACAAACCATAAAATATTCAGTTCATGTTTGTTGAGAATCCAAAGAGGTTCTTTTTTAGCTTTATAGGTGCAATTTGGCTGGGAAAGAGGTGTGCGTGATGCAGATTGTTAAATGCTTTTTGTCATTACTCTCTGTTTAACAAGGTGCTCCAGTATGATGAAGGAAAGGACAGCTTGGAGTTGAAACACTCTTTTAAATCACTTTTATGAGTTTGGAGAAGGATATTGACCCTCCTTTCCCCAAAGAGTCTTTGCTTTGCAAATCACTTTGATGAGTACAGTCTATTTTGTCGCTATTGATCAAGGTGATGTAGATAAATAGTTGGAATGGTTAGCTATATGTTTGGTAGTGCTGTTTTTTTTTTTTAATTTGCATGTTAAACTTAGAATGAGACCTTAAAGAGACTCATATAACTCATTCCTTAATTGGCCTCAACAAATTGTTCTTTCTACATCTAAGCATGGGGCTAAAAAATGTCATTTCCATAATCCAATATTAAGATCAATTGAAATGATCTGACATACTGTACTGTATATTTTTTCATTTGTGTGTTTTATCTCTTTCTTTTTTTGAGTCAGAGTCTCACTCTGTCGCCCAGGTTGGAGTGCAGTGGCATGCTCATGGCCACTGCAGTCTTGACCTGCTGGGCTCAGGCGGGATTCTTTCTCCTCAGCCTTCCAAGTAGTTGGAACTACAGGTGCAAGTACCACACCTGGTTAATTTTTTCATTTTTTGTAGAGACGCGGTCCCACCAAGCTGCCCATGCTGGTCTTGAACCCCTGGGCTCAGGCAATCCTCTCGCCTCAGCCTCCCAAAGTGCTTATATTATGGGCTTGAGTCACCATATCTGGCCTTATTTATCTCTTAGGACATCAAGTTTGATGTATTTGCTCTTTAGAATGCCAATATTTCTAGTCTTTGATTGAACCAGATTTATATTTTAAAATGTTTGGACCTATGGACTTTACATTATCTAGATATTATGCCTAAATTACTTTTGCTTCCATAACTTCGTAGATAATAAAATTTGTTCCTTATTGTCTTCACATTCCATGCTGATCACACAGACTTCTTTTGCTATCATGTTGGTAAGGAAATATTGAAAATGGGTCAAAGCCCTATGCTGAGAATTGCTATTTTGGGAACTCCACACTTCTTCACCTACTGGCAACTCTCTGTAGCTCAAGTCCTATAATGTTCTGGGCAGTTTTAGCTTAGTGCTAATGATTCTATGGACCAATTACTTTAACTCGGTTTCCTTACACTACATGAATTCTTATCCTAGTATGATGGCTACTATGGGTATAAAGTTACCTGGAGAGTGTCACAGGTCTTGGGTGAGGGCATGTGTGAGGAAGCACATATGTAAGAAGGATATTTTGTACCCTAATATAAACTTGCTTTGGGGACTTATCAAAGCTGGAGAAGGCATATAGTTTCAGCTCTTCACTTGAAAGAACCTAGACTCACTGAAGCTGATTAGAAATATATTTGGAGTCCAGAGTGCAAGTATCTTTTTACTCTTCCCTTCAGGTCATACTTAACATAGAGACTCCATTGAATTAGTGCTAGAAGAATCTTCCTTCGACCCCACTTTGCTCCATTTTTATGTCTCCTTTTTGAGGTGCCTGTTTTATTCTGCCCATTCTCTTTGTAATTAAACCGGCTTGTCTCATGTTTTGGTTGTCTTCCTGGAATCGGCATCAGCAGTCTCGCTTAGCTCTGAATGTCACATCTTTAGAGTGGAGTTTCCATGATACTGGGCTGGCTTTGTAATATGTCAACTTGACAAGAGCAAACTAATTTTCTAACGTTTTCTTTCATGTATGTTTCAGGCTATGATGAGATCAAGAGAGATTCTTGTGGAAGATTTGGAGGCTAGGGATGAAGCAGCAGTCATCCTGTAGTTCACACGTGTTGCTGACCTGCTTTCTGATCTGTTTGTGTGAGGCAGTAGTGAGGCCAGCAACTGTTCTGCCTTCTGTCAGATCCTTCTCTAGCTTCTCTGACTCCTGGTTCAAGTGTATGTACTCAGCTCCATGAAGATGGACCCTTCCCTCTGCAGGACACCACCCCCCCTTTTTAAACCAAGGTCACACAGGCAAAAAGAATTGACAGAGGTTTCGTTTGTCCTTGTGGGCTCCAGCTTGTGCTTTGTGAGTTCCAGTTTGTTTCTTTCCTCCACATTATGTCCATCTTTCCTTCCATACTGCTTGCAAGGTGGACTTCAAGCTCCAGAGTTAAATGCAAAATCTCATAGGGTCAAATTCCATAACAAATTGCCTAGTATTTTGTCTATACCCATATTCATGTCTATACAGCTTTCCTAATAAAACCCTGATGCTAATTTGATACCAGAAATAGTTCTAGAAGAACAGAATCTTGAAAATGACTCATCTGAATTAGTTCCAGGTTTTTGGAATTAACTTTTTGATCTAATTACATCTAAGGTTTATTAATGATCCTGTTTCCAGTGGTTAAGAGTGATAGACAATATCATGCAATAGAAAAGCAACCAACATAAATTATCATTTTAGATACTTGTAATCAAATACTTACAGAAAACATGACTCTGACTGACCACGTATTTGCTACCATAAAAGATTTTACTAAAAATATGAGTATAATGGCATTGGTTGATTGCTATGCTGGAGAACTTGGGGAAAATATATGACAAGTACAGGTCTTTAAAGTCTCAGGTCAAAGTCTGCACAAGGAACCTGAAAGCTTCTATGATTTATTAATGTCCTATAGTTACAGAGCTGAGATTTCTGAAAATCAAACCCTAAATTCAGTCTTGAGTGTGGCTGAATTGCAATGCAAATTATTCCCCAACCTTGTGATTTCTCTTTTTTTAAAGTTAAGGCATGGATTAAGAAGGAATGAGATTGTGAAAATAGGAAGAGGGCATATGAGCAGATTGAACTTGAACTCTTGAACTTCTCGATTTCACCATGCCTGCTTTGCTAGTTGAAGCAGCCTTTCCACTATTGCTTGAGGTGCTTAGTCTCTCCTTGTCTGAAGACATGGAAAAGGCTTCTCCCGAATGGGTTGACTTGCAAGGTACTGATGATTCTTCTTAAGACATAACTCCTTGACCTCTCCTAGCTTCTAGGCCAATCATAGAGCAGACCCCAAATGGGTATGGTAAATATGTAACTTATGAAGAGGTATAATATAGACCAAAAGAAGTCATGATTTTTCCAATTTATAGTGACAAAAATCTGGGGAATACCTGCAAGAAAGGAAATTTAGGGTGCAGAATCAAAGTGGAAGAAATATAAAATGAAATCAAGATGAATTGAATGATATGAGCCCACTAAGCAAAAATTTCAAATTCAGTGTCTTCGCTTGAGAGGGGCTAAAAGTTGCTCCAGCTGTTTTCTTGGCTGACTGGCTGAAGCATTGACCTGAAGGAAGCCTACACTAAATAACACTGGCATGCCACAATTCCTTTGTACATTGAAGATAAAGGAATCCAAAGGCTTATGGAGATTGAAATGCTCGAATGGACTTATCATGTAAGACCTGCTTACCATCCTCCAGTGGTCCACAGGACACTCTCTTCCACATGGTCTTGATGAATATATTCTTGAAGAGTTCTGGGATGGCTCATCTCTGCAGACCAGAGCTTACAGTAGAACTGCTGCCATCAAAAGATCCCTAAAAGTAACGAGGATGATGAGCTCCCATGATGACAGAGGACAAGAGCAAACACTTAATTGCCAGACAAATTGGGCTTGCTTATCGTAATAGACAGCAGAGCCAAAGCCCTAATCAGAATAGTGGGATAATTCACTGAGCTCTCTGACATTGACTAATTGATTTTGGTGTTCCTTGAACTAAAATAGAGTCAACTCTCTTCATTCACTAATTCTGTATCTGCAACTTCTCCTACTTGCTAAAATTTATACAACCTCAAAATTAATGCTAGCAGTGTTTTTGAGATCACTAATAGACATACAAATGTGCAGAATGGCAAAAAATTTGACTCACCAGACACACACGTTCCCAGTTGAGGTCAAATAAGGGCATTCTCTACCTTTTTATTTCGGCTTTCATACTGTAAGCAAGTGTTTTTTTGCGATCTGTTTAGTGGCACATTTTATGTATATTTTGTGTTTCATTAATAATTGGTTTTGCTGTTTAAAATGGTCCCAATCATAGTGCTAAAGGGCTGGCTAGTGTTCTTTAAGGCAAGAAGGCTGTGCTGTGCCTTGTACAAAAAATACATATGTTAGATAAGCTTTGCTAAGGCATGAGTTATAATGCTGTTGGCCATCAGTTCAATGTTAGAGAATCAAAAAATATACCTTATAAAGTGTCTTTAAACAGAAACACACATAAAACACGGTTATATATTGATTGATTGCCAAAAATATCGTGACTAGAAGTTTACTGGAACCTAACCTTACATTTCCCCTAGGAACAATGATTCAGTGTTTGCTAATTAAGTATTCATGGTGACTTTATAGAACATAACTACGACTATTCATACTACTGTGAATAACAATAATCAACTGTAGCTGGTGCTGATGTTTACTTGATTTATATAAGCAGAAAAGCTCTGAGTCTAGGGAACTTGATTCATGAAAACAGAATCACTGCTTCTTAATCATTTCCCATACTTGAGCCACTTTACACACCAGATTTTCTTGAATGAAAGGAAAACTGGGTCTTCCTGAAAAAAGATCTTGCTACACTCGCAAAATGTGTAATATGAATCACTGCCCAACCTTCCTTAATGGGACCTGCAGCCACTGGTCAAGGTTTGTGCACATTTGAGGGATTACTGGATCCTGGCTCTGAAATCATATTAATTCCTAGAAATTTAAGTTGTCCCTGTGGTCCACCAGTTAAAGAATGAGCTTTTGGACATCAGGTGATCAACAGATTTTGGTTTAGGTTCTCACACAGTGGGCCTAATTGGTCCTCAAACTTACCCTGTGGTGATTTACCCGCTGCTGAAATGCATTGTTGGAAAAAACATGCTCAGAAACTGGTTCCCTGACCTGTGAAGTGAGAGGAATCACTAGAACTACTCTTCATAAATGGGGTGTCAACTAAGAGAAATATGATATTCCTGGAATTATTGCAGACTTTAGTGATACCAACAAGGACTGGAAGGATATAGGGTGTATGATTCCCACCGCAACTCCATTTGACTGACTTTTTTGGCCTATGCAGAAGACAGATGGACCTTGGAGAATGACAGTGAATCATTGTAAACCTAATCAAATGGAGGCTCAAATTGTAGCAACTGTTTCCTTCCAGGAGCAAGGCAGCACTTCCCCTGCATACTGGTATATAGCAACTGACCTGCATAAAGATCACAAGAAGCGGTCTGTTTTCAGTTGACAAGGACAACAACATACTTTGTGTCACTTCAGGGGTATATCAAACTCCCAGGTTGATGTGATCTCCGCCACAGGGATCCTGATCACAGCTCCCTTTCACAGGAAAATATGCTAATTCATTTCATCGCTTATATAATTCTGATTGGGCTTGGTGTGCAGGAAGTAGCAACTACTGTAGACACTGGTAGGACACTTACATGCCAGATGATGAGAAATAAATATCACAAAAATTGATCTGCTAGCTTAGTGAGATTTCCAATTATTCAGTGGTATGGGCCATGCTGATATGCTGAAATATCCCTTTCAGTGTGAAGAAGAATTCAACATATATGACCCATCCAGTCGCTAAGAAAAAGGAACAGTACTGTAGCAGGCATCTTCAGAATTTGAAAGCAATAGATGACTCATTTGTGTATGATACATTGACCCATTTATTGATGGTCAATAGCTTTGAATGAAGCCCAGAGCAAGAGTGCTTTGCAACAGGTCTAGCTGTTGTGCAAGGTGTTCTGTCAATTGGACCATGTGACACAGCACATCCAATGATGTTCAGAGTGTAATTACGGATTGGGAAACTATTTGAAGCCTTTGGCAGACCCCCAAAGGTAACACACAGCAAAGTATTTAGGATTTTGGGGGCAAACCCAAGTCATACTCTGAAGAAAAGCTATAATCTCCCTTTGAGACCATCTTTTGGCTTGCTACTAAATCTTAGTAGAAAATGGCCATCTGTTCATGGCCTGCCTAGTTACCATCTGACCTGAGTTGCCCTTCATGACTTGGGTTTGGTTTTATACACTATAATATGAAGTCAGGCATGCACACACCAGTACTTCATAACCAAATGGAACCAAGTGCTGCAAACACAAGTAAGTTGTGTGAGAAAGCTGCCTAGACACCCATGATGCCTACTTTAGTTATATCATCCTCTCTTTCTTAACCTATGTCTAAGGATTCATGGGGAGCTCTTTATATTCAGTTGCCTAAGGAAGGAATATGTAGGAACCACTCAAAAATGGATGGTTGCCACCCTATAGCTCCCCTCTGGAAGGGCCCTAAAGAAGATTGACAAAGGAAAATTCTTCCAGTGGACATAAATTCTGGGTGTTAACTGGATGTTCATTCAGTTTGAAAAGGGAGCTGGTCAAAAAGTATGGGTCTACAGCAATTCGTAGACTGTGGCTAATTTTTTTGGCTGGACAGTCAAAGGGCATAGGGTTGTGGAGATATTTGTGTCCTATATGAATGCTCACCAAAGAATGACCTCACTACAGGAGGATTATAATAATCAAAAGAATGATTCATTTGGTGAATACCTTTCAGCTTCAGACCCCGTGTCTAATCAGCTCATGACAAAGTAGTCATGTTGACGGGATGATATTTCCACTCACTGAGGACAATATAACCACAGCCACTATTGAGTGCTCAATGAATCAGCCAATGAGATCAACACTTATGCATCACTATTCCCCCAAGGGGACTGGCAAGCTGTGTAGTGTCAGGTTGACTGCAATGGGCTGTTTTGATTGTGGAAGGTGTTTATTATTATTGGAATAGACATTTAACACTGGATATGGATTTGCCTTAAATTTCTTCAAGATTCCTGCTAAAACTTCCAACTGTGGATTTATAGATCACCTTGTTATTGCTTTCCATTTTTAAACGGTATGTTAGCTTTGCTGTAACTCTGATGGGGCTATCAACTTCTTAAGAATAGTTTACCACCAACATCCTCATGGTTTTTGAGGGCTCCCCTAACTTGGAGCCTTCCCATACTCTGTTGCATATGAAGTAGGTTCCTCTGGAGATAACTTCAGAGCACTCTGTTCTTTATTTTATTTTTAAATTCAGGGGTAGGCTGGGCACGGTGGCTTATGCCTGTAAACCCAGCACTTTGGGAGGTGGAGGCAAGAGGATTACCTGAGCTCACGGGTTCAAGACTAGCCTGACCAACTTGGGGAGACCTCATCTCTATAATAAATCAAAAAAAAAAAAGAAAAAGAGAAATATAGTTTGTTCAGAAAATAAATGAGAGAGAGAAAGAGACAGAGAGAGAGAGAGAGAGAGAGAGAGAATCTACCTCTCCAAGATAGGGGAGAGGGCCAAAGCTTAATAAAACATGGCCTATAAATAGCTCAAAGAACTATAGCTTAGCAAAGCAATGGCCAGACCATAGCTTAGCAAAGGCCAATGGTTGCTTGAGGTTGAATGCTTTTTTTTTTTTTTTTTGAGTTGGAGTCTCACTCTGTCGCCCAGACTGGAGTGCAGTGGCCGCTTCCGGCCACCGCAGCCTCGACCTGCTGGGCTCCGGAGATCCTTCCGCCTCAGCCTTCTAAGTAGCTGGAATTACAGGCATGCGCTACCACGTCCGGCTGATTTTTTGATTTATTGTAGAGATGAGGTCTCGCTGCCCAGGCGGGTCTCGAACCCGCGGGCCCAGGCAATCCACTCACGTCAGCCTCCCAAAGGCGCGGGATTACAGGCTGAGCCACCGAGCCCGGCGGTTGAATGCTTTTTAAACATTCCCCTTGATGACCGCAGGTTGTTAAGGTGGTCTCCTCCATGTCATCACAGATAGCAAGTAAGTACAAGTAATAACATCAGGTGATGAATGGCAGGCCTATGGGTGGGTTGGTCACGTGACTGCTGCCATAGCGATGGGGTCTGTCTGTGTCATGAAGGTCTTATGGGTGGAGGCAAACACTTGCAATAGAAAACTTAAATAGTACAAAACAAGCTGAGAAAGGGATTGTAAAACAATTATCAATAGCCACCTCTGAGAAACTGGTTCTGTCCTTCGCTAATGATTAGAGAGTAAAGTGAACTGCTAGAGAAACGTGACAACTAGGCAGTGTTAAAATGGCTGCTCTTTGGCTATATTAACTCCATGTTATAACCTTTCAGTGTCTCTGGACTGGAGGAATCATAAAAAAGGAAAAAAACTCACAAAGAAACCTGTGGACCTACACCAGGATAGTTGGAGACATTTCTGTGCAAACCCATAATGGGTGGAATCTCAGCTTTATCACTTTCAGCTTTGAGGCCTTGGGAAAGATATTTAACCACTCCATTTTCTTATAACTCATAAAACTGTTCCAAGATTGTAAAGTTGATGCTAGCTGTTAGTGTTATCATTCCCTCTCCCCGGACTGGGCTTCATTTCTCTCTGTATTGGGAAGTTTGTGATAAACTGAGATGATTCCTCAGGCGGCCCTTCCCAGCTGGCTGTTTTGATTCTCACTATCAGCATGGCTGGGGTTCTCAATTATAAACGTTCCTCTTCTTGGCTTCTGTAGTTTCCAGATCTTGTTATGGTTTTCTGGGTCTTCTGAGGTGGGGCCCAACACACACTCTCTGCTGCAAGCTGTAGTAATCCTTTCTCCAAGAGGAAGTAGTCCTTCCTTAAGTTGTAACATTTCTACTTGTCCTTGTGAGGAGTTTGGACCTTTGGTACCCTTAGCAGTCTTGCCAGTGTAGGTTCATTGTTCTCTTGGATGAAAAGATTTATGATACAAACAAGAAGTCAGGGCTGAGATTTTACTGTGTGCCTGGCACTGTGCTAAGACTTGTACACACATGACCTTATTTCACATCCATATCTCCTCTATCAGATCCAACTTACAGGCGAGGAAATGAATGCTTAGACAGAATATCTTCTCCATCATCAGATAGCTGGAGAGCCAGCACTGCACCCAGTAGCCTGGCTCCAGAGGTTGTGCATTTTATCACTACTCTACAGGAATAATAAACATATAGATCTCAGGTGTTGTTTTCTCAGAGGAACTTAAAAGTTACCTGTGCAGATAAAGTGAACCATCTCATAGAATTGTTGTAAGAAGTCAAGAAACTAGTTTACTGGAAACAATCTAGCTTAGTGTCTGACATACAGTAAGTCCTAAATAAATGTTCCTTTATCTTCTAGATGCCTAAAGTGCTTTTCCAATTCCTCCTAACTGTGGGAAAATTTCCTACTGCCCTTGAGAATCTTTCTGAAGAAGTAAAGGTGTTTATTCCTCTTTTGTCCTAGAATCTTAATCTTCATGATTTGAGTCCCTGTCCTCGGTTCAGAAATCTCTGCCTCAATTCTACCCTCCCCACTACCACAAGGCTTAACAGGCCCTAATGCAAATAAGACTTTTGGTGACTTGGTTCAACAGTTCAGGGTTAACAAGGCAGGGCCAAGACCAGGTTGCTCTGTATTCCTAACTTTCTCTGTACCGAATTTAGCAACGTCAACACCAGCTCATGTTTGTAAATCTCTTTGAACGTCCACGTTTGTTCCTGTGAAAAAGATGATTCAGGATGTTTGCTGTTAGTATGTAACTCAGTGTCATGTGGCAAATACAGACCAGCACACGTGTTCTCGAATCCAGATGATGATGATGACTTTCTACATATTTTCATCTTCTCACGGCGGGGAGGGTTTTGCCTTTATTTCCAGTCCTGACTGCTAAAAATGCCTGGATGTTAAAGGCTCTATGCCCTTGCCAATTTAAACTTTCTGTGCAAATTAAAGGGGTCGGACCCAATGATATCTAAGGTTTATTTATCTTAAGTTTAGTTGCTTTCTTATTTCAGATCTTATTGCTTATGTTTACTAAAGTATAGCCTTGGCACCCTGCTGGGTGTCTGCCATTAAATTTCAGAAGCAGGTACCAGAGCTCTTGTCAACTCTAATTTGAAAACTGTAGTTAATAATATACAAATCAAATGTATGGTACTTTTAGTGACATTGATCATACTTTTATATTATAAGAAAATTGTTTTCTTAAATATTGAGTTATTGATGCTTAATTTAAAAAATAGTGCAAATATAAGAGTTTTTAAAAATACAACTCCTAATAGGAAAGATTAATGGTCAAAATTCAAAATGCAATGGAAAACATTTTAGAACTATACATTTCGCAGATCTACTTTAAAATTGCAACATATGTTATTTCTTACTAAGAAATCATCATTCTATGCATAGTTCTGGATATTTCTAAATAACTTAAGTAGACTAGTTATAATACACCTTAACAAGAATGTTATAAGTTTGTCCCTCCCTCTGTGGGAGGAAAGGTGACCTACTTGAAGTTAGAGATCCAGGACTCTAATCCAGATCTTCTTTATAAAAGAAGAATAAACTTTAAAGAATTTGGGAATAATCTCATCAAAAGGATTAAAAGAGGAAATATGATTTGTCTGGAGAGTCAAACGGCTCACAATGGTAATTACTTTGCTTAAGTATAGTACAATACAGTGATCATAGCTTTCTGCTTACCAGGATTAAATACTATAATTCCTAAAAATGTTCCTCAGGTATATTAAACCCTTGCTTACCCTTTTTTTTTTAAAACGTGTTGGCATTTTGTGTTGTAATTAGTGTGCAGAGGAAGTCTGTGTGTGCCTATTGTATGAGCCCCTACACCTGTTCCACCGTCTGTCTTTTTCAACAGATTGCATTAAGGACAATAGAAAACACACACTTTTTCGTCCAAATCAGTCATATTGGTAATATGGCACAGCTCTGCTAACTAATAAATTATTCCAAATCTCAAAATATGTAGTCTGGAAGACAGGAAAGGTCCAAGAGCAATAATAAAAAGGAGTGCACCCTTGTCTTTTGTAGCTGTGAGAACTGTATTTCACTCTGCTTGCCTGGGCTCCACTTTGTAGTTTTCTTATGAGGCTGGTACATTTAAGAAAATAAATAAAATCTTGAAATTTAAAATCATATGTTTCAGAGAAAGCCCAGTGAACTTTAATTATATTGGAAAGGTCAAAACAACTAGATAAGAACTTCCACTTCCCACCGTTTGCTATAGACTGCAAGAACACGGCACCCTTCAAACGCTATTCGTTTACCTCCCAGGACATGGGACCTAATAATCTATGGCACATTTATTATGCAACAGCGTGATTTATATGTCTACATATTAGAGTTCCTTTGCTTCAAAGATGAAACAGCATTTGTAGATAAAATTATATATTTGGGGTGGGAGTGGAAATAGACCTAAATAGTAAACCTCTTGATATTAATTATTATATAACTTAAACGTAGGTAGTAAGAAGCAGAGTGGAGTAAAAAAGGAGAATGAAATAAAATAAAAGCCTTCGAGTCATTTTGCTTATCTGAATTTCTTATTCCAACTATAATTCTTCTTATAAATCAGTGCTTTCTCATCTCACTCTTGATGTCATGCTGGAGCTAACTGCGCTGAATAATAATTTTTTTCTCAGGTACAAAAGAATGAAGAAGGAATAAACAGACCTTCTAGATAATTGCATCAGCCTTCTCCACCATTCCAATGCCATGCCAGCATTACAAGTAATGTTCCTTTTGTCTTGCTGAGAAAAAATCATTTCATGATTTATTACACTGGATTAAAGAGTGTGCACACTCTGGAGTTAGAGCATGAATGAAAGGCAGTCAGGTATAAAGGATAGCAAAACAGTTGGTAGGTTTAAAATCTTCTGAATTTCTTAAATGTACTTTTTAGGTTACTTTTCCAAGAAAAAGTCAGAAGATAAAATAGACATAAGTTACATAAATTATAGATGATGGCATATCTCCATATTCTAGAATTAAGGCAAGAAATTAGTTCTGCAGAAATACCCCCCCCTTTTTAGGTTTCATCAGGTTACCATTTGTTAAGGTGAATTGTGTAATAGGATATTTTCAATACGTGAATGACCACTAAAGCTGAAGCCTGAGCTTTTGCTGCAGTTGTTCCTCTGCACAGAAAATGCCACAAAAATGCCTTAGGAGTTTTTTTTTTCTAAATAATGCTTGAAAACATAAAAAATCAAAATGTATTCTATTTTTTATGTTCTGCATATGTGAAATAAGAGAAGGGCTTCAATCAGTCTGGAAGTGATTAAATTTGATTTCTCATTTCTTACTATGGTCTTTTTCTAGATAAGCGAGTTAGCCATTTCATCTACTTGTTCCTCAATTAATGGTCGTTTTGATTAAATAAGAAGATGACAAGATTTTTCCCTAATGTGAACTTTGAATTACAAAGATCAAAAAATTTGTTATTAGTTTCACATGGAGACTTGAATCCTTCACTATATACTCCAATAAATGAAATATTTAAATATTTAAAGGTTCCAGCAGAAAGTTCCAGCTAGCTCTACTCTTCTTATAACAAGGTCTAGCAACTCTTTCAACTGAGAAATTTTATATAAGATTTTGTGAAGAGAAAGAGAAAACCTGATTAGCCAGTCAATTATCTGCTTAAGTCAGATTATCGATCTTAGAGGACCTATTGTATTCTACTTGTATTCATTTCTATTCATCATGTATAAACTTAATTAAAACATAATTTAAAAAAATAATTTCAAAGTAAAAAAGAAACCATGATATATCGTCATCATCATCAACATTACCAACAAAATAATGTCGATAATAGAAACCATACACTTTTTTCAGACTTAACCTATCCTCAAAGTATAGCTTTCAAAGCACTTAAAATTTTGATTCTTACACAAGTTGAATGAGCATTAGTCAAAGATTTATCTCATTCATGAGGAAAACCATAGGATTGTAAAACTGACTAAAATGTGTACATAAGACACGTATTTATAGTCATTAAAAGACAGAATATCAGTATAAAATTGTAAAAGTAAATAAAAGTCAATTTACACCCTTCAGAAACTTGTGGATTTGGCTTTTGACTGGCAGAATAAACTCCAGTGAGATTCACAGAAGGCCACATAGCTTTTTGGGGAGAATTATGTCAGCAGAAACACTACCAGCTTGTCCTGTGTATGAAGAAGACAGCACAAAAAGAAAGGAGGTCATTCAACTTACAGGAAACAGGCTTAGAAAATGATTCAGTTGCAAACATGTGCTACCTTTCTTGAAACAGAATGAATAAATATTTGTTGCTTAATATCAGGAAGTTTGGAGGTAATTTGTTACATGGCAGTAGATAACAAAAGACATAATGAAAGATTAGATGTTGTATTTGAAATAAGTAATTTACACACAATTTAGAAATAGAGATTAGAGAAATACACAGACATTGATAACTCAACGTCAAGTAAGATAAATGTCACAAGAGAAATTCACAGAATGCCTTACATTAACTCATTGAAGGAGTGAGCAAAGAGCATATCTGGCCATAGGGACTAGAAGAGGCAAATGAGTTGTGCAAGAAGACCTCATTAACACCACGGGAACTGGATTTGAAACCTGACTCTGCCAGTTAGGAGTTGTGTGACCCAGGGCTGGTCAACTTCCTTTACTTGTTTGTCTGTGAATGAGAATCCCTCATTGTGAAGATTAAGCAGGGTGAAGACACATTCTTGTTTACCCACGGTAGTCTATCCTCATGTCACTTGTCCCAACATATACATTAATATGTATATACATTAATGGCACCCTCTTTTACTTTTTACTCAATAAAGTCTTTCTTTGGATGGTTACCCGAGGATTAACTGAAAATAAAGCACGTGCAATTTTAAAGAGCGATATTAGAGGAAAAAAGTTCACCTTTTACCCTTTGTCACAAATACCATTTTAGTAATTTTATCACAGTTACCCTTTGCACTTATATAGAGATATGCACAGAAATTTCATAGATGTATATATACAAACGTGTATGTGAGTGTATTTACACTATCTACCCCAAAACATAAACAGATAAAACCATATTTGCATGACCTTTTTGAAAGATTAATCTGATGGTGGTGAGTCATATAATTCAGAGTAAAGAGAAGGCTATTGTAGCAGATTTTTATTGGATTATTTCATTTCAGGGGCAAGACTGATCTGTTTCTATAGAATGGGTATAATATATAAAATCAGAGATATTATAATGAGTTATAACTATGGTTATGCTTCATTCATAATATGTTGTTTACTAACAAGGATGTAAAATCAATAAAACAACAAAAAGCTAAACTTTGAACACACTCAACTGGAGCAGTGGGGGAGCAATGAGAATAGCAATGAAAAGCTAATTGAGCACAACTGCTGTCATCAAATATCTTCTTGATGCAGAGAAAAGCTGTTTTCGTGATTCGCACCATGGCTAAGGACATAACAACAGGAATACCTTAGTTGGGATATGGAAAAGATATTAAAACTGTGACAACTTTGTACAAAACAAGGTTTTCAAAAGTGTAAGCGTCTCAATCGACCTCCCATATGACCCGGCAACTCCCCTGCTGGGAGTATACCCGGAGAAACTCAAATTACTCTATGCAAAAGATACCTGCACACGCATGTTTATTGCAACATTATTCACAATAACAAAAACATGGAAACAACTGTGCTGCCCATTGAAAGAGGACTGGATATAAAAAAGAAAAATGTGGTATATATACACGATGGAATATAATGTAGCCATAAAGAAGGACAAAATTATGAACTATGCAGCCACTTGGATGAACTCAGAGCCTATAACACTGAGTGATCTATCACAAAAACAAAAAAACTGAGTACCACATAGTCTCAATCATAAGCTGACCTTGAAAAATTATCATAATACTATAAGAAAGGGATTGGCAGTAGTGGGAAACTGCCAGGGGAGGGAGGGTGCACCTCATCAATAAGGGTACCTGCATTATGAACATTTGTATACCTAACCTTGACTTGTATCCCACATCTTTAAAATTTAAAAAAAAATGGGTGAGTGTCAAACTCACCCTTTCGTGGCGATGAACTGTGGAAGCTAGCTGTTCTTGCACAGCCTATTGCTGTGAACAGTATATACAGCATCATTGAACATATCACCTTCAGGTTAGAAATCTGTCTTAAGAATCAAAACATTAACCTGAGATTGTAATAAGATCTTTGACTTAAATAAAAATGTATTGGCTTGAGACACTTTTTCAGGACCTTGCTGCCAGGGTAGTTTCTTAGAAAACAGAGAAAGTGATAACACAAAATGAAAAAAGTGAAAATACTCGCATGGTCTGGCAGATGGTAAAGAAAGCAATAAAAAAGCTTAGATGCTGAATTGTATGTATTAGGTAGGACCAGAAAGTTCATCCGACGATTATATTCCATGGAGAGTCCAAAGGACAATCCTCTCACCAGCTGGTGATCCTCTCACCAGCATCATTGAGCAGACCAGTGATGGCCAGCCTCAGCAGGCCAGGGCTCTCGTCTTCAACTGGTTTGTTGCTTCCCTATGATTTTAACACTCAGAGAATTGTTAATATTCTAGCAATTACAACTACCTAATTCATACCTTAAAGACAATTCTTATTCTCTGCAGTTCTCTCAAAGTTGAGATTTATGCCTGAATTGTACTAAATTACCATTAATAATACGAATGTATGTTCTACTTAAAGAAAACAATTGCTTTTCCCTTTGTGCTAATGACTTCCTTGACTTCAATAAAGCTGTATTCGGCGTAAAACATCATCATATGTCCTGGATGATCAGACAGGGTTAGTAGAATGAGCACAGGCTCTCAAATTACAAAGTATTTTCTTCTGTTACCAGACATATAATTTTGTTATAAAAAGTCTCTCCATTTCAAATTATTGATATTTGATATGATAATAAGCACTAACATTTTCGAGTGGATAATGGGTGAAAAAACACTCTTCTAAGCACTTTATTTGGAATTAATTACTTATTCCTTGTAACAACTTCATGAAGATTATACTGTTATCAACAATTTGCTGATGAAGAGGCAGAGACAAAGCAAGACTGGTGACTAGTAGTATGAGTGCATTTGCAAGGGATAGATCATTCCAGAATGTCTGACTTAAGACTTGTAAGTTTTAGCCATGTGATGATTTGCCTTTCTACTTGAATTCATGACTCTAAACATTGTTCATTGCAGGCCCTGTGGATACAGCTGAGAATAAGGTTGCTTTCATCAAATATCTTGTTGGTGCAGAGAAAAACTGTTTTCGTTATTCCCACCATGGCTAAGGACATAACAACAGGAATAACTTAGTTGGGATATGGAAAAGTTTCTCTGCTCTTGTGGTGCTCACATTCTGGTGGGGAATGAAATATTGGGGTGATTTTTGTTAATTAAATATACAAAATCTGATGGAATTATATAGGGACTAAAAAATAGTTTCCTTCCTTGAAATATTAGGAAAAATAGTTAATATTTGTCAAGGAAATGTAAGGCTCAAATACAGAGTGAATGGAATCCTGAAACTTGCCATTTTGAATTCTGGCAAAAGGTAGTACATTTATAATTTGGTAATTAGAAGGGAAACTCCTTTGGGTGTAATAATAAGTTTGTTGCAAGCAATAATTCTGTACATTAAAAAATAGCATTCTCACAGTTTTGGTGAAACATTATCTCTTCAGTTTCTGACATTTTAACAGCTATTGTGTTTGTATATTTTTTGTTAAGGTGGCCTTGATACAAAGGAATTTTACAAACTTATTGATCATCAATATCACGAGAGTATTATTGGGAATATTACAATAATAAAAAATATGTTTTTGTCCTCTATGGATTTATAATTCAAAGTAGAGTGAGAGGAAGAAAAACATATAAGAGAATGTTTCATTAGATAGCTTTGTGGTAATACAGTAAGTCCCCTACATACAAATGAGTTCCATTTTGAGAGCACATTTGTAAGTCCAACAAAATTAGCCTTAGGTATCTAATTAACACAATTGGCTATGTAGTACTGTACTGTAATAAGTTTATAAAATTTTTCACACAAATAATAGATACAAATAAACACAAAATAAAGAAAACATTTTTAATCTTACAGTACCTTGCACACACGACAATGTACATCAGGTACATGAACTAACTTACGTGATTGGACCAGCAAACACACGTTCACATCTTTGAAAGTTCACAACTTAAAGTTTGTAGCTAGGGGAATTACTGTATCTATAATTTTAGAGAAAAGTTTAGAGGAAAAAGGAAATGCTGTCACCTGGCATGGATTTAGCAGATTTTATAATATAGATTGGCTTCTAACATTCACTGATTTTTTATTCTTATCATCAGAGAAAAGGTCATTATGAGAGTTCTCAGAAAGGATAATGTAGCCAACTGAGAATTACAGTTTTCCTCATCTACTGCTGTTCTTGTATGTATATTGTAGAAATGATATACTTAACCATTATTCATACTAACCACAAGTAAAAAAAATGACTACACACAAAAAGGTAAACACCAGGTAAAACAGTAGTTTATTAACTTTCAGGATATTTTGTTGTTAAGTCATATGCAATTTATCCATGTAGGTTTATAATAAATGATTGATGTAACAAATGTATGGATTATAATTAATGACTGGGTTTGTACCACAGATGTAACTAATATGTATGTTTTCTAATTTAATAATGGTTTATTTACAGAATTAAGCCAGCAGCTCATTATAGAAACTGATGATCCTACCGTTAGAATACCTGGTACTGGCATCACCTAGGCAACATTGTGAGACCTTTTCTCTACTAGAAAAAAAGAAAAAGAAAAAGAAAAAATTAAATAGGTGTAGTGCTGCATGCCCGTAGTCCTAGCTACTCAAGAGGCTGAGGTGAGAGGATCACCAGCACCCAGGAAGTCAAGGCTGCAGTGAGCCATAATTGTGTCACAGCGCTCCAGCCTGGGTGACAGAGAACCCAGACCATGCCTTCCCCCCAAAAATGAATACCAAGCAAAACACTATGTGTGATATCTTAGGTTCAACAAATAATGAAGGCTTTTTAGTCCTTACTTGACTCAAGTAGAGACTGAAGGTCTCTGAGAAATATAAATGTAATCTTCTATAATGGGTATTCTGATATTAACTGGCTGCTGACAAACCAGCTCCTTAGAAAAAGAAGAATAATTTTCATTGCAAAATTATTATTTGACATTTCCATTCTCCATCATAAGCACACATTGGCTATCTGCTGTTATATAGGTGTTGCTGGGTAACTGGAAATAAACCACTAAATTGTTGCAAGGATAACATTCTCAAATAACATAGTTGTTTCAGTTGTTAACAAAAAAGCATAATAAATACATAAAGACTGGCAAAAAGGGGCAAAGGATTAAAACTATAGCTTTATTTTTAATTCAGTAGAAAATAAGTAGAATGAAGCAGATGTGTATTCCAGTAGGTTCAGTTGCAGTATTACATTTTAACTTAATATTTCTATTTCGTGATTTATTTTTAGTATAGTAAAATGTTTGATTAGAGGGTGAGTATTGATATTGTGCTAAAATTTTTGACAGTCTTAATTTTTCAGTATGAGGAAGTATTACTCTAATGATTGTCTTTGCTTTTGTGGTGGAAATAAATAAGGAGATAGAATTAACTAAAAGCAAAACAAACCAGTAAAAAGAAAAGAATTGATTGTTTATCAGCATAATGTTAGGAAATTTACATGTTTAAAGTAAACTTTCATTTCCTTATTCCAAAATGTCTTATATTTTACTCTGTTTTGTTTTCACATAAACCTAGGCTATGATTGTAACTAGTATGGCTGAGTATTCTGACTGCTCGTACAAATGCTACATTAAACCATAAATTATATTATTCCCTGAAAGAGTAAAGTATTTTCTCATTTTTTCCCCATCACTACCACCTACCACAATGACCACCTTTATTAACTTCACTTTTTTTTTTTTTTTGGTTTGGAGTCTCACTCTGTCACTCAGGCTAGAGTGCAGTGGCATGCTCCCAGTCACTGCAGCCTTGACCTGTTGGACTCCAGCAATCCTTCTGCCTTAGCCTTCCAAGTAGCTGGAATTACAGGCGTGCTACCACGCCAGGCTAAGTTTTGATTTATTGTAGGGACAAAGTCTTGCCAAGTTTGTCCGGGTGGGTCTTGAACCCGCGGGCTCAAGCAGTCCACTAGCCTCAGCCTCCCAAAGTGCTGGGATTACAGGCTGAGCCACCAAGCCCGGCCTCTCCTCACTTTAAATGAGAGAATACTAAAACACAAAAAATTTTTTAAGTATTTGTCTGAAGTTCATAGCATAGTTCCAGACTTCTTCAGATGTATCCATCATATGATTAACTATTGCTATGTCACTGTCCTAAGATTTATAGGTTCAACTTTAGATATTCCCACCTGAGCCTCTATACTAAACAGAAGAGGCCTCCAACCACCAAGGCTCATTGAAGGGACCAGTCTCTTTCCAGGAAGACATGCCTGAAATTCAGTGAATAAAATCTCCCTGACTTTTCATAAGTTTCACTTGTCTCTGGAAAAACTAGCTCAGAAAATTTAATGTTCTGTCATGACAAGGTCAAGTTCTATCAGACCAGCCACATATATCAAATACCTTTGGAAAACTGATGATTGATATTCATTGTTTTCAAATTATGGGCACCTGGGGGTTCCTCAAGGGTCCCCCTATCCAAAAATGTTATTATTTCATTCTGAATATCATTACAGAGCAAGAATGTGCCCCTGGAATCTGGGAATACAAGAGTCAGAAAATGACCAAGATTCCTAACAATTTAGTTACAATATCCAGAGTAGTGGCTTCATTTTATGTCAGGTATATTGGACTTACTTTTCACAGGTGATGTATACGGACAGTTTCTAAGCAAAATGCTTTGTGAAAACTCCTTATTTTATTTGCAAATGTGTAAGGTGGGTAAATACAAGCCTATCTCTGAATTCCTATTTATCCATTAAGCAAAAGAAGATAAATATAATTAATATTCACAGAAGATATAATACAAGGTGAGGAAAGTAGCTTACTTATATCATCTCAGAACACCTTCTGAAGAGAGAAAAGCAAAGGCCATTATGTGGTCTTACCACGAAGTTGGCCATCTTTTTACTTTTCTTTGTAAATGATAGTCTTGGTAGGATAGATAATTAAATCAAGAGATTGATTTATTTTTTCCTATTGTCCTAACAGTGATTTAATGTAATTAACTGTCAAGTGTCCCAGTCAATTACCCAAATGATTGACTTACATTGATTAGAGGAGAGCTAATACTTTGCCATGACTATCTAGATACTCTGACGTTTCTATCTTGAACTAATTTTAAAGCAGGACAATATTCACCGGATAGAAGATTCAGTACTAGAAAACAATACATCTCATGTGATGTTATTTCTTTTACTTACATCTATGACAATGAGGTTAAATTCTCACAAGCGTTTTTTGTTTCACACCAACATCTTGGTGTTCTAGAGCAAAACTCAGAAAGCAGAACACTTAAAACTTAAAGTGTTAGAATTTTGCTTTGTTATGCCATTCTCAACTAGAGGTTTCTTTTATCTTTACTTTTTTTATTGGTATGTATAGAATAAAACTTAAACCAATTTTCTATACTAGAAAACTGATATATTGAAGGCAAGGATATGAATATTTTTGAGTATGCTGAGATATGAAATCAAGATAACACTTTAGGAATGAATTGTGATTTCAATTCAGTAATTAGTACTCAATTTTAAATGTTACTTATGGTTAATAAGAATTTTCTAAAATTAGTACAGTTTTGTTTCAACATCATCTAATAGGTGAATAAATACATATTTAAATAAATTATATAATCTTCATCTGTTAATTAATACAAATATTTTAAATAATCAAATACAGTTTAATTTTCCAATAGAAAAGTGGCTTCAATCCTCTGAGGCAAGCGAGTCTTTTAAACTATAGTTTGCATAGAAGAAGAAAGTTTTAATGGAGTTTTTGTAATTCATAAACAACATAATGAAAGAGAAGGAACTATTTCTGAGTGCTTGCTTTTGGTGAAAAATTGGACACCTGGTACATAGTCATTCATATCTTAGAATACCTTCCAGAGCAGGACACAGTGACTTACATCTGTCTGTGATCCCAGCACTCTGGGAGACTGAGGCAGGAGGATTGCTTGAGCCTAAGAGTTCGATTTGAGACCAGCCTGGGCAACATAGTGAAACCTCATCGAAAAACTAAAATATTAGCCGAGTGTGGTGGCATGCGCCTGTAGTCCCAGGGAGCTGAAGCAGGAGGATTGCCTGAGCCTGGGAATTTGAAGGTACAGTGAGCCGTGATCATGCGACTGCGCTCTAGCCTAGGAGACACAGTGAAATCCTGACTCAAAAAAAAAAGAGAAAGAAAAGACTATGTTCCCCATCACACAAGCAGGAATAAGGAAAAACGCAGAGGCAAATTCACTAGCTTAGGGCTGGTTACACCCATTGGGCATTTTTGAGAGGGATGCCCAGTCAGCATTACATCTTCTTTCTGCCCTTAACATTGCTAGAGACACAAAGCCTCCACGTCTTCTAGTGTTCATCTTCTCTTTCACCTCCTCCAAACCATGTGCCAGCTGTTCAACCCATCAGTGCTAACAGTGGAAATTCTAAACCAGGAATCCTTTACATTGCATCTTCATGTTTGCCCTGAGCAAGATGTCTGTTTTCGCCCACATCAGAAGGAAAGTTCTCAAGAGCAAATATAGCCTTAGAGATGGGCTTGCTACCAGGTTACTTGGTGTTGGGATTTTTTTTTTTTTTTAAGTCAGAGCCTCACTCTGTTGCCCAGGCTGGAGTGCAGTGGCACACTCACAATCACTGCAGCCTCGATTTGCTGAGCTCAAGTGATCCTTCTGACCCAGCCTTCCAAGTAGCTGGAACCACAGGTGAGTGCCACCACACCTGGCTAATTTTTTGACTTATTGTAGAGATGAGGTCTGTCCGTGTTGCCCAGGCTGATCACGAACCCCTGGACTCAGGCAATCCTCTCACCTCTGCTTCCCAAAGGGCTGGGATTACAGGCATAAGCCACCTCGACCTGCTGGAAATATTTTTTATTTGCTTGAGAAATTAACTGTTGAACTTGTGGCTCTTAAAAATTACCAAGCAACATATGAAGCATAGGAACATTCTTAGTCCACCCCAGAATTTTATCCCTTCCTTGCCTAAGAGAGTTGGGAATGTAATTAGAAGAATTCAGTAGAGTAACCGTGAATGTGAGAACTTAAAGATTGAATATAGTTTCTGTCTTTTAAACACATTATTTGTATTTCTGTCTTTTAAACACATGTATTATAATATATGTGTTTAGGACTTAAACCATGAAGCTTCTCATTATTGTAAGACTCTTATCCACAAAAAGATAAATGGGGATACAGTTGAGAAACTTAAGGAAAACAATATTGAAAAAACTAGGGCAGGATCTACAAAGGCTTTTATTTCTATTAAAAATCTTATTGGACTAATTTGAACTTTTAGAAAAATGTAAAAGTTAAATGATAATAATAGCCTTTTTTGTTATTCTTTCTGATTTTAATGTGAATTCTTACAGCATTCACCATGTTAAACTATTAATTATGCTTAAGTAGCTTTGAGACAGATTTTTATCATGTTAAGAAATTATCTCCTTACTAATTTAAAATATGATAATAACAATGAATTATATTAAACATTTCCTCAAATATAAAGAGATTCCTTAACTTCTTGAATTATTAATATGATATTTTAATAACTTTTCTAATATTGAAACATGCTTGAATTTCCATCTCCAAATTTACTTTCTTACAAGTATGTTGTCATTTTCTATTAATATTCACAAGTAAAATTAATTTACTATCTTCTTCTGGGTGATATTTTCTTATGTGGATTATTTTCTTCAAAACAATAAATTAGAAAATTTTATATATTTTATATAGGTTACCAGGTATTCCTTCTTTAAAAGTCTAAAAATCTCATAACTAATATATTTATAAATAATTATTTGACATATATTTGTATTTATTTTATTTCATTGGTCTATTAAAGGTCCATCCTTCTTTCTTTCCTTTCTTCCTTCCTTTCTTCTTTCGTTCCTTCTTCCTTTATTTTCTTTATCTTTCTCTCTCTCTCTTACTCTTCCTCTCTTCCTTTCTTTTTTCCTTCCTCTTTCCACAAAAAACTGCAAAAAATGTAAATAGCTCAATTAATTAAAATATACATATACTTTATACCCTTGCTTTGCAAATGTAAACATTGTTTCAGAATTTCTTTACCTTAGCATTATAGACATTTTGTATCGATATAGAGACCTCTATAGAGACAAAATGTTTTTTGTTTTTTTTTTTTGAGTTGGAGTCTCACTCTGTCACCCAGACTGGAGTGCAGTGGCTGCTCCTGGCCACTGCAGCCTTGACCTGCTGGGCTCCGGCGATCCTTCCGCCTCAGCCTTCCGAGTAACCGGAATTACAGGCATGCACTACCACGCCCAGCTGATTTTTTTTTGATTTATTGTAGAGATGAGGTCTCGCTGCCCAGGTGGGTCTCAAACCCGCGGGCTCAGGCAATCCACTCACCTCAGCCTCCCAAAGGTGTGGGATTACAGGCTGAGCCACCAAGCTGGCTTGAGACAAAATGTTTTTATACCTTGCCAAATAGTCCCCAAGTTGTAAAATCACCCCTGGGGGAAATAATCATTGCACTATACTGAACATTATGATAATATATTCCTCCCTCCCTCCCTTCCTTCCTTCCTTCCTTCCAGTGGGTAATTATGTATCCTTAAATATTATCAGGCAATTTTGTTTGAAAGGAATTCTTTACAAAATATTAACCCATTAAATAGATGCCTGGCCATTGCCTTGTGAAGCTATGGTGTGGCCACGTGCTCTTTGAGCTATGGCCAGGCCATGTTTTCCTAAGCTTTGGCCTCCTCCCCTCCCTTGGGGAGGTGAATCTCCTCTTTTCTCTCTCTCTAATTTACTTTTGAATAAACTATATTTTATAATCTAAAAAATAAATAAATAAATAGATGTCTGAGTGTAGTCTCCTAAAATAGGTTTTTAGGAAGAGTAACCATATAATTTAATCACTTATACTGGAGACACAGGCACTGTTTATAGGATTAATATTGCAAGATCACCCTCCTCTAAGAGACAGTGTCTATCAGTGAATATTATCTTCACAACCCCACATATCAAGACTCCTTTTACAAGGAATAATTGTATATAAGGGATGGCAGCAGAAAAATTAAAACAGAGTATCCTCAAGGGTAAAATAATGTAGACCCAATTAAATGCATCAGAAAAGCATTGCTTTTCTCTTCCTGTCAAAAGTCGGTAAGATACTTCTTCCTATCCCATCTCCCCCACCAAGTTGTAACAGAACAAAATATCTCTAGTCATTGCCAAATATCCCCAAGGCTGCAAAAGTACC
Organism: Cephalopachus bancanus; assembly: GCA_027257055.1. NCBI lineage: Eukaryota > Metazoa > Chordata > Mammalia > Primates > Tarsiidae > Cephalopachus > Cephalopachus bancanus. The sequence continues at coordinate 14,968,837 of JAPVLO010000010.1, forward strand.
CCCAGGTAAGAGATGAAAAGTTGCAAAATATAGCACTCATTCAACTTGAACCATAAACAGTTAAATTCTTCAAATAATTTTCACTACCACTATACATTAGCTATGTTGACACATTAGCACAGCATATTGACTGAAATAAATGTCTTCCAGGATTTGTACATAAATGCAGAGGATCATAATTGACATTTGTAAAAGATTTTGCATCTATGTGTGTATGGTTTATTGATATGATTCATACACCACACCGCTTACATATATATCCAAAGTGTTCAAACAGTTTTTAATATATTAGTAGAGTTGTTTGACTTTTTCAGACTGAAAAGAGGCCATTTTGGTTATATTAGAACAATCATTTAGAAAAGACTTAGAATCTTAAGAAACTATTTTTTGTAGCCGAATTGGGCTAAATATAGACGCCACTTGAAGGGAACACAGCCTATTGAGCTATTGAGCCCTCTGATAAGCAGGACACACACACACACACACACACACACACACACACACACACACACACACACACATCCACACACGCACACACGCACACACACACACACACACACACACACACACACGCACACTCACCAAACCAAAAAAAGCTTCATGTCCCTGGAGAAGTTTCGCCAGACTTTGATAAGAAATGGGCTCTCTGAAACGCCCTAAAACTCAGGAATTATCTGTTCCCTTAGCGCCCAGATAATAACTGGTTTCTTCCATGCTTTGTGCTAAATTTATGGTAAGCCTTGTGACCCAAAACTCTCTGGTATGAATAGAAAGCACTGTAACCACCTGGAAGGTACACAGCCCAAAAACGTTCAAGGAAAATGATTAACTTAGATTAATGATATCTGAGCACCTGTTTATGACAGTAACTGTTGGGCTCTAAATACTGAATAAGAAGGTAACAGCAATGGTCATGAGACACATAGTCATTATTAATCAAAATTAGGAAAAAGAAAAAGAAACTGTATGTTTTATTACAAATACTGTATGAAAACTCTGCTTAAATGAATAGGCTTCTGGTGGATACACAGCCTGTTCCCTGATCCCATGGTATCAGATGGAACTCCTTACCTCTCTCAGCTCTCTGCCTCTCTGATTTGATTGACTGTGAGGGACGCAGCCAATCATCAGACTGGGCCATAATACAACCATCATCACTCTCTAATTATAGAAGAGTTTTAATGTCCCAAACACAGACATCAGAACATTTGATGATCAGTCCCAATTCCTCCTTCTCCCTACTCCCCGGAAACTACAAATCTGCTTTCTGTCTCTATAAACCTGCCTACTCTGGACATTTCATGTGAATAGACTCATACAACGTCTCTTCCGATGGATTCTTTTAACATAATGATTTCAGGGTTCATTCATGTTGTGGCATATATCAGTACACCATTCCTTTTTATTTCTGAATGTTGATCAATTGTATGGATTTGTGATATGTTGTTTTCTACTTCTCAGGTGATGGACATTTTAATTACTTATCTTTCCTGGGTATTATGAATAATGCTGTTATAAACATACGTGTGCAAATATTTTTTGTGTGGGCATATGTTTTTATTTGTTTCGGATCTATACTTAGGAATGTAAACTGCTGGCCCTATTGTAACTCTATGTTTTATATTTTGAGGGATTTCAAACTGTTTTCCTATGTGACTATTTCATTTTATAATCCCACAGCAATAAATGATAATTAAAATTTCTCCATATCTTTCCCAATATTTGTTATTGTCTGTCTTTTTTGTCTTAGCCAATCTCATGAGTGTGAAGTGGTATCTCATTAGAGTTTTGATTTGCATTTCCCTTAAGACCAATGATGCGGAGTGTCTTTTCACGTTTCTTTTTGTTTGTTTGTTTGTTTTGAGTTGGAGTCTCACTCTGTGGTCCAGGTTGGAGTGCAGTGACATACTCACTGCCACCCCAGCATGGATCTGCTAGGCTCTGGCGATCCTTCCGCCTCAGCCTTCCAAGAAGCTGGAACTACAGGTGCGCACTCCCACGCCTGGCTAATTTTTGATTTATTGTAAAGATGAGGTCTTGCCAAGTTGCCGGGACTGGTCTCGAAACCGTAGGCTCAGGCAATCCACTCGCCTTGGCCTTGGAAAGTGCTGGGGTTGCAGGCTGAGCCACCACCGAGCCCGGCCTTCACGTATTTCTTAACCATGTGTGCATATTTTTTGAAAATAGTCTTAGATCTTTTTTCTCATTTTTAAATTGTTTTTTTTTTACTACTGAATTAAAAGAATATTTTCTGTATGTCAAATACAAGATTTACATCAGTTATATGATTTGCAATTGTTTTCCATTGTTATAATAGAGTCTGACTCCATTGTTGATGTATGAGTCCTGGCAACCTTTTAAGTCCCATTCTCAGATCTCTTCCCTTTTATCCCACAAGTGAGCACAAAGATAAGAAACTCTGGGTTCTCCCACCTCTGGCACTGAAGGGAAATTGAAACCATGTACAGGAACCCTCAGCTGAGCCTAATCTCATAACCAATGGAAAAACCACAAACCGTTTTCCATTTCTGGCTCTCTCAAGACACTTTTACACCTTTTTGGGAGTCATCTTGTTCACCTAGAATGTCTAATTCTATGAGGGAATGTATTTTGCAACATCTTGGTGCACTGTGTGTTGTCATCAATCTTGACATTGGATCCAAATTTTGGGTGGGAGTTCATTCTGCTGATGTGAAGTGACCAAATAATTATCTTTTCAGTATTTCAACAGTGTTCTTTGAGACACAAAATTTTGTAGTTTTGACAGCTCAATTTATCTTTTTGCCTTTATCACTTATGCTTTTGCTGTTATGTATAGGAAGAATTGAGATATCTCAAGCATATAAAGTGTTACTCCTATGTTTTATTTTAAGACTTTTATTGTTATATCATTTACCTTTAGTTTGTGCTTTATTTTGGATTAATTTTTGTATATGTTGTGAAGAAAGGATACAGCTTCATTCTGTTTTATGTGGACATCTAATTCTCCTAGAATGGTTTATTTAAAAAGACTATTCTTTTCCTTGTTGGATTGTCTTGGCACCTTTGTTTTTGAAAATCAATTGACCAGGAATGCAAAGGTTTATTTCTGAACTTTCAATTTTATTCCATTGGTCTATCTGTATGCCTGTCCTTATGCCAGTATCACATTGTCTTGATTTAGTATAGCTTTCAGGTAAGTTTTGAAAAATAATGTTTTCCAAATTTGTCTTTTTTAAAGATTGCTATGTTCATTCAGGTTTCTTCCATTTCTATATGAATTTCAGTAACAACTTGTCAATTTCTGCAAAACAGGCAGCTGAGATTTTGATAGAAATTGCATTACATCAAAAGTTTCATTAGGGGAGGGTAGCCATCTATATGAATATATTGTATCCATGAACACGGGCTGTCTTTCCATTTATGTCTTTAATTTATTTCAAGAATGTTTTGTTGTTTTTAGCATACAAATTCGCACAATTTGTTATATCTATTTGAATTTTTTTTCTTCACGATGCTAGGGTAAATGATCATGTTTTCTTAATTTCATTTTGGATCATTCCTTGCTGTGTATACAAGTACAGCAGATTTTGTTGGTGCATTGTTCTTCTATCCCTTAATGGATTTGCTAAAGTGTTTTGATAATTCTCTTGTCCATGTCTTTGGATTTCCTACATAGAAGATAGCATCTTATATGGATACAATTAATTTTATTATTTTTCTTTTCAATATGAATGCCTCTTATTTTATTTTCTTTCCTAATTATCCTCCTAGACTTCCAGAACAACGTTGAATGCAAATGATGAGAAAAGACTGTGCTGTTCCTGATCTTAGGAGGGAGATATTTATTCTTTCGCCACTAAATATGCTACCTGTGGAATTTCATAGGCATTTATTTATCAGGTTGAGAAAGTTCCCTTCTACTCCTAGCCTGTTAAGTGATTTTTTTTTTTGGTCATGAAGGAGTGTTGAATTTTGTCAAAATATTCTGCATCTATTGAGATAGTAATGCAGTTTTGCCCTATTCAGTCAGTATGGCATAGTACATTGATTTGCAAATGTTAAGATAAACTTGCATTCTTGGCATAAATCCCACCTGATGATTTAGTCTTTGAATGTGTTAGATTCTTTTTACTAATATTTTTGTGAGAATGTTTGTACTTGTATTCATAGGGATATATCTTTGTAGTTAGTTTTTTTTTTTTTTCTTCATTTTTTTCTTGTGATATTGTTGTCTGGTTTTGGTATCAGAGTAGTAGTGACCTTATAGAAGTTATAGATTGATTCCTCTTTTCTGTATGTTGATAGATGATGTAAGTAATGTATTGACATTAATTATTTTTTAAAAGATTTAGTAGAATTCAAAAGTAAGCTGTGTTATCTTGAGTTTTTCTTTGGGGAAAACTTTAATTCAATATATTTAGTTATAGAGTTATTCATATTTTCTATTTCTTTTTGAGTCAATTTTGATAGTTGGTATTTTCTAGGAATTTGCCCACTTCATCTAAATTATTTAATTGTTTTAATGACAGCTGCATTAAAAAACAGTATTACCTTATAATCTGTTTCTTTTTTGTATTTAAAGAAATTTTTAATATATCTATCTTATTTTAATTAACAAATAATGATTGTACACATTCCTGAAGTACAATGTGATGTTTTGATGCATGTATCCATTTTGTAAAGTCAGTAGTAATGTCTCGCATTACTGATTTTGCTAGTTTGAATTTTCTTGATCAATTTAGGTAAAGTTTTGTTATTTTTTTTAAAGCAAAATTTTATATAGTCTATGCATTCCTGAAAATTTTTTTTCATGACTTACATAATTTTTTGCTAAAAACTGGTCAATTGCAATCATAATAATAGTGGCAGCTCTGGAACTCAGATGTCCTTCCCTTAGGTTTGTGTTTATTGCTACTTTGATGTTGTTTTGCTGTTTGCTTGTTTTTTTAGTGACTTTATAATATTGTAACGACTGAATTTTGTGCTATATGCCACCGCTGAATTTTCTGCTCAGTTAGGTTAGTTTTCAGCAAGTGATTGGGCAGATATTTCTTTAAATGCCTTGGAAAAATAAGCCTCCCACCCTTTGCTTTGTGTATATGATGTGGCATATATAACTTTCATCACTTTAAAAGTTTGCAATTCTTCCTTAGGTTATACTGCCTGCTTATCTTAAGGTCTGTAAGCCTCAAGGTCAGCCAGAAGTGAGAGATTAAGGCCTTCTTGGGTCTTTCATGGGCATGTACACAGCAGTGCACATGTGACCATTTCTATATCCAGGAAGATGTTGGAGGTTTACAAAGACCCCTATGGGCACCTCATGTGCCAGATCATCTTAATAATGTTTTCCACTTGTTCGTGCTACCTTTTTGCTGCTTTAGGCAGCTGCAATTTTAAATAATTGCTGTTGATTAGTTTTGACAAACACCTGGAAATAAGGTTTTTTTTTTTTTTTTTCCTTACTGAGTGAGCTCTGAGTCAATTCAATTAAAGATGAAGTGTGTGAATAAGACTTTTTTAGGGAACTGTCAAACAGGTCAAACAGAAGGAATTCTCTAGAGTAAGTCTACGAGAGTTAAAAATTAAGTTTGTGAACTCATCCTAGAAAAAGTGATACATACCTCGTTGCTGATTATCATTATGCTCACCTTTAAAGTACTTCCCCTGGGAAGCTATGCACCAATGCTGCTGCCTAGTCCACCTGTCAAAGGAATTTTGGAACTTTTTCTGGCATACTCATCAGAGCTGTTGTCGTATTACCCTTGATGTTCTGAACGTCATTGAAATGTCTTCCGTTCATTATTTCTTTTGTCTTTGAGTAAAGAAGAAAGTCATTGGGGGCCAGATCAGGTGAGTAGGGAGGGAGTTCCAATACAGTTTTGCTTACTGGATAAAAATACTTTCACAGACAGTGTTATAAGGTGGTACATTCTTGTGATGCAAGAGCTCCTTTGGGACCATTTGCACACCCCTTTCTCATGCCAAGATTTTCCTGTCTTTCTATTGGTGTTTGTTTGGTCTGCTAAATTTCTGCAATGTTTTCATGAGTTCTGCTGGTTATTGGTCATCCTGACCTCTCTTCATCAGTGACACTTTCTGTCACCTTAGAAAGACATTAAATCCATTTGTACTGCCATTTTCTTCATGGCATTATCCCCATAAACTTGAACTAATGTGTCCCTGATCTCACTTTCATTCTTGCCAAGTTTAACAAGAAATGTAATGTTTGTTCATTGCTCTAATTCAAACTCTGACATCCTAGCAATGGCAGTTTTGATGGCCATACCAGAAAAAGAGTTCTAAAATTGCTTTGATGGGTCGACTAGGCACTGGTGTCAGTGCATAGCTTCCCAAGGGGAGTACTTGGAAGGTGACCATAGTGATATTCAGCAGTGAAGTATGTAGCACTTTGTCTCAGATAAGTTTACGAACTTAATTGTCAGACCTTGTACATGGAGAGCACATCTTGATTTGGATGCCTGTTAGACTACTGGTTTTTCACAAGTATGTATGCTATGATTATGAGACTACTGGTTTTCAAAGCTACTGCAGAGCTTAGAAGAAGTGATGAGAATAGGACAAATTAAATGCCACAAAGCTCTCTGTGCTTATATGGGATTCAGCTCTTTTATTAAATAATTACACCCTCAGATTGTTGTAAGTCTTTACTTAATTTCCAGAGTTCTGATAATGGTGGTTTTGAATATTTTTGACATTGTTCTTACCGCTTTCATAAAGAAGCAGTTGGGCCTTTGACATTTTGGAGATGCTTCCTCTCTTTTTGAAAAAAAAATAGAAATTTTATGTTTTTCTAGAAGTCATCATTCATTAAGAGTGTTCATATTGGCCAGGCTTGGTGGCTCAGCCTGTAATCTCAGCAGTTTGGAGGCCGAGGCGAGTGGCTTGCCTGAGCCTGTGGGTTTGAGACCAGCCTGGGCAACTTGGCAAGATCTCGTCTCTACAATAAATAAAAAATTAGCTAGGTGTGGCAGTGTGCACCTATAGTTGTGGCTACTTGGACAGCTGAGGCAGAAGGATCACTGGAGCCCAGCATGTCAAGGCTGCAGTGGCTGTGAGCATGCCACTGAAGTCTGACCTGGGCAACAGAGTGAGACTCCAACTCAAAACAAAAACCAAAAACCAAAACCAAAACCCAAAACAAAAAAAAGAGTGTTCATATTATATTATTAGGATATAGTAGACATCACTTCTAATTTTTTGTGTGTGTGTCAAAGTCTTACTCTGTCTCTCAGGCTGAAGTGCAGTCACATGATCATGGCTACCACATCCTCAAACTGCTGGGCTCAGGTGATTCTTCTGTCTCAGTCTTCCAAGAAGCTGCAACTACTGGCATGTGCCACCACACCTGGCTAATTTTCTGATTTATTGTAGAGACAAGGTCTCACTAAGCTGACCAGGCTGGTCTTGAACCTCTGGGCTCAGGCAATCCTCTCACGCTTCCCAAAGTGCTGGGATTATAGGTGTGGGCCACTGCACCCGGCCCTTCATGTTGTTTTTTCATGATACAATGTTTTATTTTGATGTTTTGTTTGCTTTTTTGTCCCCAGTTGATTTCAACATTTTAATATTTCTTTTGGATATATTTGTTAAAAAAATTATTACCTTGGAAGGCTGAGGTGGAAGGATCGCTGGAGCCCAGCAGGTGGAGGTTGCGGTGGCCGAAGCGGCCACTGCACTTCAGTCTGGGCGACAGAGTGAGACTCCAACTCAGAAAAAAAAAAAAAACTTAATTACTTGGTTTTAGTTATCTTTGTTAATTTATTATGTCTTCTACTTTTTATTTTAACTTATTTTTACTACCAGTTCGATTTCTTTTCTTCTGATTGACTAATGATGGCCATATTCACATGAGAGAGTCCACGAGTCATCACCTTCTGCTCTTCTCCCCTTCTTCCTTAATAATGGGTCTTTCAATTCCTGATCAAAATCCTAAGTGCCCATCCCATAAGAAATAAGATAGACAAGTGGGACCTCATCAAGCTAACGAGCTTCTGCAAAACAAAAGAAACCATCAAGAGAGCAGAGAGACAGTTCACAGAATGGCAAAAAATATTTGCCAACTGTGTATCTCACAAAGGCCCAACATCTAGGATCTACAAGGAACTCAAACACGCCAAAAAGGAAAAAAACAAACAGCCCCATTAAAAAATGGGCAAAAGACATGGATAGACACTTCTTAAAAGGAGATGTACAGGCAGCCAACAGACACATGAAAAATCATGTGTCAGTCTCATTCATCATCAGAGAAATGTAAATCAAAACCACATTGAGATACCACCTAATCCCAGTAAGAATGGCCATCATTAATACAACAAATAATAGATGCTGATGAGGATGCGGAGAAAAAGGAGTGCTTCTACCCTGCTGGTGAGAATGCACACTAGTGCAACCCCTTTGGGAGACAATGTGGCAATTTCTGAAAGAACTAGAAGTTGACCTTCCATATGACCCAGCAATCCCCCTATTGGGAATATACCCAGAGGAACTCAAATCATTCTACAAAAAAGATACCTGCATGCGCATGTTTTTTTGCAGCTCTGTTCACAATAGCAAAAACATGGAATCAACCATGCTGCCCATCGAAGCTGGACTGGATAAAATAAATGTGGTACATATACACAATGGAATATTATGCATCCATAAAGGACAAACATATGGACTTAGCAGCAACTAGGATGGATTTAGAGTCTATCATACTCAGTGATCTATCACAGAAACAAAGAACAGAGGACCACATGTTCTCACTCATAAACTGTCCTTGAACAAGTATCATAATACTATAAAAAAGGGATTGGAGGGGTTGGCAGTAGTGGGAAACTGCTGGGGGTAGGGTGGGATTGGCAACTGAGGGAAACTGCCAGGGAAGGGAGGGGCACACCTCATTAACAAGGGTACCTGCATAATGAACATTTGTATACCTAACCCTGAATTGTACCCCATGTCTTTAAAAAATAATAATAATGGGTCTTTAAATGCTAGAGCACATAACTGTTCAGAATAGAGACAGCATTCCTCAGTGGTCCTTAACGCCTGATGTGTTCAAATGACAATAACATGCACAATTTCTGGGTAGTCTCTTTTAAGGAGGTAGGTCATTTGTCTTCCTGCTGTTGTTCCTGTTGTTTTAATTCATCCTCCTATGTGGAAAGCAAACATGACAAGTGATTTTGGAACAACAATAGTGGAACAGCAAGTTGGTAGGATAACGGTGACTCTGAAATCAATGTATTAATTCCGGATTTCTTATTTTTAGATTTCCTTTAATGTGAGAAAAATAAAAATTCTATCTGTTTTAGGCACTATTATTGGGAGGTTTCTGTCAGTTACTACAGAAAATAATGACTTTGGGCTTAATATCTTGTAATTTGTTTGGGGTTATTTTTTGCACCATGACAAGTAAAATTCCTGCTTTTTGAAACATTGTGGATATCTTGTTAGCATAAGAAAAAGTCACATGTAATAAATATATCGCTTATGAAAGAGATTCCATTTCTGGGATGGCCTTTGAGGAACTTTGTGGACTGCTCCCTAGTGGATCAAACATAACTAGAAAAATTATATTACAAGCAACCATTCAAAGTATCTGAAAATTATTGTAAAGGCATACGATAAATAAATAAATATTTATTTATTTCCAAAAACCCTACTAAATCTTGTAAGAACAGTGAGTGTTTATGGCACTTGACCTATAACCTGTTTCATTCTCCACCCCCTCCCCTTTACTTCTCATTCTAGAAGTTGCATTCTGGACAGATTGAGCTAAGGGAACAGGCATACCATTCCCTATCCTGTTCTGGTCAAGAATTACAATACTTCCTAAGGAGGGGGAAGGCCTCCAACTTTTTAAAAAATCCCTTCCATCTCTGTGCTGGAGTGAATACATTTCATGTGAACACAGCCAGGAGGTTTGAGTTCTCCTAGTTTGTCAAATCTTTAGGCATGGCAGGCTGAGAATATCCTTAAATTCACAGTCATTTAGTTTTTGACAAGTGTTCCATGAACATTCATTCAGGAAAAGAACAGTCTTTCAGCAAATGATACCAAGACAATGGATAGACATGTGAAAAAGAACAAGATTGGACTTTTTCTTCACATTATATATACAAAAGACCACGTGTATACCTAATCCTGAATTGTACCCCACGTCTTTCAAAAAAAGCTTACTCAAAATGGATCATAGACTTAAATATAATAGCTAAAACTATAAAATTCTTAGAAGAGAACACCGGAGTAAATGTTTGTGACTGTGGGTTAGGCAACAGTTTCTTTGATGTGAAACAAAAGTACCAGCAAACAAAGAAAAAAAGATAAACTGGATTTCATCGAAATTTAAAAATTTGTTCTTCCAAAACACCATCTAGAAACTGGAAAGACAATTCAAGGAATGTAAAAAATTATTTGCAAATCGTGCATGTGATAAGGAATTTTTATATAGATTATATAAAGAAATTTTATTATTCAAAAGTAAAAAGACAAGCCAGTTAAAATGGGCAAAGAATTTGAATACACATATTAAAGATGGTATATAAATGGTACATGAAAAACAAGAACATAAAAAAGTACTCAGAAAAGATGCTCCAAACTCACTAAGGTAATGCAAATCAAAACCACAATGAGATGCACTTTAATATACACTTTCATGACTTTAATATACACTTTAATGACTAAAATAAAAATGACATAAGTGAGATGATAAGAAGAAATTAGAAATTTGACAATGGAAAATAATAAATTACTGATACATGATGCAACGTGATTTCACTTAAAAATATTTTGCTTAGTGAAGGGAATCAGTCTCAAAAGACCACATATTGTATGATTTCACTAATATGAAATTTAAGGATAGGACTGTTTATCTATCTATCTATCTTTGGGGAAATATGGGGAATAATTTTTAATTGGGGGTTTCATTTGGGTGATGAAAGTGTTTTAGAATTATGGAAACAGTTGCACAATTCCGTAACTATACTAAAAACCATAGAATTTTACATTGAATTTAAATATGTGTCAATTGTATGGTATGTGAATTATATCTCAATGAAGCTGTTATATGTATCACATATAACAATTATGACATATAAAACACGTATGTGACATATAGTTAATAACTGAGATGTGGAATATTAACAATTTGGAATATTATTCACACATTAAAAACAATGAAATTCTGAAATATGCTACAATGTGATGAAACTTGGAAACTTTATACCAAGTGAAATAAATTGAACATGATGTAACAAATCGTGAATGATTCCACTTAGATAAGGAACCTACATTAGGCAAATTCAGAGACAGAAAGTAGACTAGAGGCTATCAGGGCCTGAGGGGTAAAGGAGAAGAGGAAATTAATGTTTCATGGATATGAAATTTCTGCTTGAGATGATGAAGCTCTAGAAATAAGTAGGAGTGATGGTTACACAACAGTGGGAATATATTTAGGGCTGTGAATTAACACTTAAAGTGGTCAAAACAATAAACACTATATTATAAACATTTTACCACAATAAAGACATCAAATCTACCCCTAAAATGTGATAATTTGTTATAAATGAGGATATCCAACAGTAGTTGAAAAAATTCAATTGTATTTATTAGCAAAAAAAAAAAAAGCATTTTAAAAAGCAATTTGAAAAGCTACGATTCCTGTGACATAAAATATATGGTAAGATGTGTTTTTTAATTTTTTCATGCCTCGTAGCTCCAACATGTTTTAAGTTCTTGAAAGCATGGGCTATGTCTTATTCTATACTTCCAATCATATATTCATATTCACTTAATATTTAATATAACTGTTTCTCTTATACATATGATTTTCTTTTTTTTGTCCCACATGTAAATTCACATTCAGAAACCTCCTCCCACCAATGTATTCACTCAAGGTTTGACAATTTTTAACATAGTGTTTAGGTTTTGTTCAATTACAGCCCAACTAACTAGCTAAAAAACAAGTTTTTCTCATAAGTTATTTATCCTACTTGTGTGTTCTACTGTCCTATGTGAATAGTATTGTTTTAGGCAAATAATTAATTAATGCTTAGTGAAGACACTGTTGTAGCTGACTCTCTTTATCCCCAGTAACTGCTGGAAGGACACGCTCATTCAAAACTCCTTATTGCCTATTAATTTCCTAGCAATTAACCCAACTACCAGTTTTATTAATTTTTATCCAGCCTCATGAAAATGCTTAAAAATGTTTTTGGTCGTATGAATGAGTCAAATACTTTGAAATTCATTTTTAAATGTGATCTTTTTAAAGTTAATTTTATTAACAAATCAAGTAAAAGGAAATAGATGTACTTAGAAGTTGTGCTCTTCAGAGTTAAGTCAAATATTTCTGAGAGTTCAAGAGGGACACTGCAGATTTGCTTATGTCTTCACTTCTTGTCACTGTCTTTCATTTTTGAGTGTCTTTGGGTTCAAGCGTGGCAGTTCTCATCCATAGAAAACCTCTTTCCATCACATATGTTGCTTTTTGCCCTTGGTCATATTATTCCTCTTCGAGTCCCAACTATAAGAATTATTTTCTAATTAAAAAAAAATACTAATTGAAAAAGTGTTTCTATAATCTATGCAATGTTTTAAAAAGCCAACATTAGACAGGGGGATGCGGCAAGATGGCAACAGGGCAACGCGGCGTCTGAAGCCCTCTGCAAGGGAGATCTGCAGTGGGTCTCTGACTCTCGCCCCGGGGGGCTGGGGACCCCAGCATCGCAGCCTGCTCTACAGACAGAGCTCGGCAGCTGCCATCGGAACGACTGGACAGTTTTGACTGCATTCCAAACGGTCCCGCTGCTGCAGCCGTGGCCACCCCTCCCTCCACCGCTGCTGCCGCTGCCATGGCCACCAACGCGCGGCCTCTGGGAGGGGTAGCATATCGCACCACGCGGCCCGAGGAGATCCACAACGAACCGCTTCAGGGAAGATCTGCTGGGATCGCTGCCACCTATCCTGCGTCCAAGACTGTCCTGCCTGCCTGGCGTGGGCTCCTGTTGCCTGCTCGGAGGCAGGCAGCCATCTTGTTCCTGTCCGGCCCCACCCCCTCTGGGGCGAGCAGATGAGATAGCACCACCTGCTGGCGATTCAAGGTAACAACACCGAAATGGGAGAAATAAGCTTGATAAAGACATAGACCAAACTGCTGAAGGAAGGTTGAACTGAACTGTCCTTCACAGCAGATCGGGGCAATTGACTCTAACTGCAAAATAATTTACCAGCTTGAAAAGAAAACTAGAAATCAGACCTGAAAGGACATTGGACTTAAACGAAAGGTCTCAGAGTGTGCTTCATTGATTCTATCAGTTTAATGACTTAATTCTATTCATACTGTATTGTTCCCTTTTTTCTTTTTTCCTTTTCCTTTTCTTCCCTTTTCTTCTCTCAGTAAACCATATCTTTGTATAGAGGAACAGCACACTAACAAGGTGGTTGGTTAGCTTGTATATTAGCATCACTATATGTTTTATTTTTGTTTGTATGAGAGTTGGTTCGACTGTAGCTGTGGTCTATTGTTTTTATCTGTTTCAGTATAGGCCTCTCTCTCTATTTGTTGGCACACTCATTTGTTTCCCCCCTTACTCCTCTATCTCTCCACTCCCCTCTTCAACCCACTATCTGCTCCATTCTCTCCTCCGCTAACCACATTTTATTTCAGGGAGTAAACCTACAGCCCCACTGCACGGACAGATTCTAGGACAGTGGGAAGTGGGTTCCACATTATCCACATGCCTGTCAGCGAATACCAGGACCTGCAGACAGATTTTGAATCACAGCTCTCCCCTTAAATACATCTCAAAACTGCAAAAAGGACCACCTCCAACCTACAGTGCAACTTCAGAATTGAACAAAGTAAGAGGACATACATAAAGAATAGGATATTGAACAAACAGAAGTAAAACCAATCCCTTTACCCCTGAATAACAGAATTAAAGAAGACGGTGACGTGGAGGGAAGGAAAAAGTAGAGAGAGGGAAAAAACCGCAAAAATGAAGAAAAACCAAAAGAAGAATATAGGTCCTACACAGACCCCTGGGAAATCAGACACTGAGAAAACAGATTCTGGAACACAGACAATGAAGAGTCCCCAGAATGACTGGTTACATGCAACAAACCCAGACATCAAGACATTAATGGAGAGAATTTAAAAAATTGAGGAGAGACAAGAGGAAAATAGGATGGAGCTGATGTCAGAAATGACAGCAGTAAAGAATACTGTGATGGAAATGAACAACAGACTAATAAGCATGGAAAGCAGAATCAGCCAAGCCGAAGAAAGAATCTCAGAGCTCGAAGACCAAAACACAGAACTAACCCAAACTGTCAAAAGCATAGAAAAGAAGCTCAAAAAGACAGAACAAAACCTGCAGAGATGAATGATCACTTCAAGAGACCAAACCTAAGAATAATTGGGCTTCCTGAGGCAGAAAGAGAAACAGAAGCCACACTGGAACAAACATTTCATGAAATCATTCAAGAAAACTTCCCTCATCTCATTAAGGATGAAAAAATTCAAACACAAAAGATTCAGAGAACCCCTGCAAGACAACAAATGAGAAGACCAACTCCCAGACACATAATAATTTGCCTAAACAAAGTAGCTATGAAAGGAAAAATCCTAAAGGCAGCAAGAGAAAAAGGCCAGACTACCTACCAGGGAAAACCAATTCAAATAGCAACAGATTTATCCACAGAAACACTTCAGGCCAGAAGAGCCTGGAGCCCTATCTTCAAAGTTCTAAAAGAGAAAGAATTTCAACCAAGAATAACCTACCCAGCGAAACTAAGCTTCATTAGTGAGAGAATTGAAATCTTTTCCAAACATCCAATCCCTAAGAACCTACGCTACCACCAGACCACCTCTACAAGAAACACTTAAGAAAGTACTGAACACAGAAGAAAAAGAAAAAAGAACAACAGCATTCTTCACAAGAGTACAGGCAAAAGATTAAAAACACACATGAACCAACTCCAAAACCCAAAGAAAGACAACAAATAAACAGGATCAACTCTGTAAGAACCTTATGACAGGGAACAACTCTTGCATTTCAATTATTAGCCTAAATGTGAATGGACTAAATGCACCACTGAAAAGACATAGAATGGCATAATGGATAAAATATCATCAGGCAACAATCTATTGCCTTCAAGAGACTCACCTCACTAGAAAGGGTACCCACAGACTCAAAGTAAGAGGATGGGAAACAAACTTTCAGGCGAGTGGAATAAAAAAGAAAGGAGGAGTAGCGATCTTAATTTCAGACAAAATACCCTTCAAGCTATTAAAAATCAAAAAAGATACAGAAGGCCACTACATAATGATAAAAGGCTCAATCCATCAACAAGAAATATCTATCCTAAACATATATGCACCCAACATAGGTGCGCCAACTTTCATAAAGCAACTTCTTGGAAAACTAAAGAAAGATATTGACTCTACCACTATCATAACTGGGGACTTTAATACCCCACTCACAAACCTAGACAGATCATCAGGACAAAAAATCAGCAAGAAGATCCAGAACCTCAATGTGACTTTGGACCAAATGGACTTAATTGATACCTACAGAACACTCCATCCAAAGACCACAGAATACACATTCTACTCATCACCACATGGAACATATTCTAAGATCGACGACATACTTGGCCATAAATCAAGCATATGCAAATTTAAAAGGACCGAAATTCTACCAAACACCTTCTCAGACCACAGTGGAATAAAAATAAACATTGACACCAACAAATCCCCCCAAAACCCACAAAGACATGGACACTAAACAGCATGATGCTAAACAACTCCTGGGTCAACAACGAAATCAAAACAGGGATCAAAAGATACCTGGAAACAAATGAAAATGAAGAAACATCTTGCCAGAATCTCTGGGATGCCCTGAAAGCTGTAGTAAGAGGGGAATTTATATCCCTACAAACACACATGAAGAAAATGGAAGGAACAGAAATTCACAACCTAACAAGCCACCTAAAGAAGCTGGAAAAGCAAGACCACAAAAACCCTAATTTCAGCAGAAGAATCCAGATCACCAAAATAAAAGCCCAAATCCAGGACATAGAAGACAAAAAGATAATACAAAAAATCAATGAAACAAAAAGCTGGTTCTTCGAAAGGGTAAACAAGTTTGATGGTCCCCTAGCTAGACTGACCAAGAAATAACGAGAAAAAAACCAAATAAGCATAATCAGAAACATAAAAGATGAAGTCACATCTGACCCTGAAGAAATACAAAAGATCATTAGAGACTACTATGTACACTTGTATGGAAACAAACTTGAAAACCAGAAGGAAATGGAGGACTTTCTGACATCACACATCCTACCTAGGTTGGAACAAGAAGAAATTGAGACCCTAAATAAACCAATAACAATCAAGGAAATCGACTACGTAATAAGAAAACTTCCTACAAAAAAAAGCCCTGGTCCAGATGGCTTCCCAGCAGAATTCTACAAGACATTCAAGGAGGAGCTGATACCAATCCTACTGAAGGTATTCCAGGTGATTGAAAAAGATGGAACTCTCCCCAAATCATTTTACGAAGCCAACATCACATTGATACCCAAGCCAGGTAAAGATCCAACAAAGAAAGAGAACTACAGGCCAATATCTTTGATGAACATAGATGCTAAAATTCTCAACAAGATCCTAGCAAACCGGATTCAGCAATACATCTCAAAAATCATCCTCCAAGACCAAGTAGGCTTCATTCCTGGCATGCAAGGCTGGTTCAGCATTTGTAAAACCATAAATGTAATTAAATACATCAACAGATGTCAAAACAAAAACCACATGGTCATATCACTAGATGCAGAAAAAGCTTTTGATAAAATCCAGCACCCCTTCTTGATAAAAACCCTTGAACATCTAGGCATACGGGGAACATACCTCAAAATAGTAAAAGCCATCTACGAGAAACCACAGCCAGCATACTCCTAAATGGACAAAAATTGGAACCAATTCCCCTGAAAACTGGAACTAGACAAGGATGCCCACTCTCTCCCCTCCTGTTCAACATAGTATTGGAAGTCCTGGCTAAAGCAATCAAAGAAGAGGAGGCAATCAGAGGTATTCAAATAGGAAAAGAGGAAGTTAAGTTATCTCTCTATGCAGATGATATGATGGTGTACCTTGAAAACCCAAGAGAATCTGTCAAAGGCCTCCTTACATTGATAAAGGCCTTTGGCAAAGTCTCAGGATACAAAATAAATGTACAAAAGACAATCGCATTTCTCTACACCAATAATAAACAAACAGAAACCCAAATAAAAAACACAGTTCCATTCACAATAGCCAAAAAAAAAAAAGAAATACCTTGGCATCTTCCTAACCAGAGACGTGAAAGACCTTTACAATGAAAATTACAAAACACTGCTCAAAGAAATCAAAGCTGACATGAACAAGTGGAAAAATATCCCATGCTCATGGATCGGAAGAATCAACATTGTGAAGATGTCCATCTTACCTAAGGCAATCTACAAATTCAATACAATACCCATTAAATTACCAACAACATTCTTCTTGGACCTAGAAAAAACAATGCAGGAATTCATATGGAAACACAAACGTCCAAGAATAGCCAGAACAATCCTCAGCAAAAAAAAACAAAGCAGGTGGTATCACAATACCAGATTTCAAACTTTACTATAAAGCTACAATCATCAAAACAGCTTGGTATTGGTACAGGAACAGGCATATAGATCAGTGGAACAGAATTGAGATTCCAGAAGCAAAACCTCAATTTCTCAACCAACTCATCTTCAACAAAGTCCCCACCACCTACCAATGGGGAGAGGAGAACCTATTCAGTAAATGGTGCTGGGAAAACTGGCTGACCACATGCAGAAGATTGAAACAGGACCCCTATCTATCCCCATGCACAAAGGTTAACTCCAAATGGATCAGAGACCTAAATGTAAAACCTCAAACCATAAGAATCTTAGAAAAGGAAGGAAATACTCTCATGGAAATCGGAACTGGCATCCAATTCCTGAACAAAACCCGAAACCCACAGGACTTAAGAGAGAAGATAGACAAATGGGAACTTATTAAACTGACAAGCTTCTGCAAAGCCAAAGAAACCACCAAGAGAGCAGGGAGACAGCCTACAGACTGGGAAAAAGTATTTGCCAACTCTAGGTCTGACAAAGGCTTAACATCCTGGATCTACAAGGAACTGAAACGTACTGAAAAGAAGAAAACAAACAACCCCATTATAAAATGGGCAAAAGATATGAACAGACACTTCACAAAAGAAGACATTCAAGCAGCCAACAAACATATGAAGAAATGCTCAACCTCACTAATCATCAGGGAGATGCAAATCAAAACCACACTGAGATACCACCTAACTCCAGTCAGAATGGCAATTATCAACAACTCAAAAAATAACAGCTGCTGGAGAGGGTGTGGTGAAAAGGGAATACTTCTACACTGTTAGTGGGAGTGTAAACTAGTGCAACCTCTGTGGAAAGCAGTGTGGTGATTCCTAAAAGCTCTAAAAATTGACCTTCCGTATGACCCTGCAATCCCCCTACTGGGAATATACCCTGAAGAACACAAATCACTCTATAAAAAAGATACCTGCACACGTATGTTTATCGCAGCGTTGTTCACAATAGCAAGAACCTGGAAACAACCATGCTGCCCATCAAAAGAGGACTGGATTAAAAAAATGTGGTACATATACACGATGGAATACTACGCAGTCATAAAAAAGAACAAAATCATGAATTTCGCTGCAACCTGGATGGAACTAGAGTCTATAATACTGAGTGACCTCTCACAGAAACAAAGATCCGAATATCACATGTTCTCACTCATATAATGGACCTTGAACATCCAATGCAATACTATAAGAAAATGACTGGTGGTACTGGGAAACTATGGGGGTGAGGGGGATGGGTTTAACAGTAGCAAATATCTGTCGGGGGATGGGAAAACACCTCTTATCAACAGGGTGCCTGAATGAAACGTAATTGTACACCTAACCCTTAACTGTACCCCACAAAACCATAACAAAAAATACTGATTAATGGAAAAAAAAAAGCCAACATTATTTTTTCACATGTTTATTTCTCAGATGTTCTGTGACCCCGAATTCTAACTTTAAATGAAATAATACGAAAAATAATCGATGATAACTATGGTTGCTAGATTTAATTAATGGAAATATAAAATATCCTGTTAAATCAGACTACCAGATAAGGAAGAAATAGAAGCAGATTAGTACAAGTATGTCTCATGCAATATTTAGGATATATAAGACCTATACTAAGATTTACTGCTTTTTAATTTGAAATTGTATTTAATGAGTGACCTATATCTTATCTGAAAACTCTACTGATATCATACCAATGATAAGGGTAATTTTAGTATCTCTAGGAATGATCACTTTCTGGAAACTTAAGATTTCTGAATTTCAAAGTGCTTCTCAAGGTTAAGTAACATTAATCTTTGAGGACTGTCCAATGAGCAAGTTCATAGATAACTCTCAAAACATTTAAAAAATTCAATGTTATATTGTCAATAGAATGTTTCTTGAGTTTTCTCCATAAATAGATACACATTTCAAAATTCCTTAAAATGTTAGAAGTCAATAAGTATTCTCTTTTGTCGATATGGTGTCTCACTCTGTGAACCAGGCTGGAGAGAAATGGTGTGATCATGGCTCGCTGCAGCCTCAAACTCCTGGGCTCAAGCGATCTTTCTGCCTCAGCCTCCCAGGTAGCTAGGACTACAAGCAAGTGCCACCACACCTGGTTAATAATTTTTTGGGGTTTACTTTTTTAGAGATGAAGTCTTGATATGTTGCCCGACTGGACTTGAACTCCTGGGCTCAAATAATCCTTACCTCAGTCTTCCAAAGTGCTGAGATTACAGGCGTGAGCCACCATGTGTGACTTGCATATGTATTTTTAATGAAATTAAAACAAAGAAAGAAACATGAAAGCATACCTATCATGTAGGTTGTACTAATTTCTATATAAGCTATGTAGAAATATGTTTCGATTTTGAAAATACTAAAATAAAAAAACTATAAATATTTTTGCAAGATTATCATGTTTTTGGAAGAAAACACATTTTTGTCACAAAAATTAGAGCCTATGCATGTCAATTTTGAAACAGCTTTTTTTCCCCCTAAATTTCTCTTTCCAGGGCTAAAAATAGTTTCATGGCTCATGCCATGTACTCTAAACATATACAGCCTAAAGCACAATTTTACAGCTGAATTTTAAGCCCCTGTGAAATGGGATTTCTAATGGAAATGCTGACAGACTGCTAGCTGTAGGGACACCAGCAGGCACCATTATAATAAATGGGTCTGAGGGAGACATGATATAGGTCCACAGGTAATTAATGGCAGGAATAAAATAAAATTTAGGCACACCATCCCACTGAGAGTATGATGCAATGGAAGAAACTTGTAATAAAACACAAACAATGTCCATTTAGCAAAGAACTGTGAGGAAAGACTTGTAAAATAAATCATGAGCCAGGACTGCAGCTATAAGCAGTCAGTGCATATTCTCTTATAATTAGGTTTTTTATAAAAACACTACAAAATCATTTTGGGCTAAGTAAAATGACTCTGGGTAATGAATTGAGAAAGCAATGGAATATAAAGTCAACTACTCAAGAAAGCTAATGACATCCAGGGTTTTCTAGTTGGAATGTCTAGCTGTAAGAAGTCCAAGAATATGACTCCATGGTGCAGAAGAATTGAGTATAAAATATATTCTCAGAAAACAGAATGCTACAGCTGAGTTATCTTTTCTCCAAACATCTTGATTCAGGTTCCTTCTGTATTTTTGGTTTCCCTCCAGAGACCAAGAAGGCCTTTAGATCTTTAGTTATAATTTTCCTTGCTTTTTGAAGTCTATAGTAACCATTGGTTTATTTTTGTTTTCTATATTAGAGAACGATTGTCATCAACTTAAGTAACTGAAATTCACTTAGCTTCATCTCTACGTAAGCCTTTGGTTCAACCATTTTCTTTCAGAAAGAGTCAGTGTTTGTGTGTGACTCCTCCTTTGGAGACTAAAATGTGTCCTAGAAGACAGTACATGCAGACACTATTGTGCAGTTGGGAGAATGTAATGTGAAATAGGTGGCAGATGGGGAAGTACAATGACAGAGAGAGAGAGGAGAGAGAGAGAGAGAGAGAGAGAGAGAGGGAGGGAGAGAGAGAGAGAGAGAGAGAGAGAGAGAGAGAGAGAGAGAGAGAGAGACAAGAAAAATGACTACGACAGATTATTGCCCTAAAATTTTAAAGAGATTTTCATCCATCTTCAGTCTTTCTGGCCTCAGGGTGCCAATAAATTAATCCTATATGTTAGATGAGATAACTAAGTCTCCAAAATTGGAATTATTGGCCAAGGTCTCATAGTCAAGAAATTGGAGGAGTAATGACAAATATCAATCACTTCCTCTTGCTAAAGTATTTCCGTTTTAACATACTACCATTGTAATTTTGCATAGGAGTAACATTTTTACCTGAATTTAGATATTCTTAATTGCTTTACAAGCACAGATTTGGGCTGAGTAATTTAGATAAATTGGCTTCAACTAGGAATACCTATACAGATATTAAGTTACAGTTTACTATACATAAAAACATAATTAATAACATCAACTGTAATAATTTTATCATTAATTACTTATATACACATTTTACCTAATAAAGTGATATGTCTTTTTTCTAATAAAAATTGTAAAAATATCCAAAGACAATTTTTGAAATTAGTGTCTCTATTCTCCCCTTTTTGCTTACCTATGAAAACTGTCACCTTTAATACTGGTGAGTCAGATCCTTTGCAGTGAAGAAAGAATAGATTAACATAGAAACTTCATCAACTTTTAAATTTCTGATTATGAAAAAATATTTTTGTGAAATTCATGAAAATGTATTTCATTTATATTTTTTGGTTGAGTGACTGGTATTACCTATTTAAAATTTTGGGTTAGTAGAATTATAATTTGATAGTAGGAATGTGGAGATAACTAAGTTGTTTTCAAATTGTTTGTCTTAAAAATAAAGTGAAAGAATGGTGGACCAGTAATTTCAAACTCCATGTTTTGCACTCAATTGTAATTCCATTTCTGGCCTTGTATAAAAGTACAAAAACTCCTTTAATATTAAAAATAAGCCAAACAGAGAGATCTAGGGAGATGAGCCATTAAAATGAGACAATCTACTATCTCCAGTCACCTTGAACTTCTATTTTAATACCACATGGGTTGTGGGATACAAAAGACAGAACCTGACTTCATACATACAACACAGAGAATCAGCCAGGACACATGCAGTGAAGCCCAAAGTGCTACACACTCAGTGGAAGAACAAATTAGTAGGAGGCCCACTCTGTACAAAGAGGCAGTAGGAAATCTGGTTACTCTTTTCCAAATGAAGGAAAATTATTTCCCATGAAATAACTGCATGGAAAATTTACAAGGGGACCTTCGTATGAATTGGTAGCCCAGGCTCAATATGGTCTTTTTAGTTCAAAACACCTTTAGCTGACTGTTTATGTGTAGGTGACCTCTGACACATATTCACTATATGAATATATAAACTTCCTGTATCTCCAGGTTTTAACTCCTTAACATCAGAATGTTTCTGTTAAAGTCTTCAGTCAATAAGCCAATGTCTAGTCCTCATAAAATTAGGCCTCAAAACACAGTTAATAATTTGGCTTTAAATTATTTGTAAAAATGATATTCACTTTTGTGTTTTATTGATATATACCTAAGTCAGAAAAATCTCTTCAATTATGTTTCTAGTATTTGAGTAGAAACTTGGTGTAAAATGATTGTGTTACTCATATTTAAATTAATAGTCAACTTATTAAAGTACAGATTTTAATAACTAAATTTATCGAGTTTAAATATAATGTATGCGTTTTGTTTTTCATTTATAAATCTGATAACTTTTGCAAAATATTATGTTATTTCTTTCTCTGTTTTTTGAATCAGAGTCTTACTCTGTTGCCCAGGCTGGAGTGCAGTGGCATGCTCACGGCCACTGCAGCCTTGACCTGCTGGGTTCAGGTGATCCTTCTGCCTCAGTTTTCCAAGTAGCTGGAACTACAGGAGGAGAACTACCATGGCCAGCTTGTTTTTTTGATTTATTGTAGAGATGCGGTCTCATCAAGTTGCCAGGCTAGTCTCAAACCCCTGAGCTCAGGCAATCCTCTCACCTCAGCCTCCCAAAGTGCTGGGATTACAGGTTTGAGCTAAATTAACTCAATTATTTTATTAAGATCTAAAACATATAACACTGCTTACATAATTGATTAAGTTAATATTTTTAACTATAGTCACAAAGATAACATATCTGAATCTTTTATGATTTTAAATATCCAAAAAATATATTTATAAATCTAACAAAATCTAGCTATTCACTTATACCCAACTTTCAAATTAATAAATCAAAATTTTAGATATAATTCACTTTATGTATCAATCTAAGCATAGTTTCAAAGCTTAATTTTTTTATATATTTAAAGTTAAAGCAGAAGTCTAATATGACAAGTTTTCAAATATATCAGCTTCTGTTAAACATTTCAAATATTTAAGTAACAAACAACATGGTTAGACAACTTATCGCTAAACTTAATACAACAGTATTAATACTATTCTGATTTGCTTTGTATATTTTTACTTCTTTCTATGTCTTCCAGTGATTACAAACCAATCTTTAATACAAAGCGTCTTCAAAAAGTTCATGAAAATTTCATATTGTAAAAAAAACACACCAAGGCATGGATTTAAAAATTTTTTGCAGAATAAATTTGTTATAACATGTCAGAGCAGCCAGGCATGGTGGCTCAAGCCTGTGATCCCAGCACTTTGGGATGCCAAGGCGAGAGGATTCCCTGAGCTCAGGGATTCAAGACCAGCCTGGGAAACTTGTGAGACCTTGTCTCTACAATTAAAAAAAAATTAGCCAGGTGTGTTGGCATGTGCCTGTAGTTCCAGCTACTTGGAAGACTGAGGTGGAAGGATCGCCTGAGTCCAGCAGGTCAAGGCTGCAATGGCTGTGAGCAGAGTGCCACTGCACTTCAGTCCAGATGACAGTTAGATTCCAGCTCAAAAAAAAAAGCATGTCAGAGCGGATCTACTTGGAGGTACTAAGTAGGATGACATCAGTGTGAGGAGAACTTCTATCAGAACAACATGAATTCTGCTAAAACTAAAGCAGACATCAAATTTATGGTGAAGCTTGGAGGAAAGAATAGCAAAATCATTGCTGCTCTCGAAAAAGTTTTTGAGGACAACTTCCTAAAGAAATCAGCAGTTTACAAATGGATAACTCATTCTGAAAAGGTACAAGACAGCATGAAAATGAAGCCTGCAGTGGCAGACCATCAACAATTTTCAAGGAAAAAATTAATCTTGTTCTTACCCTAATTGAAATAGATTGATAATTAACAGTACAAACAATAGCCAAAACAATAGACATCTCAACAGGTTCCATTTATATAATTCTGACTGAAAAATTAAAGCTAAGTAAACTTTATACTCAATGGACATCAAAACTATTGTGCCCAGACTTTCAGTGGAGATTTTAAACAAATAGGATCATGATCCTGAAGCATTTCATTTTTTTTTTTTTTTTTTTTTAGGTGGAGTCTCACCCTGCCACCCAGACTGGAGTGCAATGGCCGCTCCCGGCCACCGCAGCCTCGACCTGCTGGGCTCCGGCGATCCTTCTGCCTCAGCCTTCCGAGTAGCTGGAACTACAGGCACACGCTACCATGCCCGGCTAGTTTTTGATTTGTTGTAGAGATGAGGTCTCCTCAAGTTGCCCAAGCGGGTCTCAAATCCACAGGCTCAGGCAATCCACTCACCTCGGCCTCCCAAAGTGCTGGGATTACAGGCTGAGCCACCGAGCCCAGCCCTGAAGCATTTCTTTAAAGACTTGTTAGGTGATATGAAATATGACGTGGTCAGTATGATCCCGAAGGCAAAGTACAATCAAAGCAGTGGCTACCAAGAGGTGGAAATGGTCTAGTCAAAAGCAAAGGTCATGACAGCAGTTTTTCAGGATGCGCAAGGCATTCTGAGCATCTGACTGGAGGGTCAAAGAATAATAATGTCTGCTTTTATGAAGGTGTTTTGAGGAAGTTAGCCAATTCTTTAGCACAAAAATGCCCAGGAAAGCTTCACCAGAGAACTATTCTCCACCACAACAATGTTTCTGCTTTTTCCTCTCATCAAACACAGGCAAATTTCCATGGGAAATCATGGAAACCATTAGGCATCCACCTTACAGTCCTGATTTGGCAACTTCCGACTTCTTTTTGTTTCCTAATCTTGGAAAAAATCTTTGATGACCACTCATATTTCTTCAGTTAATATTATAAAAAAGACTGAATTGACATGGTTAAATTCCCAGGACTCTTAGTTCCTTAGGAATGAACTAAATAGCTGGTATTATCCACTTGTAAAACTGTCTTGAACGTCCCAGGGCATATGTTGAGAAATAAGATATATATTTTTTATTTTTAATTCTATTTTTCCACAAACTTTTTGAAGTCTCCTTTTACAAATAAAGGGATTTGAAGTAAGATCTCAAACTAACTAAAGTTTCTTGGTCTCAGACTTGGCTCCAAGACACAATTATAGTTCTACTTGTGGCTCACAATTATGGCAGGTATATGGAATATGCCTGGTTACCGGGATGATTTCACTGGAATTGCAAGTTGAAATGGTTAATGGGAACAAACATAAAGTTACATAGAAGGAATACGTTTTCATGTTTGGTAGCAGAGTAGGGTGACTGTGTATAGTCATGATGTATTGTATTTTTAAAATAGCTGGAAAAGATGACCAGAAATATGTTCAACAACTAGGAAAAATAACTACTTGGGTGATGAATAGCCCAAATATCCTGACTTGATATTTATACATGCTAACAAAATTTCACATGTACCCCCTAAATATATAAAAATACATGGCCAAAAAATAATGGCTTATTTGGGAAAGATTTATGTCTATACTGAAGAATCCAAGAAGAGTATTCCCTGGGTAAATTTAAAGACGTCTTCATCATATTTTCATTTTAAGTTCTTTTGCCTTGTTAATCTTATTTGGAAGATGGAATTTTGTACCCCACAATAAATTGCACTCCACAATTCTTTGCTATCAGATTGCAATTCATAAAATTTATAATCCATATCTTAGTAATAAAACTCTTTGCTGCTCAAGGAAAAGATAACTGACTTCTATATACTTTTTATATTTTATTTTTTATTTGTCAAATCGATTATTATTATTTTATAGTTACTGGACTAAATTAACAATCCTGTGTAAGAAATTTCTTTCAAAATCAGTGACATAGCCAGTTCATGACCATACCTTTTTTTCTAAACAGTTTTGGAAGCCAAGATTTTGAAAATGGTCCGGCTATGGGCTGTGTCTGCAATTATTTTCAGGTTTTACAAGGTTGGGGGTCCAAGATGACTCACTTGCATGATTGACAGGTAATGCTGGTTGTTGGCTGGGACTTCAGTTGGGTCAGTCAACTAAACAGACTCAACATGGACTTTCCATATGGTGGCTCACAGAATGGCAGCCTTAGAGTAGTTGAATTTCTTATATATAGTGTCTACACTGGGAGTGGCCCAGTAGGTAGGGTTGAAACTGCATTTGTTTTGTGACCTAGACTTGGAGGATTGATTATATAATTTCACTTTCCTCTGCACAATTGGTCAAAACATCACAAGTCTATACAAATTTAAGAGGAGCATAGCTTCCACATCTAAATGAGAGAGGCATCAAAGAAATTGTTGCCATTAAACAAAAATTCCATACATATTTATCGACAAACTGAAATTATTTAAATTGAATTTATTTCAAGGTTATAACTTACCCAGTAGTGATAATTATTATTTTGTTCTGTTTTTCATTTAAATGAAAGTTCAAGACAAATTTTTGTGTGAGAACTGTTTCACTCGTTAAATTGATTACGTAATTCTGTGTACTGCAAGTTAAATTGATACCTCTAATTGAAATGGTAAACTGTTATTTGCAATGAAAGATAAGAAATTCATTTTGATTCATTCTTATAATGCTTCTACGTTTAAGAGCATTTTTATTTTATAGCATTATTTTAAGAAAACATTTTCTTACTACGAGAAATAAGACATTCTTTAATTGATCAATAAAAATTTAAGGGCCAACTTACAGATGCTACAAAAATAATTTATCAAAGACATTTCTCTCATCAAGAAATTAGAAGTATGTTTGAGCATAAGATACATCAAATCTGACAAGTAACATTGCAAATCAAGTATTCGAAAATCCTGAAGACAAGCAAATGCTTATGAAGAATAAAATGGCCAAAATATTTTTAATACTAATGCTCTTGTTTGTGGTGATCAGATTATCTTAATATTTAGATAATCTTTAACCAGAAGAGTTTGCTAAGCAAGGGAATGTTTTTCAACAATTTCTAGCATCCCAAGACTGGAATCTCACACTCTTGCTGAATGTCAGGAATCTTAGCTAAATGTAGGTGACATGATGGGAATCTATGACTGGCTGTGAATTAATACTTCTTTGTCATCACTGATTCCATCATCTTCAAGACCTCTTCCCTCATGATAGTAATTTCCTGAATTGCTTGAATCTTTAAAGTGATTTTTAAAAATACTTTTTTTGGTTTTGAGATTATTGTAGATTCACATAAAGTTACAAGAAGTAATTTTTATTACCTGTCACTCAGGGTTAGGGTTAGGTTTAGGTTTAGGATTAGGGGTTAGGGTCAGGGGTTAGGGGTCAGGGGTCAGGGGTCAGGGGTTAGGGGTTAAGGGTTAGGGTTAGGGTTAGGGGTTAGGGGTTAGGGTTAGGGTTAGGGTTAGGGGGTTAGGGTTAGGGTTACGGTTAGCATTAGGGTTAGGGGTTAGGGGTTGGAGTAACATCTGGTAATAGCATAGCGTATCAGAATCAGGAAATTTACTTTGACCCTATGTGGCAACCTTATTCAGATTATACCAAGTAGGTGTGTGTGTGTACTTACTCTATGCAAATTTATCACATGCATAAGTTCCTTTCTCAACACCACAACTAAGATACAGGAAAGTTCCATTACTACGAGAATCCTTGGTACTGTATGTTAACGACCACATCCTCCTTTACTTTCCACATTTAATTACTATTAGATCAAACATGCAAAAAATAGTAATTTAGCAAAGATAGCTAATAAAACATAGGGAATAACAAAAATCATTGAAACAACAGATTTTTTAAAAAGAATAAACAGTGCTTATTTATTTTGGTCAAGTTAATGTTTCACAGGCTTTGCTCTTTTATAAATGATCCACAACACAGAAATGTACAAGTTTTTAATTATTATTGGAATGTTAAGTTTAAACATAGTACTCTAATTTTACTTAAACTTGTTATTTCCCCATTAATGGAATCTTTCTGCCTGTATATACAGGCAGAAAGAATATATAAATACATATATATTATATGTATTTATTTTGAGTTAGTAATTACTGTTGTCTAGAAAGTTGATTTTTCTGTATTTTTCTTGCATTCAGCCATCTTAATAATATTATTTGTTCTAATAGTTTTCAATAGAATTCCTAGGTAGTTGATTCTCTCTTGCAGTGTTTATATCTCTTAATTACTTTTCCTTTTTAAAAATTTGTAATTTTAAAGATGTGGTGTTCAATTCATGGATAGGCATACAAATGTTCATTATGCAGGTACCCTTGTTAATGAGGTGTGCCCTCCCCTCCCCCACCGGCAGTTTCCCACTACTGCTAATCCCACCTTCCCCTCCCTGGCAGTTTCCTGCTACTGCCAATCCTAGAAACTACAGATTTTTTTTTTTTTTGAATTGGAGTCTCACTCTGTCGCCCAGACTGGAGTGCAGTGGCTGCTCCCGGTCACCGCAGCCTCGACCTGCTGGGCTCCGGCAATCCTTCCACCTCAGCCTTCCGAGTAGCTGGAATTACAGGCACGCGCTACCACACCTGGCTAATTTTTTGATTTATTGTAGAGATGAGGTCTCACCAAGTTGCACAGGTGGGTCTCGAACCCACGGGTTTAGGCAATCCACTCACTTCAGCCTCCCAAGGTATGGGATTACAGGCTGAGCCACCGAGCCCGGCGAAACTACAGATTTTAATTGAAAGTATTCTTAGAGATGATTATCTTAGATAATCACCATTAAACTTGTAACTCTGTTGTTTTACAATTGTCACTAAATAAAAATTTACCAAAAAAGAAAGTTTCTCTATTAAATGCCTATAATAATAATTTAAATGAATATTGTGTACATCAAAGTAGAAAATTCTAAATAAGACCAACTGTTTGTTCTCTTCTTGCTTTTTGATTTATGTGGTGTAAAGCTTTTCTATGTATTGGTGTAATAGTATTTATGATAGCAAACCACTTTGCAGTGATATGTCAAATGGAATAAAAAAAGAGATATTAGACTGGGTTAGGGTTAGGGTTAGGGTTAGGGTTAGGGTTAGGGTTAGGGTTAGGGTTAGGGTTAGGGTTAGGGTTAGGTGGCTCAGCCTGTAATTCCAGAACTTTGGGAAGCAAGAGGATTGCGTGAGCCCGGGGATTGGAGACTAGCCTGGCAACCTGGTGAGACCTCATCTCTACAATAAATCAAAAAATGAGCAGAGCATGGTAGCGCGCGCCTGTAGTTCCACCTACTTGGAAGGCTGAGGTGGAAGGATCGCCGGAGCCCAGCACGTCGAGGCTGGGTGGCCACGAGCGTGCCATTGCACTCCAGCCTGGGCGACAGAGTGAGACTCCAGGTCAAAAAACAAAAAAAAGAGTTTGCTCCATGATTAGAATATGCTCTGCAGAACCTTTTACTTGATAACCATTATGCACCAGCATGCAATGACTGTTAGTTATAATCAGTTTTCATAATAGCATATAATGGAAAGCAAAATCTTTAATTTTATGCATTAGCCCTTATATAAATTACAGTTTTCACTATGCTATGAAACACACGATTTAGTTTAGTTGAAATTTATCAGACTTTCTTGATGAAGGAAATACTGGGTTGATTTATATCTGATGCTGTCTTTTTAATCTAAGTATCTACTCTGAAATGTTTTTCTGTTCTTAGAACTTACTCCTGTCCAAAATTTAAATTTCAAACCATACTTACTATCACATGAAACATATTTTGATGTCACAACAATGAAATTGCTAAAGTGCGCACTCTCAATTTCTAAATTTAACTTGTAAACAGGTTTAAATTGTGTGTGAGTATGTGTATGTGTGTGTGCACGTACTTGTATGCACCAGCATTGGCCTGTGAACTACACATGAAATAACATTACTTTAGACCTTTTTTCAGCCTAATCATTATGAGTTATATGTCTCCTAAGAATAAAGCCCCCACTGGGCTCAGTGGCTCAGCCTGTAATCCCGCGCCTTTGGGAGGCTGAGGTGAGTAGATTGCCTGAGCCCGCGGGTTCGAGACCCGCCTGGGCAGCGAGACCTCATCTTTACAATAAATCAAAAAATCAGCTGGATGTGGTAGCGCGCGTCTGTAATTCTGGCTACTCGGAAGGCTGAGGCGGAAGGATCGCCGGTGCCCAGCAGGTCGAGGCTGCGGTGGCCGGGAGCGGCCACTGCACTCCAGTCTGGGCCACAGAGTGAGACTCCAACTAAAAATAAAAAAAAAAAAAAAAAAAGGAAGAAGAATAAAGCCCAAACTGTCCCACTTGTTCTCCTGAAGGAGAGACATTTCCAAAGGCCTTCAATGTTCAGTTTTAAAAATGCGTAGATATATATATTTAAACTTTTTAAGATTAATTTGAGAGAAAATGACTTTTCAATACAATAAAAAATGTATTAGAAAAGTTTACTTTAAATATCACCTACCTATCAAATAACTCTTCCATTTATTTATGAACTGAATAATACGACTGGAGATGACTAGTAATTTTTTTCTAAAATTTCGGTTTTTATATATGTGTGCTTTCCTTTGCTTTTATTTTCATCTGTCACACCAGTGTCATTGTTCTGATTAGTTTTCCCTTGTATGAAATAAAAGTGATCCACAATCATCTGCTGGTTGTGATCATTTTTTATGGTGCTCTTATTCTCAGACTTGACACAACTTTAAAATTATCCCGAAGTCAACTCCTTTTCAATTCAGTTTTGGTCCAGTACAGATGGTTTGTATGTATAGTAAATCCTGCTGTTTTTCTTGGGCAAGCAATAAACTTACAGTTTCAGGGATTTTTAAAAGTTAAGATCATAATACAAATTTATAGTTATGTGGCCTTTGAGTTCTTAGAGCCACACCGAATGATATGTGGAACTATTGTTTACATGCTTTTCCTGGGCACTGTAGTTTCATTTGTACACAGACTAACAATAAAACAGATCTATATGCTATCCTTCATATCTCCTCTCTGAATTTTCTTCTTCCAACTTCCAACTAGAAAACATATTTTTAAAATGCATTCATGAAATAGACAGCCTGCAAAGAATAATATCCTTGGCTAGATTCTGAGAATTACATCACCCGATATGAGACATCTCAGACACTGCAGTAAATTATTTAACTGAAGAAAGTGTGATAGCTTAGTGTCAATCAGGTTATACCCAGCAGTAAATTTGAGCAGCATACAAATAAACGCCAAAATAGTTAAAATCACACTGATTACATTTCACATGGAAAATCATCTCCATTTTGCATTTTACGGGCAGCAAGAAAAACTATATTCATGTCATTACTATGTATTCAACTCAAAGTTTCTCACATTGAAGATGCTACTTATTTGCCTCTTGAATGACACATTTGTTCATAGGATGGGAAACTAGCTGTAAGGGTATAACATCAGAATTTGAGGTCTTTCATAGTTTAAATTTATTCCATGAAACTCTTCTGCTTATGCATGCAAGTGAGCTAATAGAGTTGCTACTGTCATTAACACAGAGTCAGTTCCCAAATGCTGTGCTGAGAAATTATTTTCTGTGATTACAGTCTTGGGTTTTCAGTTACATGGTCTTATTTTTGAGTGTAATGTCATTTCTTTTTTTTTTTTGTCTATTAGAAAACACAAGGATTTTGCTCAAATGAATGAGCTCTGTGGTCGATTGCCTCCCAACTCCGTATCCTCCCAACTGCAGAGATGGTTTCTTCCAAAGCACAAAGCATTGTTCCAGGTTGTGCCCCAGTAAGTCACTGACATATCTTTAAACGCACTCGCCTCTCATCAGTCCACTGGGGGACATGCCCCTGTTTCTCATTGATTTTTTTCCACACAACCAGCCTAGCAAATCTGAATTCAAATGAGCAGAACAGCAGTGCCAATGAACAAGTTGTTCTGGATCACATTTGCTGTGTGTTAATCCTTCCATTGAATCATAATAACAGTATGTTGAAGATACTAGCAAAATTAACTAGAATCTACAATTGCAGACACATTAACATTCCACACTCCTTTGGAATTTGTAACTTGATTCTTTAAAGCTTAGCTTTATCTGGAAATATATTCCTTGTTGACAAATTTATCTACATCTCTCTATATCGCTATTTCCTCTATCTATACCGACATATATTCATAACACCCGAAACGCTTTTTCACTACATCTGAGTTTTGTGAGAATCATTGCTGCTGGACACCCAGCTGTGGCAGTTGGGAGTCATCTTTACCTCGTTTTTCGTTTGCAAGTGAACATCTCTACCCTGTCTTGTTTTTACTTATCGTGTTTCTCAAATGATAATTTCTTTTCTTTTTTTACTTTTAATTTTTTTATTTTAAATATGTGGGGTACAATTCAGGGTTAGGCATACAAATTCAAATTATAATTTCTTTTAATTTACTGCATTTCAGTCTTCAACAACTCCCTGTTTTACTCAGTAAATGCTGACATCCTTAAATGACCAAAATGGTCTAGAGGGAAGCCCTCTTTCTCTCTCACCTCACCATTTCAGCCACTTTTTTTGTTTTTTTTCAAAAACCCCTGCTCACTTCCACCAAGCATTGACTTTTCTCCCATCTGTAAAGCTCTTTTCCCAGATACCCCTATGGTTAACTGCATCACCTCTTTTAAGGTTTTTGCCCAAATGTCCCTTTTTTCATGAAGTCTTCCTAACACCCATTACAATCTGCACCCACCACTGACCCCAGTCATCTATCTCCCTTACCTGTTCTTTTTTTTCATAGCATTTATAATTTTTTTTTTTTTTTTGAGTTGGAGTCTCACTCTGTCACCCAGACTGGAGTGCAGTGGCCGCTCCCGGCCACCGCAGCCTCGACCTGCTGGGCTCCGGGGATCCTTCCGCCTCAGCCTTCCAAGTAGCCGGAATTACAGGCATGTGCTACCATGCCCGGCTGATTTTTTGATTTATTGTAGAGATGAGGTCTCGCTGCCCAGGTGGGTCTCGAACCCGCGGGCTCGGGCAATCCACTCACCTCAGTCTCCCAAAGGCGCGGGATTACAGGCTGAGGCACTGAGCCCGGCTAGCATTTATAATTTTAAAATATGCAATATAACTTTCCTACTTATAATGTTAGCATTATAAACATTCTGACTCCTATCCTCAACCCTTCTTTCCAGCTACAATAAAAGTCCTGAAAGTTAGGACCTTTGTTTTTTCATGAGTACATGCTGGGTTCCTTGAGCATAAACAAGGTGTTCATTTAGTAAATGTTGAATAAACAAATGAATGGACAATACCTAAATGGATGAGCATGATGTAAAGATAGCTTATAAGTGATCGTTAAGATGTTAATTCCCCACCAAACCGATTCAAAGACTCAGTGCAATCCCAGACTACAATTAAGCAAACTTTTTGTAGAAATTGGAAAATCTGATCTAGAATCATAGAGAGATGCCAAAAGCTTAAACTAGTCAAAGTCACTGAAAAATTAAAAAATGAAAAAACAGTTGGAGGACTAAAAACTAAACCTCCTAATTGCTGGACTTACCAAGATCGATAGTCACCAAAAAAGTTTCAAATGGACTCAACGAGAGGCAGACCAATGAAACAGAAGAGAATCTTCAGACATAGACCCACATACGTGTGGACAACTGACCCAAGCAATGTTTAGAAGAAATTCATTGGAGTAAAAAAAGAGTAGAAATGGTACTGGGAAAATCGGATATCAATATGCAAAACAGAAATAAAAATATATCAAACTTGACTCTTTGGGACCATTTAGCCCAAGAAGCAGGATAATACTGTCAGCCTCCCTGTCTCATCACCCATCCTCTCCAACACACATACTTCAGCAATTTGTTCTAGGTTTGTTGAATTTCAGGACTAGCAATTTAAGAACTGATGTAGATAGCTAGAAGGAGATGGAAAAGGACACTATGCCTCAAAAATAATCATTGAGAAGACAATTGCTGAGTTTTTTCTGGTTGGTATACATTTTAGACCTAAAGGAGGAGGCAAGTTGCCACTTTGCATGAGTGTCATGAGATTAAACCTGTATGTTACTGAAACAAAGCTAGTATTTGCTAAAACCAGTGTTTTTATCTAACAATAGGTCAACATTCTCTAATCATTCTGTAATAGATTGAGTTTTTAAGAGCTTTAAGATGTTACATTCCGGTGTCACTTCAAATATTCTAGGAATCTAATTGAGCTAAGACAGATGACAGTTAAGTTTAAAAATCTTAGTTTGGTTCACTTTGAGATACATTCCCAGAATTTCACTGCAGCCTTTTCTCTCAGACCCCAGTTGTGAGAGTAGAATGCTCAGTTTGATTTCTGTTCTAAATCCAGTAGTAAGTAAATCTCAGGGCTGCAGACAATTTAGCAGTATTGTTTTAGAACCCTTGTAAGGGGAAAATTTATAGTCATCAAAACGTATAAGGAATGTGTACTCAACAAATTAAATTAAGCAGCAATGGTATTCTAGAACAATATAGGAAGTGGAAAAAATAAATATAATTGCAAGGGGTAGATATAATTATAATGAAACGTTTGGCAACGTGTGCTTGATATTTTAATATGTACAAAAAATTGCATAACTTAATTTTATCAGTCTAGCACAGAGATTTAACTAAGTACTAAAACTACATGACCTCAGTAACTGCTTTGTTTGTAAAATCCTTAATAGACATGCATAAAATTGACAATGGAGTAGAGAACACGATTTCTGACCTTGGGAAATTTGCGATTTGATGGATATTCCAATCTTCTGATGTTCTGCAGACCAATAACTGAACTTTTTTTTTTCTGAGTAAAGCCATGAACGTAGCTGATCCTTGCAATGTTGATTTTTTTTTCAGCAGAGATCAAAGCAGCAATATACTCGGTATTTATTACTATGTTTGGGAAGAAGAGACAGCGTTTTTTTTAATAAGTGGTAAATTATTTGAAAGAACTTATACTTACAATGTTCCACCAAATCAATATTTTAAATGACCTTAATTTGTTCATAGAAGTTTGCCTTCAGTGATAGTCTAACGACTACATTGAAGTTCCCAATGCCAAGGGACTCATGATAATACATAGTAGAATTATATTAATTGTTTCTTAAGTAATACATATATGAGTGAATATAAAGGGTTGTTAATTTAGAATAAGGAAACATGATTTACATGCCTTTAAATTTTTTTCTGTAAAAGAGATTATTGAAATTTTCTTAAACCTTTGTCAAACTTCTAAAAAAGTACACAGATAAACTCTTTATGCATTCTAGGAATCTAACTGAGCTAAGACAGATGAAAGTTAAGCTTAAAAACCTTAGTTTGGTTCACTTGTTTTGAGATACATTCCCAGAATTTCACTGCAGTCTTTTCTCTCAGACCTCAGTTGAGAGAGTAGAATGCTCAGTCTGAATTCTGTTCTAATTCCAGTAGTAAGTAAAATCTCAGGGCTGCAGACAATTTAGCAGTATCGTTTTAGAGCCCTTGTAATAGGAAAATTTATAAAATGTATCAAAATGTGTAACAGGCAACTGATTAGTGCCTTATAATCATATTTTGGTTCATTACTAATCTCTTAAGGTCTACTAAATGTTCTTGTTGTTTTCCTACTTCTCAGTAAAATCTATTAAACGTTGCCATGGGTCTTTGTAATGTGGGTTTTGCTTTGCAAAATACTAAAAGCATGTTTGTTTGCCAGATAATAGGCTAAGAATCTTGGAACTCTATGTGAGTTTCAACACGCTGGATTAATCCCATTTGCCCCTCCAGGTTAGCTCTCTACTCATTTCCGCCCTGTTCTCTGCCCACAGCAGGCTAAACTGGGATATGGTTCAGTCCATGGGGAATGTAAGCAGGGGATTACATTGAAAGGAGGGAATAGTGGGGATAAAAGCCATGTCCTTTGGGAGAAGATCACAACTCTTCTAACTGGCAGCTGCCTCCAGTAATACCTCATCCTCTACTCCTCAAGCCCGGCCATGGAGGCATGGGGATAACCCCTGGGTTCCAATCACTAACGGTGGATACTCTGCAGCACACCTGTACTCCTTTTTATACTATGTTAAATCCTTCTAGAGTAATCTTAATTTGAGCATTCAATCTTTTTCCTATGAGGGCTCCTCAAAAAAGAAACTTTCGAGTGGTACTTAGGAAAGTTTTTAGATATTTAAAGGCATAATTTGCTTGATTTAAGGTAGACAATGTTTATTATCACTTCAGATATTTATAGAATACTGGGCCCGGCCCGGTGGCTCAAGCCTGTAATCCTAGCACTTAGGGAGGCCGAGGTGAGATGATGGCCTGAACCCATGGGTTCGAGACCAGCTGGGGCAACTTGGCGAGACCTCATCACTATAATAATAATAATAATAATAATAATAATAATAATAATAGAATTAGCCAGGCATGGTAGCACACACCTGTAGTCCCAGCTACTTGGAAGGCTGAGGTGGAAGGGTCACCTGAGCCCAATAGGTCGAGGCTGTGGTGGCCGTGAGCATGGCACACTGCACTCCAGCCTGGGCCACGGAGTGAGACTCTGACTCAAAAAAAAAACAAGAATACTGATTAATCTTCAATCAATCAAAATACTGATTAATACTGAATACCCATGTTTAGCCTAGGTTCTAGTTGTAAAGGTACAGAATAAAGCAAATCTATTTCCTGACTTTAAATTAACTGCAACTAACAACTTATAAGGACAATAACAAAATTGTCAACCAGGAAAACATTAAGAACTTAACAATTGCTAAAATTAATATTTCACAAACATCTCATAAAATTTTTATTGGTCTTAATATTTAAGGGAGACTTTTTATAAACTAAAAAAAATGTCTTGCACCTTGATATTAATTTCAATGAACTCCAACAGGATATTATTTTCAGTATACTCTCCTCTATTATTTTAAGCAAACTGAGTTTTCTTTGGCAATAATAGTAATATCATCAGTATCATATCTGAAATGAGACAGCACCTCTTTCTAGTTCTATGACCTATACTACAGCCTCAAAACATCACCTTTCTGAAAAAGATGACAACATGACAAGATAAATTTAAGAAAGCCTTTAAAACAATAATAAAAACACCTGTACAGCTTTATCTGAATCGCTATAAACTTTTTTTTTTCCCCGAAGAAACCATGGAAAGACAAAATAATTACTCATTTAGTGCA
Organism: Cephalopachus bancanus; assembly: GCA_027257055.1. Classification (NCBI taxonomy): domain Eukaryota; kingdom Metazoa; phylum Chordata; class Mammalia; order Primates; family Tarsiidae; genus Cephalopachus; species Cephalopachus bancanus. Next base: position 15,006,403 of record JAPVLO010000010.1, read on the forward strand.
GGTATGTTTTTCTCTCCAACTCTTTCCTGCAAGTATATTTATTAGACTTAGTGCAATGATCATGCATTATGAAGACAAATCTTTCAGTGGGAAATGTTCGTAACGAACAAAATCTGTTAATTTTGAACTAAACTCTAGATTTTGGGAGGAAATAAAATAAGATATACTGTCCTTTTTTTATTTTTATTTTTTATTAGTTGGAGTCTCACTCTGTAGCCCAGACTGGAGTGCAGTGGCACACTGATGGCTACCACAGCCTCTACCTGCTGTACCCAGGTGATCCTTCTGCTTCAGACTTCCAAGTAACTAGAACTACAGGTGTACACCACCATGCCTGGCTAATTATGTTTTAATTTTTAAAAATTTTAAAAATTTATTGTAGAGATGAGGTGTCGCCAAGGTGAAAAATTTTTTTTTAAAAATAATTCACTTAATTGAAAAACTGATGATTGATGTTATAAAACTTATTTTAGCAATGCATTCTAGGGACTTTTTGTTAACATGTAATCCAAACTGCTTTACAATACTATTATTCATCAGATTTTTATTTTGAGAATTTTATCTGTCCTTGAGTCTGGGCTATATAAATCAAATTATACTTATGCTCTTGGAGTAAACAAAGCTAACATTAATTTTTTGGTTACTTGGTATTTTCTTAACACCTATGTAAGAGCATCTATACATCATATGCACTTGCTTATTGCCGCCTTGGACTTTCTTCAAGTTGATTCCCATGAGGAAAATTTCATCTCTGTACCAAGATTATGAGTGTCTTTGGTTCATGGACTGTGCCATATACTTCTTTAGAATTCCATAAAGTTAGTGTTACAGAGCAATGCACTCAATATAAATGTTTGTGGTTAGAGTTCAATGATTAAAGCTATTCTGCAGCATATGCTGAATTGTCTGATTATAGCAGTTTGAGAGACACAAGAATAGTTTTTGGAATCAAGCTTTAAAAACATGAAATTTTGTCTTGAAAAAGAACTGTCCTATACTTATCTCTAATCAGTACTCTGTTAGCCAATGTTAAACTGCATAATATGCAGCCGGCTTTTTTTAAGCAGAGAGAGAGAAGCAAAAATTATATACAAATGGATCTATAACCTCAATTGGTTTGTATTAAACATTGAAAACAATGGTAGATACTTTTAGGCATGTTAGCTTCCTCAAATTTAAGCATTTTCACTGTTGGAGCCCTCGTGGACTAAATCATGGTGAGAGTCAAGGATTCACTGCTCACCAAGTTGAAGGTGTAAAATTTAAATAGTTATTCCTTCTTCCAATTGCTGGGGAGAGAAGACATAGCTGCTGAGACTTTGAATCTTGAGAATTTAAAGCACATATGTAGGGATGTTAAGACGTTATTTATGACATCGAAGCTTGAGGTACCACAGTGGTGAACACAAAGCATTTTGTTAAGACTGTTCTTGGTACCAAACTGGGTTATTTTTCTGTTTGCTAGTCTCCCTTGGATTCTGTTCCTATTGCAAGATTGCTTCTACAAGCTTCAATGATTTTGTAAAAAAAAAAATGTTTGCTGAAGTTATCTGGAGTTGATTCGTCACTTATAGTCAAGAACAATAACAAATACATAGGCAAAGATGAATATGTGTACAAAAATGTATAAAGTTAAGTGCTAGTCATATGGTAATATCTGTAAGTAAAATAAAGGATAAATATGGGCTTTTGTTTTCATGGAAGAGTCCACAGAAGAGAAGACATGTATGTTGGAACTTGATAGATGAGTTAAATTTAAGTGAGAAATTAAGGGGTGAAAAAGAAGGCAATTCCAGGTCATATAAGCAACAATGACAATGCTATAGTATCAGGCATGAGTGGGCATTATGGAGGGTAGTGCCTATTTTTTGCAGAACTAATCAATTTTCATCATCTCTTTTGAATCTCACTATAATTTCAACAGCCTTGTTAATTTACATATCTTCTTCAAATAGTATTCATTGCCAAAGACTGATGATAAATAGTGTAGACCATGGTTTACATACATTTACATAACCAAATGTCAACAGATTCTTGTAACAGCATGTACTTGACTGATACATACACAGGTGCTCATATAGTAATTCTTTCTTGCTGAAACTTCTGGATCCCATCTTTTGGGTTCCTTCATTTCATGGGTGCCCAGTTGCTTCCCAGTGTTCTTGCCATGGTTGGTGGCTGTTCTGCAGTGAGCAGGTATATGCAAACCTGTTCCCAAGGGTCAAGAGAGCTGAGAGGCTGAAGAAAGAGGCTGACAAATCCAGTTTCTCAGAAAGAAAAATTTAGGAACTTAGAAACAGAAGTCACATCTTGGGCAGTCACAAGGATGGTGGCTTCCCGCATGGTTACCCACTAGACCCAGGGTTTATACACCATAAGCAATGGGTATGCATGCTTCAAATGGAATGCATAAGACAATTGAAGTTGACCCTTCAGGGAAAAGCAAGAATGCAATTATAGCTTTTAAGTTGCTTAAGAGCAGCGCTCTTAATAATAAATAAAGTAGAAATCTTACAGGCATTCCTGGAACTGGGTTTAATCAGAAGTCAGCAGGGTGGTTTAGCATCCAATATGGAGTTACTTTAGCCTCTACAGTGGCACTGAGGAAAGGCATGTTATATTCATAAAAAACGTTTTGAGTCAGCCAAGTCTTGAAACACTAGTGACTTGAGGTAGAGTTTACAAAGGTTAAATAAAGATAAAATAAAGTGTAAATTTAAGTATATTTGATTATGAACAGGCATCAAAAGTTAAGACCATTTTAGTCTGCGAATAAGAGTTAAATCTTAAAATTTGGTTGAAACTGGTTAAAAAGAAACAAATGACTGTTTAAAATTCAATTAAAGTAATCCATTTTATTGAATCTTTTCTATATTCTAGTCACTGTTTTAGTGTTAGAAGACCAGTGATAAATAGGAGAAGATACCTGGCTTGAAGATGTTTGCATTTGAGAAAAAGGACATTCTTTTATGCCATTCCACGGGACAGAGTAGGCTTCATATAGGAATATGAGTTAGAACTCTGGTTGTATTTCAGGCAAGCATTTTTTTCCCCTTTAAATTGTGGGACATTCTCAAGCAAATGCAACTACAAAAATGCTACCTCAAGAAAACAACCCTCAGAGATTAGTATTTCTCAATTAAAAATTGGGAGGTAAATTACTTTTTATTGAAGTCATTAGACATCTTTTACAACTGTGTTCTTCAGAAAGGGGGAATTTAAATATTAAAAAGTAGCACTTTGTCTCTTGAATATAGAAATGCTTTTGAACTCACATTCAGTAATTTCCTATATAAAATCACTATTTAATAGCATCCTTTATGTCACATTGTTTTAGCGGCAGCAACTCTTTCAAAACAAGTTGCCATAAAGGGAAGACTAATTTTCAAAGCATTAGACTAATTTTCAAAACTCTTGGTATATATCTCTGGTTCTTTGCTTACCAGTTGTGTGACCTTCTAAAAGTGCAGTAGTCAAAGCCAATGTATCTATATCATAGGCTTATTGTAGGATTATATACAACAATGATTATAAAATCTTAGGTGAACTGTGAAATGCTACAAAAAAAGCAATTTGTCTAAGGTTGGAAAAGAGGTGCTCAGTAGAAAATTTATAAACATGTCAGAACACTTATCATTTAACAGTTTCTACTCTTTATAGTTGCTGACACTGGACATCCTATAGTATCATAGGGCAAAAGGATGAGGTTATGTGCTTGCCTTACATACAAGATAGCACCATCCTCCAACAGTAATTGGCACAGACTTTTCTGAGAAAGAGATAACTAAACAACAATTTGCAAAGCAGATGGGCAAATTGTTCTGTTTTCTCAGATGTGTTTCCTGACCCTAGTCTAAGTCAGTCTTGAGGAGGTGATTCTTTTTGTAGTTGCATCTATTTCTAATTTGCACAATATTGTCTGACATGTTAGAAACGTCTTTCTATACATAATTTTGTGAGTCTTTATCATGACATTTAATGGTTTGCATGTGTTGAATCATTCTTGTATTCCTTTAACAAATTCAGCTTGATCATAGTATATTTTCTTTGGAATATGTTGTTGGATTCACTTTGCTAGTATTTTGTTGAGAATTTTTGTGTTTAGGTTCATCAGGGATATTGGCTTTTAGTTTTCTATTTTTTTTTTAAATGTGTTTTTGTCTGGTGTTGGGATCAGGATTATGCTGGTCTCATAGAATGAGTTTGAAAGAATTCGCTTTGCTTCAATTTTTTGGAATGGTTTGAGGAGAATTGCTATTAATTCTTTTCAGAGGTTCAGTAGAATTCAGTGGTAAAGTCATGTGGTCTTGAATTTTCTTTGTTGAAAACATTTTTTTTTTTTTGAGTTGGAGTCTCACTCTGTTGCCCAGACTGGAGTGCAGTGGCCGCTCCCGGCCACCGCAGCCTCGACCTGCTGAGCTCCGGTGATCCTTCCATCTCAGCCTTCCAAGTAGCCGGAATTACAGGCATGCACTACCATGCCCAGCTGATTTTTTGATTTATTGTAGAGATGAGGTCTCGCTGCCCAGGCGGGTCTCGAACCTGTGGGCTCAGGCAATCCACTCACCTCAGCCTCCCAAAGGTGTGGGATTACAGGCTGAGCCACCAAGCCCGGCTTGAAAACATTTTTATTATTGATTCAGTCTTAATACTTGTTATTAGTCTGATTAGTTTTTCTGTTTTTTCTTGGTTCAATCTTGGTAGGTGTTAACAGAAATATATCCATTTCCTCTAGGTTTTCAAATTTTTGGTGTATGGTTGTTCATAGTGGTCTCTAATGATCCTTTGTATTTCTGTAGCATTTGTTGGGACATTTTCTTTTTCATTTCTGACTTTATTTATTTGGGTCATCTCTCTTTTTTGCTTTAGTCTAGTTAATGGTTTGTTGATATTGTTTATCTTTTTAAAAATAACTTTTTGTCTTGTTTATCTTTCATATTGCTTTTTTGTCTCAAATTTGTTTATTTCTTCACTGATCTTAACTATTTCTTTCCTACTACTAATTTCAGATTTTGTTTGTTCTTGCTTTTCTAATTCCTTGAGGTGCAATGTTAGGTAGTTTATTTGATACAGACTTTTATTTCTATAAACTTACCTCTTAATTCTACTTTTACTGTAGTCCCATAGACTTTGGAATGCTTTATTTCTACTTTATTTGTTTCATGAAATTTAAAAATTTTATTCTTAATTTTTTTCTTTACCCTTTGGTCATTCAGGAACATGCTGTTTAGTTTTCATTGATTGTATAATTTCCAATGTTCCTCTTGTTATTGATGTCTAGTTGTATTCCATTGTGGTCAGATAAAATACTTGATATGATTTGGATTTATTAAAAATTTTTGAGACTTGTTTGTGGCCTACAATATCCTGGAGAATGTTCCATGTGCCAATGAGAAGAATATTGGGGTGAAATGTTCTGTACTGTCTGTTAGGTCCTTTTAATAAGGACAATTTTGAAAGTTTATCTGCGACAGATAAACAAGCATTATCCTTTTTGGATAATGTAGTTTACAAACTTCTCCTGGGAAGAAATTAACTTTTCTGATAAAATGCTTATGCAAACCGGGCTCGGTAGCTCAGCCTGTAATCCCGCACCTTTGGGAGGCTGAGGTGAGTGTATTGCCTGAGCCCGCGGTTTCGAGACCCGCCTGGGCAGCAAGACCTCATCTCTACAATAAATCAAAAAATCAGCCAGGCGTGGTAGTGCATGCCTGTAATTCCGGCTACTTGGAAGGCTGAGGCGGAAGGATTGCCGGAGCCCAGTAGGTCGAGGCTGCGGTAGCCAGGAGCGGCCACTGCACTCCAGTCTGGGCGACAGAGGGAGACTCCAACTCAAAAAAAAAAAAAAAATGCTTATGCAGATATATGTATATGACAAGTTGCAATGGAAATAAAATTTATTTTAGAAAGCTACTCATCCACCCACCTGCTTCTCAGTTGACTGTGAAGCAGACTCAAATCTTTAAAAATACCGTCTTTTCTTTTTGTATGCAGGTTACCATTGACTGTTAAGCAATTTTCTTTTCCAATAATATACTCTTACCAAAATTGATTCTGAATTGTTCTGTTATTGACTTTTTTTTGCATTAAAATATATTGAAGAGAACTCAAATGGGTGAAGTTGATGAGCAAATAGATCAATTATTACAGTAACTCAGAATTCAAAACTAGTCATAAGTTATTGTTGGCATCTTTATGGTGAATGAGCCTTGCTAAAGCAGGATTGGATCACATGCATTGGCTCAGTAGTTGAGGAAAATTTTTCTCATCAACTTATGAAGTGGACATATGACTGGAGAATATTTGTTTATCTCACATATGCTTTCTGGAGTGTCTTTATTTTGAACAATTTGGAATGTTAAGAAGGAGTTAAAGAAAAATCTAGTAGGATAATGCGATAGATGTTTACATTGAATTTCAGATGTAGAGCAAAGAAAAATATAACAGTGAAAATTAGTCCCTTCAATGATTTCCTTCTAAATATAAGGAAAATAATTTAGTATGAGTAATTAAATTTTGATATATAGTTGATGCTTGGCTTCCTTAATAAATAGCATTTGGTTATACAATAACATAAGAAAGAAAGCAGTAGGAAAAAAAAAACTTGTGTCAGGGAGGCATAATATGATGTTTTTCCATAAGTGTTCAATTTTTAGTGGAGTCTATATGCAGAAAAAACTTCTTATAGGCTATATTTTTTTAATAAACAAATAATGATATAGATCAAAATTTAGTTATTTTTATAGTTTTAAACTCAGCATGGAAATATTATTCTGTATTATAACCCTGGCATATTTTAACACTTATTTTCAATTGGACATTGAATTGGGTCTGGTCATTAAAATTTTTATTTAAGCATTTTATTATATTTTAAACTGCATTTATAAATTTAATGTTCATTTTAAGTAGTTCAGCTTTTTAAGTTAATGACAGTTTGCAACATACTGAAATAATTCTAATAAATTAAAAATGAATTAAATCTAGTGTTTCAAAATTGAAAATACATTTTTAAATTTATAGTCACAAATATAAATTAATTATTTTATTATATATTATAACTTGAGGTTACAGAACTTTAACTTTGTCAGGAAAAAATGTTAAATAGTTGGAAAGGCATAATAAATTATTGATTATGTGGCTCTGGGTAATGTCAACTAGACTTCTGGACATTTTCTAGTTTTGTAGTTTGGGAGTGCACTGTTAATTAACTGGTTTACAACTTGACAGAGATAAAAGTCAAATTGTAGAAACTGATAACAACAAAAATTTCCTGACCTTAAAAACAAAAAAAATGTTTCCAGAAGATGACAACACAAATTAATTTTGTTTTATAAAAAATGCAAATCTCTGTGAGCCAAATTCTTATTTGAACCAGCTTTAGCACATTATTATTTCTTTCAATAATTAGTAAATTAAATAAAATTTTTGAAAATGTTGATTTTATATTTTTATAAGTTTCATGATTTTACTATTTTAAAAATTCTACTTTAATATTGTAATAGGCCAAGTTATTTAAAATATATTCAATACCGTAAACTATCAAAATAAAGAGAATTGGTTCCTTTTTAACACAGTTATTAATATTAGTGTTCAGATTCTTTTAAACCTTGATGTACATAATCAGTTTTCTTCCCAGAGTTGAAAGTTGCAGACTCAATAAAAATAACACAAAACAATTTAGATAAATCATACAGCATCAAAAATTTCAGCTCAATAGGAAACATAAAGCTACAGGTATCTGTAGATTCTTCTCATCTTTCAACTACCACACTGAGCTGCTTCTTTGAGTCATGATCTCTTGTACTAAAAATTTTTAATTGTCCACATTATTTAATTCTCTATCTACTCAGCCTGTAACTTTCACCCATGTTACTCACTTTATTGAATTATACTTCGTCTCCTCTTAAAAGACATAAATATTTTTTCTAAGTCTAAAAAGTCTAGAACTTAATGGAATCTTGAACTCTTCCATATCTTTAGGACTACTCAAAGATATTCTAAGGATATTTAAAAGATTATATAATTGATTTATAGATGTTTTCACATGATTTTTCCTGACATGTCACAGTTTGTTAGATCATTCTACTGACAGGTCCAACTCTTCTTCATAAACACGTGCTTTTTTTTTTTTAATACAAATACTTGACAGAAGGAAACACTTTTAGGAAGGATGGTTAAAACTTGTGATCTAGATCTGGACAACTGTTTTTAGGAAGAAAATGACATTGATGTTTATATATTTTATAAAAATTTTCTGGAATAAAAACTGATGATAATTTTTTGTAATTATATATTGAAGAATTGCTATGTTATTCAAACTTTCCACCAAAGAAGTGAAATAAATAAATTTCAGAAGATCTATTATTCTATTACTAGTCAATTAATATAGACATAAATTACAGATATATTACATTAAAGAAATTGAAAGCCTATATGAAGCATTTAAAATATTTAATTTAATTTCCCTTCAATTCCAGAGATTATCATAAATGCTCAAAAAATCAGTACTTGACTTTGACTAGTGACTTATACTCTTATTTTAAGCCCAGAAATGCCACATTTACTCATCATGGGTTTGGAAATGACATAGCACTCTACAGGCCCTCTGGTTAGGAGACCTTAAGGGCAATTGCACTGGTTTGAAACAATAATGAGCACTCTATACGACTGACTATGAACACTTATCTGTCATTCTGACATGTTATAAGAAATCTACTGGAAATGTTGGTGGCAAAAACCTGAAATGGGCTTGTTGAGATATAAGATATCCAAGAGGAGATACATTTAAAGATGTCTCATTAATCAAACTGACAATGGGAAAGTCCAAACGGAGAAAAGAGTACAAATGTCTTACTAAATCACAGCTCATTAGTCTTCCTTCTTCCTCTTTCATTTTCTATATTATCTCTTGGAACATTTCTTGAATCTGAATACAATCAGTTTCATGTGGATGATTAAAATCTTGGCAGTTATATTATGTAGCAATTTCTTTCAGGAGTGTAAATATTTTTAAAAAATTCAATCTTATCCTTTAAATTCAAATTTATTTTCTGTCATCTAGGATAAAATATAGCATGCAATGAAATATTAGAGTGGAAAATCTCTCACAAACAAGTGGAATCTAAAGTGTAAATGACCCTAATGTTTTGCAAAGGGTGAGGCGGCCAACGTTAAAGTACTGACTCTAACATTAGCAAGAATGAAAATCCAAACATGATATTCTTTTAAAAAGTTCTTTTGCAAGCCAGGCTCAGTGGTTCATGCCTAAAATCCCAGCACTTTCGGACTCTGAGATGAGAGGATTGCCTGAGCTCATGGGTTCGAGACCAGCCTGGGCAACTTGGTGAGACCTCATCTCTACAATAAATCAAAAAATTAACTGGGTGTGGTGGTACATGCCTGTAGTTCCAGCTACTTGGAAGGTTAAGGCGGAAGGATCACCTGAGCCCAGCAGGTCGAGGCTGCGGTGTCCGTGAGTGTGCCACTGCACTCCAGCCTGGGTAACAGAGTGGGAGACTCCAACTAAAAAAAAAAAAAAAAATTAAAAGTTTTGTTTTTTTTTTTACAAAACTTCCTTTAAAAAAAGTTTTGTTAGTATAATCAGTGAATTGCATAAACATAACACATGAAATGTGAATATAACACACTTTTATTATTTTTTTTTCCATTACCACTTTACATTTTGTAGTGCTGGTACTTCCCCTAACTGGATAAGAAAAAAATTACAGCGTCCCTTGTCTTTTCTTGTGAATATTAATACAGAATGCTCAGTGGACACTAAACTCAAGACACGACTTTCTTTCGTGACTCCATATGTCTGGTCCAGTGCAATAGTAATATAAATTCAAATTGCGTTTGCATCTTCACTCTTTGAGCGATGTCAAGCTGTTGTGAATGAGCTGCAAGACCAGGCTTTTCTTACTCTTCTTTGCTAGTTTCAGCCTCTCTACTCATTCAGCCATGACTTATGAACCTTAAGGCTGAAGAACAAAAGAGAAGAAAGGGTAGGTACAGTGGTACCTATGTGACATCGTTCTGGCTTTGCTCTTTTCTGAACCTAACAGATTGTTTCATCAGGTGTTCTCATTTTCCTTTTGAAAATGTTCCCCTCTCCAGCTCCCCAATCTTAGTAGACTGGTCAAGTATTGTTTTCTTGATAAGACAAATGTATCTCTCTCTTTTAAAAAAATTTCTTCCTCAGTGGCTATGCATATGATATCAACTTCAGCTTCTTTTTGTTGAATTTTTTTTCTCTACGTGTTCATCGTTGCAGTATCCAAAATGATTCCACACCAACTCCTTCATCCAACCATAGCCCATATCTGGTTTAAGAAAACATTCCTTCTCTCCTTAAAAATTCTGGAAATAAAATTATCCAGAACCAAAACTTACCCATGTGACCCATGTTCTGCTCTCACACAGAACCTCAGCCAGTTGATCCAGCCATTTAGATTTCCAAAGAGTAATTGAGACACTAGCTTAGTGATCACACCTCACAAGTAGCAAGGGACAACTATCAAGCTCTCCACTGAATCTCTTCCACTAGGCCTTAATTTAAGAGGTAGCAAACTGCATTTTTCCTTAGAAATAGTGAGACTCACAGAGAAACTCTCATCAATTTTTATTTTTTGCATTTCTACCTAGAGTACCAACCACTTTTATACACCAGAAGTTAACTGTAGTTAACTAAGAGTAAATGACAAATTTTCTCACAACTTCTTTCGCAACCCCAGCATGTTGGTCTCAACCCTTTGAATTAGGGTCTCAAGGGTCTCAATGATATAATGAAATAGATCAAGATAATTCCATTTCACAATCTAGACCAAGATAGCTTTAGGAAAAAAGATGCACATGGCTCACTTCCTCCCTCTTTGGCAATTTAACAAAGTTAGCCCAATGGAAATAAAGAAGATTAGTAGCTATTAAGGGCATTTCCTCTACCAAGAGTCTTTCATTGTTAGACACATAGGTGTTTCCTGCATCTCATTCTTATAGATATGTCAAGCATTTCAGAGACCAGGTTCCTCTTCAGTGAAACATTTTCCATGGTGCATACAGTTCAGTGTGAGCTGTTTGAAGCATACCTCTCTGGGAAATAATGAGATCAAGAGGTTCTAGTGTCTTCTACTACTTTGTGGATTTTTTTTTTCTTAACGAGGTCTGTTTTATATTTCCTCTAGTTGAACATATGCCACATTTGCACTGCAATGTACACTGGCAACAATGAAGAGAGTGGCACCACTGTGACCCTGTACTCTTGGAAGTTTCAGTGTTTAACTAGCTTTCCATGGGGAGAGGAAACATTTGTTCCTTGGAACGGTGGCGGTAGGATGACTGTAACATGACAAAATTGCTGAAAGAGCATTTTTTGGTTGTTGCTGTTGTTGTTTTTGTTTTTCATGAGCAGAACCACAATGTTATTTCATAGTTCAAGAGCAAGCAAGGTGGCCACAGTGTTCAGGAGCACTGGAGTGGGCGGGGTAACCATGGAATTTAGAAGTCCAGGAGCCTGAGATGACTGCTCAGTTATCATACCTAAGGCCTGAAATATGTGGTTCTGTGCCACTATGAGCCAAACAAGCAAGTCTTATGAGTAGACACAGCAAAATGAAATCATGGATAATTAGAACTACAGTTAGCCAGTGAAAAGGAAGCCAGACTTTGCAGAGTCTAAGAAGAGCCTACATAAATGGTGATGTGTTGAGACTGAAAACTGAGAAATGACAGAATTACAGAAGATAAGTCCCTCTAACGATTGTTTCAGACATTTCTCATAATATGAAAGGACAAATTGACCGAGTTGAGCTGGGTCTCACCAGCTCACCAAAAATCTGGAATTGCCTTTTGATTATTTCCAGAAAACAAAAACCTCAAATACATTAATTGATTGAATAAAAATCTAGACTTAAGAGAATTATGTTGACAGGATAAGCTGCAACAAGCTTAAGACCTAGTACACACTATCTGAAACTTCCTAGAAGAAGCCCTCTCCAATGCCTAAAGTTACTGGATATCAGAGCTAAGGTGACTAGTATTTTAGATTGTGTTAGCTAATTTATGACTATTGTTCTGGATTGTGTTGGCCTACACACTGGTAAGGATATCAAAGGTGTGTAAATGTGTATCCTGGTTGATTTGATAAATTCATCTACAGTTCTGTTTTTTGATTCTCTAACAATCAGCCAAATGTATGCCAAAAAAGTGAATATCTAAATCTTTAAGATTGTCCCATGTTAAGAGGAGAAAAATCATTGAGTCCTTTAGTCCATGACTTAACATAGGTGAAGATGATATTCAATGCTATCTTTTGATTTAACAGCCCACCTGGCAGGTGAAAGTCACTGGTGTTATAAGCTACAGGGGAAGTTGTCATCACAGTTCCCATTTTGCCTTGATATCTTCGAGAATTGCTGACACTGCTGGCACTAGGCATGCCGTTTTGGACATTGCCAATGATAACACTCTATTTCTCTTTTCTTTTCTACTCTTTCAGAAATGCAGTCAATATCAGTTTGCCTTCATCTGTAAAGGCATTTACTACACTGTTACTGGTTGAAACCTCAAGCTATGTCATCTGCTAGCTGGCCCAACTCTAGCATACTGTATTATTGCTGATGGAAATCTAAGCATTCCATTGCATTGACAACATCTTGGTAATCTTAGAAATGCTAAGAAAAATCCCTTCATTGCATGGTAAGACATCCAGATCAGCTGACAAGAGATAGGCCATGAATGGGGTTAATATCTAGGTCTCAGCATCCCAGTGATTGCTTTTGGGTTATTTGCTCTAGATTCTAGAAGGACATTCCATATTCTCCTAATAAACAAACAAAAATGCTGTGCTTGTAGCCACTATCTACAAAGAAAGAGGTCTGATGCTTGATTGAGTTTTTACATTTTGAACACAGTACTCTCTGGACATTTTTCTTGACACTCTGTGGTAAATCAGTAAGCAAATTTGAATGTGAGTCCTACAACAAAAACTTTGGAACCAATCTTGAGAGCAATACAAGTCTTTTCTGGAACCACAGGTTTCCTTCAGAGTTTATAAAACGACAGGGGTTTGTGGCCACATATTTTTGGATTTTGTTCACCAAAATTTCTCAACTAATTGGGTCAAGTCTTGGGCAAAGATAACTATATGTTAAGTTTTGGAGTATAGACCTTTCCTCCGCTGATATGCAATAAATGTGAATCTGTTACTAGGGGCTAGTAACCATTTCTCTGATAGAACGTCAGCACCTACAGGAGAGTTTTACCCAACATTTTGATTCTGCAGTGAGTTCCGTCTAAACCAAAATGTCATAAACTGTGACAATTTCAAAAGATTTTTATTATTAAATGGAAATTGTACCTCTGATCAAAAGGCAGGCCTCCATACATTTTAATCTAAACAAAACTCATGAGGAGATAGTTCAATAAAATCCAAAGAAACAACAGAAAATCGAGCCAAACCTACAGAAGTTCTAATTTTGATAATTGACTTTACAATAACAAATAATTGCTCAATAAAGTCCTCATCTGTAAGACTGACCACCAACCAAAAGCTATTATTTTCTTGTAGAAAAGTAATTATTTTCTTGTAGAATTCTGTGTGGAATTGAGTAATTATAGGGATGCAGAAATCTAGAAACTAAAAAATAACCAAGTAGGAATTCAACAACTAAAAAACACAATAACTAAAACCAAATAAATTAAGAACTGAAAACTAAGCTGAGTAGTCATAATAGAAGAAAGAATAAGTAAGCCTCAAAAAATATGAGAAGATGAGCCGGGCTCGGTGGCTCAGCCTGTCATCCCGCGCCTTTGGGAGGCTGAGGTGAGTGGATTGCCTGAGCCCGCGGGTTCGAGGCCCGCCTGGGCAGCGAGACCTCATCTCTACAATAAATCCAAAAATCAGCCGGGCGTGGTAGCGTGTGCCTGTAATTCCGGCTACTCGGAAGGCTGAGGCGGAAGGATCGCCGGAGCCAGCAGGTCGAGGCTGCGGTGGCTGGGAGCGGCCACTGCCCTCCAGTCTGGGTGACAGAGTGAGACTCCAACTCAAAAAAAAAAAAAAAAAAGAGAAGAAATTATTCTGGATGTAGTATGAGTAAACAAATGGCTTATAATATGGCAGAGAAAAAGAAATTGCACTGAAGGTAGAGTGGAAGAGTCGAATATTTATGCAATCAGATTCTATAAGGGCAAGAGAGAAGATAGGACATAAGTAATATTTAAGGAGGAAATGGCTAAGAATTTTGCAAGACATTACACAAAATAAACACTCTCATTCTTCCCTCTTTAGCTTTACGCAGGTTTCTGTGGTCTGAAGTTTCACCACCAAATGGGATGATGTTTCTACCAGGAAACATGATAATGGTTTCAATAAACTGAAAAGAGATCTCCTTATTACGTGAGAACAAAATTTTGTTTGTTTTCTTAAAAGGTAGACATATCACATGTCAGATGAATACACTAATAAAATGTCAATAGAATAAATTATATTTCTGGTAGCTAACGGGGCCAAATAGACTGATGGTGGAATCCAGAGGAGACTCTTGGTGTTATACTACTTTGTCATTTGTAAAAATTAAGTGAAACTTACAGGGCAAGATCAACATGGATTTCAATTTATCTGTAATAAAAGATGCCACTATATCTGGGAAAAGTCTTGAATATGGAAGTGGGTCAAAGTAAGGCCTCTGACTAGCTGCAGTGATTAGGACTTAGTAATTTCTTATTTTGTCAACATTAAGTAGAAATTATGATTAGTTATGATTATTGAATGTTGTTTGTTGTTTTTACTCTCACTCTTCTCTGTAGAATGTATTGATAGTGTCCAAAAATTTCAAAATATACAGACGGGCATTAACACCAGAACTGAGTTTTGATATTGGAAACAGTTTATGCCATGGACAAGAAAATTGAACCAATTGTTAGCATAGGATACATTGGCAGAATTTCTCTTTGAGAAGAGAGTGAGCATTTTAAATCATGGGGTGATACCATGTATGGAGGTAATATTAGAAAAATGTCAGTGATCATGGTACTGAATGTACTATTTGTAATTCTGGCTTAATCTTCTTCCTTTCTATCTACTCGGTTGTGTCAGATCATTAATAATTTGTACCATGTAATGACCCCCCCATCACTGAAGAGAGTTTACTGATTCTGATCTAAGAAAATCAATTTATGGACTGATTAGATATATGAGATTTATGCCTTAGTTAAACAAAAACAAAATTGGTAATATTTAATTTTTTGAAGGGAATAGGAATTTGGGAAAATTAGGAGTCAGAATAGTGGACACTGGAATCTAAGTGTCGTGTAAGAATAGGTCTGGGGAAGCACTTATTGCCAAGTGCCTAGCCCCATGAGTTATGAATACATGTTTATTCATATCCTTAAATTTTTCTGAGGTCATGCCATGCTGTCTCATAATAACATCTACTTTATATTAGCTTGTTTCAATGAGTTTTAGCCTTGAAAACAAGATTCACGACTTGAAAAACGGCTCTATTGAAAAGTGTTGTAGTGAAAATATGTCCTAGTTGTCACTGGTGTTGGCTCTGGGCTCTGGGCCCTGGCTGCCTGGGTAGGAATCCCAGCTGTCACTTATGGTGGGACGTTTGAGGAGTTATTTAATTTCATTTTCCCTCAGTTTTCTTAAAATGCAAACTTGTATGCCTTAACTCATTGGTTTATTGTGAAGTCAAGAAAAAAAACGTGTTGGTTTTTATCCTTTGGGATCTCCCTGTTTTCTTTCTCTTAGCATTGTGCCCTGGTAAACAGTTCTTTCTTGACTTAATAAAAATCCCACCATTACCTTTACTTACCTCTGTCATGGTCACCAGTAGTCTGTCCCTTATATATTTAGCACATGGTAGATAGGATTAACCAAATGACAACTAGTACATAATCAAAAATTCTATATTCAATTCCAAGTCTCTAAATATAAGGTGTGTGATCAGTGCTGTTCTTAGAAACTGACCCAAGGGGTCCTGCCTTAAATTTCACACTATAAAGATTCTCACATAGCAAAAATTTTTTCTCTCTCTCTCTCTCTCTCTGTCTCTCTCTCACACACACACTGAATTTATTAGAAAACACATCAGACCTTCTGACACTTCAGATTCAGTGTTCATCACGGGCACAGTACAACTCATAACCCTACACATCCACTCATATTGAAATACCCCCTTCCCCAATGTTTCTCTATATCTTTCCTTTTTTTCTGGAAATAGAAGATGCCTGCAATCCAATGTTATAAAGGCTTAAAAGAGTAGCCCTGTGGCATCAGAGATGGACACTACTTCAGAAAGAGATAAGATTTTTTAAAGTTCTTATCAAACAGAAAGGACCATATTGCCAAAGCCTTCCTCTCCTATAATATAACATAAAGAATTTACATGTAATGAATTGTTGTTACCCAGTAGTGTCGAGTGTCCACTTTCTTGCTTCCCCATTTTTTCAAATTCATGATTCTCGAGTTTCTCAGAAATTAGCACATTTGTAAGTATTGTTTATGGTGTTTTAGAAGCATTTTTGCAACATTAATTGATAGAGAGGGTCAACATTTATGTAAAAACAGTAAAGGGAATTAATTCATCTCTCATTTATGGAAGGATGCTATACTGTGTTCAAAATAATATGCGATCAGGGGAGGAAAAGTAAAGAGACCAAGGAAGTCTTATAATTCAGCAATGGGAGGGAAGAAAAGATGAAGTATTCATTACCAGAACATGAGAAAAATAATACAATTTTCTGAAGAGAAAACTTGGAAAGCTTATTAATGTGTTAATTAGTCATCTAAATTCATTAGGAATCAGAAAGTGAAAATCAAAGCAATAAGATATAATTTCATATCATTTGGCCCGGGAAAAATTAGAAGATTGAATAATAATAAATAATGGTTAGGATATAGGCAAATAGGATTTCTCATTCACTTCAAGGCAGACATGTAGACAGACTTGCAAAATAGATGCCTAAAAATAGGCAGTGTCTGATGATTAAGAAAATATATACTGTATGAGACAGCAATTCCTCTGTATGGAAGTACATAAGAAAACTTTTGGCACCATGTTTGAATATCTTCAGTGGAGCATTATTTGTAGAAGTGGGATTTTACAGGTAATCTATAAATAAATGAAGAATAAAATAAACAAATATAATGTAATCAATCCTGAGGTGTAATAAATTCAAGAGATCTATTGTATAGCTTGGCAACTATAGTAATGAAGATACACCATATTCTTGATAAATAAAAAAAGAGTAGATAATAAATGTTCTCACCATACAATGATAACTATGTAAGGTAATGCATTTGTTAATTAGTGAGATGTAATAATTCCACAATGTATACATATACTTCAAAACAGATACTCAATAAATTCATACAATTTTATCCTTCAACGTTTTATTGAAGATTATTAATTTTTTAATTTTAAAAATTAAAATAAAAATTTTTAAAAGGACATCAAAGCCCTCCAAAAATTAGTCCTGACATAATATATGATATAGCATCCAGAATCAATGAGATATAGGTATGTACAACAATGTGGATACATTTTTGAAAGATTTTGAGTAAAAATAGTAAGCAACAGGATGAGCTACATAGAAAATTTGATTTATGTAAATTTAAAACACTTATTTTCATGGACCAACATTTTGTATTTTTTTTAAATATACAGTATCAAAGTATACCTGTCAAACATGTTCTGATGGGTGACCATGGTGAAGCAGAGAGGGGATGTGGGTTGTAGAAGGAGATGGTGATAGAGACCCAGCATAGAATTAAGGAAGAAAGGACTTGCATGATTGATGATGGTTGTGTGATCTGAGGAGGTCTGATGGAAGATGAGCAAATAATCAAAATCCTCAAATGTCATTGGGTTCAGGAATACACCAGAGAAGAAAGGAACGTATATGTATTTGTGTGTTTATATTATAAATATTTCTCTGAATAATTGTTTTATAGTCAGGATACAATCAAGGAATAAGGTGAAATAATAAAATCTTACTGAGTATGTCTGATTTCATGCTATGACTCTTAATGTCAAGAAAAAAATCTCTCAAAACCAACCGAAAACTCTGCAAATTTTTGCCAAAAGCTTTTACCCTATATATTCATAGAGTCACCATTAGTTTCATCCATTGAAGTGGCTTCCTTTGGTCATTTGTACAACCCTTGGGTAGAATGAACACAAAAACCATGTTGTTTAGATAGGAAAGAGGTAATGTTTCATTCTTCTACAGAATTTTACATTAAAAAGTAGAAAATGCATTTTAGCCATGTTTTAAAATATGAAGGTATTCAGCCAAATATCTTTGCTTTTATTTTTAGTTTAGCAAAATCATAAAGTTAGAAGCTGCTACTTAGAGGGTAAGGTTGTCAAAGAAGTGTGAAAGTCTTCGTGTTACACTTCAGATCTTGCTTTCTGCCAGAGACTTATCGTGAAAAATAACTTTCCACTTAATTTCCTGAATTGCCAGTAAGTGTGATAAGACTTTTTAGAACACCAAAAATGTAACAAAGAATAAGGACATTTTGATGGAGGATTCTAGTGACTGCTATGCACTAGCAAGGAGGCTAGAATTTTATTCAAGCTATTTGGTGCCTGTCTACTCTATTTTCTTAACCTATAGTAAATATTCATAATATAGTGTGGACAATTTAGAGCAGTCGGTTTCTCTTTCCCCAGAGGAAAAACCTAAAGACAATGATAGTGCATTGATATATCATTTCATGATCAATATTTGCAAAATTGAATATAGGCTGATAATACTGGAAATTTCTAATTTTGAGTAGAGGCAAGTGTAAAAATACAACTATTTTTTTTCCTCCATTGAGACTGGACTTGTGATTCTCTATAGCATTATAATTAATTTTACTACAACTGTTGCAGGAGTTTTGAACTCCACTGTCAGCTTAAACCAGCAACCTTGGGTTCTTGTCCCACGACAAAGAAGATTAAGGAACATGGACACCAAAAGGATGAGTGAAAGAAGGTGTTTATTAAGCCACAAAGCTCTCTAGAAAAAGAGGAGGCTACTTGTCGCTATTGTCTGTGTGATCCAGAGAACTGGGGCAATTACATTGTGTCTATTGTTGAGATTTTAAAATATTAAAAAGCAGTTGTAGAACGGAAAAAAAAAAGAGGGGACCCAAAATGGGTGACCCGATGCTAGGAGTTTTTTTTGTGGTTTTTATCTTATCTTTTCTGGGGGTGTTTCTCTCATTAACGTCTCATCCACCCCTTAATCCTGAGACTCAGTTTTTATTGCACATGAGGATCCTTGACCAAGATTACTCCATCTTGAATATTACCCATAAGTTCCACAGAAAAGCCCACTCGATAGGGTAAAGCATCAGTTCTAATGCTATGTTAATGATATTATAATAAGCCTAGGTTAAGTTAGGACATTTAATTAAGCTACTGCTTCTGCATTTAAGCAACAAAAAGTCCCTTTTAGCAGTACATCCTGAGTTGAGAGGATCTTCTTAACCTCATTAACCACATTTTAAACCAGCAATCATATAATGGGGGTGGTGCAGGGGGCGTTTCCACAGGTGTTAAGTCTCCTAAAGACCCTCCCTCTCTGTCTGCCTAAGACTACCTTCTCTCTCACAACTTAGACCTCTGAGATGAGGATAAACCAAGAGGTACAAAGCAAATACAATCAAATCTTTATCTTTCAAATAAAATCTATTTTTTCTGAACTTGAATACTATTGAAATATTTGGCAAAGTGCAAAAAAAGGAAAAATAAATTGGAAGGAAAAATCAAGAAATGGAAAGTAAAGTTGTAGGGAGAGAGCAAATAGAAGATGGTAGGAATGTTTATTTATTTGCTGGAATTTTTTGGAGGGGTTTTTTATTTTTACCTCAATGAAACCAAGAAAGTTGAAAGTTTCTAATCAAACACAGAAGCCAAGTTTTATCACAATTTCTGACAAACTTAATTCCCTCAGTAGTCTCCAACGCTTACACATGCACAGCCACAGGCCATAAATCCCTTCATCAATATTCTGTTTATTATTCTGAGATTACAAGTTACTCTAGGAAAAAGGGTCGGCGTTAAGCAAATTTGTGGACTGTGCTAGAACGGTAACGTCCTTAGGGAATGAGGGAATATTAGGCATTTTAGGAGCTACAAACTCTTGTACCATGACTTGCACAATTTTTTGTTTTCTTTCAATCTCTTTCACTTTCTTTCTGTCTCTCTTGTAAAATCCCAAGACAAACACCATGACAACTCAACTCTCACCACATACAGAAGTGTGACTTTTGAATTGTATCTTTTGCATCCTGCATCCTTCTTTTCAAACCCTCTGAGATAGCTGATATTGTTAAGACTCTTCCTTCTTAAGAAACTACCTTTTCCTTGGTTTCTCATTTATCTCTTATTATTCCAAGTAAGTTTCTGTGTCCTGAAACATATGCTCTATTTCTTCCTATGTAAAGAATTCTCAAAGCTGAATTGTCAAACTCAATTCTCCTTAATTATTTGCCGGAATTTTAGCTTTTACTTCTTTTTTTTTGAGTTGGAGTCTCACTCTGTCGCCCAGACTGGAGTGCAGTGGCTGCTCCCGGCCACCGCAGCTTCGGCCTGCTGGGATCCAGCAATCCTTCTGCTTCAGCCTTCCAATTCTGTAGCCGGAATTACAGGTGCGTGCTACCACACCCGGCTAATTTTTTGATTAATTGTAGAGATGAGGGCTCACCAAGTTGCCCAGGCGTGTCTCGAACCCACAGGCTCAGGCAATCCACTCACCTCAGCCTCCCAAGGCGCAGGATTACAGGCTGAGCCACCGAGCCCGGCTAGCTTTTACTTCTATGTGAATGTTTCACAAATTCTTATTTCAGTTACAAATAAATCAACCAACAATTCATTTAAAATCCCTAAACATTCATGTATTTTGTCTCATACGCATCTTAATGCACGCTTGGTACTTGAGGAAATGAAGCAAAACAGCATCAACAACATCAAGACCCATTTTCCTTTCCTGAATTCTGAACTAATTGACAAATGTACAAAAGAATAGGCAGATTAACAAGCCAGATGCAACCTTTATTACTGATAAAGACATTTTGGAAAATGTGGCTCATCTTAATACTAAGACATTATCTTAATACTGAGACTCAGAATCCATTTTTGCTACCTCGTCACTGAGAGCTTGGACTGGACCTGAAGTCTTATTGAGGGGTTACACTTTGGTGTTCCAAAGTGGTATGGAGGTGGGGCAGAACAGAGTACTCCCTAGAGACAGCTCACCCCAAAGGAAGAAAGGGGGAAAGAGGGGGAAAATTCATGCCAAAAGCTCTTGGAGTCAATCTTCTATTTTCGTGGAAGGTGTGAGAGAGTAGAGAGAATCCAGGAACGCTATACTAGTGACCCTCTCTCCATATGGGGTGGAAACGCAGCAGGGGAAAAGAAGAGAGAATCACACCAACAGAATGCATAGCTGAATTCATTTACTGCAAATACTTCCTTTCAACCTTTTTCTTTTACCGTGTAAGGTGCTTTCCTTTGTTTTCTGCCAAGGATATGGTATATCTCAACTTTACATTTTTTGAGATTTTTATTTGTTTTTACATTTCACTCCATGCAACGTTGTTTTGGACATCTACCAATTTCTATTATTTCATTTACAATAATGCACTTTACAGTCTTCAAGTAGTAACTTTCCTCCTTTCTTTATCTCCTTTCATTATGTCTGCCTTCAATCCATATTTCAGGCTAATAAAAGAATCATCTTCTAAATACATGATCTTTGCTGTTGTATCTGTTCAGTTTTTCCACTAAATTAAATTTAGGGAGGGGACATCTTCTAAAACAAGGTATGGTTATACGATAGTTATGATAGTGGTGGAGGATAAGCAATAGAGTCAGTGAGATCTAAGCTAAATTTTTGTCTCTGCTAGTAAATGACTACAGAAAATTGGGTGAGTTACTTTTCTTTCTGAGAATGAGAAAAAAAAACTTGAACAGATCAATAAGCAATAAAGAAACTGAATATTTCGTTGAAGTTTTCCTCTCTAAAATGACTACACAGTCTGCAAAGGTTTTACCTGTGAGTGCTATCAAAAAATTTTTTTTAAACAGCCCTTTTCTGTTTTACATTATGGAAGTTGATGCAAAAATACTAAATTATTGGCTAAATTAATGAATTTAATAATACACAGCTATAAAAACAAAATCATGAACTTCACAGCAACTTGAATGGAGTTGGAGACCATCATACTAAGTGAACAATCACAGAAACAAGTATCTGATCCCACATGTTCTCACTCATAAATGGTCCCTGAACACCAGTCGCATTAGCACAAGAGAGGGATTGGCCGTCGCTGGGCACTGCTAGGGGAGGGAGGGACGTAAGAGCATGGGGGACATGTGACAACACAAAAGTACCTGGTCCACTACCAGGGAAGTGAGGGCCAGCTAGAAGCCCAAAGTTCACCTTCATGCAGCTTACTTACTTAGTTAATCCTTACTTGTAACCAACATCTCTATAGTAAAAAAAAAAAAAGTAAAAGTAGACGATTCTTAATAGGTTTTTAAAACATAGTCTTTATCACAATTTAAGAATGTTTAATGTTATAAAATTGATTAACGTATATAATTACATTAATAGACCAGATGAGAAAAGTCATATAATTATTTTTGTCAATGTAGAAAAGGCATTTGATAATGTTAAATACTTATTTTTTAAATCAAAAACAGAATTCTAAGCATATTTAGATAAGAAAAAATTGTAATGTTTTATATCCCACACCTAAATGAAAGATTGCATTTGTTTTCTTTAAGATAAGAAGTATGACAAAGATGCCTTATCTCATTAATACTTGAAAGAATATTGAGAATCCTGGTCAAGAAAAGAAACATAAGAGTGACATAAGAATTGAAAGAAAAAAGACCCAACTTACTATCTGTAGATAGATGATCATCTACCTAGAAAAAACAAACAAAATCAGCAGTTAGAACTAATCAGTATGATCCATCAATTACAGAAAAAAATTTATGAAAGCAATAACCAAGTAGAAAATAAAGTGAAATATTTATAGTAGCAAATGACAAAATATAAAGACTTTAACCTAGTTAACATTACGAATGAACTGTCTGAGAATTGCAGCAAAACGCATAGATGACCTGGCATTATAGGGAGATAGTTCCTGCACATAAATGATAAGTTGATATTATATTAAGGTCAGTTCCCAACTACTGACATACAGTGTCCAGTGCCACTGTATGTCTTTCTACAATGTCCATATAGTCAGTGCAACATAGGACTGAGCCTGCACACCTTTCAGGATTACAGGAAGGACAAAAGCTATTACCGGAGAAAAGCTGTACATTGTTGTAGAAAAAAAAATCTATGAACTTTTCAGCCAAGCAATAATATGCTGTTATTGTGGGCACTGGTGAGAAAAAAAAAAATAGTGGATTTTCTTTCATGGAATGCTATGAGAAAACAGATCTTCAAAGTGCCGTGAGGTAGATAAAAGAACCATGTGACTGGGAGGAGATGACGGCAGCAATGTAAAGGAGTTGTGATTGTGCCATTTACCAAGATGTGTGGTTTATTATTACTTTATAATTATTATAAAGTAATTATTATAAAGTACTTTATGATTATTATAAAACCAAGATGTGTGGTTTATTATTACTTTATAATTATTATTTTAAAATACACATAAATTACATGTATTCCTTATGTAAAATTTTCCCTCATCATGTAAAAAGAGAAATATATACATATATTTTCTTATATAAGCACAAAGCATTTCTGAATGTACATCAATTTCATAACATTATATGCTTCTCGTGAAAGGAGGAATAGAAACAGAAACAGACAATCAATCAGAAAAAAGAAAACCAAACACTACCTGTTCTCACTCATATGTGGGGGCTAAATGGCCACAAAGTTGGGAAGTAAATAGACCCTGAGGACACTAAAGCAAGGGAGTTCAAGAGAGGGGACAGGATTCAGAAATTACCTATCGGGGTGGAATATTCACTATCTGGGACTTGAACTACCTGAAGCCCTACCCCCACCAGTACACCCAAAGTCTCAAGATTCCTACTTCTTGCCTATCAGGGATGTGGTTTTAGGCTTAGAATAATGGGAAAGACCGAGAACTCAATCCTTTTTGAACTTCTATCTTTCTTACTCTTGTACGATGAAGAGCTATACCGGGTTTTCAGCTCTGATTGCCCTTCAGTGGCAGTTTGAATGGTTGGCTTCTTTGCTAGTTTTTTTTTTTTAATTTATTTTTAAATCTGAACCTTTCATTTTTTCTCTCAATACAACAGTGCACTTTTTGGTAGCCATCGAATTTCACAGTACTAGCAGTTATTATTTCCCCTATATCATTTTACCAACTAGTACATCCTGGTTCCACTTATATCCTGTCACAGTTCACACAATGAAAAGGAATAAAGATTGCAAAGGGAACACCGACAGATTTCATTGTTCTCTCCATGCTAGAGATGATCAATTTTCTATTACCACCAGCAATGGGTTCTCATTGCCATTTGACTCATGAGTGATGGAACTCAAGATCTCATCATTAGAGTTGACTTCCTCTGACCACTTCTGGCACCAACTGCTTACATTCAATTCTTCTAGGAACAGGGCTTGAACAGAGTCTGAATTCTTGCACAACTAAGTTATCAAGAGCATGCTCTCAGGAAAAAGAATATATGAAAAGTCTATAAAGCAAGGGAATAACCAAGCAAGGATGTGGTCTCTGCTGGAGACAAACTTCAGGCTGGTTCCATGGAGAATTTGGAGCACAATTTGCACCACAGTTGCAGTTTCATTTTGCAGGACCTCAGGTATATAGGAACAAAGGTCATCAGTCAAGGACAAGGGTCCACTGTGATGATTTGTTTTAATTTAATTACATCTCTAAAAACCTGCGACTGCCTTATTATCTAAAAATTTTTTTGGTATTGAAAACTGGTTTACTTTTAGAACACATATTTCAAGGACATTTTTCATTTTGGAACTGAAAAAAATGGAAACGATTCCAGTTGAGTTCTTATTTTTCCCTTTGCAATATAAGGAAATCATCTTTGAATACAAAAATTAAAATCAAAATGAATAGATGGTACAATCTTATTTTTTCTCAACATGATTAAGTGAAAGAATAATATCAGGTACAGACTTGTATCTCTGAAAACCTGGTATAGGAATTATTTTTGCAGAAACTTAAGCAGCAAGAACCAAATATGGATTATCTTTATTCAAATGTGAGGTTTTACTTAATTAGAAATTGAATGAAAAGAAAATACATTTCCAACATATTAATAAAATATTACTTAGTTCAAATTTGAATACCATTTTTCTAGATTGCATATATTCAAAGTGTGGATTAACCAAGATCAATACCATATAAAACATCAGGGACCTATACTGAAGACAGTCCTTGGGGTGGTAATGAAGGGAGCAGTGGGTCTCGAATTGTAAAAATTAGTTATCCTAAGGGACCCATGACTGGCAAATAAAAACCTTGTTCATTTTTTAAAATAATATCCGTCAACTTTAATTTCAAAAAATACTATTTCAGCAGGTGAAAGATTATGGTCATACGAAAGAATGAAAAGAAAAACAATAGACAAGAAGAAATCAAAGTTAATTCATATACCAAGGCAGAAGAGATAGGAACTAATAAAAAGAACTACATGAATAAAGAATAATGATGAGAACTTTGACAGTTTACAAACCATGATCACATATACATTCAGAGATTGTTTCTTCAGATTGTCATGTGAAGTAGTAAGATTACTTTTGTTCTCATCTTATAAATTAGAAAATTAAAATGCTCAGTAGTTCAGTTGTTTGATTCCAGATTCTATGAAGGTAAGTTACAGCTAACCAATCATCAGTTAAGTAGGAAGAACCAGTTTATCTGAGATAGTAAAGGAAAACTTCTTGTCCCTGGAAATAGAACAATGAGCAAAAATAACAAAGGTCACTGCTCCCATGGAGTTTAGATTTTATAGTAAGAGCAGGCTTATACATTTTTTCTTCCCAGAAAATGAACAAAATATATAAACAGAGACAAATAGTGGGAAATAAAACCAGCAGCATTTAAACAGACATGGGAATGTTACCAAACACAAAAATGCAATGTAGAAATAATAATAAAAATAGTAAATTGTAACAAGTCCAATTCAGCCTTATAAGAATTAGTAAGAATGACCAAAGACCTGGGACAACTGAAAATGGACAGCCTCTGAGGTCATAGAAAGGAGAAGGAGAGAGAGAGACAAAAAGACAGAAGGAGAGAGAGAAGATAGAGTTGGAAGAGTAGAAAGGAAAAAAATACTCAGGAATACAATAAATAATGGATACACAAAGCTGGGCCTGGTGACTCACATCTGTAATCCCAGCACTTTGGGAAGTCAAGGTGGGAGAATCGCTTGAGCCCAGGAGTTCAAGACCATTTCATTACGGGCAACATAATGAAACTTCATCTCTTAAAAAAAAAAAAAAAAAAGATTAGCTGAGCATGGTGACATGCACCTGTGTTCCCAGCTTCTCAGAAAGATTGCCTGAGCCCAGAGGGTCAAGGCTTTGGTGAACCGTGATTCTGCCACTGCCCTCCAGTCTAGATGACAAAGTCAGACCCTAACTCAAAAAATAAAATAAAATAAATAATGGATATAAAGGGCTTAACTAAAAAAAAAAATAGAACTGCTAAATAACATAAAGGACACATACAAAAGACCTTAGATACAACAGTGATTCTGAAGTGAAATATTTATCTTTGAGTCTATGACTTCAAATAATGGGAATTTTGCAGGTGGTATTTATCATTAAATCTATAATTTCAACATAATGACAATTTTTAGGGAAAGATGAACAAAGCAGGGGAATTCTTTTTTTATAATCAATATTTTTAATTATGATTTTGTGGGGTACAGTTAAGGGTTAGGTGTACAATTACATTTCATTCAGGCACCCTGTTGATAAGAGGCGTTTTCCCATCCCCAGACAGATATTTGCGACTGTTAATCCCATTCCCCTCCCCCCCATAGTTTCCCAGTACCATCAGTCATTTTCTTATAGTATTACATTGGATGTTCAAGTCCATTATATGAGTGAGAACATGTGATACTCGGATCTTTGTTTCTGTGAGAGGTCACTCAGTATTATAGACTCTAGTTCCATCCAGGTTGCTGCAAAATTCATGATTTTGTTCTTTTTTATGGCTGCGTAGTATTCCATCGTGTATATGTACCACATTTTTTAAATCCAGTCCTCTTTTGATGGGCAGCATGGTTGTTTCCAGGCTCTTGCTATTGTGAACAATGCTGCGATAAACATACGTGTGCAGGTATCTTTTTTATAGAGCGATTTGAGGTCTTCAGGGTATATTCCCAGTAGGGGGATTGTGGGGTCATATGGGAGGTCAATTTATAGAGCTTTTAGGAATCGCCACACTGCTTTCCACAGAGGTTGCACTAGTTTACACTCCCACCAACAGTGTAGAAGTGTTTCATTTTCACCACACCCTCTCCAGCAGCTGTTATTTTTTGAGTTGTTGATAATTGCCATTCTGACTGAAGTTAGGTGGTATCTCAGTGTGGTTTTGATTTGCATCTCCCTGATGATTAGTGAGGTTGAGCATTTCTTCATGTGTTTGTTGGCTGCTCGGATGTATTCCTTTGTGAAGTGTCTGATCATATCTTTTGCCCATTTTATAATGGGGTTGTTTGTTTTTTTCTTTTCAGCATGTTTGAGTTCCTTGTAGATCCAGGATGTTAAGCCTTTGTCAGACCTGGAGTTGGCAAATCCTTTTTCCCAGTCTGTAGGCTGTCTCCCTGCTCTCTTGATGGTTTCTTTGGCTTTGCAGAAGCTTGTCAGTTTAATAAGGTCCCACTTGTCTATCTTCTCTCTTATGACCTGTGGGTTTTGGGTTTTGTTCAGGAATTGGATGCCAGTTCCAATTTCCGGGAGGGTATTTCCTTCCGTTTCTAAGGTTCTTATAGTTTGAGGTTTTACATTTAGGTCTCTGATCCATTTGGAGTTAACCTTTGTGCATGGGAATAGATAGGGGTCCTGTTTCAATCTTCTGCATGTGGTCAGCTAGTTTTCCCAGCACCATTTACTGAATAGGTTCTCCTCTCCCCAGTGGTAGGTGGTGGGGGCTTTGTCGAAGATGAGTTGGTTGAGAAATTGATGTTTTACTTCTGAAATCTCAATTCTATTCCATTGATCTATATGCCTGTTCCTGTACCAATACCAAGCTATTTTGATGATTGTAGCTTTATAGTAAAGTTTGAAGTCTGGTAATGTGATACCACCTGCTTTGTTTTTTTTTGCTGAGGATTGTTCTGGCTATTCTTGGATGTTTGTGTTTCCATGTGAATTCCTGTGTTGTTTTTTCCATGTCTGAGAAGAATGTTGCTGGTAATTTGATGGGTATTGCATTGAATTTGTAGATTGCCTTAGGTAAGACGGACATCTTCACAACGTTGATTCTTCCAATCCATGAGCATGGGATATTTTTCCACTTGTTTGTGTCATCTTTGATTTCTTTGAGCAGTGTTTTGTAATTTTCATTGTAAAGGTCTTTCACGTCTCTGGTTAGGAAGATGCCAAGGTATTTCATTTTTTTGGTGGCTATTGTGAATGGAATTGTGTTTTTTATTTGGGTTTCTGTTTATTATTGGTATAGAAAATGTGATTGTCTTTGTACATTTATTTTGTATCCTGAGACTTTGCCAAAGGCCGTTATCAATGTAAGGAGGCTTTTGACAGATTCTCTTGGGTTTTCAAGGTACACAATCATATCATCTGCAAAGAGAGATAACTTGACTTCCTCTTTTCCTATTTGGATACCCCTGATTGCCTCCTCTTCTCTGATTGCTCTAGCCAGGACTTCCATTACTATGTTGGACAGGAGGGGTGAGAGTGGGCATCCTTGTCTAGTTCCAGTTTTCAGGGGAATTGGTTCCAATTTTTGTCCATTTAGGAGTATGCTGGCTGTGGGGTTCTCGTAGATGGCTTTTACTATTTTGAGGTCTGTTCCCCGTATGCCTAGATGTTCAAGGGTTTTTATCAAGAAGGGGTGCTGGATTTTATCAAAATCATTTTCTGCATCTAATGATATGATCATGTGGTTTTTGTTTTGACATCTGTTGATGAATTTAATTACATTTATGGTTTTATGAATGTTGAACCAACTTTGCATCCCAGGAATGAAGCCTACTTGGTCATGGTGGATGATTTTTGAGATGTATTGCTGAATCCGGTTTGCTAGGATCTTGTTGAGAATTTTAGCATCTATGTTCATCAAAGATATTGGCCTGTAGTTCTCTTTCTTTGTTGGATCTTTACCTGGCTTGGGTATCAATGCAATGTTGGCTTCATAAAATGATTTGGAGAGAGTTCCATCTTTTTCAATCACCTGGAATACCTTCAGTAGGATTGGTATCAGCTCCTCCTTAAATGTCTTGTAGAATTCTGCTGGAAAGCCATCTGGACCAGGGCTTTTTTTTGTAGGAAGTTTTCTTATTACGTAGTTGATTTCCTTGATTGTTATTGATCTATTTAGGGTCTCAATATCTTCTTGTTCCAACCTAGGTAGGTTGTGTGATGTCAAAAATTCCTCCATTTCCTTAAGGTTTTCAAGTTTGTTTCCATACAAGTGTACATAGTAGCCTCTAATGATCTTTTGTATTACTTCAGGGTCAGATGTGACTTCATCTTTTGTGTTTCTGATTGTGTTTATTTGGTTTTTTTTCTCATTTTTTCTTGGTCAGTCTAGCTAGGGGACCATCGATCTTGTTTAACCTTTTGAAGAACCAGCTTTTTGTTTCATTGATTTTTTTGTATTATCTTTTTGTCTTCTATGTCCTGGATTTGGGCTTTTATTTTGGTGATCCGGATTCTTCTGCTGAAATTAGGGTTTTTGTGGTCTTGCTTTTCCAGCTTCTTTAGGTGGCTTGTTAGGTTGTGAATTTCTGTTCCTTCCATTTTCTTCATGTGTGTTTGTAGAGATATAAATTCCCCTCTTACTACAGCTTTCAGGGCATCCCAGAGATTTTGGTAAGATGTTTCTTCATTTTCATTTGTTTCCAGGTATCTTTTGATCTCTGTCTTGATTTCATCATTGACCCAGGAGTTGTTTAACATCATACTGTTTAGTGTCCATGTCTTTGTGGGTTTTGGGGGGACTTTGTTGGTGTCAATGTTTATTTTTATTCCACTGTGGTCTGAGAAGGTACATGGAAGAATTTCGGTCCTTTTAAATTTGTTTATGCTTGATTTATGAACAAGTATGTGGTCGATCTTAGAATATGTTCCATGTGGTGATGAGTAGAATGTGTATTCTGTGGTCTTTGAATGGAGTGTTCTGTAGGTATCAATTAAGTCCATTTGGTCCAAAGTCACATTGAGGTTCCGGATCTCCTTGCTGATTTTTTGTCCTGATGATTTGTCTAGGGTTGTGATTGGCGTATTAAAGTCCCCAGTTATGATGGTGTTAGAGTCAATATCTTTCTTTTGTTTTCCTAGAAGTTCCTTTATGAAAGTTGGCGCACTTATGTTGGGTGCATATATGTTTAGGATAGATATTTCTTATTGATAGATTGAGCCTTTTATCATTATGTAGTGCCTTCTGTATCTTTTTTGACTTTTAATAGCTTGAAGGGTATTTTGTCTGAAATTAAGATTGCTACTCCTCCTTTCTTTTGTATTCTGTTCACCTGAAAGTTTGTTTCCCATCCTCTTACTGAGTCTGTGGGTGTCCTTTCTAGTGAAGAAAGTCTCTTGAAGGCAATAGATTATTGCCTGATGATATTTTATCCATTTTGCCATTCTATGTCTTTTCAGTGGTGCATTTAGTCCATTCACATTTAGGTTAATAATTGAAATGCAAGAGTTGATCCCTGTCATAAGGTTCTTACAGAGTTGTTCCTGTTTGTTTGTTGTCTTTCTTTGGGTTTTGGAGTTGGTTCATGTGTGTTTTTAATCTTTTGCCTGTACTCTTGTGAAGAATGTTGTTGTACTTTCTTCTTTTTTTTCTGTGTTCAGTACTTTCTTAAGTGTTTCTTGTAGAGGTGGTCTGGTGGCAGCATACGTTCTTAGAGATTAGATATCTGGAAAAGATTTCAATTCTCCCTCACTAATGAAGCTTAGTTTGGCTGGGTAGGTTATTCTTGGTTGAAATTGTTTCTCTTTTAGTACTTTGAAGATAGGGCTCCAGGCTCTCCTGGCCTGAAGGGTTTCTGTGGATAAATCTGCTGCTATACTAATTGGTTTTCCCTGGTAGGTAGTCTGGCCTTTTTCTCTTGCTGCTTTAGGATTTTTTTTTTTTATAGCTCCTTTGTTTAGGCGAATTATTATGTGTCTGGGATTTGGTCTTCTCATTTGTTGTCTTGCAGGTGTTCTCTGAATCTCTTGTGTTTGAATTTTTTCATCCTTGATGAGATAAGGGAAGTTTTCTTGAATGATTTCATGAAATGTTTGTTCCAGTGTGGCTTCTGTTTCTCTCTCTGCCTCAGGAAGCCCAATTACTCTTAGGTTTGGTCTCTTGAAGTGATCATTCATCTTTTGCAGGTTTTGTTCTGTCTTTTTGAGCTTCTTTTCTATGCTTTTGACAGTTTGGGTTAGTTCTGTGTTTTGGTCTTCGAGCTCTGAGATTCTTTCTTCTGTTTGGCTGATTCTGCTTTCCATGCTTATTAGTCTGCTGTTCATTTCCATCACAGTATTCTTTACTGCTGTCATTTCTGACATCAGCTCCTTATTTTCCTCTTGTCTCTCCTCAATTTTTAAAATTCTCTCCATTAATGTCTTGATATCTGGGTTTTTTGCATGTAACTAGTCATTCTGGGGGCTCTTCATTGTCTGTGTTCCAGAATCTGTTTTCTCAGTGTCTGATCTCCCAGGAGTCTGTGTGAGACCTATATTCTTCTTTTGGTTTTTCTTCATTTGTGCGGTTTTTTCCCCCTCCCTACTTTTTCCTTCCCTCCACATCATCGTCTTCTTTAATTCTGTTACTCAGGGGTAAAGGGATTGGTTTTACTTCTGTTTATTCAATCTCCTATTCTTTATGTATGCCCTCTTACTTTGTTCAATTCTGGAGTTGCACTGTATGTTGGGGGTGGTCCTTTTGCAGTTTTGAGATTTACTTACAGGGGGAGCTGTGATTCAAAATCTATCTGCAGGTCCTGGTATTCACTGACAGGTGTGTGAATAATCTGGAACCCACTTCCCACTGCCTTGGAATCTGTCCATGCAGTGGGGCTGCAGGTTTACTCCCTGAAATAAAATGTGGTTAGCAGAGGGGGTAGTGTGGAGCAGACAGTGGGTTGAAGTGGGGAGTGGAGAGATAGAGGAGTAAGGGAGGAAACAAACGAGTGTGCCAACAAATATTGAGAGAGGTCTATACTGAAACAGATAAAAACAATAGACCACAGCTACAGATGAACCAACTCTCATACAGACAAAAATGAAATATATAGTGATGCTAACATACCAGCTATCCAACCACCTTATTAGTGTGCTGTCCCTCTACACAAGGATATGGTTTACAGAGAGAAGAAAAGAGAAGAAAAGGAAGAGGAATAAAGAAAAAAAGGAATAATACAGTAGGAATAGAATTAAGTCATTAAACTAACAGAATCAATGAAGCACACTTTGAGACATTTTGTTTAAGTCCAATGTCCTTTCAGGTCTGATTTCTAGTTTTCTTTTTAAGCTGGTAAATTAGTTTGCAGTTAGGGTCAGTTGCCCCTGGTCTGCTGTGAAGGACAGTTCAGATCACCCTCTGTTCACCACTCTGGCCTATGTCTTTATCAAGCTTGTTTCTCCCGTTTCGGTGTTGTTACCTTGAATCGCCAGCAGGTGGTGCTATTTCATCTGCTCGCCCCAGAGGGGGTAGGACCGGACAGGGATGGCAGAGGCTGAAGATGGCAAGATGGCTGCGTGCCTCAGGGCAGACGGCAGGAGACTTACGGCCGGCAGGACATCTCGGTCTCAGGAGAGGTGGTAGTGATCCCAGCAGATCCTCCCTGAAGGGGCTTGAAGGACTGAAGTGGATCGCCTCTGGCCCGGGTGGTGTGATGTGCTATGGCCACGGCGGCGGCGGTGGGGGGGAGACTGCGGTGACAGTGGTGGCGGTGGCACTATTTGTGCTGCAGTGACTGTCCTGTCTGCTGTGATGCCCCAGCGGTAGCAACGGCTGAGCTCTGTATGAAGAGCAGGCTGCGATGTTGGGGTCCATAGCCCCCGGGGCGAGAGTCAGAGATCCACTGCAGTTCTCCTTTGCAGAGGTTTTCACAGACCAGGTTGCCCCGTTGCCATCTTGATGGAAGTCAGCAGGGGAATTCTAACAGGATAATTCTATAAAAGTAGAGTAGTGAGGGAATAAGATTTAATTTGAGACAGAGAATCATTAAGCTGATTTTTATTATATATATAAGTATTTTTTCTTAAGTTGGGAGATAATTGAGTTTCAAACAAGGGAGATTTAGCATCAAAAGAAAAAACTTTATGTTTGAACATTTAAGTACTTTAGATAAGTACTTCACAGGGCTCTGGCGATCAAACTCACTAAGATCTTGGGCAAGTTGGTATATCTCTGTCTCAGTTTTCCTATTGGTCTCATGGGGATGATGATATCCTCATCAAGCTGTTGTGAAAATTAAATAAGATAATGTGTGGCAAGCACTTAAGACCAGCCCTGGTAACTACTAGTACTTAAAAATAATAATTTTGTAAATTGATAGCTCTATTATTTTCCCCTCACCCTGGGTTCAACTCCAATTAGGTTTGATTACATTCAATATGGTACGTAGACTCCCAGGTTATGATATTCATGGGGATTCTTATGGCAGCAGAAAGTGACTTCAGTTGAAGAAGCAGAAAAGGCAGTCATAAACAACAGCAACAACAAAAATGACTAACTCGTGGAATGCTAGGATGCTTGAAGAACCAGGCTCAGGACTCAGCTTCCGGGAACCACGCCACAGAACTGGCTTGCTGAATAACTGTGGCTACTCTCACCTTTCACGCCTTCCTTCCAGGAACTCCTTTTTTGTCACCCTAATGAGCATCATTTCAGAGCCAGAAATCTAATCGTGCAACCACTGCCAGTCAGAAAGCCAGCTGCCTCTGCCACTGCCCTCAAGCAAAATGGATTCTGTGAAGTTTCTGCTTCTTCTTGCTCAGTTCTGAATTGAGGTCTTGCACCTGTGATCTCATTCCCTGAGCCTGAGCTCCAAGTTGAGGACATCAAGTTTTGTGAGTTCCTTCTTGGTGAAGCTCAAATTATACTGATTAGAAATAAGGATGTTCAAAAGTTGGAGATACAAAATGCTGTTCATTGTAAGTCACTTGAGAGGCATCTTTTCCCCCCCTGCTTTGAGCAATTCTTGTTTAAAAAAAAACCCAGGCCGAGGTGAGTGGATTGCCTGAGCCCATGGGTTCGAGACCCGCCTGGGCAACTTGGCGAGACCTCATCTCTACAATAAAACAAAAATTAGCCTGGCATGGTCGCGCGTGCCTGTAGTTCCAGCTACTTGGAAGGATCGCCGGAGCCCAGCAGGTTGAGGCTGCGGTGACCAGGAGCGGCCACTGCACTCCAGTCTGGGTGACAGAGTGAGACTTCAACTCAAGAAAATAATAATAATAAAATCCATGTTGATATGCCCTGTCCATGAGTGAAGTGTCTGCCTCTGATCCAGCTCAGAATGTTTTGACTAATTGACTTATGGTACTTTAGAGACTATTTATTTCATCTACATCAACCAGTAAAACATTGAAAGCTTGCACAAAGGCAGCAACATAGCTGATATTATAAAGCTTTTAAACAACTTATTTCAACATGCTGTGATAAATTTAGCTAACAAATATTTATATTAATAAGCCACACTTAGAATAATGATTCCATTCATCATGGCGTAAAGAAAAGTCGCTTAAATATAATGGCATGATACGATTGCCAATAATGATGAGGTGGTTTTACTTTAAAACTCTGTTGGGGTCACCATGATGGAGTGTCAGAAAATAAGTTCCTGATGACATCATAGTAAATGCTACAAGCTGCAGTGAGGGTGCCAGGGAAATATGATATTAAATTTTTATGACTAAAGGGACAAATAATAGAAATCACTAAAATTCAATCTTTCTGTTACTAGTCAACGTGAAACGAACTGACATTTAAAATAATACGCATCAGAACAGAATCTATACGAGCATGTGCAGAGCTATAGATTTCAAAAGTCCTGTGAAGCAATCTAAAAATTGCAAGACATTGCATAATTGATCTTTATTTCTTTGAAGCAAGGAAGAGCCTTTTTCCCCCTAGAGTGGGCTTGTTCACAGGAGGACACTTTGCATTTAAGTTGCTATTAATTTTAATTTATTGATCTTGGACATTTGCACTTAATGTGCATTGCAGGTTAATATATTTTTAATTACAGTAAACGATAAAGATTTCCAACTCAGGTCAGAGTATCTAAAGTGCATATGTCAAATTTACTAATGCTACAGCTTTCAATGAACAAAATTTCAACTTATGCAAGAAATTCTCTCTATTGCTGTTCAACTGTCTAACATAGCCTGACATTAAAATTAGTTGGTATGCTTTTTAAAAATACTTTCTGTCCCTCTTAAAAGGGGAAAAATCTGAAGTTTTATGAATTTGAATCAGCTCACCAACATGTCAAGACTAATGCAAGACTTTGAATGCCATCTGACTCCAAACCTTACTGCTTAAAACACTGGCTGTAAATAGTTAACAGGTATATGGTAGGTTTTCTATGTGCCAGGTACTACTATACACACTGTATAAATATTTTGTCATTTACCTTTCAAAACAAAACTAGGAGGTAGGTAAAAAATATCCCCATATTACAGAGGAGAAAATGCAGACACAGAGACATTAAGTAAGTTACCCAAGGTCACACAGCTAGTGAGGGCCGGATCTAAATTCTGAACCAGGGCCCTGGCTCAGAGGTCAGGCTGCTAAATAAATCTTCTCTTCTAAATCTAGGTCTGCTTTCTTTTAAAAAGTTTTATGTTCTGTTACATTATGCTTAAATACTGAAAGTCAAGCTCTAAAGTACTTTTTTGAAGTTCCCGCTTTTAAATGACAGATGTGATAGGGACAGGTATTACATTGGCGAACAAGGTAGACAGATCTATCCACACTAGTTTAAAAGCTTAGGAGACACAAATAAGAGAGACAAGAGAAAACAGGAATGAGTGTCAATATAGAGGAAATACAAAACTTAAGGAAATCCAGTCAGGGGACAGAATTTAACCAGAGAAGTTCTCCTGTATTATTACATAATGTTTAAACCGAAAAGTGAATGGTGGACAGGTGCTACCCAGGAGGTTGTGGGGAGTTTCAGGGCAGAAGACATAGAAAATCTGAAGGTACGATGGTAAGAGATTGTCACCTAACAGAGGAATTGAAAGCAGGTTAACACAGTGCCTGAATAGGAATGATGAACATACCAGTGTTTGAAGCTGGAAAAATATGTTGGAAAGAAATAGCATTGGCATTTGATAAAAGTGGGTTGGACATTATTATTATTATTATTATTATTTTGATTTATTGTAGAGATGAGGTCTCGCCAAATTTCCCAGGTTGGTATTGAACCAATGGGTTTAGGCAATTCTCTCACCTTGGCCTCCCAAAGTGCTGGGATTATAGGCATGGGCCACCGTGCCCAGCCAGGTGGGCATTATTCTAATGGAAAAAGATATCATCAAGGAATTTTTAATGAGGTGGTGAAGTGTAAGATTGGTATCTTAGTAAGATTGCTTGACCTGCAGAATGGAGAATGAATTGTAACAGAGTAAGACTAGAAGAAAGATAAGTATTAAGGCTGTTCCAAATCACCATGCAACAGATTTTGGTGATCTAGACCAGGAGATTTTCAATGGGACCAGGATACAGATAAAGGAAATATTCAGGTGGTGAAATTTGCCAGTTGTGGCCAAGTACATGTGAAACACGACAGAGGAAAGACACTAGATTAACTCATATTACTAGACTCAGTAACTAGGATAACGGCAATGCTACTTATTGATTCAGGAAACACCATAGTCAAGCAGGAGAATGCACTATTTTTGTAGTACTGAGTTTAAGGTGCTTGAGAGAGAACTAAGTAGATGTATCAGTGTGTAATAGAGATTATAGGAGAAAAGTTTAACTTGGGAATGGATACGTTTTAAAGTTATTTTTATTATTATTTTAGATTCAAGAGGTACATGTGCAGGCTTGTGACATGGGTATAGTGCATGATGATGAGGTTTGGGCTTCTATTGAATATGTCACCCATATAGTGAGCATGGTACCCAGCATTTGTTTTTTCAACCCTTGTCTTCCTCTTTCTTCCCCACTTAGGAGTCCTCAGTTTCTGTTGTTCCCATCTTTATGTCGAGAATGAATGTTTTGAAGACATAAGTTTATACTAGGTGTTACTAGAGATGTGTCGCGAAGGCCCCAAATTAGACAGGGTGCTCCTGTGATGTGTATCTATTCCAAAGAAATCATCTGGAAGACAGGGTGGCAAAGACATGGGTTTATTTACTACTTACAGGCGAGAACTGATAGCAGCCGGTAGGTACAAAACTCTCCCCAGCACAGACGTTGCAGGAACAAGGATGTTTATCCCCTTAGCACACTTTTTGAGTATGCAAGTGTGCATACCTCCAAGACATCTTGACTGGGTCCAGACAGCCTTGGCCAGGGGCCGTCTTAATTTCAGGGAGCAGTCGCCTGGGGAGGAGGAATGGGGCATATGTCTTTATCTCACAAGGGAGAACTTTAAGAAAAGTTGCCCTTTTTTGAGAGAGAGAGAGCTGTTAACATCTTAATGTTTGAAAGGGTCCTAAAACATGGAATTTTAGCTAATTAAGTATAGAATACTATATTTATGTCATTATAAATGTTGTAATGGACTTTTTGTAACTTATTTTTATAAAGATAGTGATGCAAATTCATTAGAAAACCTATGCATCCCCTGAAGCACGACAAGAGCTTTAAGTATTGAAATCCAAAGACAGAAATTCTGTTAAACAAAAGCAACAATTTCCTTCCAGTGAAAGAATGAGTATGCTATCCTTGTGATGACTTTGCTTGCTTGCAGTAATGAGTGAATGACTTTGAATTATACGAAGGTTAATTAACTGGTCATTCTTGATGAGAGTGTAACTCTGTTGTGGGTCATTTGTGAGACACAGTAAATGCATGGCAAATTTAACTTGACATTCCTGTTTCACACCATCCTTTGTTTTGAACACAATTCTAAATGCACTTTCTGTTAAATTTTGACTGCTGCCATATGTATGAATTAGCAAAGTCTAAACAGCTGGATGAATGTACAGATTTGATGCATTAAATCTGTTCAAAGGCACAAGTTTCTGGTGAGATAGGGGCTTGAAATGTCTCTAATGGAAAAATGTCTCTAAGGGGTTCCTGTAGGAGCAGCCAATGCAAAACTAATTGAGAAAAAAGAAGTTTCAAAAAAAGTCAACCACTCAACTAATGAGAAAGAAGCCCAAACCATTTGAAATGTCCTGAAAGATTTTTGCAAAGGATAAGAAAGCATAATAGGCTAGAAATAAGACGTAATATAGACTCTTGAAATGATTCCACCCAAAGGCACCACATTTGGCTCT
This sequence comes from Cephalopachus bancanus, assembly GCA_027257055.1. Lineage (NCBI taxonomy): Eukaryota > Metazoa > Chordata > Mammalia > Primates > Tarsiidae > Cephalopachus > Cephalopachus bancanus. The sequence continues at coordinate 15,045,034 of JAPVLO010000010.1, forward strand.
GCAGGCTGTTAACGGCACAAGCATCCGTTGTGAATGCTGCCTCCTGGTGGTGTGCAATGTCATCTATCCCTTTCTGATTTTGTGAAGAACGCTGCTGCAAGCAATTACGTTTTTCCTTTAACCAAACATTTCCCCTTATCACATAAGACACACAAAAACTAAATTCTGCTTTTACAATTATATTTATATTATCATATGTTATATTGATGATTTTTGTAAATAATATCGGATGCATAGTTTAGTGAATTATAAATTTATGTTTCAATGCATACATCTCTAATATATAATTCTGAAAAACTAAAATATAATAAAGATACTGTTTTGTGTTATAGAACACTAATAATATGTAGTCTTGAAACGCCTTATATACCTAGAATTTTTAATTATGCCACCCAGCCAATTATATCTAGCTAAAATTTATTCTAGAATTGTTTCAAGTGGCAATTCAGTCTGAGGTGGCAAAATGACATTTGACTGGAATTTACTGTAACTGGCATTGTGGCATTTTTAAAATTTATTTTCAGTGCTGAACACAGATATCATTTATTTTAATAGTCCCGTTCTCTGGCAATGTAATATGAGGCTAGTAAGCCAAGACTTATGAATAAAGCATGTGCTTGTTTCATTAATGTTTTCATGATTAGCTGTTTGGGGACTTATGGATATGTTGTAGAAAACTAAGATTGAACTAGAGTATAGATTTCCTCCAGATAGAACCAGATGCCACGTATTTTTGTAAATATGCGTAAGTTCTATTGATTGCCAAAATTTTTATTATAGCCACAAGTACTCAAATTTCCTTGTTTTATTAGTCCAAGAATAACAAGACAAAATAAAATAGGATTGCTTTATTTAAAGGTATCTCATAATTATGTGGTGGAAAAAACCATATTTTTGTACTATTAATGTTTTTGAGTATATGTATTATTAAATGAAAGAAAAGAGGTAAAGAAAATAAACTCCCAGTTGTTATTCTAATGGTTTGATATCTTTTTGCATTCTCAAGTATGTATACACACACACACACACACACACACACACACACACGCACACACTTGTCTAAGTCAAAACTATAACTTCAATATTTCCAAGACTATTATTTGGTTTGGACTTATGTTGTGGTAATCGACTGACAAGTGGTTATAACTGCAGAATTATTGCCCTTCCTTTGTCTCTGATAAGTTGTGATCTAGTATTTTGTTAATTAAATGTATGTTTTAATGCATAGAAGTATTTTTCTAATGTTATTCAAACTTTCTAAAGATAAAACTCAGGGATCATGGAAAAATAAGTCTTTGAATAAATACATTTGGCAATTTATTCTAAAATAGCATTTTGTATATAACGTGATAAAGATTAAGCTCCTTGGATTTTGTATCTTTATTGCTTCTTTTATCAGTTGTTCATTTATAAAGGGTGATCCTCAAAATCTAGTTTTGTCTTCAGCAAGATAGGATAGTAATCGTTGGAGATAATACTTTGAATATTTAGTGACTAGGAAGACAGGGACTGGTTGTAAGAAAATCTGCCAATTAAATCACACTGGGTCCCCTCCCCCACCTTGGGGAAGTGAATCTTCTCTCTCTCTCTCTAAATTACTTTTAAATAAACTATATTTTCTAATCTTAAAAAAATCACACTGGGTAGAGCATCCGAATATCAGTCCTTGTAACATCTATCTTACACATGAGATGAGATGAATGTGAGAATTAAAATATATTAAGTAAGATAATGTATGTAAAGCGGAGAGAGTTTAACAGATATTAGCCAAGTTGATAAATATTAGCTGAGTGCTGTATTTCTTTATTTGGCTGACCTCTCAACATTAACTGAATAGACCATGTAACTTAGATTTTAAAATGTTGAGAATTGAATCAAGAACTGATGAAGTAGATGAGCAATTCTAAAAAATCTTGTTTAAACTCTGCCAAAGGCAAGGTAAATATTGAAAAAATTTCTATGTACTATCACGAAATTTACATTATAAATTTTGTCATTGATTTACATGATAAATTTATATTATAAATTTCATGATAAATGGAAGACACAGGAATTAATAAATTTCTTGCTTAATTGTGGCCTCTTGTGCTTATTTGCAGCTCCCTGATTGCTAAAATAAGCCTTGACAAATTAATGCCTGTGTAGAAAGCACATCTAATCTTCCTGGAAAATCTTACTGGATGACACTGTGATTAGAAATATATCCTCGGGTTTAAGTTCATCCTTAAACACAAGAAAGTAAGTTTCAAAAGTATAGTAAGAAAAATTTAATGAAAATAAAAATTTTTCTCAAGAGCACCTGCTTGGGGGAGTTTTCTACGGCATATTCAAATTAGATATAATTCCTAAAATAATTTGTTGACCCAGAGAAAAGGGTAACCAACTAGAATGACACGAGAACTTCTATTTTAAGACTTCCATTACTAGTTGTGATTATCTGTGCTATACAGCAGTTTCCTTCCAATCTTTAATAGCTTCTTATATCATTAGGTTCTCAACTTGTTGAATTTCCTTTCTTTCGTAAAAAATTTATTATTGGTATACATAAAATGAGAATTAAAGGAGTTTCTTCTAAATTTTCCTGTTAAATCAGCAAAAACCCAAGGAAAGTATTCAGGGCCTAGAGAGTTGTTTTATAGTTTATTGCAACTGACTGCTCTAAGAAACTAGTGTTCACAGAGACATTTTACTTGTATATAGTAAAAAGAAATTAAAATACAAAGTATCTATTAAGCATTTCTTATGTTAAGCATTGTTCAAAAAAATGCTATTTTTTATGTGTGCAAATGAGAAATGGGGTATGGTAGAGTCTAGATGTCATCAAATTCATTTACCTGTCTCTGGGATTCACAGCTACATTCTTTCAGTGAAATGTGATCATATGACTAATTTTCTGCTAATGGAATGTAGATTAAAGTGATGATCACTTTCAAGAACTGGCCTGTAAAACCTTTATTTTCTCTTTGCAATCTGTTCTGCCCAACTTTCAGGGGTGTAAGAGATGCTTTTTAAAACAATACTTTGAAGAGGGTGGAGCACTGACACCCTGAATTTCTGAGTGAATTTTTAGAGCAGATTCTCTCTGTTGAAAAACAAAAATGTTTGCAAGGCCGTTGAAGCAATTTACATTTTCACCAGGAATGCATGAGAATTTCCTTCTTGAAGTCTTGAATGATAGTATGGCAGGCATCATAATTATAACCTTCTCTCTGGAAGTCCTGACTTTAATGTTCATCTCCCCAGCACGGTGAGATTGCTAGATTTTTAGCTTCTTAGCTTCCACTCTCCCTGTCTTCTCAGCTTCTCGTCCCATGACTTTAGAATCAGCAAATCTCAGAGGAAATGCAGCTCAGGACATAGTCTTCTCTGCTTTTTCTGTTGTTGCTCTTTTACCCCTGGGAGCTTAACCCCACGTGTCCTGGGTGCTTGGTAGCCCAGATTCCAATGACTCTTTCCCAGTATTATGAGAATTCCGAAAGCCTGCCTAAATTTTCGTTTCTAAGATATCCCTTTGTTTTTGTATTATTTTCTTGATGCATTCAGATCAAGTGTAAGCAAACACCTCAAGGAAAATGGGAAAAAAATGGCAGACTCACTTCAGTCATATTGCCTTTTCTTGGGAAGTTTGACTCCTCAGATCTGAAGGCTTGATGGTTTTGTTTTCATTATTTGTTTAATATTTTACTCGGTGGCTACAATTGTTTTTGATAGAAGGGTTGGACTGCGACAAGCTGTTCTGTTTGTATATGTAGCAGTAGAAGTCTCTTTCACAAATGTGTGACTTATCTTTGTAGATCGACAGTCATGTAACTTAGTGATGATATTATGAAATGCACTTATTTATTGTTTCACTGGTGGCCATAAGATGCACACTCTAAACAGGAGGCCATTCCAGAGATTTTAGGGCCGTGATCCTCTTCTGTGCTGTTCTTTGTTTCCCCCAGTGTTTCTCTTGTAGAATCCCCCAATTTCAACATACTTGAAAATAACAAACAATGGGTCATTTTCAATAATAACAATCTGGATATGCAATTCACTTGCTTGCAGTTACTCAGAAGGCCAAAAAAAGATACTGTTACTCAAGACTCCTAGCAATTTTAGATGAGCCCCTCAGCCTACAGGAGATAACACTTTCACCATTTGAATAAGCCTATGACATTTTTCTGTCCCCCTATATTACAATTGTCATATAGTCTTTAACAAAGAAGAGTTTTATTCTACTTCTTCCATGGAAGGCTTCCAGGTTTAGTCTGGAAAATATTTTCTCAAGTGTATAGAAAACATTTATATGTTTATACAAAACTATGATATGCTTTTTACCTGGGCATTTTGAAGGTATAAGGGACATAATTTATTTGTTTAATGGCTTCCTTTTTTTGGTTAGATAAAGTGTTAAGTAAAAGTAATAGGTGATTACAACAAAATTCATATGTGAAATAAAAGTAGTACAATGAGTAATTTCTTAATTGTTGAAAGAATCTTGAAGAGTTCTGGAGAACATATGAGACAGGACCCCCACAAAAAAATTGAATTATCTAAATGGACCCCTTGTAGTACACTTGGAATTTGTTGCTCCAGATCAAATATCCAACCAAAGTTTTTAACTGGAATTTTGAGAAGATTGCGTCATGATCTGCAGAACATACATCCCGAGATATGGCAAGCAGATGACTGAATCTGCCACCATGACAACACACCTACCTACACTGCATGGAGTATTCAGAATTTTTAGACCAAAAATGGCGTGCTCCCTGTACCCCATCCTCCCTATTCATGTGATCTTGCCCCACATGACATTTTTTTGTTTGTTTTCCTGGAGGAAAAATGTCCTCAGAGGGAAATGTTATGCCAATGTGGAAAATGTGAAACAAACAAAAAAATTGACAAAAGCACTAAAAGGCATCAAAATTGACATATTCAAAAACTGTTTGAGCAGTAGAAAAAGCATCTTGATAGGTGTATTGCATCAAATGGAGAGTACTTTGAAGGTGAATAAAGTTTAAACATGTAAGAATAAATACACAATTTTTATAAATAAATTCCTGTTTTTAGGTCCCCCCTTGTATATGTATCATTTTCACCTAGATTAAATATCCTTCTCTCTTTTAAGCTTCCCTTGACCCTACAACTTTCCTGTGTCTACGTTTTACCATGTTTATGAACTACTATATGTGGAGGGTTGAGTTCATGAGTGAAGATAAATTATTATTTACAATTTTGACTTAAGTTTATTAAATGTTTCCAGATATACAGATTTAACATTTTGTAGTCTTCTTCATTATTTAAAGTTCTACATGTACTTCTGAGTGTTTTATATTTTCATTTATATAATATTATAAGCATATTACATACACACGTTTATCATTCTATATTTGAAAATTTCAAAATCCAAAATGCCTCAAATCTGAAACTTTTTGAGCATGGACATGAGGCCAAGAAAGTGAAAAATTCCTCACATACAAATTTAACACAAACTTTGTTTCACGCACAAAACATTTATTTAAATATTGGATAAAATTACCTACAGCCTATGTGTGTAAGGTGTATATGAAACATAAATGAATTTAGATTATAGACTTGGGTCTCATCCCCAGAATATTTCATCAAGTGTATGCAAATATCCCCAAATGAAAAAAATAAAATAAAATTCAAATAATTCTGGTCCCAAATTTTTCAGATAAGGGATACTCAACCTGTTCTTATTATCTATTCTTGTTCTTGTTATCTATTACTGTGTATTGAACCATTCCCAAATTGAATAACTTAAAACAAAAATTCATAATTGGCTTTCATAATTCTGTGTATTGGCTGGGCACAGATGGGCAACTATTTCTTGCAGTCTCTAGTGCTGCTGCTGTTATATGATGACGGAGCGACTGGGCTAAACGTCTAGGGTGGCTCAGACACATGGTCGTCAGTTAATATTGACCACTGGGTGGCAATCATCAGAGACTGTTGGCTCCCTACGACTCAGCCATGCTTCTTGCAGACCATGAGCTGGGTCCCTAGAGGAAACATCATTAAGAGTGAGTATTCCAAGACAGCAATAGTGGAAGAGGACAGTTTATTCATGCCTGGTCTGGAAAACAGTTTCAGCAGCAGTGCTGCCATGTTTTATTGGTCTATTGAAACTCAATAAACAAAGTTCACCCTGATTCAAGGGGAAGGTATACAGATGCAATCTGTCAAAAGGAGAAATGTCAAAGAATTTGCATCTATTCTTATTCTACCACATACATGTGTGCATGTATTTGAGTTTATTATTTCATAATAAATTGAGATTTCAAATATTCAAAGTAACAGAAAAACTTTCTTTTTTTCCCTTCCCTAAATCTCATGTTCTTTTCAAATATTTTTATTTGTTGGTCTTTACCATGAATCTTTTTTCTACTAAGTATATTTTAGTTTCATTTACTTTTACATTAATAGAACCAAGTTCATATTTTTTCTGAAAATATGTATATGACATATTGCAAAATGAAAATAGCAAATATGTATAATATATGATTTTATATTACTACCTAGTATTTCATAGTATTGATGTATTTATTTTATTTTATCAGTGGTCATTTAAATTGTTTCCAATCTTTAGTTATTGCACACAATATTATTCTTTTTTTTTTTTTTTTGAGTTGGAGTCTCACTCTGTCGCCCAGACTGGAGTGCAGTGGCCGCTCCCGGCCACCGCAGCCTCGCCTGCTGGGCTCTGGCGATCCTTCCGCCTCCGCCTTCCGAGTAGCCGGAATTACAGGCATATGCTACCATGCCCGGCCGATTTTTTGATTTATTGTAGAGATGAGGTCTCGCTGCCCAGGTGGGTCTCGAACCCGCGGGCTCAGGCTATCCACTCACCTCAGCCTCCCAAAGGCACGGGATTACAGGCTGAGCCACCGAACCCGGCTCACAATATTATTCTTTTCATTTCTTTTTTTACATGTGCAAAAGTTTCTTTAGGATATTTGCCTAAAGTGGAATTGATAAATTGAAGGATATTAACATTAAAAATAATAAATGCTGTTAGCTTGCTCTTCAAACAGGCAATGCTATCTTACCATTTCTTTAGCAGTATATGAGAATTCTCTTATTTTCCTCATCATTGTCAACTTTGGTTATTATCTATCTTTTCACTTTTTAAAATTCTAATGGTTGAAAGTGCTACTTAGAGTATGTGTTTCGATTTCCTTTCTAGGTCATTGGTAAGATTAGATTGTTTTTTGTTTGTTTGTTTGTTTTTGTGGGTTGGAATCTCACTCCATTGCCCAGGCTAGAGTGCAGTGGCACACTCATGGCCACCCCAGTGACGACCTGCTGGGCTCAGGCGATTCTTAACCTCAACCTCCCAAGTAGCCGGAACTACAGGCATGAGCTACCACTTCTGACTAATCTTTTGATTTACTGTAGAGATGAGGTTTCGCCAAGTTGTCCAGGCTGTTCTCGAACCCGTGGGCTCAGGCAATTCCTTCACTTCAGCCTCACCAAATGCTGGGATTACAGACTTGAGCTGCCGCACCCGACTGGGAAGATTAGATTTTGAGTCAACTTTGTATTTGCCTATTTTTGTAATTTATTTTTTTCTTAAATTATATGTCTTTTAAAATGATTTAGAGAGTCTATTTACAAATTCTAATTTAAATTTTAATTCTATTTACAGGCGTATGAATTATCTTGCACATAATTTCATCAAATGAATAGAGGAGGATGAGGTCTATCTTGTTTCACTTTTTGTAGCACACTGGTGTCTCCACGATGGAGAATCATGTTGTATCCTTATGGTTCTCCATTCCCATGGGGAGGCCAGAGCCAGTCTTAAGTTGATGAAGGTTTGTGACTAGCAAATGTTTACCAGGAAATCAGGCTCAACGTGACTAAAAATCAGATTCCATATGTCGACTGGGATGCTAAGACCGCCTAGCAGTCAATGTACCTCAGTGGGAAATTAGTTAGGCAACAGAGAGCTATATCACTCACATGTGTTTATGAACTTAACTGTCTATTTGTGATTATTTCTAAGTAGTGAAAAGAAGGCATATACAAACAAATCTGAGTCATCAGTATCTGAGCTCTGTAATCTGACCAATTTTGTTTGATGCTGTCTACAAAATAAGCAAGGATATCATATGTTGAATAGAGAAAAGGTGAAGAAAAATAATGAGGTAAGCGTGAAATCCTAAGGTAATGGCTTTTTCGTCTCATTCACTGGGGGAAAGAACCTACTATAATCCCACTTGAGCAATGAGCTCTTCGTGAAGGTATTTAGAGAAAGGTTAATGATGTGAGAGGCTGATTACGTGCTGCTGAGTCATTTCTCTGGAGGGTTGTGAATAACTGAAGCTTTATAGTAGAAAAGTCTTGGAACCTTGATTCCAGCCAAGGGGAACATTCAAGTCTTGGCTTGATGGCCAAGGCAAAGGTTACTCTCGCCATGGAATGTCTCAAGTGTATAGTTTCACGGACATGTCCAGGGACCTGGGAGGCTGAGCTGGCCTTCCTGGGGAAGCCACAGTATCCTCCACGCTCTGCCATCCATCGGTGGCAGATTAGTGTAATGGAGGAATAACTCCTAGTCAGAATTTCTCCTTTTTTGGGGCTGTCTCCCTGGGTAAATTTTTCAGATAAACTATAGGATTCCCAGTTAAATGTGAATTCCAGATATAAAATTTTTAAAAATTAGTATATAGGGATAATATTAATATGCAATATTTGGACATACTTGTATTAAAGATAGTTATTTAGCTAAATTTCAAATCTAACTGGGTGTTTGTATTTTTATTTGCTATGTTTGCAACCACACACCTGGGCTTCAGTTTCACGTGGTATCTCCCTGTGGTTTGCACCTTGCAGCTGACTGAGAACTGGTGCATTAAGGAGAAGTGTTTGCCTTAACAGAAGTTCAGGGAATTTATCAAGTCCAGATAGCCTCTAGTGAGAGTCACTGGCACTCTTCATGATAGAACATGGAGTCTGAAAGGGAGTCTTTAGCCTTCCTCTGGTTTAATAAATGCACTACGGGGACTAGGCCTAAATCTTCTCGGAGTAAGAGATGTGGAATCAATTTTAGAACAGCCTGTGTCAGCAGCTAACTAAGGCCTTGCTCTCCCTGGAGCAGGCAGTTCATAGTGGTAACACCTGAGTAAAGAGAAGGACCAGGTATTGCTATGTCATTCCTTCTATCAAACTATTTTGCCCCTAATTTTGAGAATTCCCACGTGGTCAATACCTCACGATTAGACATTTAAAAAGTTAAAAGAAATTATGAGAGAACACGAGTCTCTCTACCAAGGAATTAATAGCATAGGTCAAGTGTGCAGATCAGACATTCTGGGATTGTCTGGGCCCAGGAATTAAATACCAACCAGATTAAAAGAGAAGGTGAAAATATCAAGAAATTGGGAAGAGCAACCCACGTTGTTTAGGATTAAAGAAATGGAAGCACCTTGATTTGTCTTTACATCAAATCCACACCAAACATTGATTGTCTCTATCAAAAAGAGTTATGGGTTTTGATAAGTGCAAACTAGTCATTTAATAAGCAAATGTGTCTTGTTACAAAAGCAAGTAGGATGTGGCACCAAGAGTTTTCATATATTAAATAAGTCAGCAGCCTGCATACTGGCATAAGCAGAGACCTAGTTACTGTCCTGAAATTAAGTTTTTGCTGTGATTTAGGTATGGCAAGACAAAGAGATCTTTTCAACTATTGAAAAGATAGTTTGTTGTTCTCAGAGACCCCAAATGATAGAGGCATGCCAGAAACACTGTCTTGGGTAAATGAAGGTTTGAGTTAACGTGATCATTGTTTACAGTCTCAGACTTAAAAGAGGCCCAACATATAGGTGTATTGAATTAATGCCAACAAAGAAAAAGAGAGATATACATTGCATTCTTAGGTTAAACTAGCTGCAATGGAAATGCATCCTCTGAGCAACCCCCTCTATTAGATATTGCCCCACTGAGCCTGATGTTTTCAACTGTATGGTTGAACATACCAGCCTATTTTTCTGTTGAAAACCTTGCAGGTTATAAGCCATCATCAACTGACACCATTGTCAGTTGAGTGATACAGAGTGAAGATTGACAAATAAAACACGGAGAAACATCTGGTGAGGGCAGGCCATGTAATCACAAGTGCATAATTGAGGACTATGAGGTAAAACAAAGCCAGTCACTTCAACAGTTTTACAAACGGAAAGAGTCCTGTAATGTACAATGCAAATGTGTTGCTACCAAATTAAAGATGTATCCCTGGAGTTAGAGGTACCATCTGGAATTAGAGGGTGATTGCATACAAGGCCTAGACACCCACGTTCACAATCAAGGATAGGATCTTTGAAGAATGTAAGCAGGCCTACTGCACCAAAACTATCAGCAGTCTTAGGATGTGAAAGAAATACTGAATGTGGAAATACATAATTTAAATTTTCTTATGTATTAGTTTAGACTTGATTTGTCTTCACATCAAATTCACATTTGACATCAATCTCACTCCATGCAGGCTGCTAAGACTACAGAGCATCAAGAGCATCTCCTTGAGGTACTAGGGAGGCAATGGGAAGAGATTATCTGTCTTAAGTTTAGGTTAACCAGATAAAGAGCCTGGGCTGGGGATTCCTACTCATCATGGAAGACGTCTCATTGTTTACTCATGGGAGAGTGCCTTCTGTAGAAGGAGGTAGAAAAGTGAGATAAGGAAGCACACAAATGCTAGATAAGGATGTGAAGACCGACTTTATTCTGATCCCCAAGAGAACTCAAAAGTTGAATTATACTACTGAGTAGGTCCAGCTTTGAGCCTGGTGAGGTGAAGGGGGTGTACCAGTCTTTTACAAAATCTCATGTTAGTTGAATTACCAGTATGGAAGGGCTAGAGGGATAATTTATATTCCAGGGTGTTCCCTTTGGCTTAGGTCAATTCTCTAGAGAAGGAGGCGGCCATTGGCCATTAGGAAACCATATTCACAGCTAGATATGGCTACATTTGCTAGGTAAAGGGAACCTGGGTGGGCATTAACAGCATCTATACACAATCTCAGTAATGGTTTTCTGATCTGGTATATATCTTTTGCTATGGGTTTTGCTGGTTCAATTTTTAAATGAACTCTGTTCATTATCTACAATATTTGACCCAGTCTAGCCTAGCTCTACCCTAATTCACCCAAATAAGTTAGCTTTTTTGTCAATAATCTAAGGAGATTTTATATATGAGTTAGATACATATGCCTTTGAGTGAATGGAAAATCTTATCTACCAGTTATAGGGAGGACTATCTCTTGAAACCTATGTACTTTCATCATTCTTGTTTCCCAGTTCTTTGATACATTTTTATTTCTTAATATTAAGTTTTGCTTTCTTTGTATCTCTATCATTATTATACTTTTTTGCCTTATAAAAAGAGAATTATGTTTATTAATAATTCTACCCACACACTACAAAGAGAATTGCTAAAAGACTAAGATAAAATTTTCACCATGAGACTTATAATAATAATGTTTACTTCCTTATTAACACGCTTAGGATATGAAAATGGGGATAAATTCGCAGAAGACAGCAGAGGGAAAAAAAAATCCCACAAGTGAATGGTAAACACAAATATTTGAGCTAAGTATATGCATTTGTATAAAGAATGGGTCTTAAAAAATAGTTCTATTTCAGAAAACTAAGACTTTGTAAATATGTTACAATGTATCAATTTAAACAATCTTTTTGAAAGCGCTATAAAATAAGAACATGACTGTCTCAAGGAAAATCATAGCCATCTTGTTATAATATAAATACAAGAAATGAGCCTCCTTTAAATTCAGAAATCTAATAATGCCTATATCCATAGTTGGTGCTCAGAGACTTTTGAATATTCCAGTTAGAAACTTATGTTCTGTAATCATACCACATCAGTAAGGAAAATAAAATGTGCAACAAAGATATTCTTCTTTGTGAATTACTTTTGTTTTTAATTTAACCATTTATATGAATTTTCTTATTTAATAATATGAGATTTAAAAAACTCATATTCTGTCTATTTGGTGCATTTCTCATAAAGATAGAGTGAATAGCACTTTTCAAATTTCATTGTAAATTATAAGTAGGTTCACGTATATAAAGTAATCATGCAGGTCTCTGAGCTGGTAAGGATAGTGCTCACTAACATAATCCTTTTTAACTAATATATTCCTTAGTTGTATGATTTTAAACAGAGAGTTTTAATCTCAGGTTGGAGATTTTGGTTCTTATTTTGGTCTTTACATACATGAAACAAAGGTTTTACTTTAATCTATATACAAAAAAAAATAAGTGTTTCAGATCATCCATCCTAGGCTGACCAGTTTATTCATGATCAAGTAAAAATTACCTCCACATGGAACATTAGATATTTTTCAGTGGAAAGTGATCGGGACTCTTTCTAACATAGGGTTCTCAGCCTTGGCTACATCTTGAAATCTACTGACAAGATTTTAAAACAGAGAGCTTCCTGGGTCCTATCCCCAGAGATTTTGGGTTAATTGACTTATGCGTGGCCTGAGTATTAGAATTTTTCAAACCCTTCCAGGTCTGCCTGTCTTTCTTCTTTTCGTCTCCTCTCTTCCCCTGCCTTCCCCTCTCCTGCTCTCCCCTCCCCTCCCTCTTCTTTCTTTCCTTCCTATCTTTTTTCTTCAGACAGGATCGCTCTCTGTTGCCCAATCTGGATGCAGTGGAATAATCATGGCTCCCTGCAGCCTTCAACCCCTAGTCTTAAAGAATAAACTCTCAAGTAGTAGGTGGCAAGTGCCACCATACCTGGCTAATTTTTTATTTTTATTTTTTGTAGGGACAGAGTCTCACTATTTTGCACAGGCTAGTCTCAAACTGTTGGCCTTAAGTGATCCTCTGGCCTTCCCCTCCCAAAATGCTGGGATACAGGTGTGAGCCACCATGCCCAGCCCTTGCCAGGTATTTCTAACATATAAATAAGGGTGCAAACTACTGGAAAAGTTCATCTGTATCTGCCCAGACTGTGTTAAGGACTCAGCTTTCCAGGAGGTAAAGTGCTTGAGTTAATGCATGAAATGAAAGAGTGTGCTTGCTATGAAGACCATTCTCTTAGAATCTTATACTGAGGTAAGATTTAGGGTGATGAGCTTCTGGCATTTGCTCCATAAATGATGGAATTTAGAAGCAATATATTGCTCTGCATATATTAAATTTTATATTAATTAAATCACTGCATACGCATTGCTTTAGAATTTGCTTTTTCACTTAACATTGTTTCTAAATTTCGTTCATGCTACTATGATTATATTTAATTTCTTGTCTCTTTTAAAAAGCATTACTTTCTATTAATATGACATTTTATTTTGGTTTTTATATGTATTTGGTATTTTTTTGTTTGTGAATACAAATGTTGCCATAATAAACATTTATATATGTATACTTAGAATTCTTGGATTGCAAGCTATCTATTATAGCTTAATAGATAAGTGCAAAATTTACTTAATAGGTAAGTAATTCACTTAATATTTAAGTGCAAAATTTACTCCCAAGTACTTGTACCATTTTACCTTTTACTAGCATTATTTAAAGATTCTACTTGCTAAACATCTTTCCCACTATTTCATCTTATGAACATTTGAAAGTATTGGTCAGATGCTGAGTATAATGATCTCATTGTAGTTTTAATTTGGATGCCTTTGCATACTCATAATATAAGGCATCTATCATATATTATTGATCATTTGTGTTTTCCATTCTCTGAGATATTTATTCTGTTTTACTGAGGGGCTACCTGTCTCTTATTTATTTATAAAGTTTTAAAAATTATACTTTCTGTATAACAATCCTTTTCAGCTTTATGCTATGCAAATGTTTTCACCAACTTTGGTTTACCTTTCTGCACATCAGTTCTAATTTTTAACGTAATGGAACGTGTAGCATGTCTGGTTTTCGAGTTTTTGCATTTAATTAAGGAACAGTTTCTTCCATCAATATTAGATAAACATATTCTACTATATTATCTGTAGTAGCTTTATGGTTTTCTATTTTTATATTATTATGAATCTACCTGATTGATTTTTTTTGTTTGGTATACAGTAGAGATTTAATTTTATTATTCAATAAGGGTAATTACATTTTGGACTCCACTTGGTATCTTTTTTGCTGGTGAATATAAATATTGTCATAATGAACATTTATATACATGTATATCTAAAGCTTGAGTCCCTGGTTTGTAAGGGCTTATGTTTTTATATACACAGGGGTCTTTTTTAGAGGGATGGGGGTTCTCTGTTCCATTGCATTAGTTTATTTGTCTATCCAAAGTTAACATTTTGGATTAATTTCTATGCCGTGTTACTCATAGTAGGTAGATGGGTGGAAAAGATACGATACCTTTCCTTCTCATCCTAAAGATCATGGCTGGCACTCCTACAACTAAAGACAGAGCAAGAGAAAGGTATAGCAAACCTACGTGAATGTTCTTAATGTGTTAAATTCAGTTTGCTGGTATTTTGTTGAGAAGTTTTGCTTTTATGCTTATCAGGGATATTGACCCTTAATTTTCTTTGTTGTTGTTGTGTTCTTGCCTGGTTTTGATATCAGGGTATTATTGGCCTCATAGAATGTGTTGGTATTTCCTCTGCTTTTCTTGTTGAAATAATTTGAGTAGAATTGGTATTAGTTCTCTAAATGTTTGGCAGAATTCAGCAGTGAAGCCATCAGGTCCTGGCCTTTTCTTTGATGGGAGACTTTGTAATTACTATTATGGTCTTATTACTCATTGTTGGGCTGCTCAAGGTTTCTATTTCTTCATTAATCAGTCTTGGTAAATTTATGTGTACAGGGATTTATACATTTCTTCTTTGTGAGTGTACAGTTGTTTATAGTATTGTTTTATCATTATTTGTATTTCTGTGCATGTCTCATTTTTCATCTCAATTATATTTGAAGTTTTGTTCTTTTTTTTCAGTTAGTCTAGCTCAAGGTTTATTAATTTTGTTTATCTTTTTCTTGAGTTGGAGTCTCACTCTGTCGCCTAGACCGTAGTGCAGTGGCATGCTCTTGGCCACGGCAGCCTCGACCTGGTGGGCTCCCGTGATCCTCCTGCCTCAGCCTTCCAAGTAGCCGGAACTACAGGTGTGTGCTACAACGCCCGGCTAATTTTTGATTTATTGTAGAGATGAGTTCTCGCCAAGTTGCCTGGGCTGGTCTTGAACCCGCAGGCTCAGGCAATCCTCTCGCCTTGTGCTGGGATTACAGGCTGAGCCACCTAGCCCGGCCTGTTTATCTTTTTAAATAATCACCTCTTTGTTTTCTTTCTTTTATTTTGTTTAGTTTCATTTTGTTTATTTCTCTTTTGTCTTTATTATTTATTTCCTCCAACTTATTTTGGGTTTAATTTGCTCTTGTTTTACTATTCCTTGAGATATGTTATTTATTTGAGATCTTTTTACTTCTTTGATGTAGAATGCTTTATTCTATTGTGGCCAAAAAAGATACTTGATACTTTTTTCTTTTTTATAATTTTAGATTTGTTTGTGGCCTAACATGTGGTCTCATATGAAAAAATGTCTCAAGTACTGTTGAGAAGAACATGAATTCTACAACTGTTGGGTAGAATGTTTTGTGACTCTTAGGCCCATTTGCTCTAAAGTGCAGTTTACTTCCAACATTTCTTTGTTGGTTTTCTCTCTGTATGATCTGTCTGTTGCTAAATGTGAGTTGTTGAACTCTCCTACTATTATTATATTGCAGTTGATGTCTTCCTTTATGTATTTTAATATTTGCTTTACATATTATGTGCTCCAGTGTTGGCTGCATATATATTTACAATTATTATATGCTCTTCCTTTATCATTTTTTTATTATATAATGGATTTTTTTTTTGTCTATTTTTAAAAATTATTTTTTACTTAAATGCCATTTTGTCTAAAAATGTATAGCTTCTGCTCTTTTGGGGTGTGTTTATCTGCCTCCATTTGGATGGAATGTATTATTCTCTCCCTTCATTTTCAGTTTATGCGCTTTCTTATGGGGAGAGTGAGTTTCTTGTGAACAGTATGCAGTTGGGTCTTGGTTTTTTATTCATTCAGCCATCCTATATATTTTAATTGCAGAATTTAGTCCACTTATGTTCAAGGTTATAGACAGGAACCCACTACTTCCATGTTGTAATTTGTTTGCTGATTGTTGTAGTTCTTTTATTCCTTTCTTCCTTTCCTACTGCATCCTTTATGGTTAAATAATATCCTCTGGAAGTTTGTTTTTTAATTTCTTTATTTTTTAAGAAAGAAAAGTTTATTTAAAAGTAAATGAGAGAGAAAGAAGGGAGAAAGAAGATTCACCTCCCCAAGGTGGTGGAGGGTGTCACAGCCAGGAAGCATGGCAGCAGCCATAGCTCCAAGAGCACATGGCCACACCAGAGCCTAGCAAGGCTGTGGCCCAGAAGTATGTTTTAATTCTTTGCTTTTTTTTTGTTTTTAGTGCATCTGTTATAAACTATTGTTTTGTGGTTAGTATGAGATTTACAGAAAACAGTTTTTAGTTATAACAAGATATTTTAAACTGACGACAGTTTATCTTTGGGAGCCCAGCAGGTCGAGGCTGCGGTGGCCGGGAGCGGCCACTGCACTCCAGTCTGGGCCACAGAGTGAGACTCCAACTCAAAAAAAAAAAGAAAAGAAAACAAGGAAACAAAAACTAAAAAATTATGTCCTTTAACCCTGTCTCCCTCTCACATTTTGAACTTTTTTGACTTCTCTCTTGATTTTTATATTGCCTATTTCTTAAAAATTATATTTATTCTTATTGTTTTTGTTAGTTTTACCTTTTAATTTTCATACTAAAAATATGAGTGGCTTACAGAACACAATTGTTTTATCAGAGAATCTGTAGGAGCTGTGATTATGACTATTTTAAACACATTATTTTATTTGTGTTTTTATATGTTCGTCTTTATAATTATTGTCATAAGTTTTTAAATAATATTAGTCTTTTAAAAAGTTCTTTTTTTGTTTTGTTTTGATTCAGTCTCACTCTGTCGCCCAGGTTGGAGTGCGGTGGCATGCTCATGACCACCGCAACCTCGACCTGCTGGGCTCAGACAATCCTTCCGTCTCAGTCTTCCAAGTAGCTGGAACTATAGGCACATGCTACCGTGCCCAGCTTATTTTTTGATTTATTGTACAGGCGAGGTCTCACCAAGTTGCCCAGGCTAGTCTCAAACCCATGAATTCAGACAATCCTCTCGCCTCAGCCTCCCAAAGTGCTGGGATAACAGGCTTGTGCCACTGAGCCTGACCTAAAAAGCAGTTTTTTATTCATCTTTCTTTTTAACTTTTGGTCCCATGTCATGACTCTTTTCTTTTTATTTTCTCTTTTCATATTCTTTTGATATATTCTGATTCATTTTCTATTCTAAAATAACATTTAAAACGTGTTTTTAAATCTAAAATGTTTGTTTTATCAAAGTATTTTATAAGCCAAATACTATAATTATTTCTTAATGGTTCACATAAAAATGTGTTTATTCTCTTTATGACTTCATTTTGATCCAGGATTTACTTAAATTTGCATTTTTAAAAATTCTAGCTGAATGGTATATTCTAGTTTTCTTTTAAAACTGTATTAATTTAAAGCTTGTTTTACTATAACTGTCATTTTGAATTTATAAGAATTTGCATGAATTTTTATAAATGATGTGTGCTTAATATTGCTCAAGGATATATTTTTAATATGCTTATCATGCTAGGCTTATTAATTGTGTTCTTAATATTTTTCAGTACTTTCTGGTTTCAGTCAATACACCTCTCTATACAAAAGTAATATGTTAAAATTATATTGTTTAGGTGAATCTGATAATCTCTACTTTAATTTTGTCAGCTGGTTTTTGCTTTACACAAGGCTCTATTACATGGTACATAGAAATTAATAATTGGTTTTTTACATTGAAAACATCAAATAATTTGTCAATATATGACTTTTTTTATTCTTAATGTTATGTTTTATTTAGTCAAATTTTCTGTTCTCATGAGGCAATACCACCTTTCTTTTGGATAGGATTTGACTGATATATAGTTATTTGTTTTTTAAAATGGCAGCATGACAACTTCTGATTGCAACTTCAGGTTTTGAGTGTATTTCCAATTTTCATGATAAGCGATATGTTTGGATTTATTCTACCATCTTCCTTTGGACTTTGTGCAAGTCTTCTAAATGCTGTGGTGAATGGTCCTAGGCTTTGTCTCTTGTTTTTTACATCTTTGACAGTCATATAAATACAAGGTGTAGAGCTCACTTACTCAGAATCCCTGAAATTGATGAGATATATGAAGAAGCCATCAATCATGTCATCAGACAAGTGAAGTGTTTCCTCTTACCTCAGATTTCCTTAGAAAGCTGTAAGCACTTAGCAAGCTGATGCTGCTGTTGAAACATCCAGGTTACAATGTATAATTGGTTTGGGATACTGAGAACTTGGGCATGTTTTTATAAAAGGGACATTTGAATTATTGGCTATGTATTCCTGATTTGACTAAGAACAATCATCTGTGCTGAAATTTTCTCAGTGGCTCTGGAAAGTGGAAATGCTGCTGGATGGCCCGTCTGCTACTCAGTTCCCTGCCATCCTTGGACATGCTGGTGCTACTTGGCCCCATTTTATAGCTGTTCCGCTACATGCTGCCATCTCTGTGCTTCCCTCTTTTCTTCTGTGCCAATAATCACAGCTGCAGCTGTTTGTTGCTGGCTTTCCCAGATGTTTTTTTTTTTTTTTTTTTTTTTAGGATGGCAACAGGAGTAAGAAAAAGCTGTGGTGATTTCAGGGGGTTGATAAATGAACAACAGAAAGCTAGACTTGGAGTGTTTCACAAATGCTCTCACCACTTTCCAGTGGCCCCGAGGGTGATTTCTAGTTTTTCACCCTCCATGGAGTCTTACTTCCTGACTTGGCCCCTTTTCATTCACTCAGTAAACAGTTGTTTCAAATTTTATTGATGAGCTACAATTTGAAAACTCTAACAGAAAAATGGTAATGCCTTTTCTCATTTCTCTTTTTTAAACACTAAGGTGCAATTTATTAAAGTATACAACTAACCATACAGCTTGATATATTTGCTATATATATGCATTTCTGTAAAATTACTGCCAAGATCAAGCTATACAAATTTTTATTTCTCCAGTAGGTTCCCTTTTGTTCCCTTCAAGTCAATATCTGTGTCCACTGACCATCAGACATAACCACTATTCAGACTTTCATTACTACCAATTTGGTTACCAGGTATTGAATTTTATATCAAGGATACATACAGTATTTTTTGATGAAACTTATAATCCATATAAAACTATGGCCCTTATACTTTGATAGGTTGTGATGGGAAAACTCAGAGATAAGAACCAATAAAACTAAAACCAGGCTTTTAAAAATGTACTAGAAAGGATATAATGGCATATTCTTTCCCACAAAAGTATAAACTTTAATATACACATCAAAGAGTCTAAGGGCTTGTCAAAAGTTATCATTACAATAACACAACAATGTTGTGTTTAAGAAATTAAACAGGCAGAATTTATGACTACCAATAAAACTTTATCTTGAATACCTAAAATGTTGTAACTAAAAATAAGACACTATGAATATTGCCACATAACTTAAGGACAAATTTAAAAGCAGAGGAAAATTTAAGATATAAGCATGCAAATATATTTATGCGTTCGGGCAGATTTGTGCTAAGTCATCAGATCCATATCTAACCTTAAAATTTCTGAAACATGGAAGTTAGTGCTCTTTGATTCTATCTTTTCTTTTTTAATTTTTTTATTTTAAAGATATGGGGTACCAGTCAGGATTAGGTATACAAGTAGTCATTGTACAGGTAAAGTTTGAGTCTTCATTTGGTCCCCAGTTTGCCTGGTTTGAGGTCAGGTACCTTTATTGATTGTGATTCTAACTTTTCTTAACTATCTAAACAGCTAAGTTACCTTTACAAAACTTACAAAAACTTAGAAAGCAAATATATAGACTTTTAATTTTTTCTGAAGGCCTTTAATTGCCTACATTGGTAAATTTGTATATTCAGCTAGTTTAATATATTGAAGGAAAATTAGTTTATTATTAAAAGTATCAAATACTTAATGTATACTAGATGAAAAAAATATAATAAATGTCATAACTTTTTTCTGTGTTCTAGCATCTGGAATGCATTCCCTTTTGTTCATTGGGTTTTAAGAGTTAAATCAAGTGGTTTAAGGACTATAGACTACTAGGCTTATATCTTTGTGTAGTTTTAACTTCTCCATTACATTGAGAAGCTCGTCTTTTTCTATGCTTAAAGATTCTTCAGATTAAGAAATGTCTCTGTCATTGCCCTGACCCTTCATTAGGATTTAACACAGCAAATGTATGAATTAATTTACATTACTAGATTGTCATTATATGATAGCTCTGAATTTTAGGGTTTTCTTTTGTCTTTCTGAATTTCAATGTGAAAAATATATTAACAAATTTTTAATAATCTTACACAATTTAAGTGAAAAAATTTTTTAAATGCTAATTTTATTTTAATATTAAGCAGTGTTCTTCACAACAGCTCTCTGAAATGGATTCAATTATGATTACAGATTCAATTCTGATGCACAGAGACAATATGTAAAATTCCCAAGGTCACTGAGTTGGTAGATAGAGAAGACTGGCTTTGAACTCCAGTGCCTGTACTCTTAGCACTGTACAGCCTTTTTAATAATAAGAGCTAGATCTGAAAAACTTTTCCTACAGTGCAGGCTTTAGCACATTTTTTTCACTGTAAGGACCTTGATAGTAAACATTTTAGACTGTGGGCCATATGGTCTCTGTCACAGCTATTTAATTCTGCCGCTATTACATGAAATCAGTCATGGAAAATATATAAATGAATAAGTATGGTTGTGTTCCAATAAAACTTTATTTATGGCCACTGAAGCCTCAATTTTATATAATTTTTACATATTACAGAATGTCACTTTTGAATGTTTTTCCCCAGCTACTTGAAACGTAAAAATTAGTCCTTGCTGATGGGTTGTACAAAAACAGGCAGCTGGCCAATTTGTACTACAAACCCTACTTTGCCAATACTTCTAGAGTGTAATATAGTGACAGCAAGAAAACTGAAACATGGAAAAAAAGATCACATTATATAAGGATAAGTTTCAAAGCAATTGGCATGTCTCAATTGAGATCAATAATTGCTAGGTTGCTGCAATTTTCTCTTTATAATCAGAATTTTGCTAACATCATTTATTTCTTCTATTCACGTTTGAGGCAGGGCAGATAATCTTAAAATACAAATAGATGCTCTTTTTTCTACATAAAAACATTTGTGTATTTCATGAATTTAAATCACACATCTGTAAAGTAAGAAGCAGCTACAGACACATAAGAAACTGGATATTAAAGGTGATTTCAATGTGTTTCATTGCCAACAAATAATTTTTTAAATAGGAAAAATAATCAGTATCGTCATGTATTAAATGAAAGTATAATCAGATTTTAAAGACTTATTACTGAGGGTTTACAATTGAAAGTCAGATATGCTCAAGCAAAAATCGAAGAAAGTGATCTAAAATGCCAAAAAAAAGGTAAAACACTATTTCAGCAAAGTTGAAAAATTAAGCATTGATTATAAAAATCAGATACTGAGGGAATATTCTACCTTTTGCCTCTTTCAAATGATGTAAGAAAATCTTTCAGAAAAGAATAAGTAAATTTGGCATTGATAAAAATGATATTTAGAAATTATTTGATATTTTAATCTTAATATGTTCTTCTTTTCCTATGAGTGGCTAATAAAATAGTAATAACTTCTTGTTTATTTAACTGTAGAGTAGTTCAGTAAAGGTGTGTGAATATTACTGTCAATATGTCAAAAATAAATGCTTTTCTTGCTTTAAAAAGTTTGGTGCTCTATTTTGAGGACTTTTAATAACTTTTCATGATAGCATTTGAAATACAACTGCATTTAGAGCACTATGTGAAAATCACTGCAGTGAGAGAGATGCAAAACTTTCTCTGTGGCTGATTAATTGGTGTATAATGGAAGTATAAATAAAGGCAAGAAATTCACTGCTAGTTTTATGGTAATACTAATTGAACTGTGACTTACATACAGAATCAAGTTGAGCTAGACTCAATTCATATACTGAAATTCAGAAGATATATATTCAATGGTCAAAATGAGAAAAAAAATTGCAAGTAAAGTAATAGCCTGTTTATACTATGCCACCTTTTGGGTCTCATTAAACAAATAAACAACAAAGAGTACGGATGAAGGAAGGATGAAAAACATTGTGGCGAGGAATCATAATGCAGAACAGAGGATGATGACTGGCATCCAATTTGACAGTCATGGGTTTAATTGACTAAATAAAGATCAAGACTTACCATCAGGCAAAATATCTAAATGCTATAAGCTTCTGAGAGCCAGCACTGCCTGGGTGACTGCTTGTCCTGAAAAGGGAATGTTAAAAGATGATTTCTCAGCATTTTCTTGCTGAAGTTATGATGACCCTAGATCAATACTCATCTGCTTGCCTTAACCATTTCCGAGCTAACAGCTGTACCAGATAGAATTATCTTGTTCAGAGAGATGTTGGAAGCAAAAAAGTTACACCACCAAGCATATATATAGATATTATAGAAAAAGAAAGTAATAATTACAATACTCAAAATAATGCTCTTCATAAAAAATAAATCAGCCCAGGTAACAAAAAGAAATATACACAGATACATTTCCATACTCTTAAAATAATTTTAAAATGCGAATCTAAAAAGTCTTAAATAAATGATACAAACAATTTCTAACGTGATTTTTTTAAAAAGTAGATGAAGCATAAGCAAGCTAAACACACACAAATAGAAAGAAAATAATAACAAATTCTGTACAGAAATGAAAACCACATTGGAACCAGCTTAAATGGCTATTAGTGATTAATGGGAAAAAGAAAATGTGGTATACCTACACCATGGAATATGATGCAGCCATAAAAAAGAGTGAAATCACATCCTTTGCAGCAACACGGAGCAGGGGATCATCATCCTAAGTGAACTAGCTCAGAATCAGAAAACTCACCACCATATGTTCTCACTTATATGTGGAAGCTAAATGGCCACAAAGATGGAAATACTAGATACTGAGTACACTACAAGAGGGGAAGTGAAGAGGAGGGTTAGGGTTCAGAAATTATCTGGGCCATTGCCTTGCTAGAGTCTGGTGTGGCCATGTGCTCTTTGAGCCATGGCTGTCGCCATGCTTCCTGGTTTTGGTCCTCCTCCCCCACCTTGGGGAGGTGAATCTTCTCTCTTCCTCCTCTTTCTCTCCCTAACTTACTTTTAAATAAACTTTTCTTTCTTAACATTAAAAAAAAGAAAAGAAAAAAAAAGAAATTATCTATTGGGCATAATATTCAGTATGTGAGACGCAGGCCACCTAAAGTCCAATCCCCACCAATACGCCATATGTCCATGGAACAAACATGCACTTGAACCCTACAAATCTAAAATACAATTTTTAAAAAATGATACAAACTTAAAAAAAAGGAACCAGAAATAGGTAGAATAAATACCATTGAAAATATAAATAATTTCACACACACAAAAAGAAAGCAAACATAGGGAAAACTACACATGAAAAATACACAAAAAAAGTTAAAAACCAGAAGTGATTGATGAGATAAAAGACATGGAAAGACACAGGACATAAAACATGAATGTGATTGGATTTCTAGAAGTAAAGAAATTAAATATAAGAAAATAAAGGAAAAAGATATGTCTTGAAATATTATATAAATTGAATCTCTACACCAAAGATGCAAAATATGTTCTAGAAAGTTGATATAAAATGAATAACAGTGGCCCCTCTGTGGTTAACATTGAACTTGAAGAATCAAGGAATAATCCGATGGTCTTCAGGCAGAAAATTCAAGTTATGTATAAGATGAAAGCACAAAATAATGCTTCAGGAATCTTTTCAGCAAATTAAATATTAGCCAACAGTTAAACGATATATAAAGAGTGTTCCAGGGAAGAAATATATCCTAAACATTTTATGACAATTGTATCTTATTTATATAAATATGAACTGAAAGTCTTTTCTAACGTACTTGTGATCAATGAATGCAGCCTCTATAAAACTTTCTTGAGAAAGAAAATTTCTTGGTTAAAATATTCAACCAACTAAGTGAGGGATCAGTGTATATGAATCAGGGATGAAAAGCATGACTTGAAAATAATTGTTTATTTATATAGAAATAAATTCTAAACATAAAATTCCATCAAATCAACTTTGGAAGTTAGGGACATAGAATTGGCAATTGTGTAAACCTTGGTAGTGTGGAGCAAAAAAGCTTGAGAAATAGAATACAGAAAGGTCGGTAGGTTATAATATCCCTCACATCCTCAACTTCATACAAGAGACAATTATGCATCTTCTAAAAATTGTAAATATTGGCCAGTCTCGGTAGTTCATGCTGTAATCCTAGCACTTTGGGAGGCTGAGGCTACTTGGCTGAACCCACAGGTTCGAGATCAGCCAGGGCAGCTTGGCGAGATCTTGTCTCTACAATAAATCAAAAATTAGCTAGCCGTGGTAGCTTGTGTCTGTAGTTCCAGCTACTTGGAAGACTGAGGCGGAAGGGTGACTGTGAGCATGCCACTGCACTCCAGGCTGGGTGATGGAGTGAGACTCCAACTCAAAAAAAATAAAATAATTAAATTAATAAACAAATAAAAATGGTAAAGTTAGCAGTTTATATATGCTGATTAAATTTATACAGTACATTGTAAAACAACAACCTGAAGGAGAAATGATTTAAAACAGAACAAAACCATATATCAAAAAGAAAGGAAAAGTGAATGTACAAAATGAATAAAATGATGACAGGGTGAAACCCCCAAATATTCATAATAAATATATAATGACTATTACATAAATCAATACAAAAGAATATCTAGATTTGATAAGAACACTAATCAAAAATATATGCTTTTGCAATAAAGTAAAGTAAGGTTCACATTCCAGCTCTTTCATTTTTCAGCTGTGTGACAAGATGTGAGTCATTTGACCTCTCTGAATCTGTATAACCTTTATCTATAAGCAGCACTAAAGGGTACCTGTCCCATGAATTATTCTGGAAGAAAAATTAGTGATATTTGTATAATATTTAGAAGAATAACTACTCTTTGAAAATTTTGTAATATTGTTAGATATAATTTAAAAACAGATTAACTGTGATTTGTAAATAAGTATGGAGCATATATACTGTTGAAAATGAGATCTTCAGTGATAGGAATATGCCAAAGATTTGCAGTTAACAGGTTGCAGAGCTGTATGATGTCCTTTGAATGTCTCCACATAGGCCAAAGCAAAACAAAACAAAACAAAACAAAACAAAAAAATTTCAACAGTGGTTTTCTCTAGGGTCTAGGATTGGCAGATCTAAAGAAATTTACTTGAAACATAATTCTATTAGTGTTCATTGGATTGTTTTTACAATGAAAATGAATGATTTTGAGCCGGGCTCGGTGGCTCAGCCTGTAATCCCGCGCCTTTGGGAGGCTGAGGTGAGTGAATTGCCTGAGCCCGTGGGTTCGAGACCCACCTGGGCAGCAAGACCTCATCTCTACAGTAAATCAAAAAATCAGCCGGGTGTGGTAGCGCACGCCTGTAATTCCAGCTACTCGGAAGGCTGAGGCGGAAGGATCGCCGGAGCCCAGCAGGTCGAGGCTGCGGTGGCCGGGAGCGGCCACTGCACTCCAGTCTGGGTGACAGAGTGAGACTCCAACTCAAAAAAAAAAAAGAAAATGAATGATTTTAAATTTATAGGGAGAGAAGTATAGACATTCGAGACATGGCAATAAAAGTCACTTGTGTTATATCTGTTGCCTGTCTTTTCATATGTCTGTATACACACAAAGACATAGCAAAATGGCTTTTCTAGTCTCCACCTTCAATTTCATTCTGTCTCAGTGTCTTGCCAGCTAAGGAAACTGAAAAATGAGTCGACCTGCATGAAGTCATCAGCACAAGTGCTCACCAGCTCTTCTTGCTTTTTTCTTGTTCATCATTTCCCAGAGTCCATTCCCCACCCATCTCCTCAGCTGTCCTTTCTGACCATCAGCCATCTGCTGTACTCTTGTTTAACTTATTTCTGTATTACTCAGAGTTTTCATTACTAGCTTGTTTCGTGAGGCAGCAGAAAATAAACACTGTGAGTTCTACAACCAGAATGCCTGGGTCTAAATTCTGACTTCACCGTTCACTCAGTGGGGAAATTTTTATGTATAAAATGTGAGGATAGGAACAAAATCTATCTTATTAACCTCATGTGGTGTTTTGAAGATTAAATGGTATATACAAAGTGCTGGGAATAGCATCTGGCGCCTAACATTTGTTCAAAAATGCTACCAAACCATTTTCTTCCTCTTTCTCACTCTCTCCTGCCCCCACCCCTCTTTCTAGATCCGTATATCTTCTTCTTATTATTCCCTTTCATCAACTTATTCTAGCTTATTTACCTGATTTATTTATTATATCATTTATTAATTTACATCTTAAATCGCAGCCCCTTATGTGCATAATAGATTTATTCCCAAAGACAGAATAATTTCTTTTTCCTGTATGTTATTAGGAGAGGCAAAAATACATTTGTTCTGTGAAATAATCAATAACATCATCCACTGTATTTAGTGGTTGTTTAAGCAAATCTTACTGTAACGTTCTAAGAAGAGTAAATCTCTTCCTCCGTCCTCTCTGTTGCCAGTGTTTCCTGCTTGTAATGCTATTTATGAAATGCAGTTTTGCAGACATTGTTATGAAGCTAACAAATCGTTCTATAAAAAATGACTCCATTCAACTTATTCTAGCTTATTTACCTGATTTATTTATTACGTCATTTATTAATTTACATCTTAAATCGCAGCCCCTTATATGCATAATAGATTTACTCCCAAAGACAGAATAATTTCTTTATCCTGTATGTCATCGATAAATTCTTCCATGTTTCTAAAATTTTGGAAAGCCATGTGAAATAGGCACTATATTTAAATTGATCTAGCTTAATCAGATTAGACAAAACAATTATTAAAGTATTATACTATGGCTTCCTCCAGAAGTAAATCACAAGAAAGAGAGAATAACATAAGTTTTAGTGCTATTTCATTCATTCATTCGCTGATCTATAAATACTTATAGAGAGTCTTAATTATCAATGGCAGTTGGTATCTGGTTAATTATCGTCTTCTTTGTCTTTATTTGTTAAAAAAAGTAATGATGTTATTATTACTAAAATTCAAAAAGACCTTAACTCACAGATTGTTAAATTACATGATGCAATGAGAAATCACTCAACCTGATGCCTGGAATATATTAAATGTTCAGTAATTGTTTCTGTTTCTTATTCTAGAGGATAGGCCCACACAACACATTTACCTAAGCTATTCACATTGCTTACAAAGTGCAAAGCCAAGTGAATAACATAATAGTGCCAAAGTAAGATGATTCAAGACAAAAATCAACTGTAGGAATACAAAATTGTATTACTTTCCTTCTAGGTCTAAGAAATCTAGTGTGACTATGTCCACCTTCTGGTAGAGTAGCTTTTTGGCTTTTGGCCTATCCTCTTGCCTATCCAAATCCTATTCTCTGCCAATCTTATTTCAAGACTGAAATAATTCCAGGTTTGATTACTGCCAATTCTACAACATTTTACCTGCTTCCTATCAGAAAACTGTAAGAACAGTTTATAATGGAGACATCTCTGTGCCTGCTGTGACAATGAAGTTGTTCCTGTGGTCACTTTGGCTTTTTACTTTGTCTGTGTTGGACATGTCTCTACTTTGGGATTGTCCTGTTTTGTATTTGGATGTAGAGCTCCTGAGATTAATTCCATAAGCCCTGTCCTCCTAAATTACTCAAGGGAGTTTGTTCTGTTATGTAAATTCCTATAGTGTGATTGTCATTTAGCAGACCTTTAGTGAGCAAAATTTAACTCTTAACTCCTATGCTAATTTTATTAGGGATGTAAAGATAACTGCAGATGGCTCCCTATCTTCGAAACCTTCAGCTAATAAAACAATCCTTAGTAATTTTCTCTATTTTTGTTGTTGTTCACATCCCTAAGAGAACAGAGATCCACATTCAGAAACCCCACATCTCATTCAGCCAAAATGGTCATGGAATGTTCCAGGCAAGGGCGCTTCAGCAAAGTAATAATAAAAATAAAGATCACATTTATAGGGAGTATACTGTTACCAAAACCATTTTTCATATATAGACTCCTTTGTTCCACATAGCAATCATAGAAGTGTGCTATGATTGTCTCCATTTTAATGATGAAGAAATATAAGTGCATAAAAATTAACCCAATTCACATAGTTAGTATACTAGAGCCATGTTTTGAACCTGACTTTCTAGTTCCGAAAAATCTCTCTCTCTCTGTGTATATGTAAATATATACACACACACATAACATACATTTATGTGATCATGAGTGATAGATACAAATATGTTTAGATATAGAAATATCACTAGACTACTGGAATGCTAGAATATTCTGCTAGACTACTGCATTGCTGTTCTGAGTTTCAAGTGTTGTAAATTGAATCACATACTACAGCCATTCCAATAAATGTATTTGTGCTTTGATTTCAATGAAACTCTAAATTATAAAGTATAAGCATTTCCTTGACACATAGCTGAAAGATCAATAACTCGTAAAGGACAGTCCATAGTGCAAGTATACTCGTGCCCACTGTATTATCTCCTTGGGTTTATACTTTTGGTGTCTGAATTAGATTACTATTCCATGGCCTACTAACCTTCCTACTTCCTACAGTTAGACTTCTCTTACTTCCTACAAGTAATAATACAAGTAGAAGATTATTTCTACTTTCTGCAACTAGACTTCTCCAATCAAATATAAGACTTCATCCATCAAGGTGAATTTTCTAAAACACTTGATGGTGCTATGAATTTAAATAAGAGTTTATCCTGTGAGCATGAAATTTGTTGATGTAACTGATGTTATGTTTTCGGGAACATATATTTCACCTAGTAAACTGGGAAGGAAAGAATTTCATAAATACCACAAGCTTTAGCACTGAAAGGGAGCAATTTGAGAAGCTAATGGTTGGTATTTTTAGTGCATAAATTACTTCAAAATACAAGACACAGACAGGTATAAAGAGATTATTATAATGTATGAAACAGCTTTTTATATTTTCTTTTCATACTCTTATTTCTAGAAACTTATTATTACATTTAAATTGCTACAGGTTCCTTTGTTGGGCCAGCAATGGTTTAAACTTAATCAATGTCAAGCTTTACAGATTACTTCTTATAGAGTTTTTTTAGATTATCCAAGTATCCAAAATCCATAGCCTTATGCATTCTGTATATTAAACCTGTCAATAGTGTGCATTGATTTGAATCCTAGCTAAATTGCAAGTCTTGAATTCCTGAAGTTTAGAAAAAATCAGAGATATCTAAACTTTGTTTTCTACAATCTCTAAAAAATGTGGAGTGGCAGATTATCTTCTTTTTTCTCTCTAAGAAAGTCATTTCTTCAGCTCATCTTTCCTCCAATCTCTATTCAGTCTCTATTAATGAGATTTCTATGCCCGGGTGATTTTGAACAAGTTAAAAATCTTATTGGATATAAAGAAACTCATGTCTTTTGAACTTTTATCCCTATAATGTGGAAGTGTGATTCTTCAAATGTGAAAAGTACCTATCAATAATTCGGAACTTATAAAGTTATAAGAAATAAGACTGTTTAAATTATAAAAATGAGCAATTAAACCTCACCACCGCTTGTATATTGACTGCTAAATAATAATGAATATTAAAGCAGTAATTGCCAAACTTTCATGTGTCTATAACAATTATTTAGGGTAGAGATTCTTTTTTTAAAATATTAATCAGTATTTTTTAATGGTTTTGTGGGGTACAGTAAAGGGTTAGGTGTACAATTACGTTTCATTCAGGCACCCTGTTGATAAGAGGTGTTTTCCCATCCCCAGACAGATATTTGCTACTGTTAATCCCATCCCCCCCCCATAGTTTCCCAGTACCTGTCGGTCATTTTCTTATAGTATTGCATTGGATGTTCAAGGTCCATTATATGAGTGAGAACATGTGATACTCGGATCTTTGTTTCTGTGAGAGGTCACTCAGTATTATAGACTCTAGTTCCATCCAGGTTGCTGCAAAATTCATGATTCTGTTCTTTTTTATGGCTGCGTAGGATTCCATCGTGTATATGTACCACATTTTTTTAATCCAGTCCTCTTTTGATGGGCAGCATGGTTGTTTCCAGGTTCTTGCTGTTGTGAACAATGCTGCGATAAACATACGTGTGCAGGTATCTTTTTTATAGAGTGATTTGTGCTCTTCAGGGTATATTCCCAGTAGGGGGATTGCAGGGTCATATGGAAGGTCAATTTTTAGAGCTTTTAGGAATCGCCACACTACTTTCCACGGAGGTTGCACTAGTTTACACTCCCACCAACAGTGTAGAAGTGTTCCCAGAAAGAGATTCTTAAGGCACAAGATGATTCTAATTGACATGGGTATTAGGACCTACATTAAAAAAATTAGTTTAAAATAAGATTGCTTTACAATGGAGAAAATTTTAAAGATCTAAAAAAATATGGAACGTGTTAACAAATTCCGAAAGGGATGAAAATCAATATCAACTCTGTTAATAAGTGCAATGAATTGTATCCTTCAACTATAAAACACCGTAATATGTAACTAATTGTGGAAATACACGCTATATGCTCATGCTTGATAGAAAATATTGCGCATGAAGTTTCATTCTTGGTCTTTAACATTTTAGAAATGTCTTAATTTATAAATATGTGGTTAATTTTACAATTTAGGAATTAAATTTGCTTTTTTCTCTAGACTTACTAGAAATTTGGTCAATGTGGTTGAGTTTAGACCAGATGTTAGTTATCACTTGCTAAAATGGTATTATCCTACTGTATACTGGCAGAAATATAGATGGTTCGCAGCTTGCCATTAAACAGCTCAATTTTTAAATCTCAGTGAGAAAAAAACATAACCATTGGTAAATGTTATACAAACTTTGAGAAATCCACTCAGCATTCAACGTTAGCTATAAGATTTGACAAGCTTGGGCAACACTAAGTCTCAGACAGTTTTGTCTATAGCTTGCATCGGACTTATATGTTCTTATCAGCGCAACTTCCAGTACTGTGGCACACCGGCATCGCTATAGAGCATATTAATTATCAGGATCTCAAGAAATGCAAAATGAAGGTTCTTTTGTTGTTACTTAACCTCAAAGTTTATGGAATATCTTAATCTGATAGGTAAGGCATGTGAAAGTGACTTAAACATTAAAAACGGCACATTTTAAAAGACATCTAATACTGTAAATACACATTTTAATATTTCATTTCATAACTGCTTAGTATGGCTTTAATAAGATAATAAGACTTTTCCGAACATTCCCTGTTTTATTTCTATTACAAAAGGCTCCTGAGGCATCTATTACAGAGTTTATATCCAAGAGACTGTCCTTTACACAGATTAATGAAGACCCATCTGTCTCAGTTTTATATCATTGGAATTGCATTCCCTAAGAAAGATATTTAAGATTTTTCTCAGAATTAGAAAATATGATCTATCTTACAACGAATTTTTAGAATATAAGATTATTTCTCGCTACATGAAATATTTGAAAAAAATTATCCTACTTTCCTTTTTCACTATTAATATATTCCTTTACATTTTCTTGGTTAGAATAATGGGAGAATTACAAGGAAGGTGAAATTACTAAAAACATCCCTTTTTTATACAATGAGGCTAAAAAAACCTCATGTTTCTTATGTATTAAAACAATCACTGCTATTGTCTTACATGCTGAACTTTGTAACAAGTCCTAAATCAGGAGATACCACAAATATATGTTCTAGAATATACTTATTTACATTAGAATAATAACTTAATACGTATTAAAGGGCTTCCTTTTTGTGAACCATATCCAGTAATCTTAAAGATATAACAAGCCATTGAGTCAAATGACTACATCTGGGTGGTTGAGGTTAAAGAAACAGGGCTTGGGGATGTTACAGTGAGACTGTGGACAGGAGCTTAATATCAGGACAAGATCTGCTGGCTGGGAATCGCGGTATCAATTCTATAAAAGCAACCGGCTACCAAATTAGACTTGATGAACACAACTGAACAATATGAGTCCAAGTGGCAAAATGGTGTAGTAAACTGCTTAGATCAATTACAGAAATATAATTTAAGACTTAATCCAGAAGATGGAGAATAACTGTGAAGCCATCTAAGGAGAGAATGAAACACAGGGGAATAATTTAGTCTGAAGATTTATTTATGAACAGATGATGGCAGGGGGCATGGGAAAAGGTCCAATATTTCAAGGGAAGAGTAATAGAGAGAAGTTCTTCCTGCTTCCTGTAAGATTAACTATTCTTTTGTATACACATTTAAAGATATTTTTCCTTCTGATATCTTACCAAAATTTTGTTCTTTTCCATTTAATTTAGAGTCCTTTGTATAGTATTTCCATGTCCATGTAAGTGTAGCAAACATCTCTCTGTGCATGGATTGACTCTTGTTTCTGTTGACTTAGTTCAGAACATTTTAATTTTAAAGCAATGTATTAAATATTTCCTTAAAAGCTTATGCTTTTTTTGATTCCTGCCTAAGAAGTTCTTCCACATTCAAAAATATTTTTCTACTCAATATGTTTCAATAATTATTTAGGTTGAATTTTACTGCAGTTTTTGTGTATATGCACGTGTGTGTTTGTGTGCGTGTAGTGTGTGGATCAAGTTTTTAAAATAAGATTCATCGTTTTTTTTGGTGGATATGGCTGAATAACTCAACAGTTTCCCACAGATGTGAAAAACTGTGTCAATCATAAATCGACAGCTCATTTCCTGCTGGGTCTATTTCCAACTCTTTATCTTTTTCCATTGTTTATTTGTCTGCATTATCTGAGTTCTTAGTTTTCATGCTTATTTTATTTCTTTACATCCTCTATATGAAGTGTCACATTTTTAATTAAAGCCATGTGAATTACTTTTATTTATAAGTGATTGTGCAAGTGTTCTTTAACTGCTGATTTGAACGGGGTACTGTATTTACATACCTCTTCTTATACTAGGTCTTAACCCTCTCTCTGGCTTAATCCCCTCCTGGTTCTTCATTGCCTTGCCTTTTTTAAATCTCTGGCTCATTTTTGGATATTCTCTAATCTCTTTGGAAATCATCTCTCAAGCAAATATTTCTTTATTGTTATTATTGTTATTATTATTTTGCCCTGGAAAGTGAAGTGGTGCCTTCGTTCTTTTGCTCTGAGAAAGTGGAATAAAGGCATAGACAATTACATCTGTAAAGTGCAAGGCAGAGAGAACAGAAGAAAATGAAGGCATAGGCCGGGCTCGGTGGCTTAGCCTGTAATCCCAGCACTTTGGAAGGCTGAGGCCAGTGGATTGTCTGAGCCCGCGGATTCGAGACCAACTCGGGCAACTTGGTGAGACCTCGTCTCTACAATAAATCAGAAAATTAACTGGGCATGGTAGTGCGCACCTGTAGTTCTGGCTACTTGGAAAGCTGAGGTGGAAGGATCACTGAAGCCCAGCAGGTTGACGCTGGGGTGGCCGTGAGTGTGCCACTGCACTCCAGCCTGGGCAACAGAGTGAGACTCTGACTCAAAAAAAAAGAAAAAGAAAATGAAGGCATAAAGTGACAATGTATGTTAGGGGATGGTTCAGCTCAAGCAAGAAACAACCCAAATATAGGGGACGTAAGACATAGGATCATTTACTTTTTCTTTAACAAAATGTCTGGCATTGAGTCTTCCTTGAGCTTTTGGGACATTTGTTCTGTTTATCAAGGACCAGGCATTACCTTTCTTCTCTGCCATCCTTGGTGCATTTGCTCTTTCTCCCACAAGGTTGACTGTTGACTGAAGCATCATCCTTAATATGCAATAATTTTAAACAGAATGCAAGTGTAGAAGGGAGATCAATTTTTTTAATTGAGTTTTGTGTGCTTCCACATTTTATCAGAGAAAAGTATTTCAAGATACCACCCACCTCCCAAAGTTGACTTCTTATATATTTCATTGTCCAATAGAGTGATATGCCCATTCTTCAACTAACTGTTAACAAAGGGAAATGTCATTCTCATGTTTTGCCTACAAACTTGTATTTTTCCTCTGATGCTGGAAAAGGAACTCAAATTATCCTCATAAATTATCGTCTTAGTAATAACATAATAATAACTCTTACTGAGCATTTAATCTAGCAGACACTATTTTAAGTACTATATATTTACTCAAGAACCTTAATCCCAACTCTGTGATGGCTCCATTATTATTGTCCCAACATTCTTTCTTTATTTTTTTTTTGAGTTGGAGTCCACTCTGTCACCCAGGCTGGAGTGCAGTGGCATGCTCACAGCCACCCCAGCGTCGACTTGCTGAGCTCCAGCGATCCTTCCGTCTCAGCCTTCCTTCCAAGAGCTGGAACTACAGGGGTGTGCCACCACGCCTGGCTAATTTTTGATGTATTGTAAAGATGAGGTCTTGCCTAGCTGCCCGGGCTGGTCTCGAACCCGTGGGCTCAGGCAACCCACCCGCCTCATCCTCCCAAAGTGCTGGGATTACAGGCTGAGCCACAATGCACAGCCATGCCCCAACTTTCCAGGCAAGGAGAGCATCAGAATTCTCTAATCCAAGTCAGAAAGGAAAAAATAGCTGCTATATAGTAGCCAACGATGGCTGCCATTACACTTTGCACAGTTGAAGGAATAACAGATGTGCAAGTATATTATTTATATTTACAAAAAATGTATTTAAAGGCTTTCAAAAAGGCAATCAATGATACAACTATCAAAAGAATGGGGAAGGGAAGGGAAAGAGAGGGAGAGAAAAGATCAGGAAGTTTGTAGTCGAGCTATATCCTCATTTCTCAGAGTAAAAAGTCTATAGATAGTGGTTTAAATTGATTACAAAGTAGCAGTAAGGGAATACATTTTAGATAAAATTAGGTTTTAAGAAAAGATCCAGTGGATCTCAAAGTGTATGTGTGTGCTGTATGTGTGTGTGTGTGTGTGTGTGTGTGTGTGTGTGTGTGTGTGTGTGTTTCTGCAAGGAGTAGGACAAAATATGAAAATAATTCAGAAGGGATAGTTGCTTTTTATGTCAAATACATATGTTCCATTTTTTGAAAAAATCATGTGAATACTTTACTTGATCAAAACTTAGAACATTTCGTTCACGACTTCACAAGGTCTTCCATTAAGATGAAAGGATAACTGATTATAATAGGTCCTGTATTTTCCACTCAAATATATCAAAAGAGAAATCTATCCATTTTGAAATCCATTCCTTCTCATTTTAGTTTCTTTGAAGCATTTCGTATCTCAGAAATTGACATGCCACATCTTCAATTTACATTATAATTCAGTGAGAATTCCTCTGTCACTTGACTTTGAATTAGACCCTATTATATTCCCCCAATACTGATTCTCAAGCTAACTGCAAAATTGGTAATGAATCAGTTACCTAAATTATTCTCTCTTTGTCATTTTCTGGTTCCCTTACTCTAGATCGCTCTTTCTCTTTCTCTCTCTCTTTCTCTACACACACACACACACACACACACACACACACACACACACACACTTACTTTCCTAAGTGGCATAATTCTTTAACTCAATAGTCCCTTCAATTTTCTATAGGTTCTTTTAAGCATGCCTTGAAAATTAAATGGGTCTTTGGAGCTCCCTGGTAGTGCTCGTGCCTCTGCATTTAACACTGCATAGCCATCTAATAACGTTTTCAACTAAGTCACAATAGCCCATGGGCTATTGATCACATCAGAGTACTCTTAAAGAGGTATACTTGTGAAACAAAACATTCAGTGGGACTTTGAGGGTGATCCTACATTGACATCAAGGGCTGACACTTGAAGACTGAAAGGTTTCGTGTGTCTCAGTTTTTAAAAGGGCTTAAAATAATTGGGATCAGACAGTCACCCAAGGCTTTATGAAGGGGCAGACTAGCCCAAACACAGACAACCACAGTTACAGTTGCCTTAGAAGTTGCCTCTTTGTCTAGGCACCACCTCAGAATCTACCAAAAGAAGATTGAATCCTTCAAGATAGAGCCAGCATTTTATTATACCTGCAATATTGTTGTCATTCAAGACCAGACAATATTAGTCAAGACAGTGACAATCAATAGAAGGGTCTATCAATGGGCAGTTGAAGTGAGAAAGTTGCCATTTCTGCCCAGACTCCATCCTGTTCCTTACACCTGTATAGAAGGGGAAGAGTTATAGTTACTGTAGAACCAGCCCAGATATCAAACTCCTCTTCTCTAAGATGCTGTTGATTGTTCCTCCTGGCAGTTAAATTGATATAGATAAGCTCAGTGATTCAAATGATATCCTGAAATTAAGATGTCAAAACAAGTAGTATATTTTGTGCTGCCGTTACCAAGAGTTGGGCATGCTTCTAAAATATAGTCATACGGTCATAAATGATAAAATTTTCCTTGAAGCTCTGACCCTAAAGGAAATTACAGAGGGCTTATTTTTGTAAACATAAACACACATGAAAATAAACCCCAAAACAGGTTAGTCTGCATTACGAAGGAAGAAATGAAGACTAGACCAAAAATGGAAGCGTGAAGGAGGGAAAAATAAGAGAATAAATAGAGGATTAAACTGATGGATGTACAGATTATGAGTCAATAAGTTTTAGTTTCCAGAGAGGCTGTCTGCTTATTTATTTATTTTTGTTTCCAAGGACAAAATTCCAATAAAGAAAATCAACAGGTTTGATTTACATAGTCATGAATGTCTCTAAAATTACAAAAGTTTCTTTAAGCCCTTATTTCTGTTGCGAGTATGAGGCATTGCTAACCTCCTTCTGACATCAGATCAAACTTCACTTACTGTCCCAAAAAGGCACAACAATTTCTTCTACTCTCAGAGTCTTTTGTGCTTGATCATGGAAGTACATTTTATATACAATAATATTTAATAAGTAATTGTAGTATAAGATCTATATGTTCAAAACTCAGAAATAGTGTTGAGATATTCAGATGAGTTATGCATATGATAAAAATCTACATGGGCTAAAGTGTCTCCTTTTTAAAAAAAATGAAGAAAGAATATAGCAACCACTGTTAGACATATGCATTATACAAAGCAGCTGTTTTTTTACAGTACATTTCATTTCTACCAATGCTATCTTAATTCAGCTCATCTGTGGATTCCAGCAGTGCCAGAAAACTTGCTTTTATTCATCACTATTTCACAGATTCTTCTCTAAATTGAACAAAATTCATGGTGTGTGTCTGAAAAGAAAACTTTACAAAAACCAGTTTTTTGGATTTTATGGTCATTGAGATGTTTCACTGGGAAAAATAATCAATTGCTTAATGTAACTGAAGCAATAATGGCAAAGTTGATATGTCCGATCATCTAAAGAATTGAAAAAGACAAAAAATTACCAGCTCAAAGTTCAACCAATCTTTAGTGCATTTCCCTTTAAAGCAACATTTATTACCTCTATTGATAAATAATGTGCTCCACATATAAATGCTATATAATCCATTTCTATGCCTCACTTGATTCAAGAGCTCCACTCCCTAATTAGGCATCTGTTAGACAATGAAACTTTGTTTTCCTGCACATAATATTGGTCTCTTTACTAATGTAGCTTGAATAATAACTACTTCTTTCTCATGAGAGATTAATTTGATGCCTGAAGTGTCAAGAAAGAAGATTCAACATTTACATTATATTAGTTGTTAAGCTATGAATATGGCATTGTTATTACAGAAAGCCACATATTTTCAAATACAGTAATGGAAGCCAAACACCCCAATAATTTTGAACACAGCACATACTACTTGTGGCTTCCATGTGACATCATGGAGATGGTTTCTAGGACTGGTTTTTTCAGATGCTATCAGTTTTAGACAGACAAATGGATCTTTATCATTCTTATTTGCATTATCTATGAATACGGGTATATATAGCCAATAGCATGTGCATTTTTTGGAAGTAAGAGGGCATTTCTTCAGTAGAAAATTCCCAATATACAAAAATGTCTACTCACCCTTGGTGATTGGCTTTGTAAAAAAAAAAATGTCCAAGGAAAGCTGCCAAGTGAAAAGTGTAGGGTTATGAACCATGTCAAACCCTCAGGTGTCAAGGTGGTCAATTTAGGACAAGCCAAACTGAAAGTAACAATGAAGGCTTTATTCACTATCTATAGTAGTGTAAGAAGAGGCAGAAAGTGTCACCAGCTCCCCAGGGCGCCATTTTCCACACGCAGATGAAGGTCGGATGACATGCAGCACAAGCAAGGGAAGCATCAATGGCCCAGAAGCCCCCCTTCCTTTTGGTGAGCCCAAGGGGTTTCGAGAGGAAGAAAGAGGTGGGCTAAGAATGAGAAGTACTGAGTCAGAATGAAGAAAAGTGTGGTAGTCCGAGTCCTCCATTAACAAGGTCTTGGCAGAGCCTTCTGAAATGTGCCTCAGATGAGTCTCCTGATAAAGAGACCTCCATGCTTGGCCTGGGGGACCTTGAGTTCTTGACTGACACTCCCTCCAGGACACAGTAATGACTGGCTGGGCAGCAAGGCTGGTGTGGGAGGGCAGCTTTCCCCTTGAGGCCTTCCAGACAAAGCTTGTGTAATTGCCTCTGGTCAGGCCTAAAGGATCACACATGGGATTCTGGCCTGGAGTCAGAGTCTTCAAACTAATCTTGTCAGATTCATTCCATAGTTCTGGAGACCTGTGGCAGTCAGGCACAACATAGCAGAAATTCATTTTGCTATTTTTCATCATTCAAACTAAAGCTTGGTGGTTTATTCAAATTTTCTGTTTTATAAAAAAAAAGTCTCATTTTTAGATATTGTTGAATTTGGTATAAGAAGATTAAAGTGATATATAACTGTTATTTCAGTGTCCATAGAATTCCTGACCTCAGACGCTATAGCATGTGACATTTACAATGTGGATGAAATACTCTCTCAGTCTGTGAATGACTGCTTTCTTGGGTTAGAATTTATTGCAGCCTTTGATATAGTTTCTCTGAAAGAAAAACAGGGTTTTTTAAAAAAATACAAATCATGGTGAAGCAAAAAGTATTGGCCACAATGATGCAGTTATACAACAGCAATAATGAGTAAAGCAGAATTATTGTTGAGCTGAAAGTCTTTGAAATTAATAGTTAAATAGTTATTTATTAAAGTGAACTGTACATGAAAAGTAATAAAGATAAAAATTTTACTGAAGTAATTTTCTCTGCATCATGGAAATGTGTCTGACAATATTGAAAAGCAACGCAAAGGAAAAAGCAGTCCTGTTCATCTTCAAATAAATATTTTAAAAGTAATGGATAAATAGAGAAGTTGTACTACCTGTTAGCCCAAATAGTTATTTCCTTACAAGAAATTAAAGAATTTAATAGAACACAGTTCCTGTCTCATGTTTAAGTTAGGCTTATTTTTAAGCAAAAATTTATATGGAACTATAAGAACAAAATACGAGCAGGAAAATTAACTTAAAATCTGTGTGTATTATAAATAGGCACCCCATACATATATTTAAGTCCTAATCCTTGAAAGGTATTATTTATTGCCATTGCTTTGTTAAACTCTGGTGTGCCCACGTGGCTCTTTGAGCTATGGCCACCATATTTCCTAGTTTTGTCCCCCTCCCCTACCTTGGGGAGGTGATTCTCTTCTCTCTCTCTCTTTCTCTCCAATTTCCTTTCTAAATAAACTATATTTTTGAATAAAAAAAGAAAGTTGTTATTTATCAATTATTATTTGAGCAATATTTTTGCTTTACATTTTTATCTGTTTAAAGTTAGAGCTTCCTCTGACTTGTCAAAAGATGTGGCGAGAACCTGAGTAAAGCATCAAAAGTATGACAAAAATATATATGTGCAAAATATATGACATAAGAGGAAGTGGTGTACATTATATACTGTCTACAAATCCACATGAATCATTGAGATTATTAGAGCCTAGAAACTAGGTACATGTAGTTGCTATGCCCCAGCTATCGCTGGGTCACCACCATCATGACAATTAAAGTCACTAATCTAATGAGGCCATCGTTAGTGAATATAAATGACTTGAGATTATGTACGAATGTTTAGACAAACCTTTAAAGTAATTACATACTTGGCAGAAAACTGAGCTATGAAAATATTATATTTTTCCTAATTAGAGCTGAACAAAATCAGAAAATACACATGGAACAATATAAACAAAATTCAAGTATACTTGGACTGTCACAGATTATATTTCATTATATTTCTCTTCTCAAAGTAATTTGGTGGTGCAATGTAAAAATTCAACATCCATATCTTTAAATTACTTCCTTCACACTTTATTTATGAAATAGTTTTGTTACTGATGGTCCTGTGAATTCAACAAATGTAAATATTGCAAACGAGTATAACAATAATTTAGTGTCATGTAGGATCAATGCTATTCTTTCAAATATATTTGCCTGCATGATAATTCGAATTATATTGAACATACACATAATATTGAAGTTGCAACTATTCAGTAGAACTAAATACATATTGTCTTATCAAAACACAACATGGACGCTCAAAACAAAGAATCCATTTAGAGCAAAGCAAATCATATTCTTGTCTTGATTTCTGTAAGTATTGCACTTAAACATTAACCATATTAAAAAGAAACCAACAGTGCTGTAACGTTTTGTGTCACTGTTCTGCTAACACATTTTTGGTCCCCTAAAAGGGCAAATAACATAGCAAATTACATGATTTTTTTTTAATGCTAAGTCAAAGACAATTTCTTTTTGTATAAAATTATCTTTAACATATGAATTGAAAACTCAATGAAAGTAAGCATAGAATTCCAAAATTGATTGATATGGCAAAATTCAATTTTTCTCAGCATCTTCTTTGCAGTTTAATCAAATTTGTGAAATTTTGTAACTCTTGCATAATATGTCACAAACTACTTTAAAATACAAATACAAGGCAGAGTCAGACTTATGAGTTGGAAACTAAAGCTGAAAAATTGCCTGAGCTATTTTGCTGTGATCATAATATTTCTGTTTTATCTATTATTCTATAACCCTAATATAAAGTCACAGTCTAGAGTAAACAAATGCCTTCTTGAAAGAAATCTTCTTGCAAGGATTTAAAAAAAAAAAGATTCAGTAGTCAAATAATAATATCATCATGTCTTTATGTCTTTGGCTTTCCTGGAGATGTCCACCTTTGCCTAAAAGTACATACAAGCTTATCTCCAGTTGAGTGAGTTTGAGTGACATTCTTTGTAGACACATCTATTATAGCTATGGCCAGTGTTCTTATGTAATATTGACATTGATTCTCAAGCTTTGAAAATCTATTCAGAGGACTTCTGGTTTTGGCACTATAGTGAAATAGATAATGCAACTCCATCTCCTGACCCAGCCTCCAAAGACATATACTGACTTTGCTAGAAATGTGGGATAAAGTTTAAGAAACATTCTCACAATGAAGAAAAGAAAATCTCCATACAAAAGAAATTAACACAAGGACTTAAATGTGGATTGTTAGAAGATGAGCTGGCATCACTAACGACTGCATGGAGGTCTTAGTTATTGTTCCTTGTAACCTGAGCAAGGATTTAGTATTGGGACTCCCAGGTAGAACTAAGATGCTTAAGACTGCAATCATGTGAAGAGAGTACACAGAGGAAGTCTGCCTTAATTGAACATGGGGTTGACGAAGAAGCAAGTATATCCTCCTGGATCCTGAGTGGGAAAACACATCTTGAGAAGTCAAAGCAATAGATCTTTATCTACTGGGTTTTCAGTTCAGTTTATCTTAGCTACATGGTTCTGGAAACCCTACACTAATAAATTAAAGTAGATGTCGGTCTAGAAGTCAGTGGCAGGTATGGGACACTAGGAAGAAATAAGTGCAAAATCTCTGGCCACTTGGGATTCCCATGGATAAAGCCCTGGGAAGACAAACTCACAATCTAAAGTTAGAAGACACTTGAAAAATATGCCCTATATGAGATAGGCATAGCTATGACAAGCAAGAAGAATAAAATCCCGAAACTTTAAATTAATTAAGCAAACTAGTGAACATTATGAAAATGTGTTTAAAATTACTAACTAAAAGCATAATATAACATTGAAACTACAGGAGCAAGAGACAAATTAAATAAGTAAAAAGGAATCAAAATATTTGAAAAAACGAAACATACGTTTTAGAAATGAAAAAAGGTCATTGAAATTACAGACTTGATTAATGAGTTAAACAACTTATTAGAAAGTGACAAATAGAAAATTAGTGACCTGAAATCTAGATAATAGCTAATATTTACTGAGTACTTACTAAGCCCCACATCTAAGTGTTATATAAGTAATTGTGATGCTATTATTTTTAATCATTGCTTGTTGTTATTTCATTGTTACAATTAGCATATTCATGGATGTGCTCTGGCTGGCTGGAGTTTGTTAGTGACAGATTGACCGGTTCTGTGGTCTCTGCTGCCAACCACCTCTGCTGTTCCTTTGCCTCTGAGGGAATTATGCAGAATCCATGACAGAATAATAACTACATGAACACCCTTTTGAGGTGCACACGCTCCAGGATTTCTTGCTTCTTTCTCTGGCTGCCACATCTCCATCTCTCATGCTTGTTCTATCTCTCGTCTCTAACCTCTTGACACTGGACCACCCAAAGCTCAGTCTGTGCATTACTTCTTTCCTCCCTGGTTTCCTCACTTGCTCAGTGATCTCATGCAGTCCCTAGCTATAAATATCATCTCCACACTGAGAACTTCCAACTTACATCCAATATACAGGCAGAACTAACTAGGTTTCCCAACTCCCAGTCTGTACCCTCAGCGGTACCCATCTCAGTCTCTTCCAAGTCCCTTCCAGATCTTAAACTGTTTTTTTTTCTCTCTCTTTCTCATAAACCACATCTAACTCATCACCAAATCCTGCTGGCTCAACAATCTAAACACTCCTTACCACCTACCCCACTCACCAAGCATAGCCTAAGCTACCACCATTCTCCTGGGTCGTAGCCATAGACTTCTACCTTGTTCTCTGTCCTGATCCCTTTCAGCCTTTTCTGAACACTAATGCTGTACGATCCTACTTAATAAGTCAGATGATGCCACATCTTTGCTCAAAGATCTCTGATGATTTCCTAATTCACCCAGAGAAGTGACAAAGTTTTTATAATGAGTTATAAAGTCACTCACGATGTGACTGCCATGGGTTCTTGTTCTTATAATTTTCCACTCTTCTTTCTCACCATTAATATTCTGGGCAGCATTGGCCTCCCCTAAAATCCTAGTTATATTTCCACCTCAGCATATCTGCAGATTTTCTCTCTGCATAGAACATTCTTCCCACAGATATCCACATGGCTTCTTCCTTTACCTCTTTTTTCATTCACTTTACTCAAACACCACCTTCTCTGTGAGTCCTTCCTTCACCATATGTATAAAATCACAGCCCTTAAGGATTCCTCATTTCTGTACTTCTTTGTATTTCTCCTTAACAATTATTACCATTGTACAAAGAATAAACGTTTTCAATTTTTTTTTTCAGGCTGCATCTCCTAGAATGTAAACTCCTATGTCGCTGCTGGACACGCAAGGTCCAGAAGAGGGTGGAAGCTTGTGCAGGTCCTGAAGGTATAATCAAGCTGCATAAACAGATAGCTTGTACTCCCCACATGTGCACCTGCCCCTGTTTGACTGCCATGTCATTCTCCACCCTTATCTATAGCCTCATGGGGAGTTCCTATGACTATGAGACTAAGAAAAAAAGTGTCTGTCCTCTAGATGACTTTTTATTGAATAATCAAACTTAAATGGATGTCTGTGGCATTACAACCTTGCTTAAGGGGTCCGTGGGAAGAGAAATCTTTTCTGCAGATAGAATTTTGAGCATTGGCTTTGGTCGTCCACTTTATCTATATTGATCCGTACCCATTTGTAGGTAATGAGAAGTGGTTGAAGGGTGAGGAACTTGGAAGAAATGAGACTAATGGTTTGGAGAAAAAGCAGGAAAAGTCTGCAAGCCCCAGACTGTGGACTCTTCAGGACTAGCAGATCATTCTCACCACGTAGGTCACCCTGGCCACTGAAATGTGTGTGCATCCTTGGGTGGATCGAGGGAGGAATTGTGGAACTGTATCCAGTCATATTAATGCTTTCCTCATAAATCTCTTACATGGATTCCATTGGTTTGACAACCTTGAACCCCCCTGAATGTCTCCTCATATCCTTTATACTCTAGTCACCTCCAAAGGTCTGGTCTAGGTCACTTCATGTGCTGTACTTTGGAAACATTTCAGAATTAAAATAGACGAGATGAGGTTGATGCAGACCAAGCAAGGTCCAGTCCAACGTAGGCAAATGTCTTTGTCTTTCAAAGAGTCAGAGGCTGCAACCCAGCTGAACTGTAGCAGAATACAGGAACAGAGGCCACCACATGAAGCCCACAGCTGATGCAGAAGAGAAAGAACTGTGAAAATCTTTCCAACAACCCGAGGTGCCATCAGACAAGGAGGACATGCCCAAGAGAAAGCCTGCCAACCAGAAATCCGCCCTTTGTATTCTCAACTATTTTTACATTTTGTTTCGGGTTCCTCGGTTTCCTTTGCAGGTATAACTGTACATTTACAATCTTTTTTCCTGGTTAAAAAATTAAATACTAAATAAATAAATAAAATAAAATGTAAGTGTTTATAAAAAGGGAAACCTATGGTAAGATTTAAAAAGTAGTGCCAGGTTCTAAAGCTGGTGAACTCTAAGCAAAGTGGTTACGAGAGTCATTTGTCAGTCTTATATTCCAAATCTGTCTGCAAGATGTCAGTAACTCTAACTTTATTGCTT
The DNA here is from genome assembly GCA_027257055.1 of Cephalopachus bancanus. Taxonomy (NCBI): domain Eukaryota; kingdom Metazoa; phylum Chordata; class Mammalia; order Primates; family Tarsiidae; genus Cephalopachus; species Cephalopachus bancanus. Next base: position 15,089,958 of record JAPVLO010000010.1, read on the forward strand.
CTTACCTGTCTCTATCCCCATCACTACACCCTATCCAGGTTGTCGTACAATTGTATTGTTACAAACTCCAAAATTTTTCTATATTTTTTGTTTTCTTCTACCAAATTTACATCCTTATAGTAAATATTTGAAGTCTTCACATTTAAATCTTCAGAACTAAACAGAAGATTCTCATTCCTATTTTCCCCAATTCCAGTGGCGTGTGAAGGAGGTTGTTGTTAATTGTACCGAGTTATTCTCTCTCAAATTCCTCTTTCTTAAATGAGAGGCCTCTATCAGACATTCAAGAGAGAAGGGTAAGATCAGTTTTCCTCATAGGAAAACTGAAATTAGTTAACTTTTATTTGCCTTTCCTCTCTTTTTTCCCTACTCCCTTCCAGTTTCTGTCCCTATGTTTCATCTTCTTAATTTTCTTACCACAAGGAAAAGCTTTCTTCATTTGTAAATATTTTACTAAGTTAGTAATTAATTTTGTTGTTATTTCCCCTTGTATAGTATGTTTATTTCTTCTTCAGGCAGAGCCTCAGATTTTTCATAGTCTTAGAATTTCTTTTTATATTGAATGCCGAGGATTTTAATTTGCTCAAATTATAGTGCAACAGTATTCAATTTTAAGAAAACAAACATAGACAGGTTCTAAAATTTTATAATTAACTTATTTAGACATTAGAACTTTTAAATAAAACCATATAAAATCAAGTTAATTTTTTTTTTTTAAGTAAAAGGACTTAAAGAATAAGATTCCACTAATAAATAGGGCTAAACATCGACAATTCCTTGCCAAAATAGGCTAGTCTTTTTATGCCCCAATAGCAGTTGGGAACTAAAAAAGAAAAAAAAAAGAAAGAAAGAAAAGCAGTAACATTGTTATACATTTAGCTCAAGAGGTTCAAGTTATCCAGACAAAAAGGCAAAATGTAATTAATTGATCAGCCATATTTTTCTATATGTTAATCTTTTAGATGTCCTTGGAATTCCATGTATTCGGCAGGATCTTGCTTGAAATCATGGAGAGTTCTCTATTTTGTAAATTGCTTTAATTTTATTTTAGAAGAGCAAAACAAATTTCAGGAGGTGAAATACCTATCTTATTTTATTTTTAAGAAGTCCGTATAGAAGAAGCTAAAAGGTTAAAGGAAAAGAACTTGACTTGTTGCTTTGTACTGTAGAAGTACATTGGATTCTGATTGTTCAACTGGGTGTTTGAGATTTTTTTTTTTTGAGTTAGAGTCTCACTCTGTCGCCCAGACTGGAGTGCAGTGGCCGCTCCCGGCCACCGCAGCCTCGACTTGCTGGGCTCCAGCGATCCTTCCGCCTCAGTCTTCCGAGTAGCCGGAACTACAGGCGCGCGCTACCACGCCCAGTTAATTTTTTGATTTATTGTAGAGATGAGGTCTCGCTGCCCAGGCAGGTCTCGAACCCGCGGGCTCAGGCAATCCATTCACCTCAGCCTCCCAAAGGATGTTTTGAAAGGCTTTATTGAAGACCAGAATTTGTTGCCTGTAGACATTTGTATGGTGAGATCTATTGTACCAAAAGGTGGATTGTGAAGAATGACTTAATTGAGAAAAATAGTTATTCTAATGATCTCATTGCTATTGTTGGCTTGCATGTGGAGCTAGGTTGGCTGGCTCTGACCCTGGCCCTTCCATATGTGATAACTCTCTTATCTTAATATTCAAATGCTGCTAAGGTGATTCCCTGTGTCCGTGCATATGACACGAACAGGATGAAACAGAGAACTCCATGATTTTCCTGGAGAATGCAGACCCCTACCTTTCTCTACTCTCTTTTTTGATCTTGGGCCTCTGAGAAAGAAAAGAGGAACTCTTCACTATACAATATACAAAATTACTTTGGTCACTTTTCCCTTGAACGAGTTTTTTCCAGTTTTACTTAGTTAACAGATGGATTGTGAAAAAATGTTAAAACATCCTACATATCTGGTGAAAAGGGTACAGATACAATAGAAGAATACTTGGTTAGATGACAAGGTGACAGAGGGAGAATGGCACAGCAAGGGTCCTGATGGCAAAGACCTTTCTATCTGTTTGGGAAGAAGACACAGATGCTGGAAAACATTAGTGAATGAAGCAGCGTACTGTATTGACGAAATGCAAAAGTGTAACTGCAGTAAGTATGGCATATTTAATTAGTACAGTCTGAATTAAAGCAGAGTCATAAGTGAGGATCAGAGTTGTCAAGTCTGCTTAAGGAACTTATAATTAAATTATATTCAATAGAGCCTTGGGCTTCTGTTCCATATTAAGGCCCAGTAGGGACAAAATAAGTGATGCATGGTATCCCTTCAAGGAGTTTATCCCTGTTGGTTAAAGTGCTGAATCAGAGAATTCCTCTACACTGGAGTAAGATACATTTTTTTCTGTACAATTTTTGCATTACATAACCAAATGAGATTCTAGGCTTAGAAAAGTAGGAAATAAATATAGTAGGAAAAATATATGGTAGGAAATATATATAATTATGTGTGTGGGTGTATATGTATATGAAATGCAACAAAACAAAAAAAGTCAAAAAAACCCTTTTATTTAAAAGTTTTAAAAGAATTACAAAACAATCTTCAGACAGAAGGAAGGAATAAGAACTATGTAATTTTTCTAGAGAGAAAACACATATCCGAACCTGTGAAATTCAATTACAGCAATAATCAGAGAAAAATGGCTAAATAAAAAACTAAATTAATTAATTAAATCACTGGTTCAAAAACCTAGAAAAATAAAGACACAGAAAACCATGAAAAAGCAGAAGAAAAAAATAATAATTAAAGTAAAAACAAATGTTAAAATGGTAGAGAATAGAAACAGATTAAATCAAGTTAATAAATTAACATTCTAGTGTATTTTTTTAAAATAATAAGTCAGGTAAAATAATTTAACAAAGAAAAAAGGAAGGGAACACAAAAATATAACATAAGAAATGGCAAGGGGGAACTAACACATTTTTTAAAATTATGAGATAATTTTACATGCATCTAAATAAATGAATTTGAAATTACAGATAAAATGGATTATTTTCTAAAATAATACATTTACCCAAACTGGTGCCAAGTGAAATAGAAAGCTTAAAGAGATCGATCTTCCTAAACAAATTTAGAGAAAGTTATCATAAAACTACCCCCTCCCCAACACACACACATACACACAAACAACTAGCCTAACGTGGTTTTATTGGAGAATGGTAACAAATTATTATAGAAGATATTGTAACAGTTCCTAAAGTTTTCAAGATAACTGACAATAAAGGATATATTTTATTTATTTTAAGAACTATATCATTGATACTTAAGTCTTAAAAAGATAATACAAAGAAAAGAAAATTATAGATATATCACGTGTGTATATTGATACAAAATTTCAAAATATTATATTGGTACACTGAGTCTAACATCATATTTAGAAAACTGTACAACATTAGGACAATCAACTAATTGTAAAGTGAAATCTTATATGATTATCTTTGTAAATGCATAATGGCTATAAAGGACATTCATTATCTTAAACAACTGGCAAACATTTGAGCAATGTCCGCAGATAACAGCGTTGTAATGCAGATGAGGCAAGATTTTTTCCTCCATCCTCTTAGAATTTTTTGGCTGTGCCTGAGAATTAAAGCGGCAAAAGACAGTCCAATTAGAGAAAAACATACAGATTTATTTGATACAAGTTTTATACAACGCAGGGAACTTTGTAAGGAAATGAAGACCCAATGACACAGTGAAGCTGAACAATTGTATACTGAGTTAGAAAAAGTAGTAAATTGTGAAATTCTGATAGGACAAAGAGTAGTTACCTGGGTAAAGAAATGATGAGGAAGATAAGATCTGTTAGTAAAGATTTTCCCGGGCATTAATTTCTTGTCTTTGATGATAGGCATGATACTTTCTTTCTAGCATAAGGAATTTCATCTCTGTCTTTTAAGAAACAGAACGGAGGTCAGAGTGGTCTTGTACCTTCTGCTTTTATTTGTTTGTTTGCTGTTTAAGAGTCTTTAGTTCAAGATCATATTTATGCAAAAGTGATATGTTTTGGGCAGTGTATTCTGAACTCCTTTATATTGATATAAATTTTCTTATTTTGACAATTGTACGATGATTATATAAAAGAATGTTCTTAGGGTATTTAAAGGTAACAGAGCATCATTTCTGCTTCTTAGTTCCCCTCACTATCTGTGATGTGTGTGTGTGTGTGTGTGTGTGTGTGTGTGTGTGTGTGTGTGTGTAAAGGTAGAAAGAGAGAGAGACAGAGAGAGAGAGGGAGAGAAGAACAGAGGAAATGGGTGATATAGTAACCCTTGAAAACCCTGTGCAAGTATATTTAGGACATTTTCTTACTATTCTTGAAACATTTCTGTAAGTTTGAAACTGTGTCAAAATGTAAGAGAAAAAATAGTAAAGACATGTATCCTTCTAAAGAAGTCACATGGAGAATGTATAAAATATGTGGGCTTTCTGCTACAGATGTTTTTCAAACTCAGCTAGGTTTAGAATGACCTGGAGAATTTTAAAAAATCGTTTCGTCCAATCTACTCCCAGATTAATAGAATCAATGTATTTTAGGGTGCTACTCAAGTATCAGTGTTTTTTCTCAAAATTTCTCAGGTGATGTGGATAGACTGAATAGTTTTATCCCTTCAAAATCCATATGTTGGCCAGGCGTGGTAGCGCTCACTATAGTCCCAGCTTCTTGGAAAGCTGAGGCAGAAGGATTGCCTGAGTCCAGCAGGTCGAGGCTGTGGTGGCCATGATCATGCCACAGCACTCCTGCCTGAGCAGTGGAGTGTGACTCTAACTCAAAAAAAAAAAAAAAAAATCAGCTGAGCTCAGTGGCTCAGCCTGTAATCCCACACCTTTAGGAGGCTGAGGTGAATGGATTGCCTGAGCCCACGAGTTCGAGACCTCATCTCTACAATAAATCAAAAAATCAGCTGGGCTTGGTAGCGCATGCCTGTAATTCCGGCTACTCGGAAGGCAGAGGCGGAAGGATCGCCGGAGCCCAGCAGGTCGAGGCTGCGGTGGCCGGGAGCGGTCACTGCACTCCAGTCTGGGCGACAGAGTGAGACTCCAACTCAAAAAAAAAAAAAAAAAATCCATATGTTGAAACCCTAAACCCCAATGTGATGATGTTTAAAGATGGGGTCTTTTGGAGGTAACTAGCGTTAGATAAGATCATGAGGGTGAGACCCTCATAATGTAGTTAGTGCACGTATAATAAGAGAACTTGCTCCCTCTTTCTCTACCCATAAATATAGAGGTCAGGTGGCACACAGTGAGATGGCAGTCATCTACAGGCCAGGAGAAGAAGTTTCAGAGAGAAATTTATCATGTCAATACCTTGACCTTAGACTCCCCAGCCTCCAAAACTGTGAGAAAAATTTCTATTCTGTAAGCCAGCCAGTTTGCCAGAGTTGTGATGCTACCTAGGTGATTTACATGGAACAGTGATTTCCATGGGACAGTCCAAATTGAGAACCACTGCTATACAATTTCTGTGAATTATTTCTCCATTAATCTTCATTAATTCTTTCTCCATCAATCCCAGAAAGTCTCCTGAAATGGAATAGAGGCCAAGCCAGCTCTACTGGTTCCGCACACTATCAGGCAGCTAAATTCTTTTTATCACCTCTGCTGCCATGACCTGCTGATCACAAAAACAAAGAAATGTAAAGTAACCTTAAAGGAAACGCCATTGCCCCGTAAATCTTGCACAATATATGGAGAGACCTCCCTCGCCTTGCTTCACGTGTAGTAAAGACTCAAAAAAGCCCCATGCCATAAAAGGTAAGATAGACAAGTGAGATCTCATTTGTTGGGAGCTGGCCATGGAGGCCCACTGAGCATTAGGGATAGGGAGGGCCGTTGACCCTGAGACCACTAGGATGTGTTTGGGAGCTGTGACCCCACTACTTCTCCCTTTTCTTGGCACTACAGCCTCCTGCTAGCTCAAGCATAAAAACTCTGAGACTGGGATGAACACAAGCTAATTTTAGAAACTCATTGTTCCCATTTCCCTTTGACTGTAGTTTTGGCTTCTGTACAGGTCCTGGTTCAAGCCAGGACCACATCAAAGAGCCCTACCGCTGAGAGCCCAGCATGACCTTTGGACTGGGCCACATTCTGCAAGAACTGGTTTTAGTCATTTTGTTTAAGTTCCATTGTGTCTGTTAGGATTAAGTTTAGGAATAGATTGTTTATCATTAGGAAAGTTAGTTATAGGTAAAGTGTGTGGAATAAAATAAAATATAGATTACTATTGATAGAATGGTATATTTTTAGAAGTTGTACTAATACTTCCGAGGGACATTAGCCTAGAATAAGGAACAGAAAGACAATTTTGGGTTTGTTCTTCCTCATGCTTGAAGAAACATCTGGTAGGCGGGGAACGCCCCCATGCACCTGGCTTTCTGCTCACATAGAAGACATGTGAGTCTGACTGTGCAAAATTTGGGGATAAAAACCCTCTGTATTTCTCAATAAAGGTCTTCTGTCACTTAAGCAGTAGTCCAGTCCTCTTTCTTTCCCTCTCTTTCTTTCTCCCCCCTCTTCTTCTTCTTTTTTTTCAGTCGCTGCATCTGTCTCACCTTCAGGAAACCCTGACCCTGCAGGAGCTGGACTCCAGCACTCATTTAACTGAAAAGCTTCTGCAAAGCAAAAGAAACCATCAATAGAGCAGGGAGACCGCCCTCTGAATGGGGAAAAAATATTTGTGAACTGCATATCTGACTAAGGTCTAACATCCAGGATCTACAAGGAACTCAAATGTGCCAAAAGGACAAAAGCAAACAGCCCCATTAAAAAGTGGGAAAAGACATGAAGAGACACTTCTCAAAAGAAGACATATGAGCAGCCAACAGACACATGAAAAACTGCTCAGCCTCACTAATCATCAGAGAAATGCAACTCATAACCACATTGAGATACCAACTAACTCCAGTAAGAAAGGCCATTACTCCAGTAAGAAAGGCTATTATTAATAAAACAAAAAAATAACAGATGCTAGTAAGAATGTGGAGAAAAGGGAATGCTTCTACACTATCAGTGGGAATGTAAACTAGTCCAATCTCTATGGAAAACTGTGGGGCGATTCCTAAAAGGACTAGAAATTGACCTTCCACACCTCCAGGAATCCCTCTTCTGGGAATATATCTTCAGGAACTTAAATCACTCTACCAAAAAAGATACCTGCACATGCATGTTTATTGCAGCATTATTCACAATAGCAAAAACATGGAACCAACCTTGCTGCCCATCAAAAGTGGACTGGATAAAAATGTGGTCCATATACACGATGGAATATTATACTGCCACAAAGAACAAAATTATGGACTTCATAGCAACTTGGATGGATTTAGAGTCTGTAATACTCAGTGACTTATCACAGAAGCAAAGAACTGAGTACCATATGTTCTCACTCATAAGTGGACCTTGAATGTTTATCATAATACCATAAGAAAGAAATTGGCAGTAGCCAGAAGCTGCTGGTAGGGGACACATAACAAAAATAAGGGCACCTGATCTCAAACCAGGCAAAGTGGGGACCAATGGGAGACCGACACTTTTCTTGTACGATGACCATTGGTGTACCTAATCCTGAATTGTGTCCCACATCTTTAAAATAAAAGACTCAAAAAATATCCCAAAATAGCATCTGTTTCATTATAATACTAAAAAACATGATCAGGGTTGGACATCTTAAATGCTAATTATGCATACAATGCATGGAGAAACATGATGAACTATTGAACAGCCACTAACCAGACACTGCCTCCAAACACAATATCTTCCAACTTTACATTTTCTGTGCTTTGCCTTACTTTTATTTTTTATTTTTTGGGGTTGGAGTCTCACTCTGTCACCCAAACTGGAGTGCAGTGGCCGCTCCCGGCCACTGCAGCCTCGACCTGCTGGGCTCCAGCGATCCTTCCGCCTCAGCCTTCCAAGTATCTGGAACTACAGGCGTGCGCTACCATGCCCAGCTCATTTTGATTTTATTGTAGAGATGAGGTCTCGCCAAATTGCCCAGGTGGGTCTCGAACCCATGGGCTCAGGCAATCCACTCACCTTAGCCTCCCAAAGGCACGGGATTACCAGCTAAGCCACCGAGCCCAGCTCTTTCTCTTACTTTCAAAAGCCCTTTAGACCTCTGATGCGATCCAGTCTGGCTACCTATGGCCAGCATTGGCTCCCTTTGCCCAAGGGGAAACCCCAAATGAAAGCCTTGTCTAAGAACACTCTTGTTTGGCTGAGTATTAATTTCTACTTACAGGATATCAAAGGATCTTGGCAGTGGTGGTCTGGCAACAACTCCAGACACAGTGAGTTCCACCGTGTATTCTTGACAAAGTGGGATTTGAATCGAAATAAATGTCTTCTTTTTAACATTGAAGTTAAATACTACTATGCTTTCACAAAGGCTACTTGTTTACTATAGTTCCATTCTAAATTTATTATGAGGACTTTTTATTAAGAAGAAATGTAGATGTTAAAACCATATAGCTATTAAAGTAGCATATAAAGAACTGTTTGTCAATACAAAGTGTTTATGCAACTTACTGCTGAAATAGATTGGCTTTGCAACTTTTTATTTTTAATCTTTATTGAATAGGCCCATCCTTAGAACACAATAAGCTAAAAAGACATACATTCTTATAAGTCAAAGGTGAAAGATATTTTTGCTTGCTTCTTATACTCATTTTACTTTATAGACTGAATATATGCTTTAAATATTTACACTGATGTCTTGAGAGATATCTTTTTACACACAGTTTTCTAATTCAGAAAGAGGTAATTAATTCCATCAATGCCTTCCTGATCCCTTGCATATTTCATGAAGCTGTTCTTACTTCATTTGCCTTGGTACTTTTCTTTGAAGATTGCATTACAATTAAATTTTATTCATAATTTATTATTTCCATTCTTAACGTCAATTTTTGCATTAACAATTCTAAGCAACCAAAGCATAAAATAGATTGTTTTCCTCATTAACTAACAAAACCAGCACCAAAATACTTAAGTTTCTTTGTTTAAAGTAGCAATGCTACCATTTTACTAATTTTCTTTTTAGCAGTCTGAGGCCAGAGCACATTCTTTTCAATGAAGAGACAGAATGTGACGTTTATTTATGTTTTCATGTTTTATATGCTCACTACAGTAAATAAAATATGTGAAGCAATGAAAAAAGTGAAAATTCATTTTGACATCGGACTTTAGGTCTGGCTTCTTGAGTCTAGAGTTTTCTGGTTCATTCAGCTGCAATCGTGACTTTACTCATTGTAAAGCAAGTGCATTCAATGTTATTGCAATCACAAAGGATCACAAGAGTAAAAAAAGGTTGACTTTATTTCCTCCTAATCAAAACCTCTGCAACATGCAGTTGCTGGCTCAGAGTTTCTAAAGTTGAAGGCTGTAGCATGTGAACATTTTTCTTTCCCAAGGCTGTAACTTTTATTTTTCCCACCCAACTCTAGAGGGAGGTTACAGAGAAAGAGGTGAAAGCAGTCATTTTGCAATTGCTCTTAGAGGATAGCTGGTGACACTGCTGCCCCAGCAGCAGCTGTGACTAAAGATTTTGCCTACAGGCAAATGTCCATGGAAGGCATTTCTCCTCTATCTTCCCAAGCTTGCCTCGCAGCTCTGCTTCAGGCTAAACTTATGGCTTTCTTTTTGTTTACTTTTCAAATCTGCATTTTCAACAACTTTATTTGAATACCAAGTTGCATTTCAAGTTTCCTGCATTAAAAAAAACCACATTAACACACCCTTGTTCTTCTCCCATCCCCCACAAAATCCTTAAATGGTGAAGAAATCTATTGCAGCCATCTGTATTAATAAAGTAGTACTACAGTATGCAGCTGTCGTCAAAATTAATGTTGCCTTACTGAGAAATTCTAAATAGCAAGGAGAAAAACAAGTGTTCTAGTACAGCCTCTGTGGAAAACAGTGTGGTGATCCCTAAAACTTCTAAAAATTGACCTTCCATGTGACCCTTCAATAACCCTACTGGGATTATACCCGGAAGAATTCAAATCATTCTATAAAAAAGATACCTACACAGCACTGTTCACAATAGCAAGAACATGGAACCAACCGTGCTGCCCATCCAAAGAGGACTGGTTAAAAAAAAAATGTGGTACATATACACAATGGAATACTACGCAGCCATAAAGAAGAACACAATCATGAACTTCGCAGCAACCTGGATGGAATTAGAGTCTATGATACGGAGTGATCTTTCACAGAAACAAAGAACTGAGTGTCACATGTTCTCACTCAGAAGTGGACCTTGAACAACTACCATAGCACTATAAGAAAATAATTGACAGTAGTGGGAAACTGTGGGGGGAAGGGAGGGTGGGGAGGTGGGATTGACAGTAGTGGAAATCTGCCTAGGGAAAGGGGAGCAAACCTCATCAACAAGGGAACCTGCACAATGAATACTTGTATACCTAAATCTGAATTGTACCCCAGAATTTTAAAATAAAAAGATTAAAAAATTTAAAAAAAGAAAGAAAAACAAGTGATTTCTAAATTTTACAGAGTGTCAAGTTTCCATTTCAAGGAAACTTGAAATGCAACTTGGTATTCATCTGAGACTGACTCAGAAATCAGGTGTAATGTTGTAAGGTAGTTATTAAAGCCTCTTTATGGAGCACAAAGTGTTCCTGTGTAGTAAGAAGTGACCTGACATTTTAGCAAAGATGAATAAAATGATAAAGTGGATGGACATAATTATATACTAGGAAGCAAAACATGAAAATACAGCAAAAGTTGTAGAAGACTGGCCACGGTTTTATGCCAGATTCTGATAGAGAAACTGGAAATTGACATCAGAGTCGCAGGACTACTATATTTTAATGATTATATTTTTATATATCAAGTAAATAAATGGATCTCATGAATGTCTTAAAAAATCTGTTCATATCTTCATTAATTCTCACGTGATACAATGTGGCATGTAGAGTCCAAGACAGAAATTCCTTTCAGGGTTATTAACATCAAGATTAAGTTTCCACAATGAACAAAAGTAGGCAAACAACACCTCTTCAAGAATGTTGTCTCAGGAATATTCTTAGGATGTCACTGATTTCACTTCTATCTCATATTCTGTGGCATCATGAGATTCATGTAACATTTTGTGGTTGTTTTCACATGCAGCCCAATATAAATTCCAATTCATCGATATACTAATTTCAAAGATCTCTATAAGTTCCTAATGCCATTTTAAACATCTTTCTCAGGGTAATTCATTTTTGTTTGAGAATGTCCAGCATTATTTTTAAATTCTCCTGGGATTCTTAACTTGTTTTTATTATCACCATTTGATCTTTGTCTTCCTTCATTTATTCGGAAGTGTATAGGCAAGATTTTAAACTGCAAAATCAAAACAACAGAAAAAGGAAAAGGAAACATATTGCTAAATATGCATTGCTATATATGTGTGAAGCATAAGGTTTTATATATATAAATATATATAGACACATATATAATACACATACACTCACAAACACACACCCAACATACATACACACAAACATTTAGCACTATATATGCACTGAATGTTTTTGTCCCCTCCCCCATTCCCAGAATCCATATGTTGAAGCCCTAATCCTCAATGTGATGACATTTCAAGGTGATGCCTTTTAGAATTAAATAGGTTGGAAGGCTGAGGCAGAAGATCACCTGAACCCAGCAGGTCGAGGCTGCGGTGGCTTTGAGCGCAATGAGACTCCCACTCAAAAAATATTAATAAAAAATAGAAGTAAATAGGTTTAGGAAAGGTCATGAGGGTGGGACCCCATAAGGAAATTAATGCCCTCATACCAAGACGAAAAGACACTAGATCTCTCTCTCCATCATGCTGAGACAGGAGATAGCTAGAGAAAGGCTAGGCAGACAGACCAGTCCTCTGGTAACTAGTGGCAAATTCCTAGTAGGCCTCTCAGGCTCAGCATTGGTAAACAAGTTCCCTGTGAGCCTCTCAAGATAAAGCTTATGTACACACAGTTGGGATCGAAAAGCAACAAATCGGCTCACCATTAGGTTCCTTAATACTGACCAATCAGAACAGGTATAGCTCACAGCTGGTGCTAACCCATGGGCCTGGACTTAGCCCTATATAAGCACCAGGTTTTCTCCCCCAGATGGGCAACCTCTTCGGGTCGCTTCTCACCATGAGAGCTTCTCTGTCCTCTCAATAAATCCTACTTTCTCACTTTCTTCCTGGGCATGAGATAAGAACCTCGACCCTGAAGAGCTATAACCTGAAGAGCTGCAGAAGATTGTTGGAGCTGGCTGAACCAGGATTGCTGCTCGAAGAAGACGAGACTGGAACTGAGACACCTTGGGGCTTGGCTTGCCAACCTCCTGAACCAGCAGCACTCTTAGGGCGGGACTTGTCAGCCCATTAAAGTCAGCAGTCTGGGGGCTAGGCTTGCCCGCCCATCCAGTTGTAACACTCTCAGGCCTTGGCTTGCTGATGCTTCTGGGGCTAGGCTTACCAGCCCCTGGACACTCTCTCTGGGCCTTGCCTGGCAGACCCATTGAACTGACACTCTTGAAGCCCAGGCTGACCTGAAAAATCCGCATCAGTATGAGCACACAGTGAGGCAGCCGTCTGTAAGATGAAGCTAGAGCGCATTGTTTTCAATGAAGAGATGGAACATGACATTTATGTTGTCATATGTTCTCACTCCAGTGAATAAAATGTGCAAAGCAATGAAAGAAGTGAAAATTCACTTTGCACACTATAGTACCACTTTATCAATATAGATGGCTGCAATCGATTTTCTCACCATTTAAGGATTTTGTGGGACAGGAGAGGAACAGGGGTGCGTTAATGTTGTTGTTGTTTTTAATGCAGGAAACTCGAAATGTAACTTGGTATTCAAATAAAATTGTTGAAAATGCAGATTTGAAAGCAAACAAAAGCCCCAAGTTTGGCCTCAGGAAAAGTGCCCTCACTAAAACTCAACCAGGCTGACACTTCTATATGAAACTTCCAGCCACCAGAACGTTGAGAAATAAATGTCTGTTGTGTAAGCCATCCTGTGTAGGTTTTTTGATATGGTGACTCAAGCTGATTAAGACAATTTGCTACTGTTTATATGTTGAAAATGTCACATTTGCATATTTTTATTACAAATGCATATGATGAATAAATTAAAAGAGGCATAAAATAAAAGTTTACCATCTCTACAAGATTCACAGGGCCTTTTTTGATATGTAAGCATTGTTGATATCATTTTATGCCTCCTTCCAGAATTATCTTATAAATATGCAAAAATATATTTATATTTTTTAACAATAATGATCAAATTACAAAGAAATTTTTTCTCATGCAGTTTTTAAAAAATTTTTTTAAATTTTTTATCTCATGCAGTTAAAAAAATTTTTTTCAGGTAATATTATAGCATGTATTTGACTCATTCCATATTATCAAATCTATTTTATTATTTTAGCAGCAGGAGAGTACATGTTGAATTTCACAAGTATACTATGATACATGTAATGAATGCTATATTAATGGACATTTGATTTATTTCCATAGTTTAGCTAATACAAACAATGCTACAGGAAAATCTTTACACCTGTGTCTTTGCACAATTATCTCTCTGTGGTGTGCTTAAGCCAATAGAATGTAAAGGATATGACATGGTGCTGCTTTTTGCTATTTGAAGCAAGCTGCCACACAGGACTCCAGGTATTAGAGACTACCATGCTCTCCTGAAATTGCAGAATTTTGAGTAAATGATACGATGTGTTAAGCTCTTCATTTTGTGGTAGGCAATTACATGGCAATAGGTAACTAAATGGGCTTGGTTATATTTAAGACTTCCTGATCATCAAAATACATCATTTAGAGAATGGAAGGGAAGCCAAGGATTGGAAGAAGACACTGAACAATATCTACAACTGAAAAATGACTTATGTAAAGAGCTCCTACAAATCAGTAGACAAAGAGAACAATTCACAAATTAAATGGGAAAAAGACTTGAAACACACCGCATACAAATATCTTAAAATAGACAACTATATAAAAGATACTCAACATCATTAGTAACCAGAAAAATGCAAATTAAACCACAAAGAGATATTAACACACACAAATCAAGGACTAAATAAAAAGTTTACTGGTATCCACCAGCAGCAAGATGGCGACGGGGCAACCCGGACTGTGAAGCCCTCTGCAAAGGAGATCTGCAGTGGGTCTCTGACTCTCGCCCCGGGGGTGTGAGGACCCCAACATCACAGCCTGCTCTTCATATGGAGCTCAGCCGTCGCCACCGCTGGGGCATCCATCGCAACAGACTGGACAGTCACTGCGGCGCAAATGGTGCTATTTCTATTCTATTCCTACTGTATTGTTCCTTTTTTTCTTTTTTCCTCTTCCTTTTCTTCTCTCTGTAAACCATATCTTTGTATAGAGGAACAGCACACTAATACCGTGGTTGGTTAGCTTGTATGTTAGCATCACTATATGTTTTATTTTTATTTTTTATTTTTTGCATCACACCACCCAGGCTGGAGGCAATTCACTTCAGTCCTTCAAGCCCCTTCAGGGAAGATCTGCTGGGATCGCTGCCACCTCTTCTGCAACCGAGAAGTCCTGCCCACCGTAAGTCTCCTGTTGTCTGCCCTGAGGCAGGCAGCCATCTTGTTCCTGTCCGGCCCCACCCCCTCTGGGGCAAGCAGCTGAGATAGCACCACCTGCTGGAGATTCAAGGTAACAACACCAGAACGGGAGAAATAAGCTTGATAAAGACATAGACCAGAGTGCTGAACGGAGGGTGATCTGAACTGTCCTTCACAGCAGACCAGGGGCAACTGATCCTAACTGCAAACTAATTTACCAGCTTGAAAAAACTAGAAATCAGACCTGAAAGGACATTGGACTTAAACGAAATGTCTCAGAGTGTGCTTCATTGATTCTATTAATTTAATGACTTAATTCTATTCCTACTGTATTGTTCCTTTTTTTCTTTTTTCCTCTTCCTTTTCTTCTCTCTGGTAAACCATATCTTTGTATAGAGGAACAGCACACTAATACCGTGGTTGGTTAGCTTGTATGTTAGCATCACTATATGTTTTATTTTTATTTTTTATTTTTTGCATGAGTGTTGGTTAATCTGTAGCTGTGGTCTATTGTTTTTATCTGTTTTAGCATAGGCCTCTCTCTATTTTTGTTGGCACACTCGTTTGTTTCCCCCCTTACTCCTCTATCCCTCCACTCCCCTCTTCAACCCACTATCTGCTCCATTCTCTCCCCTCTGCTAACCACATTTTATTTCAGGGAGTAAACCTACAGCCCCATGCATGGACAGATTTCAAGGAAGTGGGAAGTGGGTTCCACATTATCCACATACCTGTCAGCGAATACCAGGACCTGCAGATTTTGAATCACAGCTCCCCGCTTAAGTAAATCTCAAAACTGCAAAAAGGACCACCCCCAACATACAGTGCAACTCCAGAATTGAACAAAGTAAGAGGGCATACATAAAGAATAGGAGATTCAACAAACAGAAGTAAAACCAATCCCTTTACCCCTGAATAACAGAATTAAAGAAGATGGTGATGTGGAGGGAAGAAAAAAGTAGAGAGGGGGAAAAACTGCACAAATGAAGAAAAACCAAAAGAAGAATATAGGTCTCACACAGACCCCTGGGAGATCAGACACTGAGAAAACATTCTGGAACACAAACAATGAAGAGCCCCCAGAATGACTGGTTACATGCAACAAACCTAGACATCAAGACATTAATGGAGAGAATTAACAAAATTGAGGAAAGACAAGAGGAAAATAGGAAGGAGCTGATGTCAGAAATGACAGCAGTAAAGAATACTGTGATGAAAATGAACAACAGACTAATAAGCATGGAAAGCAGAATCAGCCAAGCAGAAGAAAGAATCTCAGAGCTCAAAAACCAAAACACCAAACTAACCCAAACTGTCAAAAGCATAGAAAAGAAGCTATAAGATAGAACAAAACTTGCAATAGATGAATGATCACTTCAAGAGACCAAACCTAAGAGTAATTGGGCTTCCTGAGGCAGAGAGAGAAACAGAAGCCACACTGGAACAAACATTTCATGAAATCATTCAAGAAAACTTCCCCCATCTCATCAAGGATGAAAAAATTCAAACACAAGAGATTCAGAGAATCCCTGCAAGACAACAAATGAGAAGAACAACTCCCAGACACATAATAATTTGCCTAAACAAAGTAGGTATAAAAGAAAAAATCCTAAAGGCAGCAAGAGAAAAAGGCCAGACTACCTACCAGGGAAAACCAATTAGAATAGCAGCAGATTTATCCACAGAAACCCTTCAGGCTAGGAAAGCCTGGAGCCCGATCTTCAAAGTTCTAAAAGAGAAAAATTTCAACCAAGAATAACCTACCCAGTCAAACTAAGCTTCATTAGTGAGGGAGAATTGAAATCTTTTCCAGATATCCCATCCCTAAGAACCTACGCTGCCACCAGACCACCTCTACAAGACACACTCAAGAAAGTACTGAACACAGAAGAAAAAGAAAAAAAGAACAACAGCATTCTTCACAAGAGTACAGACAAAAGATTAAAACACACATGAACCAACTCCAAAACCCAAAGAAAGACAACAAACAAACAGGAACAACTCTGTAAGAACCTTATGACAGGGATCAAATCTTGCATTTCAATTATTAGCCTAAATGTAAACGGACTAAATGTGCCACTGAAAAGATACAGAACGCCAAAATGGATAAAATATCATCAGGCAACAATCTATTGCCTTCAAGAGACTCACCTCACTAGAAAGGACACCCACAGACTCAAAGTAAGAGGATTGGAAACAAACTTTCAGGTGAACAGAATACAAAAGAAAGGAGGAGTAGTGATCTTAATTTCAAGCAAAATACCCTTCAAGCTATTAAAAATCAAAAAAGATACAGAAGGCCACTACATAACGATAAAAGGCTCAATCCATCAACAAGAAATATCTATCCTAAACATATACACACCCAACATAGGTGCGCCAACTTTCATAAAGCAACTTCTTGGAAAACTAAAGAAAGATATTGACTCTACCACTATCATAACTGGGGACTTTAACAACCCACTCACAACCCTAGACAGATCATCAGGACAAAAAATCAGCAAGGAGATCGGAACCTCAATGTGACTTTGGACCAAATGGACTTAATTGATACCTACAGAACACTCCATCCAAAGACCACAGAATACACATTCTACTCATCACCACATGGAACATATTCTAAGATTGATCACATACTTGGCCATAAATCAAGCATAAGCAAATTTAAAAGGACCGAAATTCTACGAAGCACCTTCTCGGACCACAGTGGAATAAAAATAAACATTGACACCAACAAAGTCCCCCCAAAACCCACAAAGACATGGACACTAAACAGCATGATGCTAAACAACTCCTGGGTCAATGACAAAAATCAAAACAGAGATCAAAAGATACCTGGAAACAAATGAAAATGAAGAAACATCTTACCAAAATCTTTGGGATACCTTGAAAGCTGTAGTAAAAGGGGAATTTATATCCCTACAAACACACATGAAGAAAATGGAAGGAACAGAAATTCACAACCTAACAAGCCACCTAAAGAAGCTGGAAAGGCAAGACCACAAAAACCCTAATTTCAGCAGAAGAATCCAGATCACCAAAATAAAAGCCTAAATTCAGGTCATAGAAGACAAAAAGATAATACAAAAAATCAATGAAACAAAAAGCTGGTTCTTCAAAAGGATAAACAAGATCGATGGTCCCCTAGCTAGACTGACCAAGAAAAAATGAGAAAAAAACTAAATAAGCACAATCAGAAACAAAAAAGATGAAGTCACATCTGACCCTGAAGAAATACAAAAGATCATTAGAGACTACTACATACACTTGTATGGAAACAAACTTGAAAACCTTAAGGAAATGGAAGACTTTCTGACATCACACAACCTACCTAGGTTGGAACAAGAAGAAATTGAGACCCTAAATAGACCAATAACAATCAAGGAAATTGACTACATAATAAGAAAACTTCCTACAAAAAAAAGCCCTGGTCCAGATGACTTTCCAGCAGAATTCTACAAGACATTTAGGGAGGAGCTGATACCAATCCTACTGAAGGTATTCCAGGCGATTGAAAAAGATGGAACTCTCCCCAAATCATTCTATGAAGCCAACATCACATTGATACCCAAGCCAGGTAAAGATCCAACAAAGAAAGAGAACTACAGGCCAATATCTTTGATGAACATAGATGCTAAAATTCTCAACAAGATCCTAGCAAACCGGATTCAGCAATACATCTCAAAAATCATCCACCATGACCAAGTAGGCTTCATTCCAGGGATGCAAGTCTGGTTCAACATTCGTAAAACCATAAATGTAATTAAATACATCAACAGATGTCAAAACAAAAACCACATGATCATATCATTGGATACAGAAAAAGCTTTTGATAAAATCCAGCACCCCTTCTTGATAAAAACCCTTGAACATCTAGGCATACAGTGAACATACCTCAAAATAGTAAAAGCCATCTACGAGAAACCCACAGCCAGCATTTCCCTAAATGGACAAAAATTGGAACGAATTCCCCTGAAAACTGGATCTAGACAAGGATGCCCACTCTCACCCCTCCTGTTCAACATAGTACTGGAAGTCCTGCCTAGAGCAATCAGAAAGAGGAGGCAATCAGAGGTATCCAAATAGGAAAAGAGGAAGTCAAGTTATCTCTCTTTGCAGATGATATGATTGTGTACCTTGAAAACCCAAGAGAATCTGTCAAAAGCCTCCTTACATTGATAAAGGCGTTTGGCAAAGTCTTAGGATACAAAATAAATGTACAAAAGACAATCGCATTTCTCTACACCAATAATAAACAAACAGAAACCGAAATAAAAAACACAATTCCATTCACAATAGCCACAAAAAAAATGAAATAACTTGGCATCTTCCTAACCAGAGATGTGAAAGACCTTTACAATGAAAATTACAAAACACTGCTCAAAGAAATCAAAGACAACACAAACAAGTGGAAAAATATCCCATGCCCATGGGTTGGAAGAATTAACATTGTGAAGATGTCCATCTTACCTAAGGCAATCTACAGATTCAATGCAATACCCATCAAATTACCAGCAACATTCTTCTCAGACCTAGAAAAAACAATGCAGGAATTCATATGGAAACACAAACGTCCAAGAATAGCCAGAACAATCCTCAGCAAAAAAAACAAAGCAGGTGGTATCACAATACCAGACTTCAAACTTTACTATAAAGCTGCAATCATCAAAACAGCTTGGTATTGGTACAGGAACAGGCATATAGATCAATGGAATAGAATTGAGATCCCAGAAGTAAAACCTCAATTTCTCAACCAACTCATCTTCGACAAAGCCCCCACCACCTACCACTGGGGAGAGGAGAACCTATTCAGTAAATGGTGCTGGGAAAACTGGCTGACCACATGCAGAAGATTGAACCAGGACCCCTATCTATCCCCATGCACAAAGGTTAACTCCAAATGGATCAGAGGCCTAAATGTAAGACCTCAAACCATAAGAACCTTAGAAAAGGAAGGAAATACCCTCATGGAAATCGGAACTGGCATCCAATTCCTGAACAAAACCCGAAACCTACAGGCCATAAGACATAAGATAGACAAGTGGGACCTTATTAAACTGACAAGCTTCTGCAAAGCCAAAGAAACCATCAAGAGAGCAGGGAGACAGCCTACAGACTGGGAAAAAGGATTTGCCAACTCTAGGTCTGACAAAGGCTTAACATCCTGGATCTACAAGGAATTGAAACGTACTGAAAAGAAAAAAACAAACAACCCCATTATAAAATGGGCAAAAGATATGAACAGACACTTCACAAAAGAAGACATCCGAGCAGCCAACAAACACATGAAGAAATGTTCAACCTCACTAATCATCAGGGAGATGCAAATCAAAACCACATTGAGATACCACCTGACTCCAGTCAGAATGGCAATTATCAACAACTCAAAAATTAACAGCTACTGGAGAGGGTGTGGTGAAAAGGGAACACTTCTACAATGTTGGTGGGAGTGTAAACTAGTGCAACCTCTGTGGAAAGCAGTGTGGCGATTCCTAAAAGCTCTAAAAGTCGACCTTCCATATGACCCTGTAATCCCCTACTGGGAATATACCCTGAAGACCTCAAATCACTCTATAAAAAAGATACCTGCACACATACGTTTATCGCAGCGTTGTTCACAATAGCAAGAACCTGGAAACAGCCATGCTGCCCATCAAAAGAGGATTGGTTTAAAAAAAATGTCGTACATGTACTTGATGGAATACTATGCAGCCATAAAAAAGAACAAAATCATGAATTTTGCAGCAACCTGGATGGAATTAGAGTCTATAATACTGAGTGACCTCTCACAGAAACAAAGATCCAAGTATCACATGTTCTCACTCATATAATGGACCTTGAACATCCAATGTAATACTATAAGAAAATGACTGACGGTACTGGGAAACTATGGGGGTGGGGAGGGGGGATGGGATTAGCAGTCGCAAATATCTGTCTGGGGATGGGGAAACACCTCTTATCAACAGGGTGCCTGAATGAAACGTAATTGTACACTAACCCTTAACTGTACCCCACAAAACCATGTAAAAAATATTGATTAATAAAAAAAAACTGTAAATAAATTTTAAAAATAAAAAAAATAAAAAGTTTACCACACCAAGTGTTGAAAAGGACTTGACTAACAAGTCAACATATTGCTGGTGGCACTGGTAGTGGCACAGCCACATTAAAAATTCAATTGGTAATATTTACCAATACTAAACAGTTAGCAAATCCACTCGAGTATATTCTCAAGAGAAGCAAGTGACATGTTCATCAAAAGACAGATAAAAGATTGTCCATAACATTTTTAATTTTAAAAGCCCCAGACTGAGCCGGGCTCGGTGGCTCAGCCTGTAATCCCACAACTTTGGGAGGCTGAGGTGAGTGGATTGCCTGAGCCCGCGGGTTCGAGACCCGCCTGGGCAGCAAGACCTCATCTCTACAATAAATCAAAAAAATCAGCCGGACGTGGTAGCACATGCCTGTAATTCCAACTACTGGGAAGCCTGAGGTGGAAGGATTGCCGGAGCCCAGCAGGTCGAGACTGCAGTGGCTGGGAGTGGCCACTGCACTCCAGTCTGGGCGACAGAGTGAGACTCCAACTCAAAAAACAAAACAAAACAAAACAAAAACAAACAAACAAACAAGCCCAGACTGGACCAAGTGTGGTGTGGCTCAGCACTTTGGGTGGCCTAGGCGAGAGGAGTGCCTGAGCCCAGGGGTTCGAAACCAGCCTGGGCAACTTGATGAGACCTTGTCTCTACAATAAATCACAAAAATTAACTGGGTGTGATGGCGTGCGTCTGTAGTTCCAGCTACTTGAAGGCTAAGGCGGAAGGAACGCCTGAGCCCAGCAGATTGAGGCAGAGAAAGCTGTGAGTGTGCTGCTGCACTCCAACCTGTGCGACAGAGTGAGACTCCAACTCAAAAGAAAAAAAAAAGCCCCAAACTGAAAGCAACCAAAAGTAAAATATGTTACCTTCATGCAGTTGAATACTACACAAAAATAAAAAATACACTATTCCTATCTACAATTACATGGCTGAATATCATTTCTCTTTTTGACTTCATAAATGGCATCTTTCCATCTAAAATTTATTACTTTGCCTCTAAAGGACATCCTCAATTAGAAATTATTTTAAAATATATTATTGTTTTCTTCTAGCACTGCTTAGATTCAACTTTAATATTAAGTCTGATTCATTTGCAATTAATGTTTAACATTTTTATGTGATGGCTATTTATTTATTTCAACTTTTGTAGAGTATTCATATACTCTTCACTAATTCAGAATTGCAGTAATTATAATGTTAATATACTATTATTGTATTTTTATATTTGTCATGTTTATTTTTCAATTTTCTAGTGCTGCTATTATTCTGTCTACCCATTTATGTTCCAATATGAACCTATTTTAATTATTAAAGTTTTGTGTCATCTTTCATTTATATATTCCCTTTAATTTTTTTTCAGAATATTCTGGCCTTTAACTTTTTTTCAAATATTTTTTGTAAAGAACATTAATTTAAAAACTAACAAGTTCGAAAAACTATTTGACACTATTAAGTTTTAAATTAATTTAGGGGAGAAAATACATAGCTAAGTATTAAGAACTTCTAATAAAAATCAAGATTTGTGATTCCACTTATTTAAGTCTTAATTTACGTCCAGCCAAAAATTTCAAGTTTTCTTTATTCAATAATTCCCCTTATTGCAAGAATACCTCTTAAGAACTTCACAGGATGCCTGAATCTATGAATAATACCGAACCTAAAATATCCCATAATTTTTCTTTTACAAAATATCTATGATAAAGTTTAATTTATAAATTAGGCACAATAAGAGTTTAACAGCAATACTCATAATAGTTAATAGAATAGAAAAGAACAATTATCACAACATATTGTACTAAAGTTGTGTCAATGTGATCTCTCTTAAAATATTTTAAGGCTCTGAAATGTGGGTAATTGAAATCAGAGAAAACAACACTGATGGTAAGGATGACTACTTCATAATTTTACATATTTCTTAAATGCGCTGCAATTGTATATATCTGTCATTTCTTTTCTCTTCTTTTCTTTCCCTTATCTTCTTTTTTCTGCTACAGATGAGCACTTTTTCTCATTAGATGTTTATTATATTTAAATACACAAAGTTGATTATTTATTTTGCTTTGTAGAAGCTTTTTGGTTTGATGAAGTCCAACTTGTCTACCTGATCTCTTACGGGATGAGTTTTTGAAGTTTCGATCAGGAATTGGCTGCCTGTTCCAATGTCTGTAAGGTTGTCTCCTGTGTTTTCTAAGATACTTATACTTTGTTATTGGTGTAGGCTTTGTCAAAGATGAAAATGAGTTGGTTGAGAAACTGAGGTTTTTGCTTCCGGAATCTGTATACTGTTCCATTGGTCTCTGTGCCTGTTCTTGTACCAACTCCTGACTGTTTTGATTCATGTAGCCTTATAATAAAGTTTAAAGACTAGAAGTGTGATACCTCTCGCTTTGTTTCTTCTGCTGAGTATTGTTGCTGCTATTCATGGTCGGTTTTGTTTCCATATGAATTTCTATATTGTCATTTCTTATTTTGATTACTTTCTGGCTTGCATTATATATCTGATTTTTCATTTTTCTCTTTCTAATAATGTTGATTCTATATAGCTTACTTTTAGTTTCCTAAAAATATAGCCTATTGGTACTTTTAGCTTTACTCCTTGAGAATTTTTAGTTTATACTTAAAGTTGTAATTTTGAGTATTAAAATTTATATTGGCTCCTAAGTCAGAAAGAAAAGGTAATTAATGCATACAAGTCTTCTCTAGAATGCTTTTCCTCTAGTTCTAAATTTTGGGGTTATAGTATCATTTTAGTAATTCCAACCGTTATATGGTAAACAAATATTTATAACTTAAATCATGAATCCACCTACATTCCACTCCACCAGTTGAGGAAATCTGTTTACTTTCATTTTCCCTCATCTAGGTTACCTCCTTCTAAATCTTTGTTAACTTTATTATTGTTTGTATTTGTTTATAATTTTTTATGGTTTTTTTTCAATAAACACTATTGTTTAGCTCAGACACTGCAGGCTGTGGATTGATTGCTCATCGCCAGTTTTCTCAGAAAAACAAACAATAAGAAACGAAATCTCTCTGCCTCCTTTAGTTGGTTACGGATTATTCTCTGGAAGAAGTAATATGCACTTTACTTCTTGATCTTTTCTTACTTGATAACAGAGATCTGTGACTTGCGTATTCTGGATTCTGAGTTCTGCTGGACACATATGCCATGTAAAAATCTTATGTTTTCTGAGATCGTCATGAGAGCATTATGGACACTGTTCTTTAGGTTTTTAGCCTTGCATGGTGTTATGGCTATATTTGAGATGAACTCAATTTTTAAAATATTTTTTATAAATGACTTGATCCTTTACTTAAATTCTCTTAGAATTATTTTGTTTATCATTGAAGTCCAGTAGCTTAATCAAGATTAACCTGTTATTAGTAATTTTTCCCCCATTGACCCACGAGGGTTCTTTAAGGTCCTAATATGGTTCTTCCTTTATTTTAACATACTTTCTTTGACAATAAATTAATTTTGTTCTAGGTTTATTCTGTTATCTGTAAACACTGATTTATTACATGCTACTCTTTACATATTTTATTTCTATTTCTTTGTACTTTTTGTTCATTTCTAATTTGATTTTGTATATTTTCAAATATTTGACTGATAACTCCTATTTACGCTAATACTAACTAACATGTCTTTTTTTTCAGTTTTGTTCTTGAGATCAGTGTACTCAGTTTCCATCTCCTCATTGTTTTCTGAGCACTTATCTCACAGGCTGTAATTTTGATGGTTCTTTGTTTCCACTGTTGCTCTACTAAATGTGATCTACTGTGTGACTTAGTTGTGTTTTTCTACCCCTGGTCTCTTGTTTTGGAGTGTCTTGGCACGTGCTTTGCTCAGTTCTTTCCTGGTTTCACTCACTCTTGAATGGGAGTTTTTCTCCATGGACCAGCTAGGTGTGAACGTGTTGAGAGAATGGAAAAAGTCAATGAGCTTAATAGCCCAGCTTAAACGTTTATTTCTGTGGTGTCCAAATTTTTCTGCCCTTGAGGTAGTAATCTTTTCCACAGTTCTCAGTCTTCTCTTACAGGCTTACAGTATGACAAGGCGACATTTCTTCCTTCTGACATGCAAGCTTAAAATTGTGGGGCTATTTCGAGCCATGGAAATCCTCCCCATAGTTTCTTCATCCTGTTTCTTGACAGTATGTTTCTTGCAAGGGACAGTATGTTTGGGTGAGTTCTTTCCTGGCTTGTTTTTCCCTGACACACTTTTATGACAAATATGGTTTAAGGGCCTCTCCTTGCTTGTATGTCCATCCAAACATTACCGCTTTAATCAAGAACACCTTAAAATGGTCCCACAGGAAGAGATACCAAATTTGTAATTCTGTGTGTTCTCTTTGTGACTTAGATATACAGAGGCAATTTGCTCATACTTACCTTTATGGCTCTGGTGTAATAGTTTCTGCTGTTGGCAACCTTACTCTGTGTTAAGTATTGTTTAGTACTTACCATTTTATAAAAATTAAATTTTCCTCTCTAGTTCTCATTTTCTTGTCATGAGGAATTGGATTCAGGAAAGAGGGGGCACAGTGAGCTTTGCTGTCTTCAAATGGAAGTTAAAACAGACCTCGATATGTCTTGTAAAATATTTAGGACATAGAGTAATTAAAATATAAAATAAACTTGATGTTAAAGTGATGGCTGAATACATTAACATGTTTATAATTCTACTCCATCCCCAAACCTGTAGGCTTATGTCTCATCCATGTATATTATCATATATCATATTCAGAATGCACCACTATACAAAATTTAGAAAATTCTGTATTAAATTGTGTTAATATACAATCCTAATCATGTATTAATTTATACCATCTATTATGCTAATGCAAAGAAAAATGCACATGCATGATATAAAGGGTAAACAATGCCAAAACTTTGTGATACTTTTAGTAAAAGCATTTTACGTTTTTCAGAATATTGTCTGGGCCTCTGAAATCTAAATTATATATACCTTTCACATAGTATGCGTAGATACAAAACATTTTCTCAAAGTACATTCTTGTTTCCAAGATAGTACAATTTTTCTCAAATACTTTGATTCATTTCAAACTTATTTCTGAGAATTACTGCTGAGTTTGGCTGCCTAGTTTGGGCGCTGGAATGATGCCTTTAGATGCTCATGGCAATGTTGGACATTTACGTTAGGAGGAAGATTTCTGTGTCATTTTTTGAAGAAGAAAAAGAACAGAGTGTGAGGTCTATGGTTTGTGCTACTGTATGGTTTATTGCTGTGTACCAAAATGCTTCAAAACTGAGCTATTTAAAAATAACAAATATTTATGATCCCACAGCTCTGGATGTCAGATCTGGTTGTATTTCATCTGAGGGACTTTGGCTCATGGTATCTCTTGAGGTTTTAGTACAGCTCTTGACTGTTGCTGCAGTCTCATCTGAAGGCTCTACTAAAGGAAGGGAGCTCGTTTACAAGCTCAGTCACGTGACTTTTCACAGACTTGTGTTCTTGCTCTGTGGGGGACTTTGCAGAAAAGCTTCAGATACTTCAGCTGCCAGCGGGGTCTTCCCAGGGTGAATAGTCTAAAAGAAAGTCAGAACAATTAACCAAAACCAAAGTGACAATCTTATTACCTGTGACATGTTGTAACTTTTGTCATATTCTCTTTGTTAGAAGTGAGTGGATAAATTAGCCCACGTTGAAGGAGAGTCAGACCATAAATACCAGAAAGTGGGGATCATCGCAGACTATCTTTGAGGCTGTTTATCAAAGCTACCTTATAAAAAATGTGAAAATGGATTATAAATACCAACTTTAAAATAACTGACCACCTCTGTGGTTTTTCTGATTACTATCTTTTTACCTTTCACAGTGGATGAAGGTAATTATCTGCAAAATTCTTTAAAAAGGAAGTGCTGTGTGTGGAAAAGACTGTGTATCTGTGCTTGATGTCTGATGAAAGAAGAATGTTTATGAATAGAAAATTGTTCTATTCCCTAAACTGTCTCAAAAATACATTGACTATTAAAAATTTGATTCAGGCTGGGCGTAGTGTCTCATGCTTTTAATTCCAGCACTTTGGGAGGCCAAGGCAAAAGGATTGCCCGAGCTCAGGGGTTCAATGCCAGACTGAGCAACACGGCGACACATTGTCTCTACAATAAATCAAGATATCAGCCAAGTGTGGTGGCGTATGACTGTGGTTCCAGCTGCTTGGAAGACTGAGGTGGAAGGATCGCCTGAGCCCAGCAGGTTGAAGCTGTGGTGGCCATGAGTGTGCCACTGCACTCCAGCCTGGGCAACAGAGTGAGGTTTCTACTCAAAAAAATAAAAAAATAAAAATAAAAATGTGTTTTGGAAAAGAAAAGAAGAACATAGGAAAGGTAGAACATGGCTAGGGCATGGTAGGTTATTAAAGGATTGAGAAGAGAAATGATTTGTGTAAATGTTCACACATCTCATCTAGTTGGGGTATTAGAAAGGAAATGGACATTGGACAATGTAGTTTAATTCCTTACACTTCATATTTAAAAGGAAGTAGAGAATACTAACAATTCAGGTTTGTTACAATTATCAGTAATGAAAGACATATCCTGGTAAGACAGACATATAATTAATCAGTCTTATTTTGCTTTCTCTTTTGTCCTCATCCATTGAAATTTCCTCCATTTATCACACTGAAGTATTTTCTGATGCATTTAACTTCATGAGATTTTTCATTATTTTTAAAATGTGTACTGTTATTTCTCATCTCTATATATGTTGCAGTATTTGACCCAGTTTTTAAGTATTTACATATCTAAGTAGATTTATTTAATTTTACTGAATTGAGTTTAAAAATGGAACTAAACATTAACATTTGCACTAATGGAAATGAAGATTATATGGTAGCTTAAATTATTCTTATATGAAAATAACAAATGCTTTTTAAAAATTTTTTGCAGTGTTTATAATGTAGTTCTTGAAATGTGGCAATTTGGGTCTTAAAATTCATTTGGAATCTATTTAATCCAATTTTTCAGTTTATTTTGAAAGAGTCAAGATGATTTCCTTATGTCGTACAAAATAGTGTAGGTGTATGCATAATATTTAAATTGTTGACATGTATATTTAGACATGGAAAAAATTGTTCTAGATTTTGTAGGTTTGAGAGAATTTAATGTTTTAATATAAATTATAAATCCATATGCACATATATTAGGAATAACTCACAATGTACCAAGCAAAATCATATATCACTAATGACTTTATACTAAATTTCTTTTTCAACAAAATGCCATCTTAAATAGTGTGAGTTGCTTATTCGTCTAAGGAAAGTACCAAGTTTCTTAGGAAAATATAAGCTGCTTTTATTTGTTGCTGAGTGTGGTGATTTTAGCTAGTTTGGGGAGATCAATATTGTTTCCTACATCTAAATATCTAAGTCAGGAATCTGAAGAAGCAATTAATATATTTAAGAGAATATGCACATGTTTTTTGCTTTCTTTTGGTGATATACAAGACAGAGAAAAAAGTTACATAATTACTTGAATTTGTATTTCTTTATCTTTTTTTTTTCATTTTAAAGATGTGGGGTACAATTCGGGGTTAGGTATACAAACGCTGATTATAGATGTATTCTTGTTGATGAGGTGTGCCTCTCCCTCTCTGAGCAGTTTCCCTTAACTGCCAATCCACTCCCCCTCCCCTGGCAGTTTCCCACTACTGCTAATCCCTTTCTTATAGTATTATGATAATTGTTTAGGGTCCAATTATGAGTGAACCATATGGTACTCTGTTCTTTGTTTCTGTGATAGATCACTGAGTATGATTGACTCAATCCATCAAAGTTGCTGTGACGTCCATATGTTTGTCCTTCTTTATGGCTTCATAATATATATTGTGTACACGTACCACATTTTTTTATTCAGTCCAGCTCCAATGAGCAGCTTGGTTGGTTCCATGTTTTTACTATTGTGAATAAAGCTGCAACAAACATGCATGTGCAGGTATCTTTTTTATAGAGTGATTTGAGTTCCTCCAGGTATAGTCCCAATAGGGGAATTGCTGAGTCATATGGAAGGTCGATTTCTAGTTCTTTAAGAAATCGCCAGACTGTCTTCCAAAGAGGTTACACCAGTTTGCATTCCCACCAGTAGTGTAGAAGCGTCCCTTTTCCTCCACATCCTCTCCAGCATCTGTTGTTGTTTGTTTTATTAAGATGGCCATTCTTACTGGGGTTAGGTGGTATCCTATTGTGGTTTTGATTTGCATTTTTCTGATGATTAGTGAGGATGAACACGTTCTAAAATGTTCTGTTCATAAAACAATACAAACTGTTTTATGAAAAGTGCCATGTAGGGCCAGGCTTATAGCACAGCCTGTGATTCCAGCACTTTGGGAGGCCAAGGAGAATGAATTGCCTGACGCCGTGGGTTTAAGACCAGCCTGGGCAGCCAAAAATTAGCTGGATGTGATAGAGTGTGACTGTAATTCCAGCTATTGGACGGCTGAGGCAGCAGGATAGCCGGAGCCCAGCAGGCGGACGCTGGGGTGGTCATGAGTGTGCCACTGCCCTCCAGCCTGGGCGATGGAGTGAGACTCCAACTCAAAAAAATAATATAAAAAGAAGTAAAAATAAGAGTACTTAATAGATACTTCTAAATGAGTTTTAATGTTTACTGAACATTTTAAGAAGAGTTGAATTTTCAATTAATAATAATAAAGTATGCAACAAAAGACCAAAATGAGGAAATAAATTCTTTATATTTTGAAACCAAAATGTATTATTTATTTATTATTTATTATTTTTTGAGTTGGAGTCTCACTCTTTCTCCCAGACAGGAGTGCAGTGGCCACTCCCAGTCACTGTAGCCTCAATCTGCTGTGCTCTGGCGATCCTTCCGCCTCAGCCTTCCAAGTAGCTGGAACTACAGGTGCACACTACCACGCCCGGCTAATTTTTGATTTATTGTAGAGATGAGGTCTCGCCAAGTTGCCCAGGCGGGTCTCGAACCCGCGGGCTCAGGCAATCCACTCACCTCAGCCTCCCAAAGGCGCAGGATTACAGGCTGAGCCACCAAACCTGGCCCAAATGTATTGAAATGAAAATATTGTTATAATTACATTTGTGATATATTTATATGTGTGTGTGCACATATGTACATATAGTCATGTGCAGGTACGTGTATTTATATGATAGCAAAGATTTACTTATCAATTGAGAGTCATTTTGAAGACATTTACAATAATTTGAGTTATGAGTACTAATATTGAATTATATATTATAACTGCATTATAAATATGGTAAGATTCCAATTTCAAAATTCTCCTAAACTGTATATTTTACTTCCTGCCTTCCTTCCACTTTCTACTCTTGTTCTCTTTCAAATACTCTGTGTATTCTTCCATACATTACTTCTATCATGCCCATATGATCATACACACACACACACACACACACACACACACACACACACACACACAGACCATTGCTTTCCCAAACTGGCAACACACTGAATACACTTTCTAATTTTTTCTTTTCTTAATTAACTATGCTATATAAATTTCCCCAGAATCTTATTTTATAACTAAGGGTAACTGTGGAAATGCCTAGAAAATTTTCCCAAATAAAGGTATCTGACCAACATAAAGGTTGACAGGGAAAGAGAAACAGAGAAACAAACAGATATAGAAGAGGTCACTCCACAAAAATAGACAAATGGTAGAGATAAATACAACCCACCATATTAATAATTACACTAAGTGTAAATTGGTTAGGAAATCCAAACAAAATATTAACATTGTTAAGCTTAAAAAAGTTTAGAACTCGAAGAGGTTAATGTTTATTATAGAATTAAAAAGTATCAATATTCACCAAGATATATTAATTATTAACATAGATGCACTCCATAGTAAATTTTTAAAATAAATGAAGCCAAACTTGATAGTACTTACAGAAAAAAATAAACTTATGATTATGGTTTGATATCAATTGCCAAGCTCACAATAAGATCTGTAATAAATAATTGTGTACATGCTATTACATTAACATGAAAATATGAAAAATAGGTGCTTTTTGAGATTGTATATTATTCTCTATTTACACTTCTGTTACATACATTTTACCATTTAAACAAAAAAGAGATATATTAACAGTGGCAATTAGTAGTAATTAATAATATGATCTAATAAAATATGTGAAAAACACTATAATATGTTTATAGTGTTTTCTGTGATACAATAATGTGTTTTAGCTTTTCAACTCTTTATTGGGTACTTAAATTTTAGAAGCTATATTGTTTGGCCAATATTCCTGGTGAACATAGATGCAAAATTCCTCAACAAACTACATTTAACAGCACATTGCAAGTATCGTACATTATGATCAAGTAGGATTTATCCTTGGGATACAAAGAATGTTCAACATATGAAAATATACACAATAATACA
This sequence comes from Cephalopachus bancanus, assembly GCA_027257055.1. Taxonomy (NCBI): domain Eukaryota; kingdom Metazoa; phylum Chordata; class Mammalia; order Primates; family Tarsiidae; genus Cephalopachus; species Cephalopachus bancanus. The sequence continues at coordinate 15,121,102 of JAPVLO010000010.1, forward strand.
CATTAACAGAATGAAAGATAAAAATCATATGATCAGCTTAATACATCCGATAAAAGTATTTGACAAAATTCAACATCTTTTTATGATGAAAACTTTTACCAAATTGGATTTAGAAAGTCAACTGGTTAGGAGAGACAGAAATTATAAATACTCAATGACAAGGGTAATTGAATCTAGGTTGTAGAAAAAAAAAAAGGGTACACAGAAAACATCGCTGATACCAGGGACAAAACATTTCAAGCTCAGAAAGTAAGCAATTAAAAGGTTCTGGGTAGCAGAATGCAGAAATGCTCAAGAAATACGAGGAAAGACAATGCACTTGAAACATGGTGAGCAAAGCAAGCATTATAAAAAAAGGAAGGTAATAGGAGATGAGCATGGGAACAAAAATTATCAATATTTTAATGGCTCTTTCTGCATACTTCTAAATGAAATAAATGAATGCTTAGGAAAAGCATAGGGCCCTCTTTCTTCTTTTATTTGTTGTGTGTCTTCAACTTCTCTAACGTAGAAGCTTGAAAAATATTCATTGAAGAGAGTAGTCTAATTGTTATAGTTTATAATGTTGGGGAAAATAATGGCAAGATGTATTATAGATAACAATGATATTTCTATACATGCTTGAGTTGTAAATGCTGTGCTAATTAAAATATGAGTCATGCACAATTTCACTCTAAATCGCTTTTTAGGTGATTATTTGTCTTTAATAACATAGTTTATTTTGCATATTTATGCATTCAAACACACATTATAAATCCTAGATTCAGTGTGAAAAGAAAATGTGCTGTCAATTAATACTGACCCAAGAAAACACAAAGAATTGTCCCCAAATGTCATTGTAGGCAGCTTATATTAGACCAAAAAATGCACACATTCGAAATAGAAGAGTCACTGATATAACAAAATGTCACTGAAGACAAAAAAGAGTAAAAAGCCAACTCCATTAGGAACAAAACAAACCATAGCATTAGCATCAGGGAATTATGTATGTGTGGCATTTTCTAAGGACATTTAAAAGTACTGTGAAGAAATCCATCATCTCTCCATCTTACTGTGTCTTATATGCTTCAGGATAATGTAAAGCATTATGGCTTAAATATTCTATCCCATTCTTTTGGATGCTCATCAATACAGAAGTCACAGCAGATATTTAAAGATATTTTATGAGTTTTGTGATACAAAAAGCTCAATGAAGAAAATTAAATGTATTTTATAATAGTTAATATTACTGGTGAAGTAATATTTATAATTTAATACATAAAGGTATGTTTACTCAATGAAGTCCCTTATGATTGACGTTACAGAATTCAGGTAGCTGGGGAGAATGTAAATTCTCACACACATGAATATGTCAAGGATTTTCCTTTCTATTCTCACTGGTATCTCACCTAAAGTGTTCTCTGGATTCAGGACAGGATACTGAACAACAGCAGGAACCTAAGCAAGTGGGATATAATGCATTTTAATAAAGTCATTGGGAGGGTGAAGATGAAATTTGTTTTTGCAGAATATCACTCAGTACTAGCTTATTCACTATTAGTAAGCATTTTGAGGTGTCACTAAAGAATTTAAATTTTAATAATGGTTTTAGCCTACTTTAGCCATGATATTGCTCTTTAAAAACTTACTTAGCCCCACTGATATTTTTGGTCTAGTTTTTTTTTTTTCTTGAGACAGACTTTCACTCCATCACCCAGGTTGGAGTGCAGTGCCACGCTCACAGCCACCCAGCATCGACCTGCTGGGGCTCAGGCAATCCTTCTGCTTCAGCCTTCCAAGTAGCCGGAACTATTAGCATGCGCTACAACACCTCACTAAGTTTGTGATTTATTGTAGACATGAGGTCTCACCAAGTTGCCCAGACTGTTCTCGAACCTGTGAGCCCAGGCAATCCTCTCACTCGGCCTCCCAAAGTGCTGAGATTACAAGCTTGAGTCACCGTGCCCAGCCTGGTCTAGTTTTTTAATCAATTATGAAAATAAAGTTGAAATCTGTAGTTGTAAAAATGTATTTTTTTAATTTCATGCTTTAGTTATAGCAACTTCTCCTCCATATATTTTAAAGTTCTGTTATTAGGTGAATAGATATTTAAGTTTGTTTTTGTTTTGTTTGTTTCATTGCTGAATAGACTCTTTTATTTTTATAAAATCTCAGACTTTTTCCTCTGGTATTTTTTTTTCTTTTGTCTTGACACCTACTTTGTTTGATATTGATGTAGCAACACAAGCTTTTCTTATGATTAGTGTTTACATGGTACACCTTCTTCATTCTTCTGCTTTTAAGATATTTATGTCTAAATATTTGAAGTTGTTAGCCTTGTGAACAGCATATAGTTTCTTTTTTAATCCAGATATAAAACCCTTGTCTTTTAATGGAAGTGTTTAGCTCATTAAAGTTTAATATAATTATTAATATGGTTGAATTTAAGGCTAACGCCTTGCTAAGTGATTTGTTTTAATTTTACATGTAGTTTGCTATTTTGTTTCTTCTTTTTTTCACTTTTTGTATTGACCAAACAGTTTTAGTATTCCACATTATCATATATTTTAGTGTATTTTAATTCTACATATATTATATGCCCCACAACATATCATTTTTGTCTTATAATTATCTTTTAAGCAATTTAAGCTATTTTTTAAAAACACAAACTTTTTTTATTGAACCACATATTTACTATACCTGGTACTTTTTATTATGTTTTATAGACCTACATTTTCTTGTGGTGCAATTTCCCTTCACCCTGAAGAACTTCTTTAATATATCTTTTCTTAATTTTTTTTTATTTCAAAGATGTGGAGTACAGTTCAGGATTAGGTGGTCATTGTACAGGTAAAGTTTGAGCCTCACTTTGGTTCCCACTTCACCAGGTTTGAAATCAGATACCCTTATTAATGTTATGCGCTTCCCCCGGCAGTGTCCTGCTACTGCCCAACCCTTTCTTTTTTTTGAGTTGGAATCTCACTCTGTTGCCCAGACTGGAGTGCAGTGGCCGCTCCCGGCCACCGCAGTATCGACCTGCTGGGCTCCGGCGATCCTTCCACCTCAGCCTTCAAAGTAGCTGGAATTACAGGCATGCGCTACCATGCCCGGCTGATTTTTTGATTTATTGTAGAGATGAGGTCTCGCTGCCCAGGCGGATCTCAAACCCGTGAGCTCAGGCAATCCACTCACCTCAGCTCCCAAAGGCGTGGGATTACAGGCTGAGCCGCCAAGTCCGGCTCCAAACCCTTTCTTATAGTATTGTGATAAATGTTCAGGGTCCACTTATGAGAGAGAACATGTGGCACTCAGTTCTTTGTTTCTATGATAGATCATTGAGTTTGATAGACTTTAAATCTATCCAAGTTGCTACAAATTCCCTAATTTTGTCCTTCTTTATGGTTGTGTAATATGGTGCATTTAGTCCATTCAAGTTCAAGCTGCTTATTGAGATGTGAGAGTTTATCTCTGTCATGGTGCTTTTATTAAGTTCTTTGTTGTTGTTGTTTTTGTTATTATTGTTTGTTTACTTCTTTGTTGGTTTTCTTTGAGTTTGGAGTTGATATTTCAGGTGTTTTCAATTTTGCAGTCATGATGCATGCTGTGCTGATTCTCTGTTTTCCTGCATTCTTGAGAAAAGCATGATTATTCTTTTTTTTCTTTCTTCTGTGTTTTATACCTTCTTTAGCAACTCTTGTAGTACTGGTCTGGCGATAGCATAAACAATTAGGGATTGAATGTCTGGGATGGATTTTAATTTTCCATACCTGATAAAGCTTAGCTTAGCTGGGTAGAAAATTTCTGGTTGGAATTGTTTATCTTTGAGAACTTTGAAGATTTGACTCCAGTCTCTTCTGTAGTGTTTCTAGAGACATCTGCTACTATTCTAATTGGTCTTCCCCAGTAGGTGGTCTGACCTTTCTCCTTCCCTATCTTTAGGACTTTTTCTTTTAGACCTACTTTGTATACATGAATTATTATGTGTTTAGAAGTTGGTCTTCTCATTTGATGCCTTGCAGGAGTTTTCTGAATCTCCTGTGTTTGAATGGTCACGTCTCTGTTGAAATCAGAAAACTTTTCTTGGATGACCTCATGAAATATTTGTTACAAGGAGGTCTCTGTCTCCCTATCTGTCTCAGGAATGCTAACCAGGTATAAGTTTGGGCTTTTAATATAATCACTCATCTCTTATCAGTTTTTCTATCTTTTTAAGCTTCCTTTCCATGTTTTTAACAATTTGGGATGGTTCCATATTTTGGTCTTCAAGCTCTGAGATTCTTTCTTCTGCTTGGTTAATTCTGTTTTCCATGATGTCAGTTTTTAATTATTTCATTTACTGTATTCTTTATTGCCATCATCTCAGTTATCAACTTTTTCATTCTATCTTCTTGTCTTTCTTTGTTGCTATTCATCCTCTCCATCACTATCTTGATATCTGAATGTATGGTTTGACCCCAGTCATTCTGGGGTCTCTTCTTTGTTTAAGTTCCAAATTCTGTATTATTGGACACTCTCTGTCCAGAGGTCTTGAGGGTACCTGTATTCTTCCATTGATTCTTTTTCATTTATTATGAATTTCCCCACCTTCCTCCAATGCCTTTTAATTATATTGCTCAGTGGTAGGGGGATAGCTTTCACTTCTGTTTGTTCAGTCCCCTATTATTCCATAGGTAGAGCCTCTGGATTTGTTCAATTTTTAAGCTGGGTTGGGAGCAGAGGGCTGTGTTGTCTTTTTGCAGTTTTGATATTTGATTAAGGTGTGATGGGGGAGCTGTGTTTCAGAAGCTACCTGTGGATCACTGTATCCACTGACTGGTGTGTGGGTCCTCTGGAACCCACTTCCCACCACCTTACAATTTGTCCATGTAGTGGGAACATATGAATACCCCCCTCAAATGTACCCATACGTGAAAAAAGAGGGAGAAAATGAGGCAAATCAAATCAGAAGACACACACAGAAAGATATGCATGGAAAGAGTGGGAGAAAAAAATAGCTTCAGGTTCCTTTCTGTTTATTTATTTATTTATTTATTTATTTATTTACATGGTGTGTCCCAAGCCCAGCTGCTTTTGGCTCACTGCAGTAGGTAATGAACTCTGGTCTCTATACCCTCCCCTCTGCTCTCACCACAGGCCAATCAGGCTGCTCTTCATGTGAGCCAGACACCCCATGGACTGCTGGGAGAAGGGGGTTGAATCAGATCAGGACTCACCCCATTTCATCTGCTGCTAGTTCTCCCAGTCTGACCGCAAGTGTCTGTGTTTGGTCCCGTATGGTGGTGGTGGTGGTGGGGTGTCTGTCTCTCTGGTATCATGAACTTGGACTATCCTCTTTTGGCCAATGATGATTGACCCACAGGGGTGCAGAGATTGCCCCCTTGGTCTCAGGATGCAGGCTGCTCAGAATTGAGTGACCTAAGGTAGGCTTCTGCCCGGGTTCTGGACAGAGAAAATGGTGTTGGCCCGTGAAACTCAGCTCCAGGTTTCCTTTCTGCACTTTCTCCATGGTCCCTGTGGTGGTGTGAGTCAGGTGCCAGGTGTCAAGAGGCAGCTGATCTCTGCTACCTTTTCCCGATGGAGTCCCCAAGAATGGTGGATGTTCCTGCATGTGCCAAAATCAGAGCAGTGTTAAATTGTAGCTGCTTCTGCAGGGGGAGCCCCAGGTTCTTGATTTAGCGTCTCCTCTCGGTTGGACTTTTGCTCACCCACTTTAGCGCACGTGCGCACACAAACACACACACACACACACACACACACACACACACACACACATTCATCCTTATGCACACTCACCTATGCATAGACTAACGTACTCCAACCAGTTTCATTGCCATCTTGGCTCTCCCTTTAATATATCTTGAAGTGTGGTTCTTGGGTATGAATTTTGTTTATCAGAAAATGTCCACACATTGCTATAATTTGCAAGCTTGCATATATAATGGTAGATTGACATTTTCTGTTTCTGTCTTAGCAGTTCAATTTTTATTTATTTATTTTTTTGAGTTGAGGTCTCATTCTGTCACCCAGGGTGGAGTGCAATGGCACAATCACAAGTCACTGCAACCTCAACCTCCTACGTTCAAGCAATGGTCTCACTTCAGCTTCCTGAGTAGCTGGGATTACAGGCATGCACCACCATGTCCACTAATTTTTTTTAATCTTTTTGCAGAAAAGAGGCTGTGCTACATTGCCTAAGCTGCTCTCAAACTCCTGGGCTCAAGCAATCTTCAGATCTCAGCACCCCAAAGTGTTGGGATCACAGATGTGAGCAATGTATCCAATCTTGTCTTAGTACTTTAAAGATTATGTTTCTTTTCTTAAAACAAACAAACAAAAAACAGGATTTACTGAGAGGACAGAAAAGCTCCCAAAGTGGGAAGGAACCTGAGGGGGTTGCCCTGTTTCTTTATCTTCTGACTTTCATTTTATCTGATGAGAAGTCAGCTATTATTTTAACCATAGTTCCCTTGTATTTAAAGCTTTGTTTTTTTTTTTAAACCTATAGCTTATTTTAAGGTGTGTTTTTTTTTTTTTTTTGGTATAGTCTATGGGTTTTAAGTAATTTGACTATGGTGTACCTATTCACTAAACTTTAGGTTTAGGTTTAGGTTTCTTAAACTTTTTGGATCAATAGAACTGGAAATGTTTATTAAATTTGGAAAAACATTTAACCGCTTTTTCCTCAAATGACTTTAAGTTCCATGATTTCTCTGCATCTCTCTCTTTTCTTTCTTCCCTTCTTCTCCTTTTTTCTTTGATTTCATTTATAAGCATATGATCATATTTTAGAGCTTTAATTTAATTCTTGAAATAACTTGTCTTCATCTATGAATCTACTGTTCTGTACATTATTTAACTTAAACATAGTAGTTGCTTTAAAATTCTTGTTGACTCATTGCAAACAATTGCTCATCAGTGGGTATTTTTGTTGATGGTATTTTCTTTTTAGTATTTCCTGCTTCTTTACATATCTAGACTTTTTTTTTTATAGTGGTGGGCACATTGTGTGAAAAGCTAACAAAGTACTTTAAAGTTAATTTATATGTTTGTTTATTTAAACTCTTTTCTCTGTCAGATGGTTAGAGTAAGGAACCGATCATTCTGATTTTTTTTCTAGAATCAATTTGAGTTGATTCTGGGTCACAGCTTTGATTAGATTGAGTTCACTTTTGAATGGATATCTCCAATGTTCCAAGCTGCTAACTTTTTTTGGCTGGGAGAGGAATGGTTGTAGTTTAATACACTTTCTTTTCTTTTTTTTTTTTTTTTGAGTTGCACTGTGTGATTTCTTTCTGTTGAAGCTTGTTGCTGCTGTCTAGACAAAACAGAGGAAAAGGGCACAGCAGAAATGACTTGCCTAATAGTCCAACCTTGTGTTTGCAACTGTTCCAAAATCTGATTAGTCCTGCCTGCCCTCTCTATAATCCAAGAAGTCCGGTTGATTTTCCCTCATCCCTGAAAATCTTTCTATCCATGATAGGCCCTCCCATTCCTACACTGGAGACTGATTACCAGGTATGGAAGCTTGTCTTCGCCCTTTGTGTTTGTTTCTCTCTAGAATTCAGTTCATAACAAATCTCAAACCCACCACCCTTCACTAAACCTGTTTTTAAAAATGTGATATTTTTGTTTTCCCAGATTTAGCTTGTTTTCGCCCAGGAGAAAGGCCTTCCCCCCGCTCCTACCTCCTAACTGAAAACGAAAGTTCTTTCTCAGTTTCTGGGAGCCAAAAAATTACTTTAGAATTGTGACTCATTTGATTTCTAAAGGTTAGGGACTGTGTCTCACCTATCTTAATGTTTCTAAATCATATAATTGTCCTACAAATAATATGACAAATAAATAAATGGTTCTTATAGCCTCCGATAGTTGATGACAGCTGTTTTACAAAGTTGAAGTATTGACAGTCACTAAGATACTTTTATAGGTCCTTTTCTTAGAATAGTCAATGAGTAAAATTTCCTGCATAGATTTGACCGGATTAAACACTAGCAAATCTAATCAAGGTAATCTCAAGAAAATGATGGCTTACACAAGACTAATTTTCAAGTTGATGTGTACCGTCATTATCACCATCATTTTATTATTATCTTCAATATTACAACTGGCATTTATTGAGAATTTGTTATGGGTTCCTCTTTATATTGAGATTTTATGGGCTGTCTTATTTAATATTCATAAAAATTTTATGGTGAAATTATATTATACAAAGCAAATTAAATAAGAGTAAAAAGTTGCAATTAATGTTTATTTTTTATTCAACATCTCTCAATATTTATATAAATTTAGCCCATGGGAAATAAACTCTAGCATATTAATTATTCTTCTAGCTATCATTCTAATTGATGATGTAATATGTTAAATTCAAATAATGCAAGTAAATGACATGAAAGATGAATTATCTGTAGCTTATATTCTAGCCTGTATTCCATAAAAAATTGGATCTTATATTATATAAATATAAGCAATTATATGGATGGCGTTTATGAAGAAGAACCCCTTCTTTAAGATAGAATCAATGTAGAAGTGATTGTATCTATACACATATATTAATAAATAATATATCATTTAATTGTCCTTTGTACTAACCCATGGAGCGTTTTCTTGACATTAGAAAAATCAGTGAACCAGAGAAGTTACTTGAAAATAATATTCAACATCAGTATTACTACAGAAATAAAGGAATTAAGAATACCCTGGCCCATTCAATCATATGCCTCTGTCATAAGGTTTTGCATTATATTACATAGTTCAGTTATTAAGTATGCCACCAATATGTATATTTTTTGGATTGCAAGCCTCAGAAATAATTTTAGCTAACTTAAAAAAGCACAGAATTTTTGTGAAGAATAAGGGGCTTTGTAGAGAGTCAAAAGGGTCATCGATGAATCATGCAGCTTAGAAAGTTATGAGAATCAGGGCAGATCCAGGCTTACAGACAGTAAGAGTTAATTTCTTCAGGTGCCACTCCTGATATAATTTGGCCCAAGAGCAAAATCTCAGAGGAGAGAGAAGCCAGTGGGCTCTATCGAGGATGTGTCAGCTTTTTGAAGGGTGGAGGGAAAAACACCTTGACTTAGATAAGTTCTCAAAGGCAAATTTTGCTGCTGGCAACACAAGGAAAGGATACTGGGCTCTATGTAGACTAAGGCATCAAATGTCTCATACCACTTAGAAGAGTTTATGCAGATGTAGAATATAAGTGTAGCAACATTAAATTAGTAACTTACATTACAGACTAGTGATTTGCAACAGAAGAGAATATTATCTTTATTTAAGAGCTTTGCATATTTATTTTGCAAAGACAAAATAAATGTGGAAAGGTATTGAAAAGTCAGTCTGCAAGTGAGGCACCAAGGTGGTACATTTAGCAGCCAATAAAAAGTAAAAGTCTGTGGCTTGCATTTTTGAAGGCCGAAATTTGTGTTTCTGGAATAGGCAAGATTCGAAAGAATTACATTCTTCCTTGTTTAACTTCAGTCTATTATATTTCTCTGGTGTTAGCACACTTTCTGAAGCTTTCCATCATTATGTCAGAGTAGTACTTCATAATATTTTTCACATTTTCTGCCTCATACATCAAGCTATAGAATTTTATCCATAAGGCAGAGCTGTCATTCTGTAAAATTTTTAGCAATGTTCTCATTTTTATCTGACATCTAGAAATACCTAAAGTAATAAAAAATCATTTTTACCTCATATTTGCTTTGGTTTTCATTCTGTCCCTGTCAGTCTATATACAGTATAGTAAGAGAAGATTTATATAACATCATTTTGAGTGTTCTAGAATCAGACAAAAATTCTTACTTTAGGTAGATTTCTTTCCCCGCACAGAATTTTATACTAAAGCATTACACCTATACTTAAAGTAATGCCTACCTCTTAAAATTTTACTTTTTTGCCATGAATAATTTCTGTCCATTAAGTAGAAGTTTTGAAATTATATATACTTAAAATGATTTCATAACCCCAAGGAAAGAATGACTTCATTTCTTCAAAAGTGTCACTATTCTCAGCAATTTAACGGACATATTAGTAAATTGCATTTATGTTGCTTACTATTATCTCATGATGGTTTTCAACTAGTTATCAAGATCTTTATAAAATATCAGTTTTTAAAAATCCAGATTTCAATTAAAGTAGTAAAATAAATTCTTATTTTCAAACAACTTGTTTCTCAAAGTGGTTTAATCGAAAATATGTCTAATCCTCAACATGTTTAATTTCAAGGCCTCAGATCTTGACATTATTGGTTAGAAAAGCAAGCAATATTAATTACTTGAAATACTTAAAATGTTATAGTATATTCATAATAGGATCATGTATTATTTTATAGTTTCATTATGAGCAATACACATATATTTTATGACGCAGTGAGCAGGTGCCAAATACCATGTAAATGCATCGATTCGATGCATCCTCAAATAAAGCTAAGTATAGCTAATATTCTTATTTAATACTGAGGAAACTGTGACAGAGAAACTAACCAACTCGTCAGGTCCATAAAGCTAGTAAATAGAACTGCCATTTGAATCTTACCACTCAGACTAGGACTCTCTGTCTCAACCATGATTACTTATTTAGACGAGAGATGCAATTGCCCCCTCTTTTGTGACTAGGAAACTAAGGAACAGAGAGTTTAAGGTACTTATTTACACAGAGTGACATAGCTAATAAGGGCAGAGAGGGTTAGAACCCAGGTAGTCTGACTCCAAAGCACATTATTTTACTTAATATTTCACTACATCAAATAAAATTTTTAAAAAATTGCTACTGATTTGATGTAGAAACTGTACTCTATCTCACAAAGAAGTAGTTTCCTTGCACAGAAACCGAACAATACCAGGTGGAAGATACTCCAATTTCTGTGAATGAAGTCTACATTTTTCACAGCCATGACTTCATAAGAGAGCCAAAAGAGATGACATAGATTATATATTTCATTATTCCACTCAATAATCTCAGTGTTGAAATAAAGATAAACTCTAAAACAGAGCTACCAAAATAATTCATTGATGAACACCATAAAAAATGAGCCTTTTAGCACTGTACCTGAGAGGACTGGTTTTATTAATATGTTCTGTGGAGCCGGGCTTGGTGGCTCAACCTGTAATCCCGCACTTTGGGAGGCTGAGGTGAGTGGATTGCCTGAACCCGTGGGTTCAAGACCCGCCTGGGCAACTTGGCGAGACCTCATTGCTACAATCAATCAAAAAAATGAGCCGGGCGTGGTAGCACACACCTGTAGTTCCAGCTACTTGGAAGGCTGAGGAGGAAGGATCAACGGAGCCCAGTAGGTCGAGGCTGCGATGGCCGTGAAAATGCCACTGCACTCCAGCCTGGGCAACAGAGTGAGACTCCTACTCAAAAAAAAAAAAAAAAATGTTCTGTGGAAAGGTGAAGATCAGAGTGTTCCATAGAGTTTGGGAAATGATATGTGTTCTCTTCTTAATAGTCTTGCTATGTTAATAACAGAGGGAACCCCGATGATAGCTTTCCTCTTAGTGTTTCAGCATATTTGAAAGAATTCATGAGTAAATATATAATTTGAAAAATGTTACTGTAGACTGAGTGAAAAGTCTAATTTCTGTGACCTATTGTGAAAAGTTTGGTTTTAATGCATTGACTAGGAAATATTAGATCTTCTGAAAGTAGTTTTAGACATAAAACCAAATGAAGTGACTAGCTTTCATCAGGGATTGATGGGAAGTATGACTGATAGTATAGCTGAATGACAAGGATATAATTGGATAGCAAAAATATATAAATACATTATCAAATTATGAGGATGGTTTTACGGTTGTTGCTTTTACTGTTTGACTTTTTTGAATGTGAAACTAGAAGAGGCAAAGTAAGACTAGTTTGTAATATTTCCAAAATGTTTCTTTTACTAAATCTTCTTTTTAGCATACTTATTTAAATGCATGACAACAATCAGGTTATTTTGATTTAAATAATAACAACACATAGCTTATCTATACTTATAGCACAAGATAAAGGTTTTCTCTAAAGTTTAGTTTAGTCTGTCATTAAAAGGATACAACCCCAAAAGTACATTCAACTTTTATTTTTAATAATGAAAACACTGAATAGTTTTCTGCATTCCTAAACCATTTTATTCATCATAGCTTGTTTTTAATAAAACCTGCATTTTATTTCAAAATTAATTTTAATATATATGATACATAGAAAATTTCTTCTTTAAATAATTGAATTTTTAAAATGTGTTCAGTAATTACCTATGGGGTACAAGTTTCACTTTCTGTAGAATGAGTCACCCGAGACCCAATCCCTACCACCACACAATATGTCCACGTAATGGGCATGCATGTGTATCCCCTAAATCTAAAATAAAGATTAAAAAAAAAAAGTGCTTGCATTTCCAGACCTGATTCTGTAATTTAGATAACACACCACCAGGTGGCAGGAATTGCTCCATTACCAAACCGAAACAGGCAGTGTTTTTTTTCCTAGCAGCCTATTAACAAAACATTACATTTTGCATTTATTCATAATAATATGATTATTAGATGACCAACACATATGTTTTCAGCCATGTTTTTTTTTTAAGGTAAAGAAAAAAAGAAAATGGTTCTTTCTGCAGATCTACTTGCAAATGGAATTTCAGATTTTCATGATGTAATTTCATTTTTAATGATAATAACTTGATGACAAAGGAAATATCCAACTTTTATTAAAAGTTTTATCAAAAATACTGAGTTTTGGTAACTCCTCCTAATGTGTTGGATTTGATATATGAATCTGTCTAACAGCAATTTTAAAAAGTCTTCTTTTTCTTCATGCTTTGTCAATTTTATCTTAACATACTAATACTGAATCCCAGGTGAGAATTAAATTATGAATCTTCATTTCCGGGTGTCAGCTTCTTAAATAATCATTTACCCATGGCTGTCTGGATACCTCACCACTTCCTAAAGCAATGACATCAACTCAGAGGTTACTGGAAGAATTTTTGTAGGAACCAAAGAAACCTGTTTCAGTCTCTTTGTACTGTATTTTCTTTCTTTCTTTCTTCTTTCTTTCTTTCTTTCCTTCTTCCTTTCTTTCTTCCTTTCTTTCTTCCTTTCTTTCTTCCTTTCCTTCCTTCCTTCCTTTCTTTCTTTTCACTCTCTTAATTACAGTTTGACTGTTCTTGTCCAATGATGTCTACGTATCAAATTAGTGGATATTTTGTGTTTCTCTGGTCCATTATCCTGATTCTCAAACTTTAAGGGTCAGTGAAGCATCATGGAAAAATCACTGCTCAGTAGGAGTCTGAGTTAAACTCTGGTTTCTGCCACATACTAGCCATTTCTACACCTCGATGAGCTTCTGAGTCCAAATTTCTGAGCTTGAATTGAACGATAATGTTCTTTTCTAGTTTTAATATTCTCTGATTCTAGTCATCATTGGCTATAACACATATGAACTGGATGTGGTTAATTTACTTTGATAATAATATACATTTTATAATAATGATTATGATTAACGTGTCTTGGCATGTTTTTTAACAATAGAATTCTTCAATTATTTCACTAGGCTGTGTTTCTCAGCCCTGAAAATCTCTGAAGATGTTGAAATAAATTTCAATCTCAGTGGATCAAGCCAACATTAAATGAAAAGATGAGGGCATATCAAATGGGCCGAGGTCTATTTGGAGGGTGGGAGCAACACTTTGTCAGTGTCTATGTGAACAATTAGAGGGACCAAAAGCACTCTATACCTAACTCTGAATTATACCCCACATCTTTATAATAAAAAATAATAGCAATAAAAATAAAAAGGCCTAAAAATACAAAATACAGTAGTGGCAAAGGCCATATTTGAAACTTATGGAAAATTCAATTAATGATTTGAATCATAAACTTAAAAGACTTATCAAGATGCAGTGAGAGAAGCTTGAAATTGAATTTAATGAAAGAGTGGGTTTGAAGACATGGAGGACAGAAAATGGTCATCTAAGCCAACATTAAAGCTCCTGAAGGGAAAGCAACCAACAGAAATGGGAACTTTTCTAAGCGTTTGTTATTTTTTAGTGGTTCATTCTCTTCATACTTTTAATCCTCATGATTACTTGTTGAGATGGGAGCTGCTATTGCCTCCCTTTGGTGGCTAGGAAACTAAGGAACAGAGAGTTTAAGGTACTTATTTACTCAGGGTAGCATAGCTAATAAGGGCAGTAAGGATTAGAACCCAGGTAGTCTGACTCTAAGAGTCCATTATTTTACTTAGTATTTCATTATATCAAATAAAAATTTTTGAAAATTGCTACTCACTTGATAAACATTTTATATTATTCTGTACATAATCTTAAATACAAATAAGAAAGATATTTAAAATGTGAAATATAGAGACATTTTTATTAAATACAAATTTTGAAAAATTCATGATGCAGCATGGGTAAGACTGACTGGTGTCCTCATACAGAATGTTACGTTTCTAGAAATTTTTTAGGAAGCAATTTGATTATATGAATCAGGAGCTTTACAAAACTTTTATATTTGCCTTTGGTCCAGAGATTTCAAATCTAAGGTGTGCGCTAAGAAAATACTTTGCAACGAAGAATGTAAAATATTGCATTATTTGTTGCCCAACTTGGAATTTGGAAACAACTAAATGTATTATAATGAGAAACCATTTTTCCAAATGTAACGGTTCATCACAATACCCTGTAGAGGCTCTACCAAAACTATACACTCAGAATTTTAAAAAAAATCCATAGAGGATGTGTTTCAGAGTCAGTGTTCAATAAATTATGGTATCTATTCTCTAAGACTCAATTATTTTTACTGTTAATTTCACAGACAAGAAACATACATTTTGTTAAGGGTAGTGTTTTTACTTGGTTATTCCCACATCTATTAACAGCTATCTTTAAAAACTTAACATTACAAAAATGAATAAATGAATAAATGAATGAGAAAGCAACTAAATGAATGAATGAACAAATACGAAATAATTTATAGAACATCTTACACAGTAACATGTCCTTGGATGGATTATATATGTTTTCTCATCATTTATTTTCCAATCTGAATTTCTTTCACGCCTGTGGTTTGGAATAGCCTTTTTTTGGAGTGGCATTTTTTGTACTTTTTGCATAAAAATATATTTATTTCCTAAAATATATAAACATTTCTTTGTTGAATTCTAAATTGCCTTATACTCTTTTTTTTTTAAGGTTCACTGACTTGAATTTATGGTCAGAATTCTCGGTCAAATATTAGACTTGCAAATAGGGCACTCTTACTTTGTATTAAAAGAACAAGAGCTGCCAGTGTCTGAAAAGTTAATTAGACAAAACAGACAATTAATTACATCTTATTAACGTGTAAAAGACCTGTGACAAATTGCACTAATTGTGTGCTCTTATACATCTGAAGAGGTCAGGCTACTTTAAAATTATGTTTTTAATGGAAGACAAATGTATCTTTATGTGCTTGATAAGAATATTATAAACTGCATTATTTATTACTCCATTGGAATTCTTAATAATTTTAGGCCTTAAATTAAGCTGCTCATTAAACAGGAGAGCTAGTTCTAAGTCCTTAAAATAGGTCACAAAAAAGTGCTGCAATGTGAGATAAATTTGAAGGTCTAGCATTTCCTCAGAATGTCTTTATACACTTTTTTTTTTTTTAAATAAGTGAGCCCTGGAGATGTTAAACTTGTCTTAATGTGCCCTCAATAAAAGGAGAATCCTTCCATTAACAGTATTCACCTAAAGAAATATATGCTTCATTTTTAAGAGCTTCAATTGCTTAAACTCGGGTATATTCAGTTGAATAGTCTCATTAGCTCTTGAACTTTATTTCCAAACAAAAAAGATGGAAAGAAAAAAAAAGTAACAAAGCTATGGGTATACATTATTTACAGGAGACTAAGGGAAGTTTAAGGAATGGGCACGATTACAGGCAAAAAAAATAGTAGCTGTAAAGGAATATATTAGAAAAATAGACAAAAACACCCAACAGAAGCATAGAAAGAATAAGAAGCAGATGGAAAAAGTTTAAAATGAGGAATGTGTCAGAGTGGCTCTCGCAGGCAAATAATTACTTAAAAGCACTTTGAGATTATTTCATTGAAAACATGTCAAAGGGAGGGAACACCAGCAATTCTGGAGGAAATTATATCTATTTCAGTAAACAAAACCGGATGCTCACTCAAGTCTCACAGAAAGACTTCGCAAATAATTAAGATTTTTCCTGGTCACCAGAACCAGAGGTCTTCTAAAATAAACCTGGCTGTCACCACATTTTAAATGTTTATGGTTGGTGAGCTCAGTTCATCAAAGCCGTGTGCTAATGAAATTATTGTTCTAAACTTCACTCTGTCGGGAGTTTGGAAACTACACATAGGCTTATAGTTAAAGAGGGTCAAAAATAAATGATAAACACATTCCCTCTACTCACAGTATACATATCCTAGCAGCTCAATGTTGTTTTAGTGGACAGGTACTTCAGGGTGTATCAGAGATCTTGTCCCTGTATTAACAAACTCAAGTAATGTGATCTAAGCATATAAACATTAATAATTATTTTGATATAAGGGCCACAGAATTTACTTCCTTCCTTTGTTTTTCCATGTATTTTTTCCTACTTAGATTAGACTCACGTCAGATGATAAAGATTTATGAAGTATCTACTACAGTAAGATATTTTTAAGTTAATGAATGCAAAAAAGCCTAATATAAAATAGTCACAAAAATAGTAATAATAGTTAAATCTAAACCTGAATCATGGAAATATCAATTCTAAAAGGCTTAATGCTAACATATTCATAGACTATGATGAGATTATTAATGAATAAATAGACAAAAGACCTCTGAAATTAAAAAGGTAAGTCTTAAAGGGAGAGTATATCAGTCATGGGTTTGATTATTGTAATATTAAGACAAACAGTTTTTGGATTACCAAGAAATCTATCATGACAAGAGCATAGATTACTTTAGATATCTAAATGCATAGAGAATTATGCTATGAATAATCTAATCATAATCATGGTTCCTTGAGAAATTCTTGATATATTATCTACAAAAAGCACTTTGTAAAAGTAAGTTTCCATTATGACTTCCCTTTCTCATAGACATCTATTCTAAGCTTACTTTTTAGTGAAAATTTGGCATTATTACTATAATTGATTTTCAGCGTATTCTCTAGGTGAATAAATTTCAGAGAGATTAAAATTATGCATTTTGGAGAGAAAAATTCGTACACAAAATGGTGGCACCAGATTTTTATATGAACATTTGTGCTGAAAAGGATGTGGTGTATGTAGGGCATGGTTGTCTCCTTTCCCTGGGAACAAGGGAGCTGAAATCAAGGTTGAATACAAAGTCAAGAACAAAAGTCAGGGAAGGCAATTTAAAAGTGTCACTAGCCAGAATATGGAGCCAAGAATTCAAGCACCAAGAGATGAAATGAGCCAAGCTATTAAGTGGTAGTAGAGTTGGCACGGTCGTGGACAAGTAACAAGCATCCATATTGACCCTAGTAAACTTTTGTGTGTTCAATGTGTGGAAAAAAACTGAATCACCCACTGCATTTAAATAGCAAGAGATGGAAAAGAAATGAATGGCAACAATTTAAAAAATTTAAATATAAATTTGTTTTGTACTATAAAGTAATGAAATAACAATCAGATTATAAACACTGAGAAAATACACAAAAGAGATAACATCCATAATCTTATCTCCCGTGTTCTATCTCTGTAAGCATTTGGTCATTCTTTGAGGAGTCTCAGACACTCTGTTCCTGCTGTTCCAAATTATTACAATGTGTATTAGATTCCTATTGAATACTAAACAGAGTGGCTTAAAACAACATAAGTTTTTGTTATATATATGTAGAGATCAAAGTCTCAAAAGGATCTGCAGGGCTGAACTTTTTTCTGGAGGCCCTAGAAGGGAATCCATTTCCTTGCCTTTTCTAGATTCTAGAAACTGACTGCAATCCTTGGCTTGGGACCCTTCCTTCATCTTTAAGCCAGTATTGTAGCATATTCTAATCTCTCTCTCTCTCTGTTCCTTTGCTTCTGTCGTCATATCACCTTCTGTCTTGTTCTAATCCTCTGGCCTCCCTCTTAAAAGGACTCTTGCGATTATATTGGACCCACCTGGAAAATCCAGTATGATCTTGCCACCACAACGTCTTCAATTTAATTATGTCTATAAAATGCAGATGGAACAGCCATCGAGAGGAAAACTTTGCCAAACAAGTCCCAGCTCCAAACAAGATAGCAATTGAGGAATGTGAAAGTTTTGGTGCACTGTGTGTAAACCTAAGGCGGGAGGCAAAATTCTAAGACGTCCCTGAGGTAAGAAATTCTCACACTGAACCTGAAGGAGAAAACTCATATGGTTCAGGAAACGGCAGATGCCTATATATAGGAGGTGAGAATGGCCCTCCACTGACAGCAAGAAAGTGAGGACCTCAGTCCTATGATCATAACATAACTGTATTTCTCCAACAACCTGAATGAGTACGGAAGAGAACTCAGAGCCTCAGATAAAATTGCAGCTCTGGCTAGCAACTTGGTTCCAGCCTGGTGACGCTGAGTAGGAAACTGAGCCAAAACGGTACTTGGGCTTCCTGGGCTTATAGTCACAGGAACTATGAGATTATGATCTCAAAACAATTTATAATCTTAAAAACTATTAAGGATTCCAAACACCAAAGGTTTTATGTTTATTTGAGTTACAGTTCTTAATACTTACAGAATTATAAAATACAACTGAGAAAACTTTAAAATACTTGTATTTTCCTATTTAAGGTTTTTTTTTTTCCTTTGGAGATGGGGTCTTGCTCTGTCACCCAGGCCGAGGTGCAGTGGCACAATCACAGCTCATTGTTGTCTTGAACTCCTAGGCTAAAGCAATCCTGCCACCTCAGCCTCCCAACTAGCTAGGATTACAGACATATGCTACCACACCCAGCTAATTTTTAGAAATTTCTTTAGGAATGGAATCTTGCTGTGTTGCCCAGGCTGGTCTCGAACTCCTGGGTTTAAGCGATCCTCCTACACTGCTGGTGGGAATATAAACTAGAGCGACCTCTTTGGAAGACAGTGTGGGAGTTTCTGAAGGAACTAGAAATTGACCTTCCATATGACCCAGCAATTCCCCTATTGGGAATATACCCAGAGGAACTCAAATCATTCTACAAATCATTCTACACCTCATTTCTTCTTGATGCTTTCTTTTGCTTTGCAGCAGCTCATCCGTTTGATGAGGTTCCACTTGTCTGTAACCCACATCTTTAAAATAAAAAATTTTAAAAAAGAAAATTAAAATATTGGAAAACTTATCTGCCACTGTAACCTTGATAATTTCCCAGCATTTAAAGGCTTTTTTATTAAACTGGTGGTAATAACAGTGTGACTGTTTAATTATTGCATAAATAATATATCAGCATTTGGAATATCCCACTTCCTTTTCTCATAGTATTACAATAAATTTTCAAGGTCCACTTATAAGTGAGAACATGTGATACTCAGTTCTTTGTTTCCATGCTAGATCACTCATTATTATAGACTCTAAGTCCATCCAAGTTTCTATGAAGTTCATAATTTTGTTCTTTATGGCTGTGTAAAATTCCATTGTGTATATGTACCATATTTTTTTTTATCCAGTACTCTTTTGATGGGTAGCACAGTTGGTTTCATGTTTTTGCTATTGGGAACAATGTTGCAATAAACATGGGTGTGCAGGAATATCTTTTTCATAGAGTGATTTGAGTTCCTCTGGGTATATTACCAGTAGGGGGATTGCGGGGTCATATAGAAGGTTGATTTTTAGATCTTTTAGGAATTGCTAAACTGTTTTCCACAGAGATTGTACTAGTTTACACTCCCAACAAGAGTGAAGAAGTTTTCCCTTTTCCCCGCATCCTCTCCAGCATCTGTTGTATTTTGAGTTATTGATGATGGCCATCCTGACTAGTGTTAGGTGGTATCTCAGTGTGGTTTTAATTTGCATTTCTTTGATGACTAGTGGGGCTAACATTTTTTCATGTATCTGTTCGCTGCTCATATGTCTTCTTTTGAGAAGTGTCTATTCATATCTTTTGCCCACTTTATAATGGAGCTGTTTTTTTTTCTTTTCAGCACGTTTGAATTCCTTGTATAACCTAAATGTCAGGCCATTGTCAGATATACAGTTGACAAATATTTTTTCCCAGTCTGTAGGCTGTCTCCCTGCTCTCTAGAAGGTTTCTTTGGCTTTGCAAAAGCTTGTCAGTTAGATGAGGTCCCACTTGTTTATCTTATCTCTTATGGCACGGGCGCTTGGGATTTTGATCAGGAATTGGTTGCCAGCTCAACTTCCACAAGGTGATCTTCTGCATTTTGTAAAATTCTTATAGTGTGAGGCTTTACGTTTAGGTCTTTGATCCATTTAGAGTTGATTTTTGTGTATGGTGATAGGTAGGGGTCCTGTTTCAATCTTCTACATGTGGTCAGCCAATTTTCCCAGCAACATTTACTGAATAGGTTCTCCTCTCCCCAGTGGTTGGTGGTGGAGGCTTTGTCGAAGATAAATTGGTTGAGAAATTGAGGTTTTGCTTCTGGAACCTCTGTCCTGTTCCATTGGTCTAAATGCCTGTTCTTGTACCAATACCAGGCTGTTTTGATTATTGTAGCTTTATAATAACACTTAAAGTCTGGGAGTGTGATAGCTCCTGCTTTGTTTTCTTGTTGTTGTTGTTGTTGTTTTCCTGAGGATTGTTTTGGTTATTTGTGATCATTTATGTTTCCATATGAATTCCTGTATTGTCATTTCTATGTCTGAGAAGAATGCTGCTGGTAATTCAATAGGTATTGTGTTAAATCTGTAGATTGCCTTGGGTAGGATAGACATCTTAACAATGCTGTTTCTTCTAATACGTGAACATGGAATATTTTTCCATTTGTTTGTTTCTTTGTTGATTTATTTGAGTAGTGTTTTGAAGTTTTCGTTGTAAAGGTCTTTCACGTCTCTGGTTAGGAAAATGCCAAAATATTTCATTTTTGTGTGGCTATTGTGAATGGGATTATGCTTTTTATTTGGGTTTCTGTTTGTTTATTGTTGGTGTATAGAAATTGACAGTCTTTTGCAGATTTATTTTATATCCTGAGACTTTGCCAAAGTCCTTTATCAGTGCAAAGAGAATTTTGACAGGTCCTCTTGGGTTTTTAAGATTATAGAATCAGCTGGGCTCGGTGGCTCAGCCTGTAATCCCGCGCCTTTGGGAGGCTGAGGTGAGTGGATTGCCTGAGCCCACGGGTTCGAGACCCGCCTGTGCAGCGAGACCTCATCTCTACAGTAAATAATAAAAAAAAAATGAGCTGGACATGGTAGCGCATGCCTATAATTTCGGCTACTCGGAAGGCTGAGGCAGAAGGATCGCCAGAGCCCAGCAGGTCGAGGCTGCGGTGGCCAGGAGCGGCCACTGCACTCCAGTCTGGGTGACAGAGTGAGACTCTAACTCAAAAAAAAAAAAAAAAGATTATAGAATCATGTAGTCTGCAAAGAGGGATAACTTGACTTCCTCTTTTCCTGTTGGAAACTCCGATCTCCTTCTTTTGTCTGATTGCTCTAGCTAGGACTTAAAAACTGTGTTGAAAAGGAGGGATAAGAGTGGGCATCCTTGTCTTGTTTCAGTTTTCAGGGGAAATGGTTCCAATTTATGGCTGTTTAGCAGTGTGTTGGCTGTGGGTTTCTCTTAGATGGCTCTTACTATTTTGAGGTGTACACTTGTATGGAAACAAACTTGAAAACCTAAAGGAAATGGAGGACTTTGTGACAACACACAACCACCCCAGGTTGAAACAAGAAGAAATCGGGACTCTAAATAGACCAATAACAATCCAGGAAATTGACTATGTCATAAGAAAATTACCTACAAAAAAAAAAAAAAGCCCTTGATCAGATGGCTTTCCAGTAGAATTCTATAAAACATACAAGGAGGAAATGATACCAATCCCATTGAAAGTATTCCAGGCAATTGAGAAAGACGGAACTCTCTCCAAGTCATTTCATGACGCTAGCATCACATTGGTACTCAAACCAGGTAAAGATCCAACAAAGAAAGAGAACTACAGGCCGATATCCTTGATGAACACAGATGCTAAAATTCTCAACGAGATCCTAGCAAACTGGATTCAACAACACACATCAAAAATCATCCACCATGATCAAGTAGGCTTCATCCCTGGGATGCAGGGCTGGTTCAGCATTCACAAGACCATAAACATAATTTAATACAGCAACAGATGTAAAAATAAAAACCACATGATTATATAATTAGACAGGGAAAGCTTTTGATAAAATCCAGCACTCCTTCTTGATAAAAACCCTCAAACATCTAGGTATAGATGGAAAATTTTAATTTTCAATTGAATACTCAGATTCTATTCCTGGCAACAAATATTATCAGTTATTTTCCCAAGAGTGAGAGACTCACTGAGTTAAATTTCAAGAAAATATCTGCCAAATACCAAAGTCTGAATAAATGGCATGGGAGTTTTTCTTTAAAAAAAAAAAAAAAACTCCATGAAAAACTAGCTAGTTCATCTCATTAATCAGACCATCACACAAGGGCTTTTCCTAGAGTCAACTAGTATATTAATCTGCAAAAGTTTTTTATGCATATTTCACATTTTGTCACACAGAGCATGAAAAATATACATACTCAAATACTGAGATTTAATGACATTAGTAATTTTTATTGCTACATCAGGGCATTCTTAGGTAAAATCATTCTTTTTTATTATTTGCAAATACATGATGATAAAGAATATAATGGCTATAGTAGAGTTTGGTACCATGGCTTTGGTGCATGCTAAGACACTAACAGCTTTAACTATTAACATTTTACTATCATTGCAAATGTCAACACAATAACAAAACAAAAAACATCTTCATGTTTTTATAAAAGATACTTTTGATGTTACAAATTCCATAACAATAAGTTGGAACCCCTAGGAGTCTATAGGACCACATTTTGAGAACAACTCCTTACTGCAGAAATGTACTGGTAAGAATAAAGTTTAGGCAAAGCTTGGTGACTCAGCCTGTAATCCCAGCACTTTGGGAGGCCGGAGTGAGTGGATTGCCTGAGCCGGAGGGTTCGAGACCAGCCCAGGCAACTCGTCAAGGCCTCATCTCTATGATAAATAAAAAACTAGGTAGGTGTGGTAACGTGTGCCTGTAGTTCCAGCTACTTGGCAGACTGAGGCAGAAGGATCGCCTGAGCCCAGAAGGTCAACACTGGGGTGGCCGTGAGTGTGCCACTGCACTCCAGCATGGGCGACAGAGTGAGACTAACTCAAAAAAAAAAAAAAAAAGAATAAAATTTAGGGATTCACTTGTCTATAACTGTTAGGAAAAAAATGGTTGCTTTTGTGAGTTAAGGCATATTTAATATATTTTGTAGTCACTGAAAGCTTTTTATAATTAGTCACTTCTAATTTTAGCTCTGTAGAAGAAAGGGTATGCACTCCACAAATAAAAGAGTTGATATACTTTTTAATTCTAAAGGTGAAAGCTCTACCCAGTCTTTTCCTCTCAATTCCACTCCAATTTGGAATGAAGATTTAGCGGCAACAAATGACATTCTTGATACAATGTGAAACTTTGAGTCATAGTGTCCTTGAGTTATAACTACCCAGGGAGTTCAATGAAGAATTAAGTCACTAAAAAATAAATACACAAAAGCTATTATTCATGTATACTAAATACAGACAGTTGGAAAATCAAAAACAAAACAAAAAAAACTAACTCTTTTCAACCCAATAAAAATGGAAAAATTCCTAACAATAAATTTAACAAGAATATGCAAAACTTCTATAAAGAAAACTGCATGAATTTGCAGAAGAACATAAAAGGAGACTTGACAATAGATTAAAAGCTTACCAAGCCGGCAGGTAGAAAGAATCAACTATTTAAGCTTGGGCCAATCAACTCATGTATTTAAACTTATCTCAACAAAAACCAGAATGAATCTTTTTTTTGAATGTGAAAATATGAGTTTAAGTTTCTCCAATAAAATAAATATGTGAGACTAGTCAGAATAATTTTGACAAAGTAGGGAATTTCCAGTTGTTAGAGACATGCATGTCAAACGTTACCCATTGAAACATTGAGAAACTAGGACAGGGTTAAACAAGGCGTCCAATGCCATAGAACAGAAAGTCAAGAAATGGACTTAAGTTATATAACAAATGTGGTCATGATGAAGAAGATCATGAGAGTAACAGCAATCCCATGCTGAATATTTTGTATGTGTTATGTACCAGTTCATATGCTTCCTACATGTGAACTACCCAGTTCACTCGGACACAGAGTGAGATAGGCACCATTATTTCCTCACTTTGAAAATTTGTTTTCTGAATTTGGCAAATTGAGAATGAATGAAAGAATAACTGATTTGGGAGGACTGAATTACCACCAAGGAGAAGATAAAGGTAGAGATTTGTTTTTCATACTTGCTCTGGAAATATGGGTATATTAAATATAAAACACAATGAAAAAAAAACTTTAAAAATATAAACTATTTATATAAACTAGAGACAAAAGATACCACTTTAACAATTATACTAAAGACATAATGTGAAAGGTTGATCAACTAATAAATTATGTTCTTATTTCTGTCTCAGGCAAAGATTTAAGAAAGATAAGTACTGGAGAATGGGGAAATTATAGGGAAATGTACAACCTCATTTATGACTGGATGATGATGGAACAATAGTTTTAAACATATGCATAGTCTTTAAGCCAGCAATCATATCTAGAAAATTTTCACCAGGGATCAGACAAAGGAGCAAGAATGTACATATTAAAATGTTCGATCCCAGCACTTTGTGAGGCCAAGACGAGAGGATTGCCTGAGCCCGCGATTTCGAGACCAGTCTGGGCAACATGGCAAGACCTCGTCTCTACAATAAATCAAAAAATTAGCCAGGTGTGGTAGCGTGCACCTGTAGTTCTGGCTACTTGGAAGGCTGAGGCGGAAGGATCGCTGGAGGCCAGCAGGTCGACCCTGGGGTGACCGTGAACGTGCCACTACACTCCAGCCTGGGTGACAGAGAGAGACTCCGACTCAAAAAAAAAAAAAAAAAGATGTTCATATGTACTTGCAAAATAAATTTGATATAATGTAAATATCTCAAAACGGTGACCTATTAAGATAGAAATTGCAATGCATATTCATATAGTACAGTAATAGGTAGGCTTTAAAATGAAGATGTTGATCTTTATTTATGAACATGGAAAGATTTTCTACTATATACTTGATGAGCATTAATCATTGAACTCATAAACTGTATGAAAATTTAGTCCCACATGTGTTACCTTCCCTTTCACATACATACCATCTAAAGGGATGATTATACTTTGCAGCATGGTAGAGTCAACTAGGGAGATTATATAAATCCTGTTAGCTAGACTGTAATCCAGCTCAATTCATTAGACTTTCTAGAAGTGGGATACAGATACCAATAATATTTTAATAGTCCAATATACAACCAACTTAGTTGCATCCAAAATTATGTGATGCAGAATCATGATGAACATTTGTATCCCTAACCCTTAATTATACCCCACATCTTTAAAATAAAAGAAAAAGCATACTGAAATATGGGTAGATTAAATATATATAGCATAATCGTATGCTGAATTATAAGCTTGATTGTCTTTGAGGGATAGAATTATGATATATTTTGTATATTTTTTCTTAGACGTGTTTTCTGTTTTAATACATGCATTATTTGAAGATGAAAATCAAACCATGCTGCCAGGTAGAAAGAATAAACTATTTAAGGCTTGGGCCAATTAACTCATGCATTTAACCTAATCTCAACAAAAGCCAGAATGAATCTTCTCTTTTGAATGTGAAAATATAAGTTTAAGTTTCTCTACTAAAATAAATTATATTGGCATGAAGGGTGTTTAGTATAGGTAATGAAGAACTTGCCTCCAAATTTTAATGGTTGACTGCTGACAGTTTTTAAGGCACGTCTCTCCCTCTTCCCTTTGTACTTTGTGCCCCACATGTTGTTAGGCTGATCCGAAGCCAGGGTATTCCCTTCTTTGGCATAAGTGGGAGATTCAAAACCATGCAAACCCTTTCTTTTTTTTTTTTAGATTAGAAACTATAGTTCTTCTAAAAAGTAAATTAGAGAGCGAGAGAAAGAGGAGATTCGCCTCCCCAAAGTAGGGAAGGGGGCCAAAGCCAGGAAGCATGGCAATAACCATAGCTCAAAGAGCACATGGCCACACCAGAGTCTACTGAGGCAATGGCCTATGCAAGCCCTTTCTAGCATGTGAATTCTCACCTTGGCTCCACTCCTAACCACAACAAAAATGCAGGCCAGTTTCCATCCTGTGCTCTCTCAAGGCATTTTTTTGTCCTTCTTAAGAAATCTTCCCTAATCTCCCAAAGGACTCAGTGATGAAGCAATAAATCTTTTCTTACGGATGATGTGTGTGGTGTCATCAGTTTCAAAATATAAACCAACCTTTGAGTGGAGTGGTCCATCTCGGTTTGTAGGGGTAATAACAGCATGGAAAACACCTACCTTTGAAACTATTTAT
The DNA here is from genome assembly GCA_027257055.1 of Cephalopachus bancanus. NCBI lineage: Eukaryota > Metazoa > Chordata > Mammalia > Primates > Tarsiidae > Cephalopachus > Cephalopachus bancanus. Next base: position 15,147,650 of record JAPVLO010000010.1, read on the forward strand.
TGTAATGACTTATAAACCACATTTCTTTTTATTGTAGTGACTTATAAACCAATACCATCTTTATTTCATGTCAGGTTTTTTTTGTTGTTGTTGTTGGAGTCTCACTCTTGTTGCCCAGGCTGGAGTGCAGTGGCATGCTCACATCCACCTCAGCTTCAACCTGCTGGTCTTAGGCGATTCTTCTGCCCCAGCCTTCCAAGTAGCTAGGACTGCAGACACACACCACCACACCACACAGGACTTTTAAGGTCCTCAACTGTTAAAGAGTCCTGCTCATGCCTCAGGAAGCAGAATTGTTTATGTCTATTTGCCTACCAGAGCCAATTCTTGAGGATTTTAAATTCATTCCCTATTTCAAACTGAATTTGGTGGGAGGAGTTTACCAGTAGACTCTGCCTATTCTGACATGGCTACTGTCTTTGCTCTATTTTGATATAACACATCAGCACTATCCCTTTATTGAAATTCCTCTTGGAGGCGGGAAAGATGGTGGCCGAGCCAGTCAGACTATGCGAGTCCCCGTGTGAGTGAGTGAGTATATGGAAAATTTTGTGTTTGTGCTGGTGAGCGAGTGGGCATGTGAGTGGCTGACTGAGTGAGGGCTAGGGAGCCAGTGGCCAGGTCTCTCCTGGTGCAGCGGCTGGTGCCACAGCAGCTGGTCTTGGACCCCAGTGATTCCCGGGACGCAGAAGCCGAGTGTCATTTGCCATTTTCTCTTTCTTTTCTTTTCTTTTTTTAATCAACAAACCTTCCCTGGCAAGAAAACCCTGGGAGAGACTGTCTAAGTGGGAATCGTGAGAAGGTGGCCAGGCTCCTGGTGCAACAGCTGGTGCTGCAACTTCTCTACTTTGTCCCTGGCTCTTTCGGGGTCGCAGAAATGGAGCACCATTGTCTTTTTTTAAATGGATAGAAGTTTTCCTTTGGAAAAGTGGCAGGGAGACACTATTGCCCCAGGCGCTCCCTCACCATTGAAGCAGGAGAGAGACTGCTCTGGGCTTTGCCTCATCACTTCAGCACCTTGCAGGGTAGTGGAAGGGGATGCAGATGGACTCCAGAGGCAAGATCCCACGGAAGAGGACAAGAGAGGCACCCCACCACCATGTTGAAGGCAGGGCAGGAAAGTGCTTCGACTTGCTCACCACAGACCAACAGATCTGATCTCTGTGACTGGCAGATCGACTACTCAGGGCTTGATCGTGGCCCAAAGGGAATATCCTGAGAGCACAAACTTCAGAGGGACCTGAGGAGTGCTGAGTTCCAGGCACCCCACCCCCTACCCTGATCCGGCTGTGGGACAAAGGGTGTGGCCAGAAAAGGACAAGGAAGAACTCCAAAGAGATCAGTGGTGAGCCCAGGGCTGACCCAAATCCCTCCTTCCCAACAATCCTCTGAACATCAGACCCTCACAGCTGGGCCATGACTGAGAGGGACAAACCCAGGCGGAAACTGGACATCAGTCACAATAGGAGAGATCCATTCCAGGGTAGGCCTAGCTGTGGCACCCCACTGAGAGTACATACCTGGGAAAGAGACAGTCCCATACCTCCCCACCAGAGATCTCCCTGACCATACAAGAGTGGGAGGGAAGGACTGCAGCCCCACCCACCTCCACTGTCCCTCCTTCCCTGAGTATAGAATGAAAGAGGTGGCTCTGCAGGATAGACCTGATTAGAGGAACAATTACAGAGCCTGTCACAAGAGGGCAGGTTTTTTTATTTGTTTATTTGGTTTTTAAATTTTTAATTATTAAAATTTTTTGACTGCTTGTTAGTTCATCTATTTTTAAATAATTTTTCCTTTGTGGATGAATGTGTATGTGAGGGTTTGATTTGCATCACCCCCCCAAAATTCTTTTTAATTTTTATTTCTTTTTCAGTTTCTTTCTTCTTTTATTTGTCGTTTTCTGTTTATGTGTGTATGCAAATGATTGCGTGTTCATCTTTCAATTTTGTTGTGGTTGTTGGTTTTTGTCCATTTGTTCTTCTGGGTCTTTTTTATATACATTTTTTAAAGTTTAAGGGGTATGTCAATAGATGTGTGAGGGTTTGACCTGAATCCGTTTTTTCCCCTCGCTTTGGTCTTTCTGTTTTCTTCTCTATTCACTTTGTATTAGGCATGTGTGTGTGTGTTTAGTTTTCTTGGGGGTCTTTTTGTTGCTGATTGTTTTGTTTCATTGTTGTTATTCCAGTTTGTTTTGGAGTGTGTATGTATGTGTTCAATCGCTTTGGCATTGGTTTCTGCTTTGCATTGTCATATAGAGTGGTAGTGGGGAGTGGGTCTCAGGGCACACATAGCACAATAAGTGAACATTTTAATTTACAAGTTGTATCTGATTCCTAGTGCCCCATCCCTCACTTTATTCAAATTTTGAAACTACAGGAGACAGCAAAACTTCCCATCCATCATCCTATTTCAAAATAGAACAAATCCAGAGCCTGGATAAGGGAAGAATAGAGGTCAGAGCAAACTCAGAAGGGAAAACCTCTCCCACTGACACTGAATAACAGAACTAAAGAGAAAAATAAGAGATCTGTCACAAATGAGATGCCAAAGGAAGACCTCAGGCAATTTCAAGTGTACCAAAGATAAAAATCCTGAAAAATCAGGCCTTGGTGCCCAAACAATGGAAGTCACCAAAGACTGTCCCCAGAATATGGCAGGGATTAGAGACTGGATGGAAAGAGTGAATAGGACTCAAGAAAGATAAGATGCAACGCTGAAATAATTTGTAACAGAGATTTTGGCAATAAAATATTTCTTCCAGGAAATAAATAACAAGATGACAAGCATGGGAAGAGGAATTAGTCTAGCTGAAGAAAGAATCTCAGAATTTGACAACCAGAACATGGAATTATCCCAATTTGTAAAAAACATAGAAAGAAGACTAAAGAAGAAAGAACAAATCCTACAAGAGATGTGCTGTTATATCAAGAGCCCAAACCTATGCCTGATTGGTATCCCAGAAGAAGAAAGCGAAATGGAAAACAACTTGGAGCAAGTATTTTAGGAAGTAATTCAAGAAAAGTTTCCCCATCTCACCAGAGATGTGACCAGTCAAGCACAAAAGATACAGAGAATACCCACAAGACATCAAATGAGAAGACCAACCTCTGGACACATAGTAATTTGCCTACACAAAGTAGGAACAAAAGAAAAAATCAGAAAGGCAGCAATAGAGAAAAGTCAGACTACCTACTGGGGAAAACCCACCAAAATAGCAGCAGACCTATCAGCAGAAACACCATAAGCAAGAAGGGACTGGAGCCCTATATTTAAAATCCTCAAAGATAAACAATTTAAACCAAGATTTTCCTATTCAGTCAAGCTCAGCTTCATCAGTGATAGAGAATTAAAATCCTTCCCAGACTTTCAATGCCTAAGAGATTATGCAGCTTCCAGACCAGTTCTACAGGAGACACTTAAAAAGGTATTAAGCACAGAAGAAAGAAGAAAAAGATTGACCACATACTTCCCAAGAGAACAGCAGAGCACAGAATCAGCAGAGAATACAGTGCAAAAAGAAACTTGAAAACACACATACATCAATCCCAAAGTCAAAAGAAAACAAGCAAATAAAGGAAAAACTTTATAAGAACCTCATGACAGAGATAAACAATCATATTTCAGTATTCAGTCTGAATATGAATGGGCTAAATGCACCACTGAAAAGACAGAATGGCAGATTGGCTAAGAAACCATGACCCAATTATTTGCTGCATTCAGGAGACTCATCTCACTTCAAGGGACACACACAGACTCAAAGTTAAAGGTTGGAAAAAGAGTTTCCAAGCAAATGGATCACAAAAGAAGGCAGGAGTTGCAATCTTAATATCAGATAAAACAACCTTTAAGCAATCAAAAACTTAAAAAGATTCAAAAGGACACTACATAATGAAAAAAGTTTCAATCCATCAACAAGAAATATGCATCCTAAACATATATGCACCCAACACAGGAGCACCAGCATTTATAAAGCAACTACTAAGTAAACTAAAAAGAGATATTGGCTCTAACACTATTATAGCAGGGGACTTGAATACCCCACTGACAGCCCTAGATAGATCAAGGCAAAAAATCAACAAGGAGATCCAGAACCTAAACTTGACATTCAACCAAATAGACTTAATAGATAGCTACAGATTATTCTACCCAACAACCACAGAATATACATTCTACTCAATACCACATGGAACATACTCCAACATTGACCATATCCTTGGCTATAAATCAAGCATAAACAAATTCCATAAGTTTGAAATCTTGCCATGCACATTCTCAGACCTCAGTGGAATAAAAACAAATATCAACATCAACAACATTTTCCCAAAGCCCACAAAAACATGGACACCAAATAGCATGATGCTGAACAACTACTGGGTCAACACAGAAAGCAAAGCAGAAATTGAAAGATTCCTGAGCCGGGCTCGGTGGCTCAGCCTGTAATCCCGTGCCTTTGGGAGGCTAAGGTGAGTGGATTGCCTGAGCCCGTGGGTTTGAGACCCACCTGGGCAACTTGGCGAGACCTCATCTCTACAATAAATCAAAAATTAGCCGGGCGTGGTAGCACACGCCTGTAGTTCCAACTACTTGGAAGGCTGAGGCGGAAGGATCACCAGAGCCCAGCAGGTCGAGGCCGCAGTGGCCGGGAGCAGCCACTGCACTCCAGTCTGGGTGACAGAGTGAGACTCCAACTCAAAAAATAAAAAATAAAAATAAAAATAAATAATAAAAATAAAAAATTTTTTAAAAATAGAAAGATTCCTGGAAACAAATGAAAATGAAGAAACATCTTACCAAAACCTCTGGGATGCCCTGAAATCAGTTCTCAGAGGGGAATTTATATCTCCATGAGCATACATCAAGAAAATGGAAAGATCAGAATTTGAGAGCCTAACAAATCACCTAAGGGAGCTGGAAAGAGAAGACCACTAAAACTCCATCTTTAGCAGAAGAATCCAAATCACAAAAACAAGAGCCCAAATATGGGACGTAGAAGAAAAAAAATCATAGAAAACATCAGCACAACAAAAACCTGGTTCTTGAAAGAATTTACAAGATTGATCACCCCCTAGCCAGAATGACCAAGAGAAAGAGAGAAAGAGCCCAAATAAACACAATCAGAAATACAAAAGATTATCAGAGATTACTATGTACACCTATATGGAAACAAACTTGATAACCTAAATGAAATAGAAATTTCTGACATCACACAACCTCCCCACATTGAAACAAGAAGACATTGAGACACTAAATGAACCAATAACAACCCAGGAAATTGACTCTGTCATATGAAAATTACCTGCCTTAAAAGCCCTGGACCGATGGCTCTCCAGCAGAATTCTACAAAACATACAAGGAGGAGCTGATACTAATTCTACTGAAAGTATTCCAGGCAATTGAGAAAGATGGAATTCTCCCCAAATCATTTTACGAAGCTAACATCACACTGATACCCAAACCGGGTAAAGATCCAACAACAACAACAAAAAGAACTACAGGCCAATATCCCTTATGAACATAGATGCAAAAATCCTCAACAAGATTCTAGTCAATTGGATCCAAAAACACATCTCAAAAAACATCCACCATGTCCAAGTAGGCTTCATCTCCAGGATGCAGGGCTGGTTCAACATTTACCCATAAATGTCATTAAGTACATCAACAGATGTAAAAACAAGAACCACATGATTATCTCAGATGCAGAAAAAGCTTTTGATAAAATCCAGCATCCCTTTTTGATAAAAACCCTCAAGCACCTAGGTATAGAAAGAACATACTTCAAAATAGTAAGTGCCATCTATGATAAGCCCACAGCTAACATATTGCTAAATGGACAGAAACTGGAAACATTTCTCCTGAAAACTGGAACAAGACAAGGCTGCCCACTCTCACCTTTCTTGTTCAATATTGTGTTGGAAGTCCTAGCTTGGGCAATTAGACAAGAGAAGGAAATCAGGGGTATCCAAATAGGAAAAGAGAAAGTCAAGTTATCCCTCTTTGCTGATGATATGATCCTATACCTTGAAAATCCAGGAGAATCTGTCAAAACCCTGCTTGCACTGATAAATGACCTTGGCAAATTCTCAGGGTACAAAATAAATGTGCAAAAAACAGTTGCATTCCTATACACCAACAACAAGCAGGCAGAGACCCAAATTAAAAACACAATCCCATTCAACAATAGCCACACACACAAAAATCAAAAAATGAAATACCTTGGCATCTTCCTAACCAGAGAAGTGAAGACCCTTACAATGAGAACTATAAAACGCTCCTCAAAGAAATCCAAGAAGACACAAACAAATGGAAAAATATTCTGTGCTCATAGATAAGAAGAATCAACATTGTTAAAATGTCCATCCTACCAAAGGCAATCTACAGATTCAGTGAAATACCCATTAAGTTACCAACATCATTTTTCTCAGATCTGGAAATGACAATACAGAAATTCATATGGAAGCATAAATGACCACGAATAGCCAAAACAATCCTTAGCAAAAGAAACAAAACAAGATGTATCACACTTCCAAATTTCAAACTTTGCTATAAGGCTACAGTAATCAAAACAGCCTGTTATTGGTACAAGAACAGGCACATAGACCAACGGAACAGGATAGAGATTCCGGAAGCAAAGCCTCAATTTCTCAACTGCCTCATCTTTGACAAAGCCTCCAAAAACAACCACTGGGGAGAGGAGAACCTGTTCAGTAAATTTTGCTGGGAAAACTGGCTGACCACATGCAGAAGATTGAAACAGGACCCCTACCTATCACCATACACAAAAATTAAGTGTAAATGGATCAAAGACCTCAATGTAAAACCTCAAACTATAAGAACATTAGAAAATGCAGGAGACACCCTTATGGAAATTGGAATTGGCAACCAATTGTTATTCAAAACCCTAAAGGCTAATACGTTAAGAAATAAGATAGACAAGTGGGACCTCATCAAACTAACGAGCTTCTGCAAAGCAAAAGAAACCATCAAGAGAGCAGGGAGACAGCCTACTGATTGGGAAAAAATATTTGTCAACTGTATATCTGACAAAGGCCTTACATCTAGGATCTACAAGGAACTCAAATGTACCGAAAGGAAAAAAAACAAACAGCCCCCTTAAAAAGTTGGCAAAAGACATGAATAGACACTTCTCAGAAGAAGATACACTGGCAGCCAACAGACACATGAAAAAGTGCTCAGCCTCACTCATCATCAGAGAAATGCAAATCAAAACCACACTGAGATACCACCTAACCCCTGTAAGAATGGCCATCATTAATAAAACAAACAAAACAGATGCTGGCGAGAATGTGGAAAAAAGGAACACTTCTACACTGCTGGTGGGAATGCAAACTAGTGCAACCTCTTTGGAAGACAGTGTGGCGATTTCTAAAAGAACTAGAAATTGACCTTCCATATGACCCAGCAATCCCCCTATTGAGAATATGCCCAGAGGATCTCAAATCATTCTACAAAAAAGATACCTGCACACATATGTTCACTGCAGCTCTATTCACAACAGCAAAAACATGGAACCAACCATGTTGCCCATCTAAGCAGGACTGAATAAAGAAAATGTGGTACATATACACAATGGAATATTATGCAGCCATAAAGAAGGACAAACATATGGACTTCGCAGCAACTTGGATGGATTTGGAGTTGATCATACTCAGTGATCTATCACAGAAATAAAGAACAGAGTACCATATGTTCTCACTCATAAGCAGACCTTGAACAATTATAATACTATAAGAAAGTGTTTGGCAGTAATGGGAAACTGTCAGGAGATGGGTGGATGGGATTGGTAGTTGAGGAAAACTGCTAGGGGTGGGAGTTACAAGAGTACCTGCATAATCAATGTTTGTTTACCTATCCCTGAATTGTACCCCACATATTTATAATAAAAAAAAATTTAAGTAAAGGGAAAGACATAGATGTCTTAGCTAGGAAGCCACAAAATGTAACAATATCAATTTTCTTTTAGTCTATAAATTAAATATATTCCCTATCAAAAAACGAAAAAAAAGAAATTCCTCTTGAGTTGTGACACCATACCAAGAAATGGACTGAAATTTCAATATGTGTTTTACAGCCCTAAACTTAATGTATTATTATGTTTTAATTATTTTATTTTTTAAATTGACACATATTAATTATGTATGTTTATGGGGTACATAATGAATTTCTATACACACCTCAAACACTTGTCTTTTGTTTGTGTTAGGAGCATTCAAAGTGCTTTCCTAGCTATTTGAATGTATAAGAACTGGGGACCACAAAAAAAAAAAAGTAGAATTATCTTTTGGATGGTGGGCCCTTTGTAGTACACTCAGAATTTGTTCCTCCAGATTAAATAGTCAACCAAAGTTTTTATCTGGAAGTTTTGAGACAGTTGCATCATGATTTGGAGAAGGAACATCTCAAGTTGTGACAAACAGGTGACTGGTTCTTCCTAGGGAAAGGCATCTCGATAGGAGTATTGCATTAAACAGAGAGTTCATTGAAGTTGGCTGAAGGTTAAACATGTAAGAATAAATACACATTTTTTTATAGATAAATTCCAGTTTGGGAGGGTCCTACTTTGTATAATAAATTATTGTTGACTATAGTTACGATGCAGTGGTATAGGACACTAGAACTTATTCCTCCTGGCTAGCTATATTTTGTCTTTTAACCTATTCCTCCTATCCCTTCAACCTCTTATTCTTTCCAGCTTCTAGCAACTATTATTCTACTCTCTGTTTCTATCAGACCAACCCTTTTAGCTTCTGCATTTAAGTGAAAACATACAATATTTATCTTTCTTTTCTAGGCTTATTTCACTTAAACTAATGTCTTATCCTTGTTGCCAAAAATAGCCGAATTTCATTCTTATGGTTGAATAGTAATTCATTTTGTATATGTGCACATTTTCTTTATCCATTCATCTGCTGATGGATAAATAGTTGATTCAATATTTTGGCTATTATGAACAAGCTGAGATCAATATGGAGAAGTTAATACCTTTTTGATAAACTGATTTCCTTTCCATTGGGTATACACCCAATATTAGGATTGCTGGATCAAATGATAGTTCTATTTGTAGTTTTCTGAACTACTACAATAGATCAACACTGTTCTCCTTAATGGATGCATTGGTTTACACTGCCACCAAAAGGGTATAAGAGTTCCCTTTCCTCTGCATTCTTACCAGATTTTACTTTTGATTTTTTGATAATAGACCTTCTAACTGGAATAAGATGATGTCTCATTAAGGGTTTGGTTTGCATTTGTCTGATAATTAATAATGCTGAACTTTTTTTGGCTATTTGTATGTCTTCTCTTGAGAAATGCTTGTTTGATCATTTCTCCATTTTCAATTGATTTTTTATATTAAGTTGTTTGAGTTGCTTGTATATTCTGGATATTAATCATTTGTCAGAAGAATCGTTTGCAAATAGTTTCACCAATTCTGTAGGTTGTCTTTTCACTCTGTTGATTAGTTCATTTGCTGTGCAGAGGGTTTTAGTTAGGCATAATTTCATGTCTATTTTTATTTTTGTTGCTTGTGCCTTTGAGGTCTTTTTTGTAAGTTATTTCCCCAGACCAATGTCCTGAAGCATTTCTGTTATGTTTTCTTATATTAGTTTTATAGTTTCGGGTCCTACATTTAAGTATTGAATGCATTTTGAGCTGATTTTTGTATAAGGCATGGGAAAGGAATCTAGTGTCACATCTCTGCATATGACTATCTTGTTTTCCAACATAATTTATTGAAGATGCTGTTCTTTCTCCAGTGAACATTTTTGACAACTTTGTGAAAAATTAGACTATGGATACATGGATTTATTTCTCATCTCTCTATTCTGTTCCGTATGTCTATGTTTCTGTTTTTAATGCCAGTAGCATGTTGTTTTGGTTATTAGAGCTTTGTAGTATATTTTGAATTTTGGTAGTGTGGTGAATCCAATTTTTCTCTTTCAGCTCAGGATTGCTTTGACTATTCAGTGTCTTTTGTGGTTTCATTAAAAATTTTTTTTTCTATCTCTGTGAAGAATGTCAATGATATTTTGATAGAGATTTTATTAACTGTTTAGATTGCTTTAGGTAGTGTGGTCATTTTAACAATATTAATTATTCTATTTCATCAACATAAAATGTCTTTCCATTTTTTGTGTTTTCTTTAATTTCTCTTGTCAGTGTTTCATACTTTTCCTTGTAGAGAACTTTCATCTTTTGGTTAACTTTATTCATAGGTAATTTATTTTTATCTTTTTGTAGCTACTATAAATGGAATGTTTTCTTGATTTTTTTTTTGCAGCTACTTCATAGTTGTTATACATAAATTGATATGCTACTGATTTTTGTATGTTGATTTTGTATCCTGAAACTTCACTAAATTTGTTTATTAGTTCTAAGAGTTTTTTCATGGAGCTTTTAATTTTTTTGACATGTAGGATTATACTTTCTGCAAACAGGAAACATTTCATTTTTTTTTTTCAATTTAGATGATCTTTATTTTTTTCTCTTGCCTAATAGCATTGGCTAGACTAAAACCGGTGCGTATAGGCATTCTTGTCTTGTTTCCATTCTTAGAGTAAAAAGTTTTAGCTTTTCTCAATTTGCTACTATATTAATTTGGGGTTTGTCATATCTGGCCCTTATTGTATTGAGGTACATTATTTCCATACCTCACTTGTTGAGAATTTTTATCACGAAGAAATGATGAATTTCATGCAAAATTTTATATGCATCTATTGAAATGATCTACGGTTTTTGTCTTTCATTCTACTGATGTGATGTATCATGTTCACTGTCTTGCATATGTTGAAACATCCTTGTATCTGTGTTAAATGCCATTTGTTCATGGTGTTTAATCTTTTTGATTTGCTCTTGGATCCTGTTTGCTGATATTTTGTTAAGGATTTTTCCTTCATGTTTATCAGAGACACTAGTCTATAGTTTTGTTGTTGATGTTGTGTTCTTTTCTGTTTGTTGTAATAAGGTTATGCTGGCCTTGTAGAATAAGTTTGAAATAATTCTCTCCCCTTCAATTTCTTGAAATAGTTTGAGGAGAATTGTAGTTATTTCTGTAAAATTGTGTTAGATTTCAATAGTGAAACCATCTAACCTGGGCTTTTCTTTCTTGAGAGATATTTTTATTAGTAATTCAATCTCATTACTTGTGATTGGTCTGTTCAGGTTTTCTATTTTTATCTTGGTTGTAGGTATACAGAGATTTACTCAATTCCTCTATGTTTCTTATTTTCTGTCATACAATTGTTCATGATAGTCTGAATTGAGTCTTTGGATTTCTGTGGCATCTATTGTGATCTCTCTTTTCTCGTCTCTGATTTTGTTTATTTGGGTATTCTTTATTTTTTCTTAGTGTAGCTAATAAATTATAAATTTTGTTTATGATTTCAAGAAACAAACTGTTTTTAATTCAAAGGAATTTAATTTTATTCATAATTATGCATAATCAACACCACTATTTCCAAAACTTTGTCATCACCCCAAACCAATAAGCCATAAATTCTCATACTTTTCTACTCCATCCCCTAGTAACCTTTAATCTACTGTCTATATGAATTTGTCAACTCTAGGTATTTCATATAAGTAGAATTGCAATATGAGTCTGGTTTATTTCACTTAGTATAGCATTTTCATCATCCATTCATATGGTAGCACATATCACAAATTAATTTCTATCTTTGGTTGAGTAATATTACATAGTATGTTTTCAGACCTTTTGCTTATATCTTCATCTGTTGATAACACTTGCATTGCTTCCACTTTCTGGTTATAGTGAATAATGCTTGTTTCCAGTTCCTTTTTTATACCTGATTGTGGAATTACTGGATCATATGGCAATTGTATGTTTAATGTTTTGAATAGTACCAACATTTTCCACAGTGGTTGCGTCATTTTTCATTCCAACCAGCAATATATGAGAATTTCAATGTTTCCACATTCCCGGTAACACTTGAGATTTTCTATTTTTTACTTTTTTTTTTTCACACTAAGCAGACGTCCTGGTGGCTGTCAAATAGTATTACATTGTAGCTTTTATCTGCATTTCCTAATGATTAATGTTATTAAACACCTTTTCATGTGCTTATTGGGCATCTATATATTCTTTGGTCAAATGTCCATTCAAGTCTTTGACCCATTTAAAAAAATTGAGTTGTTTGTCTTTTTGTTGTTAAGCTCTAGGCATCTTTTTTATATTCTAGATGCTAAACTTTTATTAAATATGTGACTTGTGAGCAGTTTTCCCATTCTGTAAGTTGTCTTTCCACTTTGTTGATAATGCCCTTTGTACAAACATTTGAAATCTTGATGCATTCCAATTTATTCATTTTTTTCTTTTTTCTTCATGCTTTTGGAATCGTAAAAAGAATCAATGGAAAATATAAAGTTTATGAAGACTTACACCTATTTTGTTCCTGATAATGTTATGATTTTGGCACTTATATTAAAGACATTGATCTCTGTTTTGAGGTAATTTTTACATAAAGTGTGAAGTAATGTTCCACTTCTATTCTTTTGTATGTGCAAATTTAGTTGTCTCACTATCATCTTGAAGAGATTATTTTCTCATGGAATGACCTTAGCATCATTGTTAAAAATTAAGTGTCCATAGAGGCATAGGTTTACTTCTGAACTCTCAGTTCTGTTCCATTGATCTATAATATTTATCCTTATGCCAGTATCACATTGTTTGGGTTAATATATCTATTCCTTACATTTTGAAATAGGAAAGTATGAATCTTCTGGCTTCGTTCTTCATATTCAAGATCCTTTTGCTACTCAGACCCCTTGGAGTTCTGCATAAATTTAAAAACAGGTTTTCTCCTTTTTATAAAAATGTTTGAGTTTTTACAGGGTTTTCACTGAATATGTAGATCACTCTGGGTAGTTCTGACATCTTAACAATATTGTCTTTTTATCCATGAATACTGAATAACAATATGTTGCAGTTTTTAGCATACTAAAGTGTTTCGTCTCCTTGGATTAATTTTTTCTAGGTGTCTTTTTAAAAAAATTAATTGTTAATGTAATTACTTTCTTATTTTTCTTTTAATATTATTTACTATTACTATATTGAAACACAGCTGATTTTTGTTTGTTGACTTTGCACCTCACAACTCTGCTGAATTGATTTCTTAGCTTTAGTTGCTTTCTTGTGAATTCTTTGGAATTTTCTATACATAAGATCCTGCCATCTGTGAATAAAAATAGTTTTACTTTTTTCTTTTCAATTTGCCATCTAATTGGTCTGGTTAGAACTTTCAGTACAATTTTGAATGACAGTGATAAAAGTGAACATTATTGCATTTTCCTTATAAATTAATAATGATTTTTAATTCCAACTTACTTATTTTGCCTAAGGGATTGTTATGTACCTTCATACAAAAACCCGTCTCTTAAAGTCTCTGATCCCTTGCAGATGCCTTTTCCTTTTTATTTCTTTTTATAACTTTATTTTATTACAGAGATGTGGAGTACAAGTCAGGATTACGTACATAAATAATCTACATGCAGGGGAAGTTTGGGCCTCCAACTGGTCCTCACTTCCCGTGGTTTAGGACTAGGTAGCCTTTGTGTTGCTGTTTTTGCTACCCGGTAGTTTCCTGCGACTGCCAATACCTCCCTTGTGCTATTGTGATTAATGTTCAGGTCCCACGTTTGAGTGAGAACATGTGGCATTCGGTTCTTTGCTTCTGTAATAGATCACTAAGTATGATTATTTCCAGTTCCATCCAATTTGCTGCAGAGCCCATGATTGTGTCCTTTTTTATGGCTGCATGATATTCCATCATGTATATGTATCACATTTTCTTTATCCAGTCTATTATCTTTTTTTTTCCCCAAAAAGAATCCATATGGCGGGGCCAGAAGCAGTGACTCATGCCTATAATTCCAGCACTTTGGGAGGCCGAGGTGAGAGGATTGCCTGAGCTCACAGGTTTGAGACCAGCCTGGGCAACTTGGTGAGACCTAATCTCTGCAATAAATAATAATAAAAAAAAAGCTGGGCATGGTGGTGCATACCTGTAGTTCCAGTTCCTTGGAGAGCTGAGGCAGAAGGCTGACCCAGCAGGTCAAGGCTGCAGTGACTTTGAGCGTGCCACTGCTCTCCAGCCTGGGTGACAGAGTGAGACTCCAACTCAAAAAAAAAAAAGAAGAAAGAAAAGAAAAAGAATGCATACGGTAGTATTTCACTCACAAACATTTCACACGTGAGTAAAATTCATACAAGGTATTCGATATTAGGCTGTGGATTAGCCTTGCTCTGAGATGAAAATAGTAGCTAAAAGGGCACAAGACAACTTCTAGGTGGCGGTAAATTCAGTTTCGTAGGCTTCTCTAAGTACTCTTATGTGTATAATTGAAGAATTCAGCAAACTGTATCCTGGTCACCAATGCAGTGTCCTCTGTGAATGTTACACTCCAATTGTTTCAAAATGTGTATTTTTTTAAAGAAGGTAAAAAAATATATAAAAAGGTTGACTACATTCTAAAGGCATTGCTTGTCATATTCTTCAAAATAAAGGTGAGGATCCACTGACTCTTACTAGGTAAATTAGCTATTTTTTTTCACAGCAGGAAATCCTCAACTTTATAAGAGGAGAGTAAAAACTAATCTTATGTTTCCAGCCTAATTTCCCACCACTTGCAAGTATAAATTTTATGTTGTAATTATACTGAAGTCTTGTGGTTGCCTGAATATGTGTGTACCTCCAAGAACCTGTGTTATATCCAGTCCACTTTCGATGGACAGTAGTGTTGGTTCCATGTTTTTGCTATTGTAAATAGCACAGCAGTAAGTATGCTGGTTCAGGTGTCTTATTTTATAGAATGACTTATGTTTCTCTGGGTATAATCCCAGAAGGGAGATTGCTGGGGATCATATGGAAGAAAAATTTCTAGTTCCTTTAGAAATCATCACATTGGCCGGACGTGGTGGCTCAGCTGTAATCCCAGCACTTTGGGAGGCTGAGGTGAGAAGATTGCCTGAGCCCGGGGGTTTGAGACCAGCCTGGGCATCTTGGTGAGAACTCGTCTCTACAGTAAATCGAAGAAGAAGAAGGAGGAGGAGGAGGAGGAGGAGGAGGAGGGAGAGGAGGAGAAGAAATCATATTACTTTCCATAGAGGTTGGACTAGTTTGCACTCCAGCTAACAATGTAGAAGGGTCCCCTTTTCTCCACAGCTGTGCCAGCATTTGTTGCTTTCAAAAAACAAACTTTGCTGTTTTTTTTTTTAACTTTTAACTTTTGTATTTGAAAGATGTGGGGTATAATTCAGGGTTAGGTATGCAAATGTTCATTATGCAGGTATCCTTGTTGATGAGGTGCCCCCCTGCAGTTCCTGCTACTGCCAATCCTTTTCCTATAGTATTACGATAATTATTCAAGGCCCACTTATGAGTGAGAATGTGATACTCAGTTCTTTGTTTCTGTGATAGATCACTCAGTATGATAGCCTCTCAGTCCATCCAGGTTGCTGTGAAGTTCATGATTTTGTTCTTCATCAATAACTCAAAAAACAACAGATGCTGGAGAGGATGCGGTGAAAAGGGAACACTTCTACACTGTTGGTGGGAGTACAAACTAGTGCAGCCTTTGTGGAAAACAGTGTGGCGATTCCTAAAAGATCTAAAAATCGCCCTTCCGTACGACCCCACAATCCCCCTACCAGGAATATACCTGGAAGAACTCAAATCACTCTATAAAAAGGATACCTGTACATGTATGTTTATCGCAGCATTGTTCACAATAGCAAGAACATGGAACCAACTGTGCTACCCTTCAAAAGAGAACTGGGTTAGAAAAATGTGGTACATTTACACAATGGAATATTACACAGCCAAAAAAGCCAACTTCTAATGTCACTGACCTTTTATATTTTTAAAGTCTCAATTGAGTTTATTTCTCCTCTGATTTTAATTATTTTTCTTCTAATTTTGGTTTTGGTTTGTTCTTGCTTTTCTAATTTCTTTTTTTTTCTAAGTTTGAGTCTCACTCTTGTCACCCAGGTTGGAGTGCAGTGGCATGCTCATGGCCACCACAGTCTCAACCTGCTGGGCTTAGGCTATCCTTCCGCCTTAGACTTCCAAGTAGCTGGAACTACATACGCATACCACCACGCCAGGCTAGTATTTGTGATTTATTGTAGAGACGAGGTCTTACCAAGTTACCCAGGCTGGTCTTGAACCCCTGGGCTCAGGCAATCCTCTCCCCTTGGCCTCCCAAAGTGCTGGGATTACAGGCTGAGCCACTATGCCCAGCTTGCTTTTCTAATTTCTTAAGGTACATCATTAAGTTTCTGATGTGAAATCTTTCTACTTTTTTTCATTTAGGTGTTTATTGCTATCCATTTGCCTCTTAATATAGTTGTGCTGTATCTTGTAGGATTTTGTATGTTGTGTTTCTAGTTGCATTTTCAAGAAACTTCTAAAATGTTCTTCTTAATTTTATCCTTGACTCATTAGTCAATCAGAAGCATGATGTTTACTTTTCATGTACTTGTGTAGTTTCTAAAGTTCCTCTTGTCTTTGATTTCTAGTTTTATTCCATCGTGGTCTGAAAAAAGATGATACGATTTCAATTTTGTAGACTTTGTTCAGTCTTAGTTTGTGACCTAACATATGGTCTATCTTGGAGAATTTTTCATGAGCTAAATAAAAAATGTATATTCTGCAGTTGTTGGATAGAAAGTTTTGTCAATGTCTGTAAGGTTCACTTGATCTAAAGTCAATTTTAAATTCAATGTTTCTTAGTTATTCTTTGTTTAGATCATCTTTCTAATGCTGAGAGTGGGGTGTTGATGTACTCACTATTATTGTTTTGAAGTCTATCTCTTCCTTTAGATCTAACAATATTTGGTGTATTAATCTGGGTACTTTAGTGTTGGATGTATATATATATTTGGAATTGTTAAAGTCTTGACTGATCCCTTTGTCATTAAACAGTGACTTTAAAAACAAAACAAAACTATTTTTGGTTTAAAGTCTGTCTTATATAAGTAAAGCTATTCTTACTCACTTTTGGTTTCTGTTTGCGTGGAATATCTTTCTATCTCTTTACTTTTAGTCTGTATGTGTCTTTACTGAAAACATTCATTTCTTGAAAATGTATTTAGTCGGATGACTTTTTAAAAACTCATCCATTCATTCTATATCTTGTAAGCAGCAAATTTAGTTTATGTTCAGTGTTATTATCGATATACAAGACTTTAATTCTGTCATATTGTTGTTTTTTAATTGTGTTATATATTTTTTGCTTTTTTCCTTTTTCTCTTGTTTTTCCTGTCATCTGGTGAGTTTCTGTAGCGGTATTATTTTAGTTCCTTCTTTTCCTTGTTTGTCTGATTGCTTTTGTTCTCAGGGAAGAATGTAGTCCTGTGACAGCTGTGCTCACAAACGATTCCCTGCTGTAGCCATTCACGTCTCAAGTGGGGGGTGGGATTGTGTGGAGAGTGACATAGGACAAGCTCTCTCCCTGGTATATTGCCCTGTGGGGCCTTCAAATCACTACCCACACTAGTGCCAGGGCTCATGTGGGTAGTGTTCATTTTCCACAATTGAGATCCCAGCAGTCTGTGGCTGGAATGTGAAGCATCAAAAGTCACTTATTCTTTCCCCATAATTCCAAATCCCGCGGGTCTCCAGGCTGATCCCAGCTGAGCTGACCACTCACTTCCTGCACCTTATGTGCCTCAGGTGTTTTTCCTTTGTTCTTCACTGGACTTTAGTCTTCTCTCCTAGACGTTCTACTGGCAGGGATAATTGACTATTTATAATGTTGTTCCTTCTTTCTGGAAAGGGTGGGTGTCTGAGGTCTTCAGTACTTTTTGTTTAAATGTAACGTTGTAGTTCTTTTGGAATTGTAAAACAAACACAAATCTTTTCTTTAAAAAAATCTAACTCAAGTCATGAGGGAACTAGAAAAATACCTAGAGCAGTACCTCTCGAACTTTAATCTATTAAATAAGATTCATCTGTGAAATCTTGTTAACATGGTGATTCTGCAGGTCCAGGATAGGACCAAAGCTTCTGCATTTCTAAGTTTGCACGTAGAGCCTCTGCTCCTGTTGCACAGGCCACGCTTTGACTAGAAAGGGTCTAAAAGTTTTAAAGTCAGTGTTCCGTGCACTCTAAGTAGATTAAAGGTCTTAGAAAATGGGCAGTGGTTCCTCTGTTTTTGTGGTTCTAAGGCATATGTCCTATAACTACTCAACTAAGTCGTACATATTCTCAAGGAAGAAAGTTGCCTAATGAAAGGACAACAGAATAGTGAACCTTTTATATAAAAAGAAGGTAAGTAGGTATTCTTATAAATTATTATTGACAATAAATATTCAAAATAACACGTATTTATAGGCTTAAATAAAATGATTCATAGTGGGTCGCTCTTGCCTTAAGAATGTAGATCTAGTTTATCTAGAACTGACAGAACCTGAGAAGAACCACAGTAGGATAACTGATTGTTTATACTGAAATGTGAAAATTGTGAAAGGTAATCCTTTGACAATGTAATGTCAACAGTTCACATGCTTCTGCATTGTACGTGAATTCGATTCTAAATAAAATATCTACAGTAGAAACTGTAGATAAATGAACACCAAAGTCAAAAATGTCTTCTATTGCAGACCCTAATAGTTGCCATCATTTAATGCCTGGACTAAAGTTTTATAAGATTGCTAAGACTATTTGAATCAACTTAGAAAAAAATAATTTCTTTTAAATGATCTCAAATCACAAGTGGCCAAAAGAATATTGATCTTAGAGATCTATCGACATCAATTGGCATCCAAGCAAGATGTTATTATCTTCTCTATGTCCTTTGGCTATTATCTCAGAAAACTGAAGAGAGTCAAGGAGGTTATGAAGTACAGAGCAGTATCATTTTCTTCAAGGCATTCTTCAATAATAGAATTGAAGCTTTACAGCTGCAAAAACTCAGCGAGGCTGGAGAAGAACAACTTATTGTTAAGGAGTGCTTTGGTGTTTTTAATCTTTCTGAGTCATGATACACCTGAAAACCAGAGTGATAAGTTATCGAAATTTTGTCACTTGAGAAAAAACTATGATGTTGTTTAGAAAACTGGCCTGGGTGAAGTAAAATGTATGTAGTTCATTTCATAATGCGATTTGTGGAAGAGAGACCTAACTGTTACCTACATGGCTTCCTATTCTGATTCAAGATCCTGTTTCAGCAGTGTTAGTGGGTCCTACTTTGCAAGTCTCTGCCCTCTGCCAGCTTTGCAATTTGCTGGGGATTTGGCATGGCCACTGGAGTTCATTATTCAGTACCGCACCTGAGGCCATTTTTCATTTATTTCCTATGGAATGAAATAAAAAGACTTGTGCTTCTAAAAATTTATTCAAACAATCATTTGCTTTTCTTTTATTTCCTATGGGAAAGAATCCTGTTGACTCTGGTGTGCATCCTGTCTTTTTCATTAGATGCCTCTCACTGATAAGTAGAAAGAAAACGTTGTCTCGCATGGGAACTAAGCTCTTCTATTTGATAGTCTTTGGTTATTCTGACTTTCTAGAAGCAAAGGGAAGAATTGTCTATTGAATTATACAACCAAACTGTTCCTAATTTTCAGGTCATATTGCAATATGACTTAAACAAAGCACCAGAGGAAGTACAAGATATATATCGTGCATTCAGTGTCAGTAACAATTTATGGCAGACAAATTGTAAAAACACAATTTAAACAAATACATTGTATTTGTTATACTATGGGACTGGTAAAAGCGTTTTACCTTGGATAGGAAAGAGAAGAGGGGAGAAAGTAAGTTCCAAATGCCTTTCCTTTTTTCTCCCTCCCTTCCGTCCTTCTTTACGTTTTTTCTTCCTCCCGTCTCTTTCCTTCTTTCCTTCATTTCTTTCTTTCTTCTTGCTTGCTGCAGCCTGCCTTTAGAATTTAGCCTTAATACTCAAGATGCGAGATATTTCCTAGGTGGAGTTGATGTTTGGACTTAATTATATCATTTTATTTATTTATTTTATAAGTTTAGGGGTAACTATCTTTGGTCACCTGGATATGCTGTGAGCAGTGAGGTCTGGGTTTTCAGTATATCCATCACCTGAATAATGTCTACTTAGTCACGAAGCAATTTCTCATTCCTCACCCTTCTGCCATGTTCTCACTCTTTTGAGTCTCCGGTGTCTATTACTCCACTCTCCCTGTCCATTTGTAGCTTTCATGGCATTTGACTTTCTGTTCCTGAATTGATTGACTTAGGATAACGGGCTCCAGTTCCAGCCATATTGCTGCAAGATACATAATTCTATTCTTTTTGTGGTTGAGTTTTTCACACAATTTTTCAGTTCAATCATCTGCTGCTAAACACTTAAGTAGATTCCTTATCTTTGCTATTGAACAGTATTGTAGTAAATACACAGATACAGATATCTTTTTGACATTGTGGTTTCTTTGTCTTTGGGTATACATCTAGTAGTGGAATGCTGAATCAAATGATAGATTGGTTTTTATTTCCTTGAAAAATCTCCATACTGTTTTTTTCATAGAGGTTGTACTACTAACTTACATTCCAACCGAAAGTATATAAACATTCCCTTTTCTCTCCACATTTTCATCATTGCTTGTTGTCTTTTGACTTTTTAACAGCAGTCATCTGATTGGTGTAAATGAGTCTCTCATTATGGTTTTGCTTGCATCTGATGATTGGTGATGCTGAGCATGTTTGCATATGCTTGTTGGACATTTGAATGTCTTCTTTGGCAAAGTGTGTGTTCATGTCCTGAATTGTATTATTATTATCATTGTTATTTTTTGTACTGGAGTCTCACTCTGTCACACACTCTAGAGTGCAGCGGTTTGCTGCCCACTGCATCCTTGACCTGCTGGACTCAGGAGATCCTTCCACCTCAGCCTTCCAAGTAGCTGGGACTACAGGCTGTGCCACAATGCCTGGCTAATTTTTTTTTTTTTTTTTTTTTTGAGTTAGAGTCTCACTCTGTAGTCCAGGCTGGAATGCAGTGACATGCTCACGGCCACCACAGCCTTGACCTGCTGGGCTTAGGTGATCCTTCCACCTCAGTCTTCCAAGTAGCTGGAACCACAGACACACATCACCATGCCCTGCTAGCTAATGTTTTTATTTGTTGCAGAAGTGAGGTCTCGCCAAGTTTCCCAGGTTGGTCTCGAACCTCTGGACCCAGGCAATCCTCTCGCTTCCACCTTCCAAAGTGCTGGCATTACGGGCGTGAGCTACTGTGCCCAGATGAATTGTATTATCTTTTTTTTAGTCAATATTTTTTATTATGATATTGTGGGGTACAGTTAGGGGTTAGGTATACAAATATGCTCCGTTCAGGCACCCTTATTGATAGGAGGTCTCTCCCCATCCCCAGAGAGATATTTACTACCATTAATCCCATCTCCCTTCCCCTCTCCCCCCCATAGTTTCCCACCACTGTCAGTCATTTCTTATAGTATTACATTGGATGTTCAAGGTCCATTATATGAGTGAGAACATGTGATACTCAGATCTTTGTTTCTGTGAGAGGTCACTCAGTATTATAGACTCTAGTTCCATCCAGGTTGCTGCGAAATTCATGATTTTGTTCTTTTTTATGGCTGCGTAGTATTCCATCATGTATATGTACCACATTTTTTAAATCCAGTCCTCTTTTGATGGGCAGCATGGTTGCTTCCAGGTTCTTGCTATTGTGAACAATGCTGTGATAAACATACATGGGCAGGTACCTTTTTTATAGAGTGATCTGTGTTCTTCAGGATATATTCCAGTAGAGGGACCGCAGGGTCATATGGGAGGTCAATATTTAGAGCTATCAGGAATCGCCATACTGTTTTCCACAGAGGTTGTACTAGTTTGCACTTCCACCAACAGTGTAGAAGTGTTCTCTTTTCGCCACACCCTCTCCAGCAACTGGTTTTTTTTGCGTTATTGATAATTGCTATTCTGACTGGAGTTAGGTGGTATCTCAGTGTGGTTTAGATTTGCATCTCCCTGATGATTAGTGAAGTTGAACATTTTTTCATGTGTCTGTTGGCTGCTCAAACGTCTACCTTTGAGAAGTGTCTGTTCATATCTTTTGCCCATTTTATAATGGGGTTGTTTGTTTTTTTCTTTGCAGCACGTTTGAGTTCCTTGTAGATCTGAGATGTTAAGCCTTTGTCAGACCTGGAGTTGGCAAATACTTTTTCCCAGTCTGTAGGCTGTCTCCTGCTCTCTTTATGGTTTCTTTGGCTTTGCAGAAGCTTGTCAGTTTAATGAGGTCCCACTTGTCTATCTTATCTCTTATGGCCTGTGGGTTTCAGGTTTTGTTCAGGAATTGGATGCCAGTTCCAATTTCCATAAGGGTGTGTCCTTCATTTCCTAAGGTTCTTATGGTTTGAGGTTTTACATATAGGTCTCTGATCCATTTGGAGTTAATTTTTGTGTATGGGGATAGATAGGGGTCCTGTTTCAATCTTCTGCATGTGGTCAGCCAGTTTTCCCAGCACCATTTACTGAATAGGTTCTCCTCTCCCCAGTGGTAGGTGGTGGAGGCTTTGTCCAAGATGAGTTGGTTGAGAAATTGAGGTTTTGCTTCTGGAATCTCAATTTTATTCTATTGATCTAAATGCCTATTCCTGTACCAATACCAAGCTGTTTTGATTATTGTAGCTTTATAGTAAAGTTTGAAGTCTGGTAATGTGATACTACCTGCTTTGTTTTTTTTTTGCTGAGGATTGTTCTGGCTATTCTTGGTTGTTTGTGTTTCCATATGAATTCCTGTGTTTTTTTTTTGGGTCTGAGAAGAATGTTGCTGGTAATTTGATGGGTATTGCATCAAATCTGTAGATTGCCTTAGGCAGGATAGACATCTTCACAATGTTGATTCTTCCAATCCATGAGCATGGGATATTTTCCCACTTGTTTGTGTCATCTTTGATTTCTTTGAGCAGTGTTTTGTAGTTTTCATTGTAAAGATCTTTCACGTTTCTGGTTAGGAAGATGCCAAGGTATTTCATTTTTTTTGTGGCTATTGTGAATGGAATTGTGCTTTTTATTTGGGTTTCTGTTTGTTTATTATTGGTGTAAAGAAATGCGATTGTCTTTTGCACATTTATTTTATATCCTGAGACTTTGCCAAAGTCCTTTATCAGTGTAAGGAGATTTTTGACAGATTCTCTTGGGTTTTCAAGGTACATGATTATGTCATCTGCAAAGAGAGATAGCTTGACTTCCTCTTTTCCTATTTGAATACCCCTGATTGGCTTCTCTTCTCTGATTGCTCTAGCCAGGACTTCCAATACTATATTGAACAGGAGGGGTGAGAGTGGGCATCCTTGTCTTGTTACAGTTTTCAGGGGAAAAGGTTCCAGTTTTTGTCTGTTTAGGAGTATGCTGGCTGTGGGTTTCTCATAGATGACTTTTACTATTTTGAGGTATGTTCCCCGTATGCCTAGCTGTTTGAGGGTTTTTATCAAGAAGGGATGTTGGATTTTATCAAAAGTTTTTTCTGCATCTAATGGTATAATCATGTGGTTTTTGTTTTGACATCTGTTGATGTATTTAATTACATTATCGTTTTACGAATGTTGGACCAGCCTTGCATCCCAGGGATGAAGCCTACTTGGTCATGATGGATGCTTTTTGAGATGTGTTGTTGAATCCGGTTCGCTAGGATCTTGTTGAGAATTTTAGCATTTATGTTCATCAAAGATATTGACCTATAGTTCTCTCTTTGTTGGGTCTTTACCTGGCTTGGGTATCAATGTGATGTTAGCTTCGTAAAATGATTTGGGGAAAGTTCCATCTTTCTCAATCACCTGGAATACCTTCTGTAAGATTGGTATAAGCTCCTCCTTAAATGTCTTGTAGAATTCTGCTGGAAAGTCATCTGGTCCAGGACTTTTTTTTGTAGGTAGTTTTCTTATTACTTAGTCAATTTCCTTGATTGTTATTGGTCTATTTAGGGTCTCAATTTCTTCTTTTTTCAACCTAGGTAGGTTGTGTGATGACAGAAAGTCCTCCATTTCCTTGAGGTTTTCAAGTTTGTTTCCATACAAGTGTATGTAGTAGTCTCTAATGATCTTTTGTATTTCTTCAGGGTCAGATGTGACTTCATCTTTAGTGTTTCTGATTGTGCTTATTTGGTTTTTTTCTCATTTTTTCTTGGTCAGTCTAGCTAGGGGACCATCGATCTTGTGTATCCTTTCGAAGAACCAGCTTTTTGTTTCATTGATTTTTTGTATTATCTTTTTGTCTTCTGTGTCCTGGATTTGGGCTTTTATTTTGGTGATCTGGATACTTCTGCTGAAATTAGGGTTTTTGTGGTCTTGCTTTTCCAGCATTTTTAGGTGGCTTCTTAGGCTATTAATTTGTGATCCTTCCATTTTCTTCATGTGCATTTGTAGGGATATAAATTCCCCTCTTACTACAGCTTTCATGGTGTCCCAGAGATTTTGGTAAGATGTTTCTTCATTTTCATTTGTTTCCAGGTATCTTTTAATCTCTGTTTGATTTCATCATTGACCCAGGAGTTGTTTAGCATCATGCTGTTTAATGTCCATGTCTTTGTGGTTTTGGGGAGGACCTTGTTGGTGTTAATAATTATTTTTATTCCACTGTGGTCCAAGAAGGTGTATGGTAAAATTTCAGTCCTTTTAAATTTGCTTATTCTTGATTTATGGCCAAGTATGTGGTCAATCTTAGAGTACGTTCCATATGGTGATGAGTAGAATGTGTACTCTGTGGTCTTTGGATGGAGGGTTCTGTAGGTATCAATTAAGTCCATTTGATCAAGAGTCACATTGAGGTTTCAGATCTCCTTGCTGATTTTTTGTCCTGATGATCTGTCTAGGGTTGTGAGTGGGGTATTAAAGTCCCCAGCTATGATGGTATTGGAGTCAATATCTTTTTTTAGTTTACCTAGGAGCTGCTTTATGAAAGTTGGTGCTCCTATGTTCGGTGCATATATGTTTAGGATGGATATTTCTTGTTGATGGATTGAACCTTTTATCATTATGTAGTGGCCTTCTGTATCTTTTTAAATTTTTGATAGCTTAAAGGGTATTTTTTCTGAGATTAAGATCACAACTCCTCCTTTCTTTTGTGTTCCATTCGCCTGAAAATTTGTTTCCCATCCTCTTACTTTGAGTCTGTGAGTGTCCGTTCTAGTGAGGTGAGTCTCTTGAAGGCAATAGATTATTGCCTGGTAATATTTTATCCATTTTACCATTCTATGTCTTTTCAGTGGTGCATTTAGTCCATTCACATTCAAACTAATTATTGAAATGTGAGATTTGATCCCTATCATAATGTTCCTACACTGTTGTTGTTCTTCCTATTTGTGTGTTGTCTTTTTTTTGGTTTTAGAGTTGGATCATGTGTGTTTTTAATCTTTTGCCTGTACTCTTGTGAAGAACGTTATTGTTCTTTTTTCCTTTTCTTCTGTGTTCAATACTTTTTAAGTGTTTCTTGTAGAGGTGGTCATGTGGCAGTGTAGGTTCTTAGGGATTGGATGTCTGGGTAAGATTTCAATTCTCCCTCACTGAAGAAACTTAGCTTGGCTGGGTAGGTTATTCTCAGCTGAAATTGTTTATCTTTTAGAACTTTGAAGATAGGGCTCCAAGCTCTCCTTGCCTGGAGGATTTCTGTAGATAAATCTGCTGCTATTCTAATTGGTCTTCCCTGGTACGTAGTCTGACCTTTTTCTCTTGCAGCCCTTAGGATTTTTTCTTTTATACCTACTTTGTTTAGGTGAATTATTATATGTCTGGGAGTTGGACTTCTCATTTGTTGTCTTGCAGGGGTTCTCTGAATCTCTTGTGTTTGATTTTTTTCAAACTTGATGAGACGAGGCAAGTTTTCTTGAATGATTTCATGAAATGTTTGTTCCAGTGTGGTCTTTGTTTCTCTCTCTGCCTCAGAATGGCCAATTACTCTTAGGTTCAGTCTCTTGAAGTGATCATTCATCTCTTGATGGTTTTGTCCTGTCTTTTTGAGCTTCTTTTCTATGCTTTTGACAGTTTGAGTTAGTTCTGTGTTTTGGTCTTCGAGCTCTAAGATTCTTTCTTCTGCTTGGCTAATTCTGCTTTCCATGCTTATTAGTTTGTTATTTATTTCCATCACAGTATTCTTTACTGCTGCTATTTCCAATATCAGCTCCTTCCTATTTTCCTCTTTTCTCCCCTCAATTTTTTAAATTCTCCCTATTAATATCTTGATGTCTGGGTTTGTTGCATGAGACTAGTCATTCTGGGGGCTCTTCATTGTTTGTGTTCCGGAATCTGTTTTCTCAGTGTCTGATCTCCCAGGGGTCTGTGTGAGACCTATATTCTTCTTTTGGTTTTTCTTCATTTGTGTGGCTTTTTCCCCCCTCCCTACTTTTTCCTTCCCTCCATGTCACCGTCTTCTTTGATTCTGTTATTCAGGAGTAGAAGGATTGCTTTACTCCTGTTTGTTCAATCTCCTATTCTTTATGTATGCCCTCTTATTTTGTTCAATTTTGGGGTTGCACTGTAGGTTGGGGGTGGTCCTTTTTGCAGTTTTGAGATTTACTTAAGGGGGGAGCTGTGATTCAAACTCTAACTACAGGTCCTGGTATTTGCCAACAGGTGTATGGATAATCTGAAACCCACTTCCCACTGCCTTGGAATCTGTCCATGTAGTGGGGCTGTAGGTTTACTCCCTGAAATAAAATGTGGTTAGCAGAGGTAAGAGAATGGAGCAGACAATAGGGGGAAGACGGGGGTGGGGAGAGAGAGGCATAAGGGGGGAAACAGATGAGTGTACCAACAAATGGAGGGAGAGACCTAAACTGAAACAGATAAAAACAATAGACC
The DNA here is from genome assembly GCA_027257055.1 of Cephalopachus bancanus. NCBI lineage: Eukaryota > Metazoa > Chordata > Mammalia > Primates > Tarsiidae > Cephalopachus > Cephalopachus bancanus. The sequence continues at coordinate 15,174,474 of JAPVLO010000010.1, forward strand.
ACAGCTACAGACTAACCAACTCCCATACAAAAAAAAAATAAAACAATGATGCTAACATACAAGGTAACCAACCACCATATTGGTGTGCTGTTCCTCTATACAAAGATATAGTTTACAGAGAGGAGAAAAGAGAAGAAGGAAGAGGAAAAGAAAATTAAAAAAAGGAACAAAACAGTAGGAATAGAATTAAGTCATTAAACTAACAGAACCAATCAAGCACACTCTGAGACTTTTTGTTTAAGTCCAATGTCCTTTCAGGTCTGATTTCTAGCTGTCTTTTCAAGCTGGTAAATTAGTTTGCAGTTAGGGTCAGTTGCCCCTGGCCTGCTGTGAAGGACAGTTCAGATCACCCTCCGTTCACCGCTCAAATCTGGTCTGTGTCTGTTTTTCAAGCTTGTTTCTCCCATTTCGGTATTGTTACCTTGAATCGCCAGGAGGTGGTGCTATCTTGGCTGCTTACCCCAGAGGGGGTAGAGCCGGACAGGAGTCAGGCAGAGGCCGGAGATGGGAGCCTGCCTCAGGGCACACGGGAGGAGACCCATGGCCGGCAGGACTTCCCGGTGGCAGTAGAGGTGGCAGCAATCCCAGCAGATCTTGCCTGCAGGGGCTTCAAGGACTGAAGTCGAGGATCGCCTCAGGCACGGGTGGTGCAATGTGCTATGGCCGCCATGGAGGCTGTGGCACGCCGGCAGCTGCTGTGTCTGCGGCTGCAGTGGCTGTCCAGACCGCTGCAATGCCTCAGCGGTGGTGATGGCCGAGCTCTGTGTGAAGAGTAGGCTGCCGATGTTGGGGTCTGCAGCCCCTGGGGAGAGAGCCAGAGACCCTCTGTGTTCTCCTTTGCAGAGGGTTTCATAGACCAGGTTGCCCCGTCACCATCTTGCCAGAATGTATTGAATTGTATCATCTTAATGATAATGTGTGGCCTTGTAAGACTCAGTCACTAAAATATCTCATTACTAGTGAATTCCATACCTATGGATATGGATGATTGGGAAGTGTGTGTCTATATATCCTGAGGCTTCTTTTTTTTTGTAATGTGACTGTGTAAGTTATTATGCGTAATTCAATTGACAAAATTCAATTGCCAATTCAATTGACAAAATACTTATTGAGAGTCAAGGATTTGCACAGAATTATTCAATAAATGTTCAGTGATTCCAAAATGATTAGAGATGTTCTCTGCTAATTTATGGATCATAGAGTTATTTTCTCAAAATTTATAAGTCAAATTCAGAAATACAGAGTAGCTAATTGATTCAATTTTACATTTTCTAAATGTCTGCCTTATGAAAGCCATTATGAAAAACAGTGGTCATATTGGACAAAAAGAAACAGCTCTTTCCCTTAAAGAACTTGTAATCAAAATTTAGATATACTAAAAAGCATGCAATTAGAGACTTTGATAATTGCTACAAAAACAAAGGCATGTATACAGTCTGTCTCTGAATCTATATACCAATGATAACATGTACTGTAGCTACACATTTATGCCACCATTTCCATGACAGAAGATATTAGATCATAGCTGGGCAGAGTCCTTTTTTTTTTTTTTAACCCAAGCTACTTCAGGCAGTTACCTCAGTTTGAGCTGCATTGACAGAAGAAAGCAATTGTTCGATTCTTTATCTCTATCTATTATCTATTTATTTATCAAACATCTATTTTGTTCCTCAATTGTTCATCAAAGAACATTGCCTTATATATGTTAGAATGCTCAAATAAGTAATCTCACTCTGGCTAGTTTGTGATGAGATATCTTTACTATTTTTTCATCCAAACTTAAAAAATTGCTTCTTTTGTTGTTTCTCTGCACAATCTTAGGGCTATGTTTTTCCTCTTATTTCTATTCTCTACAAAACCAGTCACCAATTTCTATAGATGCTTTTATCTGTCATATATCAGTTGCAGTTCTGTCTGAAAATCCTTGATTCCTCATCCAAATTTATATGTTATTTCCTTTTCTATTATTTCCCTTACTCTATTATCTTATTTTCTTACTCTTCCATTGTGGCTTTCAAATTATATTTCTTTATTTAATTCTTTCAGCTCCATAATACATGTTTTATAATACCTCACACATTACTCCCAAATTGAGGAAAAAAATATCTTTCCATTTACTATAAATTATAATCTTAACTCTCCAACCTAGCATTTAAGGCACAACACAATCAACATGCATAGCACTGTCAAGTTTACAGAGTATCTTTGCCTTATGATCATGACAACGATTTTGAGATTTAGGTAACATGAGTTACTTTCCTGTGACCGATAATGGCTTTTCCTATGTAACAAAACAATGACTAGCATTCACTCTCCCCGCCAAAAAAAAAAAAGTAGGTCTTCTACCTTCAAATGTGGTCCTTACACAACTACTATAACCTTCAATTAATAGAAATATTAAACATGGATTTTGGCGGTACATCTACTGAGATTTTCTATTAAGGCAGGTGAAGTCTGTTTTTCTGTCCAGTTTAAATTTTCCACAAAGATTTTCTGTGTGTGTATGCGACCTGCTTATTAAACAGCCTGTAACTAAGTGTTAGCTAAATGTAAACCACCTTGGCCTGGCCCTGCTGACCTCTTCAACTGCATCTCTCAACATTGTTCTCCTCTCACTCAAGATACCAGTCACATGGAGCTGCTACTTGCAGGTTCTAAAAAAGTTAAGCTCTCTCATATGTTTTTGTTTTTTTCTTATGACTCTCCAAAGGTTTTAAAACTCTGTTTGGACATCACTTTCATCCTTTTTTCCAGTCTGAATTAGAAGGCTCTTTCTTTTGTATTTATGTTGCCTTAAATATACCTATGATCTGCTACAGTTTAGTTGATTATCCGAGCTGATTGTTTGTTGTGGAGATGGAGTCTTGCTATGCTGCTCAGGCTGGAGTGCAGTGGCTATTTGCAGGTCAGATCATAGCACAGTATGACCTCAAACTCCTGACCTCAAGCAATCCTTAATTTCCTTAAGTAGTTGGGTCTACAGGCAACTCCCAGCTTTTTCTCACTAGATTTTAGGCAACGTGAAGGCAAGAACTATGTAATGGTAGACTCAGTAGTTACTTAAAATATGATACAGTCAGTGACTATAACTTTCTCTGTATTGAACTTTCTCTCAACTTCTTTTTTTTCAAATTGTGACATTTCAACTGATGGTCTCTGCAATTCAATACAATAAGGTAACATGATTATTAACATTATTATTGGACCAACAATGAGTGGTACAATGTTAAGTGGTTTTTATTCTTTTTTTATTCTTTTCACTTCTCTCAATAGCATACTTTCAAATTATGTTCGGCATTCAATTCTTTCTTGTTACTCGCTGCCCTTGGTGACATTTTAAATTTCCTTTTTTTTTCACAGTTCCATGTTAACCAACATTCTATCTCCCTTCCTTTTTTTTTATTACCAGTTCCTAAAGTGTGTGACCTACACCTGGGCCACGGCTTCCACTCATTTCTGTTTTAATCCCTTGCAAATCTGGCTTCGGAAACCACCCGACTGCTGAAATGATTCTCTTAATATCACCACCTGCCTACCCAAATTCAATAACCTTTTCTCAATTCATGTTTTATTAAATTTCTCAAGTTCCTTAAACTCTCTTGATCGAGAAGCCTTTTTATGATCCCTGCTCTTCTGGTCCTCCCTGGTGCTTCCACCTTTGCCGCCACGTTGCCTCTCAATTCATAACTGTGGTTTATACTCAGTTAACAGTCCTATGTTTCCTGCTGTTCTCCTGAAGTATTTACATGACATGACCCATTTCTTTTCACCATTTCAGGTGCCACTTTACGGATGACTCTCTTACTTCTCACCTTTACTTCAGTCTCACATGCAACTGATACCAAATGGCAACGTGAATTTGTCACCCTGACATAATTTGAAACTCAACGTTTCCTAAACAAATATTATATTCCCAGAAACCATCTATCCTTCTGAATAGGCTCGTTACTGCCAGCCTAATCTCTAACATTTTAGTCTCCTATACTTGAAAACTTGGAAAATGCAGGAATTTCTATTTTTCTTTACCCATCAAATCCAGTCATTTATAGAGTTTTCTTATATTTATAATATAAATTATCTTAATATTCACTTCTTTGGCCTTCTAATAGTTGTTCGGCCACTCATCATTTTCTACGTATCTTTTTTAAAAAAAATCATATATAATTTGAGTAAAAATCCTGACTCTTTGTCTGACTGTATAGCCAAGGCAAGTTGCTTAACTTCTCTAAAGCTTGGTTTTCTCAATTTGTAAAAATGAGACTATAAAAATATTTGAACTAAGAATAGCTTATAGGGACTTTCTGATAATTAATTAATGTATATAAAACATGTAGCACAATTCCTGACAAATAAAAGCATTCACTATATAGTAGATGTTAATATATTTTACCTACTAAATGACATACTTTTTTTCTAATTGTGATGTTTCAATTGATGGTTTTTACAATTCAATGAAATAAGGCTACACAATTATTAACATTATTATTGCACCAATAAGTGGTACGATGTTAAGTGGTTTTATTCTTTTCAACTTTCTTTTGTCATCTCTTACTGTCTACCTACCTTTCCTAAATGTCACTATTATCCTTTTACTCCCTGGATAAAATTTCACAAGGTTCTTTCTCAGTGTTTCCAGTTTGAATGTTCTCTAGTACTTACATTTCTATCCAATGTTCATTGCTATCTACAACTGCCCCTCCCTTAATCTGACCAGGTTGGTCCCCTTGCAGCCCCCTGACAATTCTCATGTGCATTCCTACCTCCATACATTTGATTCTGTGACTCTTCTCTCTATATGATGATCTTTTCCCCAACCTATTTAAATACCACTTATTCTTATAAGTCAGGATTCGTTGCAACAATTATTCTATTAAAATATGATTTTCTGTTTGAGAAAAGTTTACAAAAAGGTCATGCTAAACTGCACCCACATATATGTTCAGAACATGCTTTATCATCATACATATACAGAGCAGGATTTAGAATATTTTCTCTGGCTCTATTGATAATGCATGTATTTAAACTTCTTTTTTCACACAGTGTTATAGCATTGTGAAGCCACAAAATAGTTTTCTTCATGAATTCATCTGAAATCATTTGCCTTCCTCCTTGAATCAGAAGAGGGCAGTATCATTGCTTTCCTCCTATCATAGTGATTATTCAGACATGCTGGACATTTTCCTAGTGGTTGTTGTGGTCGGTGCCTCTCATCTTTACTCTTTCTTCCTGAGAGCCATATAAGGAAGGGCTCAAGCCAAGGATGAAGGAAGCTGTCAACCTCTGGTGCACAGCTAACATTTCCAGATAGAACTACAGGCTTGGCAGTGGACAGGAAGCTGGCAGAGAGAGTGGAGACAGCACCTGTTCCTTGAGTGGTGTTTGTTCCCTAATGAGCAGGGAAGAATGGGCACATGTCCTGATTTTTATATTCTAAATGTCCATTATAGGATAATATTCGATCTTTTGGAAAGATAAAATTTGAATATTTTATATTTAATAAAAGGTATGCTATATGTTTCTAGTTAAAAATAAATAATGTCAATGTTGTTTATTAACTTAAAATTACTTTATGTGTAGGATTTATTTTAAGAAAAAATATACTTTTTAATGACGGTTAGGTGATTATTTTAAAATACTGTGGTCCATCTGAGGATAGAATTTGAATTTTAGCAGAACACAGAAGGATGAAATAGTGTGCATTTGAAAAGTTATTTTCAACAACTAGCCTATATTTATACTTGATAATTATTTATGCATTTGATATTCAGTAATGCAAAATGATAAATCAAAATGCCAGTAATTTTGATTGGTGTCAACCATATGTATCCTTCAAAGAGACAGACTCATTAAAAGCATATTTTAAATATCTGTTATCTTTAAGTAAATATATGCACATTCTTTTATTCATTAAGATTGTCTAGTCTTATTAATGCAAAACTATGTAAATTACTGTTAAATAATTTAATACCTTTATATTTAATTTCTTTATATTGCATCTACCCAGGTTTTGATGGAATATAACTTGCTTGGCTAAAACTGTCAGGAACTAATAATTTTAATTAACTTCTCTCATTTTAATTTTCCCTAAATCACAAAAATTCTTGAAAATAGCTATAGGGATGTTTTGAAATTGTTCTTAAAAAACTCAATGAATTTATCTGTTGTGTATATGTATATGTGTTGCCAAAATGAATTTATTAAATTGCAAATTACAGTTGGTATAGCTGATCCGTTCTTTCTTTCCTTTAATATTTCTGATTTTGTGCCTGCAATATACTTTTATAGATTAAAGAGCCAAAATCATTATTTTAATTACTTCAAAGAGACTAGAGTAGCATATTGATTTTATTATAATTGAAAATATATTGAGATATCTATTTTGAATCTGATTGGACCTAAAAAAAATCATAGCTATTAACATGAGCATTGAAGAAAATAAGGAATAAACAATTTTAGAAAAGCCTCTATACACAAGATATGCTTTCTGCTACACTCTCTATAGCAACAATGAAATAGAAACTACTTAAGTAGGATATGTAAAAATTTTTTTTAAAATCAGAGTCTCACTCTATCACCCAGGCTAGAGTGCAGTGGCACGTTCACGGCCAGCCCAGCGTCAACCTGCTGGGCTCAGGTGATCCTTCTGCCTCTGCTTTCCAAGGAGCCGGAACTACAGGCACCTGCTACCCCGTCCAGATAATTGTTTGATATATTGTAGAGACAAAGTCTCATTAAGTTGCCCTGGTTGGTCTCGAACCCTTGGGCTCAGGTAATCCTCACCTCAGCCTCCCAGAGTGCTAGGATTACAGGCTTGAGCCACCATGCCTGGCCAAAATATTTTTTATTAATGATTATTTGTTATTAGCCAATATAACTCAGATCCTTTAGTTATATAAGGTAATTGTCATTTAACTGAACTCTTAGGTACAGCTATAGAGTTGGACAATAGACATTTATCTGAATCTTTTTGCACAGGTATATTTATAAAAGGGGTTATACCTTAGAGATAATTTTTATTTAGAGATTTTATACATGTAATAATACACTTGAGAGGACAAAAATAATTATAGATCACACTCCAATAATCAGCTATAAATATTTTAATGTACATGTATTTTGTAAATATAAAAGTGGAGAAGAACCTCCTTTTCTTTGCCTTCACTGTGACATCAGAGTAACATCCTCCTTTCTACATAATAATGATTCATATCTCCTAAACAGTTATCTGTGTATATTTTTAAAATATGCACATAACGTGTGGCATTAGACATTTCAGTGGGTGCAGGCACAATGGTTTTTTGTTTGTTTGTTTTAAGGTTTTCATTTCAGTTCACAGGTAAATACACCCTGAATCTTTATTTATAACTGTGTGTGAATACAAGAACAAGGAACAGTTTGATTATGATGAAAGTAGGGTAAGAGAAAGGAGGATAATATATATAGACACTGACCTCAGGGTGTCTGATATGATGGAGAAAGAGGGAGATTAAACTCATCAACAAAAATGAGCAGAATAAAAAGATCTGGTGCAATCTGGGAATCAGTTGTTTTCACTTTTTCTTTAAAGAAAAAATAGACTACTAAGAGCTAGGCACAATAAAACGCTAGAAACATACGAGGCCCAACAATTAGGTTCACTAGCAATCCTGAATAAAGTGCTACATACCTCATTGCTGGGTATCATTAGGATCACTTCAAAGTGTACCCCTTTGGGAAGCCATGCACTGACACCAGTGCCTAGTCTACCAGTCAAAGCAATTTTGGAACCCTTATTCTGGAATGGCCATCAGAGCTTTTGTTTTTTGTTGAGGTCTGACAATTAAGTTTGCAAACTTACCACGTGCACTTAGGTTGGCAGCACTGAACAAATAACTGTATTGAAACCCTTCCTACTCACCTGATCTGGCTTTCCAATGATATTTTTCTTTACTCAAAGATAAAGGAAATATTGAAAGGAAGACGTTTGGATGACATTCAGGACATCAAATAAGATCATGAAGAGGTATTTGCACATCTGTATTTATCACAACGTTATTCACGATGGTCAACAGGTAGAGAAATCCAAATATCCACTGACAGATGAATGGATAAAGAAAATGTGGTATATGAATATAATGGAATAATATGCATCCTTAATAAGTGAAAACTTGTTACATGCTACAAAATAGATGGACCTCAAGGACATTATGCTAAGTAAAATACTTTGGTCACAAAAGAACAAATACTGTATGTTTCCATTCACATAAAGTTGATAATGTAGTCAAAATCATACAGGCAGAAAGAAAAAAGGTGGTTACCAAGGACTGAAAGGATAGCAGAAGAAAAAGTGGTGTTTAGTAAGTACAGAGTTTCAGTGTTGCAAGATGAGAAAGTTCTAGAAATTTGTCACACAACAATGTGAATATACATAACACTATTGAACTGTACGCTTAAAAATGGTTAAGCTATTACATTTAGTGTTATGTGTTTTATACAATTTGAAGAAACATAGTGTTATATCAGCAAAATGGTGAAGAGCTATCTATCTTTGCTCTCCTTCATAGAAAATCAACTAACAACTATCTAGTGGCAATATTATCATCTGGAATATTCCAGAATTCAAAACTTATGCTGTGACAATCCATTGAAATACAAAGCAGAGAAAAACTGGAATGGATAATGTTCTCTTTAACTGTAACACTCTCCTCCAAGCTGGTAAGGTATCACGTGCAAAAAAATACCCTGGACTCACAGTTTTTATACTGGAAAATTTGAGTTGGAGATGAACATCTGGCTTCCCCACCATCCTGGGACCTTTTGCAGAAACTCTCTCCTGCCTTAGCCCACAGAGAGCATCCTAGTGCCTGCAGGACTAAAACATCTGAGGTCAGTCAGAAATAAGAGTGTCGGTGGAGTTAGAGGTGGCTAGCATGTGTGTGTCAATGACTTCTCTTCATTCTAGCTAGAGGAAATATCAAATCAGAAAGACTGTTCAGCAATGATGCGTTTCAGGAAGCATAGTCCTTGGGTCCTCTGGGCATGAGTCCTTAACTGGTGTTTCCACATAGTTCAAGTAACTTCCTTGGATCTCTCCCAGGCCTATTCAGGTTAAATGCTTTGCCACTCTCTGAGCCCTTGAAAGACTATCAGCAAACCTGGGTGTAGAGTTCCATGTAGTGCTAACAAAAGGCAGTGATCTCAGACTAAAGGAACACAATAGTCAATCTACACAGGGACATGATCTCTAGACCGACATATTCTAAAAAGACAGACACAAGAAAAGCCAACACTGAAAACTGGAACAAATAGCCAGTTTTAAAATTTAGACACTTATGTATGTTAATAACAGTCTGCCTGGGCAACTTGGTGAGACCTCATCTCTACAATAAATCAAAAAAATTAGCCGGGCGTGGTAGCACGCGCCTGTAATTCCAGCTACTCGGAAGGCTGAGGCGGAAGGATCGCCGGAGCCCAGCAGGTCGAGGCTGCGGTGGTCAGGAGCAGCCACTGCACTCCAGTCAGAGTGAGGCTCCAACTCACTCCGACAGAGTGAGACTCCAACTCAAAAACAAACAAACAAACAAACAAAAAACAGTCAAGAGCAATTGGGGAACTGTGATCTCACAAAATGGGCAAAACAGGGTACCAATGACTGATTGTAAAGAGATGGAGATTTGTGAGCTCTCATACCAAGAATTCGACGCAGCTGTTTCAAGGTACTCAGAAAACTCCCAGAAAACAAAGACAAACAATTCAAAATTTACCAGAAAATTTTAACAAAGAGATTGAAATAAAATCAAGCATAAGTTCAAGACTGAAAGATACAATGAGCATACTGAAAAATGCAATAAAAAGCGTCATCAGTAGGATTGATCAAGCAGAAAAAAGAATCTGTGAGCTCAAAGACAGGCTATTTGCAAATACACAGCAAGAGGAGAAAAAAGAAAGAAAAGGAATGAGGAAAGTTTATGAGATCTCTAGGACAACATCAAAAGAGCAAATGTAGTAGTCATTGGTGTTCAAGAGGGAGTGAGAATGACAAAGGTATAGAAAGCTTATTCAAAGACATAATAAACAGAAAACTTTGTAAATGTGAAGAAAGATGTGGATATCTAGGTACAGGAAGGTCAAGAATCACAAACAGATTCAACCCAGATAGCACTACTTCAAGATATGTAATAACAAAACTCTCAAGGGTCAGAGACAAATAAAGATTCCAAAAGGAGCAAGAGAAAAGTTAAATAATGTATGAGTGAGTTTCAATATCCCTGGCAGCAAACTTCCCAGAAGAAACCTTATAGGCCAGGAGAAAGAGGGATGATATTTTCAAAGTGCCAATGAAAAACACAGCAGCAACAACAAAACAACTGCCAACCAAGAGTACTGTAAATAAACTTTTCCAAGCAAACAAAAGCTGAGGAAATTCATCACACCAGATCTGTCTATCAAGAAATGTTAAAGCGAGTTATTCAATCTGAAGGAAATGGACACTAACATGTAACAGAAAAACAGCTGAAGGTATAAAACTTACTAAAAACAGTCAGTACACAAATTCAGAATACTTTAAAACTATAATCATGGTGAAAACCCATATATATATATATATATATACACACATATATATATATACATATATATGTGTATATATATATATAAAATATATGTGTGTAGAAGATTTAAAGACAACTGTTAAAAAATAATAACTATCATAACGTTAAAAGATAGACAATATAAAAAAGATGATAATTCTGACATTAAAAGTTGAAAAATGAGGGGGACAGTGAGTTAAAATGATAATTTTTTGTTTGTTAGTTGTTAACAGTTTAAAATAACCTTTTACAACTAGAAATTTTTATATAAGCCCCATCAGCAAAAACAAAAATCTATAAAAGATACATTTTTAAAAAGCAAGGACTCAAAACATACTATTAGAGAAAATAACATCCAAGGAAGACAGTAAGAGAGGAAGAAAGGGAAAAAGGAATAACAAAATAACTAGAAAGCAGATAACACATGGTAGCAATGAGTCCTTACCTATCAATAATTATTGACTGCCTACTGACTAAATTATCCAAGTAAAAGACAAAGTGGGTGAACGAAATAAAAAACAATATCCAACTATATGATGCCTATAAGAGACTCACTTTACCTACAGGAATATGCATAGACTGAAAAAGGAATAATGAAAAAAAAAAATTCCATGCAAACATACAAGTATCAAAAAGCCACAAAACTAAAATATTTTAACTTGGGATAATTGTTAAAAGAAAACCTATTCACTAGGCTTAACTTAAAAAAAAAAAAAAAACAGAATATGAAAAGAAATGTGTAACTTTGAACAATTTATTTTTGTGAGCTGTAATTTTATTATCTATAGAATGCAAATAAGTTCCTTAATACCACATGTATATTGTGAGAATTAAATGAGATAATGAAAGTGAGCACAGTATGAAGTGATGTTTTGAATGATTACATAGTAAATGCAGTTTTTCCTATATCATACATGCATCTTTATCTTCAAGTATGCCATAAGGTGGTTATTAAATCAATGTTGAATAAGTGAATAGATGGATAAATAAATGTGGAAATTAATAGAGATGTGGTGGGAGTATGTTTTTAAGGATAGCCATAATCATAGTAAACTCATTACTTTATCATTAGTATTTTTATATTTTTCTTAACTACACATATGGTGCATTAGGAATGTAGAACTCAGTATTTCTTGGCTTTTGCTTAAAAAAAACTAGACTAAAATGTACAAGTCTCTTGAATTTTTTAGCCCAAATTTTTCTAATTTTTGCAGGTTAATTTCTCTTAGAATAATGATTAGACTTGTAATGAATTCTCTTCTACAGTACTTAGTTCCTTAAAATGAGTTCACACACAACACACACACACACACACACACACACACACACACACACACACTCACACACACATACACACTCATATTTTAGGGTGATGCGTTCCTCACCCAGTTACTTAAGAATGTGTATTCACTGCTTGAATTGTGAAGACTGGGGTGAACCAAGACCTACCAAGGAACAGATGTCTCTGAGAACCCAAACATCTTGGAGCGTATCTGGGAACCTACCAAGAAAAACAATGTCATTGTACCCAGTAGACAAAGACAAAAAAATTACCTTAAAAGCATGTTAGAAGTGGTGGCGAGGCAGATCTCCAGACCTGTCCTGCTCTCACCCAGGAATACATTGCATGTAAGTCCTAGTAAACTCATCTACTTGCCAAGGGGGACTTGTCTGTGTTATTCTTTGATCTCTTGGCTTCTTCCCAGTTTAAGGGAACGTTGTTCTATATGGTCCTGAGTTTCTCCCATGTCATACATCCACCTTTATCTCCAAGTATGCTGTAAAGTGGTTATTAAGTCAACATTGAATAGATGATAAAATCGAAATGGATAGAGATGTGGTAGAAACATGTTTTTAAAGACAGCCATACAACACACAAAAAGTATATCCAGTTTTCAGAACTGTCAAAACAAAGTACCACAGATATAGGGACCTAAACATCAGAAGCTTAGTTTCTCACAGGTTCTGAAGGCCAAAAGTCTAGGATCTAGCTAGCAGTAGTTTTGGTTTCTCTCTCAAGTCCTTTCTCCTTGGCTGGCAAATGGCTGCCTTCTTGTTGTGACCTCACATGGTCTTTTCTCTGTGTGTAATCATCTGTGGTAACTCTCCCCTTTTTATTTTTTTATAAATACACCAGTCATATTAGATTAATCCCACCCACATGCCCTTATTTAACCTTAATTACCTCTTTAAAAACCTTAACTCCAAATACAGTCACATTTTGACAGTTTTGAGCTATACTAGAGGCTAGGATTTTAACATGTAAATTGAGGAGGAGGCACAACTCAATCCATAACAGGAGGATATTTGTGGAACAATTTATAGTTGATTATACGAATAATATTTTCTCTCTGATTTAGCCATGGTGTTCTTCACTATTAAAATAATCAACAGAGCCGGGCTCGATGGCTCAGCCTGTAATCCCGCGCCTTTGGGAGGCTGAGGTGAGTGGATTGCCTGAGCCCGCGGGTTCGAGACCCGCCTGGGCAGCGAGACCTCATCTCTACAATAAATCAAAAAATCAGCCGGGCGTGGTAGCGCATGCCTGTAATTCCAGCTACTTGGAAGGCTGAGGCGGAAGGATCGCCGGAGCCCAGCAGGTCGAGGCTGCGGTGGCCGGGAGCGGCCACTGCACTCCAGTCTGGGCGACAGAGTGAGACTCCAACTCAAAAAAAAAATAAAAAAATAAAAAAAAAAATAATCAACAATATTCTCTGGGTCAGCACATTTTTATGAATGACTTAGGTTAAATTCTCATAAAATTAGACATCTAACCAACAAGACCTTGAAGGAATGTTGTATTTCAATAACAACATCTTCTGGAGAAGAGGGTCAAGAAAACTCAGGAGTATAATGTGAAATGTGATTCCTATATGGGACATTTTGGGGAAACACCATCAGCAACCAAAATGTAGAGATGGGTATGACGCATCTAAGAAAGGAGAAATTCCTGTAAAGATACTGAGGACAAAAATAGGGCTGGCCCTAATGATTGTGTCTGGAGAAAGACAGTGTTTATACACTTAGTCCTTTGGTCCATCAATTCAGCATGGCTTTCTTTATCTACTTGTATTACTTCTGTGTATATAGGGTGACACTCAGTGACAACATGAGCACATCCTGGATATGGCCCCAAGTAGGGGGCTGGAACCTGGGAAGGGGTCCTGGGAGTGGCCAACCCAGAATGTTCCCTTCCCTTCAGGCTTCATGCCTGGACATGCAGGTCATGCTGAGGCCATGGGCAAAGTGTCTTCTGTGCCTGCTGACCACATCTTGCAGTTAGGCATAGTGATTTGTCTCACATACCCTTCCATGAAGCAGTTGTTCATCCCTCCCCACACCCAGCTGGGTCAGACCAGATTGGGCACACCTGAATCAACGCCCATAACCTTTGGTTACTTTGAGTTGACCTTTAATTCATTAAGTATTAAAAAATCCCACTGCTGGATTGAATTTGCAGCCATTTTGTATACATGAGGCATATGTATAAATGCATACATGAGCCATATGTATAAATGCATTCTTACACAACACTGTGCACTAGAACCCATAACTTTTCACGTTTAACTCCATGCTGCACCTCATGTAAAATACTATATAACCTAAATGCCTTTTACAATTGGGCGTAGATTTTTCCCATCTAGCCAGCTGATCCTGGACCACCTTCCCTGTAGGTAAGTTCATGATTAAAACCCATGTCTTGTCTGTTGTCTCTGGGTCACTTTTTTGGCCTCTGGAACACAGTATGTTCCATTTTGGAGTTTTGGGGGGTCCAGCACTACCATGTATAGGTCAAAGTTATGCAAAAAAGATATATAGCAAAATACTGTGGTCCAAACAGTCTAAAAGTTTATTTCTGTCTCATAGTTACTCAGGTCAAAACTGCCAGAGGCTCTGGTCTACGTGATCTTTCAGCTACGAGGTCCTTCTTAATATTGTTTTACTCCACAATCCTGTAATGTTGGCAAATATTTGATAATTGACTTTCTAAGTGCCGCTCCAAAAAGATGTTATATGTTTTCTTTACATTAAGAACAACAACAACAAAAAGTGAAACAATGTTCACCAGGCACAGTGGCACACATCTGTAATCCCAGTGCTTTGGGAAGTCAAGGAGAGAGGATCACTGGAAGGAGGCCAGGCATTCAAGACCGACCTTTGCAACATAGTGAGACCTGTATCTTTAAAAACAAATTTTAAATTAGCCTGCATGCTGGCATGGCCTGCAGTCCCAGCTACTTGTGAGACCTGAGCTGGAAGGATTGCTTGAGTCTGGTATGAGGCTGCAGTGAACTATGATCATGCCACTGCATTCCAGCCTGGGTAACACTGTGAGACTGACCAAAAAAAGTAGTTAAAAAAAAAAAAGTGGTTAAGAAAAAAAGAAGTCGGGCTCAGTGGCTCAGCCTGTAATCCCGTGCCTTGGGAGGCTGAGGTGAGTGGATTGCCTGAGCCCAAGGGTTCGAGACCCGCCTGGGCAACATGGTGAGACCTCATCTCTATAATAAATCAAAAAATTAGCTGGGCGTGGTAGCACGTACCTGTAGTTCCAGCTACTTGGAAGGCTGAGGCGGAAGGATCGCCGGAGCCCAGCAGATCGAGGCTGCAGTGGCCGGGAGCGGCCACTGCACTCCAGTGTGGGCGACAGAGTGAGACTCCAACTCAAAAACCAAAAAAAAAAAAAAAGAAAATGTGTGTGTGATCTTGACTTTTTGGTCAATATCATGAGTGACTTCTTTGTTAATAAAGCAGATAATATTAGAATACTGTAAAGCTAGCTATTTCTTCAATTTCTTATGCTATTAACAATGGAAAAGCTACAGACACATAATGCACAATTTAATCTGCATTATTAACATTTTCTTCATTACTATCGTAACTTCTCTGGACAATCAACAAAATACGCCTTGATTTGTAGCATTCGCTGATTTCTAGTTTCTGTGATATGGAGTTCCAACCTAGTGGATTTTAAGCTAACAAAGTGACATCATTGAATTCAGAATTGTGAAGATATGGTCAATAGCACACCTACACTAACACTTGTGTATTTCCACCACACACAATTAATCAACATTACAGCACTTTTCCACACAAATATTAGTATGTATTATGTGTAAGAGATATATAAATAAAGATAAAAGTTGGTTGTTCAGAATTGCACACTCTAGAAAAGTGTAATGATAAGAACTTGTACTTCATAGTAAAATAAGTACCAGTGTGAATTCTGATTTTTCTAATACTAGCTCTGTGAACTAGCATAATCTGATCAATCTTTCTGAGCTATAATCTCCATATTTGCAAAATGGAAATGATTGTAGAATTGATTGTAGTTAGGACTTTAGTTAGTAATCTTCATGGTGAAGAATTAAGCACAAAGCCTGACATATAGTTAAGTATTAATACATTAAATTATGTTTCATTTATTAATTAAAGAATTGGTCTAAGCCAGGCTCGGTGGCTCAGCCTGTAATCCTGTGCCTTTGGGAGGCTGAGGTGAGTGGATTGCCTGAGCCCGCGGGTTCGAGACCCGCCTGGGCAGCGAGACCTCATCTCTACAATAAATCAAAAAATTAGCCGGGCGTGGTAGCACATGCCTGTAATTCCGGCTACTTGGAAGGCTGAGGCGGAAGGATCACTGGAGTTCAGCAGGTCGAGGCTGCAGTGGCCGGGAGTGGCCACTGCACTCCAGTCTGGGCGACCAAGTGAGACTCCAACTCAAAAAAAAAAAAAAAAAAGAATTGGTCTGAGGTGATTCAGAATTTTGCATATACAAGGCCCAGTTGAAGATCACTTAAAAAGTTCAGGTTACTTTAAATTCTAACAACATATCATTATTGCTCGACACAATTTTTAATTTATTTCTACATCCTTCCTATAATACATGGATTTTTAATAGTTAAGACCAGCCATATTGCAACTGTATTTAGTATTGATATATTGTTAATATATTATCTCCTAAGAAAAAGAGATGTTACAGAGTTCATAATAGTGGTGGGCAAGAGTTTAATAATTGGTAAGATCGCTATAGGAGTGGCTGGTGAAGGAGGCTGATGTGTTAGGCTACCATATCAGAAACTTATGTTCTAATCTTGCCTTTCATTTTTAATCTTATTTATCTTGTGGGGGCTATTTAATGAGTAAAAATCATTGCCATGTACCTTTAAAGTGTCTCAAGCAATGGATGAGGACTTAGGAATTGGAAGAGATAAAGATAAAATAATATTTATCCTGCTGTAGTTATCTCACAGTGACCCTCAAACAGAGCTCATTTAGCTCTGGACAGCATTTCTATTACCAGTTTAAATATAGTGATGCTAACCTATTTGCAGAAACCTGATCAGAGCTACTACCCTGATTCTTATTGACTGTCCAGAGCTCACTTTATTCCTATTACTTAGCATGCTGGTGCACACTATTTTAATTCAGCCACAATTTAACTTAGCAGAGCATACAAGCAAAGCTAACTTGAATTCCGAAATAAGACCCAAAGTACCTTATGACTGTATTTTCCTTTTAATTGATCAAAAAATGAGTAGACATGGAAATTTAAAGGAAGACCTCTCTTTCCATCTCTGAGGGTATTTACTATCGTTCCTGCACATACATAGAAGGATTCTTGGGAAACATTGGATGCGATCTACTCCTGTCTTGTTCCCCAGGTTCATGGACCATAACTAGCAGACTAACTCAGCAAATAGTTGATATTCCTAATGAAAGGGCAGACCCCACTGAGCCTGGACTAGGCTAACACAAAGTGTATTGTTTTTCATTTGGCAAAGGGAGGTGTGAGTTGAAACCTCTCCATCTGGTTGTGTAACCATAGCGATGGAGAAGAATTGCATCAGCAGTAGTACGGTAATTTTTGTTTACTGAATCCTTAATAAAAATCGTGTTTCATCCATTTCAGTCAGGGAAAATTCATGTATTATGTGTTATTGCCACATATTTCAGTAAATGTTTCATTCCCTCTGGTGACTAAAATAATGAATTAAAGATTCATTTTCCATAGTGTTTAGAAAATAAGTAAACATATTTTATAATATTAAGAACTCTATAATGATCACAAATCAAATTATTGGATGAAAGTGGTATTTGCTAACTCCCAGCTCAAGCCTACTTAAGATGTTTCCAAGGAAAACATGTTGTTGATATACTCCAACTTTCCAAATTTTTGAGATGTCAAATCTCAAAATATGTGGTGTGATAAGCGTCTTAGAATGATGGTGTATAAATGTATAGGTATGTACTTGGTGTACCTGCATTTCATAGTAATGACTGTCATCTAATTTCTTTTCTTTGGAACTCCATGTTTGATAGGAATGAGAAAATTGCAATAGGCATGCCTTGTAAGGGTAAAATACATATATATATATGTATTTATATATATATCCCATATACTATTTAAGTCATCCAGTTTACAGGAAGATACGAATACGTATTTGTTTCTAAACAAGCTACTTTATTTTATTGAATAGCTTTATAGTGACCTTATGCGTTCCTTTCTAGATTGGCAAAGTGGCACTTATTGATAAAGAACAATTTTTGCCTAGTACATAGGAATAGCTATCCACCTAACAGAGAAGACTGAATAGCAATGAAAGAAAAATAGGAATAGGAACAAAGGGAGAACAGAATTTTCAAGATTTCAAAGGGGGAGAAGAAAAATTGTCCATTAAAAATATAAAAAGTAAGATGAATGTGATTATATTTCACATGGCAAAAATACATAAAGCAAGTTAAGACTCTAGTATATTTTCATTTTTACTTGAAAATATCAAAACACTGGAATCATATGGTGACAGGAGCTCAAGATCTCGCCAAGTGGCTTAAATTCAATAGGGCTTCATATTCTCAGGAATCAAAATAAGGATATTTTCTAATATTTATTTCAGAAATAACAACACTTAAATTATATTAAACATAATTATAGACAGCATTTACTGAAGGTTAATTTGTCCTGAGCACTTTACTAAACATTTCAAATTTCTCTTTCCGTTGATTCTTATTATCATTCTAACAGGTAAAACTATGATTATATTCATTTCAGAGCTGAGAAAACTGTCTTTGGGAGGCAATTAACTTGTGTAAGGCTACACAATTAATAAGTGACAGATCTAGAAATCAGACCCAGTTATGTGTTAACCTCTAAGTAGTATAAAATTCAGTAGCAATAAACCAGCAGGAAATAAGCAAAGACTATGTCAGAGTATCTGTGATCTCTGGTGCTGGCTTGGCATCCACATATCTGAAATGGCATAAATGAATAAAGGATATATGTATTTTTATTCTGCACTATAATATCTGCACTGACTGAAATGACAGTATGCTTTCTATTTCTGGAAACAACAAAAGGGAAAAAGAAGATTCAGGATTTCCAAATAGGAAGGACCAAAAAGTACATTAAAAATATAAAAAGTGGTCAGACTCAGTGGCTCAGCCTGTAATCCCAGCACACTGGGAGGCCAAGGCGAGTGGGTTGCCTGAGCCCGCGGGTTTGGGCAACTTGCCAAGACCTCGTCTCTACAATAAATCAAAAATTATCCCAGCGTGGTGGCATGCGCCTGTAGTTCAGGCTACTTGGAAGGCTGAAGAAGAAGTATTGCCAGAGCCGAGCAGGTCGAGGCTGCAATGACCGGGAGCATGCCACTGCACTCCAGTCTGGGCGACAGAGTGAGACTCCAACTAAAAAAAAAAAAAAAAAAAAAAAAAAAAAAAAAAATATATATATATATATATATATATATATATAAAGTAAAATGAATGTTGTTATATTACACATGGCAAAAATGTGCAAAGCTACTTAAGAACTCAAACTTATTTTCACTTTTATGTGAAAATGTTTCTAGATTTTGCAGATATAATAATTAACTGTAATTCTGCTAAGGATTCTTTTGGACATTTACATTTTTGCCTCTTAAATGACAATTAGTTGTGATGAATGTTCTATAACAAAATATGTTATTACATTTCATAATGTAGTATAAGTAAATATAAATACTATTATATTAAATATAATGTCCCAATATCTTTGAAAATATCAAGTGGTGATCACCAGGTGATTTTAATCATTGGCAATTGCGACATCAAAATAGTTGTATAAAAGAAAGAATCTAGCCGGGCTCGGTGGCTCAGCCTGTAATCCCGCGCCTTTGGGAGGCTGAGGTGAGTGGATTGCCTGAGCCCGCGGGTTCGAGACCCGCCTGGGCAGCGAGACCTCATCTCTACAATAAATCAAAAAATCAGCCGGGCGTGGTGGTGCATGCCTGTAATTCCGGCTACTCGGAAGGCTGAGGCGGAAGGATCGCTGGAGCCCAGCAGGTCGAGGCTGCGGTGGCCGGGAGCGGCCACTGCACTCCAGTCCTGGGCGACAGAGTGAGACTCCAACTCAAAAAAAAAAAGAAAGAAAAAAGAAAGAATCTATTTAAGATATTTGGACCATTGAAAACATGCTTATTTGAAATAACATTTCATCTCAAAGAGTTAATATGTCTATAGTGTCTTATTGGGGAAAATCTATGTGAGTCTAGTTGTAAGACTTAATTATGCTTTGCATATATAATTATGAAACAGTAGGACTTTCGATTAAAGACGTCCATAACAGGAGTCTATAAAGATGAGGTGCTTTCAAGTACAGATTGGAAAATAAGACATATATATATCAATTTAAGTAGTAATATTTCTTCTAGGGTGTAAAATAATAAAATTCTTTTTTCACTATTAAGTCAGTTGTCTTTTTTTAAAAAAATGAAAGTTCTCTGAAGACAAAACAGGAACAATTATTGTAATAAAATAATTACAGTTGAAATGTCTGTGGTTCCTTGGAAATGCCATGTTCTTGTGTTTCCATCTCTAGTGCAGTTCTGTCCAAATTGAGAAGTTCATCGGGCATGAATCCCTGGATGCTGTAGACCCATCGGAAGACTGTTCCGATTATCTTCTACATGCATAATCACAAAATCAAAATAATAATTGGGAATACTTATTTGTTTTCAACACTTGCTATGTGAGGATAGATGTGTTAATGCACTTGAGTAATCACTGTAAGTGTGCGTGTGTGTAAATAAACATGATGTTGTTTGCCTTAAGTATATAAAGTTTTCAGAAAGGAAAAAAGAAAGAAAACAAAGATACCCTTACTGTGGTGATTAATTTTATGTCAGCTTGTCTTGGGTCATGGGGTACTTAGAAACGTGATCAGATATTTTCTGGGTGTTTCTGTGAGGATGTTTTGGAATGAGATTAACATTTTAATTGTAGACTGAATAAAGCAGATTTATCTCCCTACTGAAGGCCAAAACTAGAATGAAAGCCTGACCCTTCTCCATATAAGGAGAATTTTCCTGCTTGAGGGCCTTCAAAATGAGATATCAACTTTTCCTCATTCTGGTCTTTAAACTCCAACTAGGAGAACAGCTCAGCAAATTTTGGACTTGGCAGCCTCCACGGTTACATGAGCCAATTCCTTACAATACTTATATATTATAAACATAAATACATATAATTTTATATTATATATATATGTATAATTCCTATTGGTTCTGTTTCTCTGGAGAATCCTAATATACACGCTCTTCATTTTTGTGTAAATTTTAATTATGGTCTATCCTATGTGCAAATAAGAATACCCATTCCTAGAATACTATAAGAAACTGGTGGAAATAATGTATTATGATAGCGATGTATTGAGATAACATGTCAATTACAAGGGGAATTAAAGGGAATCTTTAGAAAGCACTTGGAGTTTAAGAATTATGAAAGGCATACATCTAATTATGAAAGGCTCGGTGGCTCAGCCTGTAATCCCAGCACTTTGGGAGGCCGAGGTGAGTGGATTGCCTGAGCCCGCGGGTTCGAGACCCGCCTGGGCAACTTGGCGAGACCTCATCTCTACAATAAATCAAAAAATTAGCCGGGCGTGGTGGCGCATGCCTGTAGTTCCAGCTACTTGGAAGGCTGAGACAGAAGGATCGCCAGAGCCCAGCAGGTCGAGGCTGCGGTGGCCGGGAGCGGCCACTGCACTCCAGTCTGGGCCACAGAGTAAGACTCCAACTCAAAAAAAAAGAGGCATATATCTATAGATGTAAAAAAAAACACTTCGTTTTGGTTTACAGCAGTAAATTTGTATCAGTTTTCGACTGCAGCGTAGCTAGCCACTTCAAAACTTAGTTTTAAACAAAAACAGACTACAGTGTCTTTCCTGGGTGAATATCTCACAAGGCTTGCCTAGTGGTGCTGGTTGACACCTGAAAGTTTGGTTTTTCGCTTACACGGGCCTCTCTATGTAAGCCTTGGTCTTCGCTGCCACAGCAAGGTTGCTAGTCTCAGGGCCAATGTCACAAGAGAGAATGTGGTAATCTCTACCTTTTAAGCCCTGACTCCAGAAACTGGCCCAGAATCACTTCAACCTCATACTACTATTGCTTAAACTGTCACAGAGCGTGAACTTAAGGGGAGTGAACTTGAACATTATTTTCAATGGGCAGAATGTCAAAGCATTTTGGGCTCATGTTTTTAGGCAGCCACAGTATGCCTTCTTGCAGCATTTGTTTACACTTTCATCACAGGGAAAATATACTTACCCTTTCTCAAAACCTCAAACATCTAATCCCTTTATTAAATATGTCTTGGTTTCAGTGTCCAGGGTTGCACCCGAGTCAGGTCCTTGTGTGGGTGAAGCTCCTTGGAGCTGGCATCTCAGGGACAAATCCTCGAGTTTGGTTCTGCTAATCTGAAGAGCTGGGAACTAAATTAAAAGTCATCTTATTCCGGACACACACGAATAGAGCAGGGAACAGGCATCAGACAAAATTTCCATAAATATTCTCATTAAAAGGGAGTCGAAGGAGGCATATAGCAGTCACTCAGTCCCTGGTGCATCACAGTGGGGACATCCACCTCAGTCCATCTTGATCTGTTAGATCTTTGGTAATTAAGCCTCCATGCTGCTCTTAAGGAATTCCTCTCTGGAATAGTCTCTGTGGTTTTTGTTCCTACCCTCAGGGCTCAAAGATCTGCCCTCAGAATCCTGATCAGTCCGTTTCCTGACAATAATTTAGGTATCCAAAGACTTTTTCTTTTTCATTTTAGTCTACACTGGAGCTATTTTAAGTCAAAACAATTCCTTTAAAAATTCTGTGGATTTTCCATGAATATACTTAGGGTCTTCCTTTTTAAAGAAAAGTCACAATCACAAATCTTTAAAAAATACATCTCCACCCTAGGCTCCCTGTGAAGCTTCTGTGAAACAACTGTCTTAAGACTTTTAAAAGCCCCACTGTGTAACTGAGGGAATTTGTAAGACATGCTTTGATTCTTTTAGACTTCCCTGTTTCTCTGAAATTGTTTAGAGTCATGACCTCAATTCTTTTTCATATCTCAAGAAAGAAACTTATAATCCCACCCCGAATTAAAATTGGTGTACGAGAGTATTTATTATTTTGAAGTTTTTTTGGTCATATAGAAAGGTTTGGAAGAAGAAAGTGTTTTATTTTTTAATTCAACAGTCCCGGCTTGTTTAGACTTAACAGTACATTCCTTCACCTTGTATCATCTCTTCTCTTGCATTTTATCATAGCTGGCAAGAACAGCTACTTGGGATTTTCATTCTTTTCCTAAATCATTAAGTTCATTAAATTCATGTCCTGTTTTTCACATTTATAGGAGATAGTGTTGGCAACATTTCTATCATTGCATAGTAAGAGACCCCTTTCCTTCTTTTTCAGTAACATTGCTCCCACATTCCTTCAAACCCTGGCCAAGGAAGGATGGCTGGTAATGTTGCCCCACAAAATCTTTTAGCATCATTTGTTTTTTAGTTTTTATTTTCTCTGTGACCCCACGCATAGTTCTGTTTTTGATGTTCACAATCACACCTTATTCATGACATTGCTTTTTGGCAGCTCATACATTTGTGAGCAGCTGTTTTCAATTATGAAGCACACAAAGAGAACATTTTGAATATACATTTCTGATGAGCACCTTGAGAATCCACTAAGAATTGTGACCACTTGTATTGAACCAGACACTGATAGATTAGTTTTACAAAAACAAGATCAAATTTCCCACTAGTTTCATATTGTTCTCATTTTCTAAACTTTATAATAAAAAGAAGTCTTATTATGTATATGCACTAACTATATTATATAATTTATATGCAACCCAAGACAATTCCTCTGTACTCAATGTGGCCCAAGGAAGCCAAAAATTTACTCTGTGTGACCCAGGGAAGCCAGAAGTTTGGACACCCTGCTTTAAACCCCTACTAGCAGCCCCTTTGTGCTTTTTCACTAATACTCTCCTTAAAGTCCTTCTGGCTTTCACCTG
The DNA here is from genome assembly GCA_027257055.1 of Cephalopachus bancanus. Classification (NCBI taxonomy): domain Eukaryota; kingdom Metazoa; phylum Chordata; class Mammalia; order Primates; family Tarsiidae; genus Cephalopachus; species Cephalopachus bancanus. The sequence continues at coordinate 15,198,365 of JAPVLO010000010.1, forward strand.
CTCCCTAGCGCCAACTCATAATACATGTTGAGTTTTGTTATGGAATCTCCCTTCTTCCAGATATCTCAGTTATCTGTCACGAACCATCCAAAAACTGTCATTTTGCTCCCCAATCTGCAATGGGGACAGGGATTAGCAGTAGCAGTTTAAATCTGTTCTTGAATAGGAGGAATGTCAAACATTTGAGGCTGTATTTTAAAACCTCAAATTTCCAAATTAAAAATATGAAAATAAGAAAGCCATTCCCTTCAGAGATGTAGCATGAAGCGTTTGAACATCACAGCATAGTGTTTAATATACTATTAGGATTCTGAGATGATAAAGGATTGCCCATGGGAAAAATCTATTTGAGAAATGTATAAATCTTTGACAACATCTACTTGTAATATCAAAAAATATTAAGATAATGAGTTTATCATTTAGATGAAGGGATTTTTTTTTTTGGAATAAGGAATCAGATTCAAGACGAGAAGCACACAAAGATAAATTCCAATATCCTATTGGAGCAGCATAAACCATAAATTTCCTTTTGCTATTCTGTCCAGTGACTACCTTCTTATTCATATCATCCAATATCCTCACCACATCAATTCCTTTTTCCTCTGTTTTCTTTTCCTGTTAACTCCTGTGTAATTCTTTTTGTTGGTTGCTTGGCTAGTTGGTCTGTAACTGAGTCATCTTTGCTTAGGATATTGGTTATATTCTTTTTGTTTTTTCTAGGACTCTGTTCATAGTTCTCTCTTTTATTGTTATCACTCTTTGCTTTTGATTTTTTTGTTTGTTTGTTTTCTACTGAATCTACTCTTATATCAGCAGACTTACTCACATTACAAAGTTTATTGAGCCTGTGAGGGTACCTAGACTTCCAGGGTCTGAAACAAATTAAGGACATGTTTCATTAGAAAGGCAGAGTGTTGTACAACCCAGAGCAGTTATAGCATTTACTTAGGTGGTTAAGAACATTTGTATTCAAGATCCAAATTCTTCTTCTGAAGTCCTCAAAAGTCCCAGAGGCGTTAGTTGCACAACCAAATGAACAGACTATGAAATTTCTATCTTACTCTACAAGCAACCTCCCCATTATAATTTCATTTGTGATTTGTCATCAGAACAGGAAGAAAAGCTGACTTTGCGGGTTTAAACTGAGACTGACAAAAAGGAGAAAAATCTTGGCATGAACATGGTAAAGGAAAGGCTCAGAAAGCAAAGTGAGTTTAAAAGTAAATTTCACTGAAGAGCTTTAAAAGATCAAAGGAAGGGAAAACGAGAAAGCAGGACAGAGAGGGTTTTAGTCTTATTCCAAGTGAGACAAAGAGAGATGCTCTGGATTTTACTGTTGAGAAGTTAAGAATGAGAAATTTATCTTATTTTTTCCAAGCACACATACATTCCCAAAATAGATATTTTATGAGTAAATAAAACCTGCAAACTAAAAGTTCTCTATTCTACACAATGATTACATAGTATTAGATTTCCAATAGGAAGTCTAACTGTAACTACTTCGGGCTGTTTAGCAATTTTACTAAAAATCTCAAACACTGCAGAAGTCATTTACAGATGTCTTATTTCTGCTAATAATGTGATTCCTAAAATAGTTGAAAATGATGAATTTAAATTTGTCTAAGCTTTATAGAAATGTTAACGTCAACCTACCACTAAATATTAAACAAGCTTCCAGGAAAAAAAAAATTCAGTAATTCATTCAGAATAAATTACCTAAGAAGCCTTTGATATTTAGATTTTTCTTTAATATTTAGATGTGTGATAATCCCAGTCTTACCAGACTTGTATTTGAGGCTACATCAGACACAGCATTGACTTGAGTCAGTGTTTTTGACCTTGAATGGAAATTATTGCAAAGATCTGCTGTATCTTAGGCAAAAACAAGTTGATCAGCATTCCAAACATTTTTTTAAAATAAAAAATGTGCAACTACCTCAGGCTTTTATTTAAAAAAGAAAGCTCCTCACCTCTCCTAGACTTTCTCTCTTTCTTCATATAGTTGACCCTCATAAACACATTGACATTCACTGTAAATTTTTGTTGGCATAGAAACAAAACAAAAAGGTAAATTTGATTTCATTTTCAAGAAAGGCCCATGAAAGATTAATTACCTATTACTTTAATAGGATTCACTTATAAACTATACAGTTTATTTTTAGGTTGTATTGTTTATGTAACCATTAGTCTTTATTTACTTTTAATTATCACATTGAAAAAATGTAAGTGCAAATTTAGCAACAGTTTCAGTAAAAGTATCAATAGTAAGAGCAATACTGAAACTCCTTCCACACATCTGCAAGTTATTACCTAAGCTTTCGGAATTTATAAAATTACATCTATGTATCCAAATGGGCAATATTTATCTAAAATATTCATTTTAACCATTTATACTTTAACATGTATATATAATGTCTAGTATCACAGTGATGAACATTGTGAGAACCCTTAACCTCAGAAGGGAGAATCGCCATGCTACAGTCAGTTAATAAAATAAAGGAAGACATGGAACAACTTTTTTTAGTGCTCCCATCTCCCCATGTCTACACGAAATTGGTGCGATTACTTCTGTGCCTCTGTAGATTCTGAAAATAGTATAGATAGAACCTATCTCTGCACATGCAGGGACTGGAAGACAAAAACAAAACAAAACAAAACCCCTCACAATAAACCAATACAAAATGTGTTGTCAAGACTGAAAACTAACAGGAAGAAATAGGTCTCCCTGATTATTTGCTTTGCTTTGCTTTTTACTTTTGTCTAAAATGCTGCTGTAACAATAGACCTGGTGCAGTGGCCCATACCTATAATTCTAGCACTTTAGGAGGTCAAGGAGGGATAATTGCTTGAACCCAGGAGTTTGAGACAAGCATGGGCAACATAAGGAGACCTTGTCTCTACAAAAAATTAAAAAGTTAGCCAGGTGTGGTGGCACACGCCTGTAGTCCTAGCTACTCAAGAGACTGAGGTGGGAGAATCGCTTGAGTCCAGGAATTTGTGGCTGCAGTGAGACACGATGGTGCCACTATATTCCAACCTGGGTGACAAAGTGAGACCCTGACTCAAATATCAATGAGTATGCTTGCTTTGATTATTTGATTTCATTAATCACTACATAGAAAGGCATTAGTTTGGATGAGTGGTTGTGTGTGTGTGTGTGTGTGTGTGTGTGTGTGTGTGTGTGTGTATTTGAGGCAGAGCTAGGTAGGACTTTGTGTGTTATTTGAACTATGTTTGTATAATACCTTCTCAAGAAGAGAACTGGGAAGACATTACTGTCCTTGGGCTAGACCCCCCAAAGAGCAGATATTCTGCTTCATTTTGTCATATGCCTATCTCCGACAACAAATCTTTTCTATTCTTTCCAGTATTAGAGATCTCCAAGATATCAAAAGGTTTAAAACAACTTAGAAATACCTGAGACCTCATCTCTACAATAAATCAAAAATCAGCCGGGCGTGGTAGCGCATGCCTGTAATTCCGGTTACTCGGAAGGCTGAGGCGGAAGGATCGCCGGAGCCCAGCAGGTCGAGGCTGTGGTGGCCGGGAGCGGCCACTGCACTCCAGTCTGGGCGACAGAGGGAGACTCCAACTCGAAAAAAAAAAAGAAATACCTGTAGCTGTGTCTTTCTGTTTATCTGGAGTATGTGATAATAAAAATAGCCATGGTTTAAAAATTAATTTTAGAAACATTAGGAGAATAGCTAACATAAGTTTTATTAAGAGATTTAAATCTAGAGATGCTACGTTAAAGGAAAATAAAATAAAATCTCACAAGTCTGTTCATGAATGTTAGGCCTCATCACCAATTCAATTTTAAGATTTAGATTTCTCACCATCATCACTCCCCCTTATCCTTTCTGCCATTGTGTAATATCCTGTGCCTTTCTGCTTGTTGTTGATTATTTTTATCCCATGACTAATTTTTTTCTTCTACCTCTCTACTCAGTGTCATCCAAATAATCTTTGCCTTCACTCGCTTTGTCTGCATAAAACAGCTAACATGTATTGAGTCTTTCCTATGAGTCAGGTTATGTTCCAAGCACATTATGTATTATCAATCCACTGAGTCCTTGCAAACCATCTTGAGAAGTAGGTAGTGTTCTTACCTTACCATTGAGGAAACTAGGGCACAAAAGGGTTTAAGTAACTTTCCCAAGGTGATACTGCTTGTAAGTGGCAAACTAGATTCAAGCCAGGCAGTTGTTTTAGCAACAACTCCTCATAACACTATTCTGCAGACTGTTCTATCATGTCTGTTTGCTTAAAAATAGCTTATTCTTATGTAGTATTTAATATATGTTAGATTCTAGTCAAAATACTTCATAGGCATTAAGCCAGTCTTCACAGCAAACCCTTTGAGGTAAGCGTTATTTTTATTGGCACTCCAGGTAAGGAAACTGAGGCACTGAGGGTTGACGAGGCCTCCCCAGTTTCACACAGTCAGGATTAGAGCCGGTGCTCACTTGGCTTGCCCAGGGGATCATGAGGATATATTCACCATCTTGTTTTGTGAGTAAACCTGACTAGCTCTTTTCAAAGGGAAAATATCATAAGCTCCCACGATACCGCTTAGTGATTTATAAATGTGAAATTTCGTCTCAGAATTTAGACATATTTCCCACAAGTAGACCCCAAGGAATGATAAGATGCCTGTTTGCAAGCTCTATAGCTTTTTTAAAATTCTGACCACACCTTGAGTTTGGAAATAAGGATTTAAGGTAAATAAATTCTCTGCAATCTTTGTCAGTCAACCTTGAGACTGACTGGCTGAATAAATATGTTAAATTACCATTTTTATAAGCAATATAAAAAGTGGCTGTTAACAGTTTGGAAAAGTCAAACCATCACGGCAGTGGCACTTGACTACACAGATGGTTTTGATTTGGAACCACCGTCACTTCGGTGCCACTGCACCCATCACCAAAGCCATACCACTGAGGGAACACACAGCTCAGTGCGATGACAGATTGCTCTGTTAGTGCCCGTGACCTTAAACCATGTGCTTGTTCCTGGCTTTACTTTACACTTTTGTGAAGTTCATTTTAACAGAGGCCAAGGCAGTGAACCAACAATGTTTTATCTAGTTCATTTTTCCCCTTACACTTAAGTGGAGTATAAATTATGCCAGAGTTTAGCTATACACCTATATGTAACATAGTGAGTTTAATTTTTTATCAGTTCTTTGATATCTTAAAAAAATCATAAGTGGTTATTTTTCTAAATACATTACAAAATGTATTTTAATAGAAAATTCTGTGATTTGCTATAAACAAAATTTATTTAAATTGTATTTGGAAGAACATGAGACATTTTCCTCAACAAACAAACAAAAAAGCTACTATAATGCTTTAAAGTGATGAACTCCAGTTAACTCATTAGTTTTTTCCAGGATATCAAATCTACAATTGAAAAAAAAATTTTTTTTAAACCTTTTCCAGGCCTGGTGTGGTGGCTCATGTCTGTAATCCCAGAACTTTTGGAGGCATTGGTGAGAGGATTGCCTGAGCCCTGGGGTTTGAGACCAGCCTGGGCAACTGGGCAAGACCTCGTCTCTACAATAAATCAAAAAATTAGCAGGGCATGGTGGGGCACACCAGTAGTTCCAACTACTTGGAAGGCTAAGGCAGAAGGATCACCTGAGCCCAGCAGGTCGAGGCTGCAGTGGCCGTGAGCAGTGTGCCACTACACTCCAGTCTGGGCAACAGAGTGAGACTCCTACTCAAAAAATATATGTATATATGTATACACACACACACACACACACACACACACACACGCATCTTTTCCATCTGTAATAACTTATCATATGCATATTAAAATAACTTAGTTATCCATATTAAACTTTTACTTTCGCCAAATTCAGATAAAGGTTTATTGAAGAAATAGCAACCTTAGTTGTACAGGAGAGGATTTTATTTCCTTTCAGATAACTAGTATTACAGAAAAATTATATATTAGATTGATCAAATGCTAAAATCTAAAAATCACAAGTTTGCATATGTAATATCTAGTGCTTAGATTTTTGCAGCAAATAGTTATGTTTCTCTAATGTTTTAAGGAACTTTTTGTCTCAGCATTTTTCTTTAAACCTTACTGAACTATGAACCCTTTATCTTATCTTCACTCAGAGGTATTGTAACTGCCACAGAATATAACTTTACCATTCATTCATTCATTTATTCTTCACTCTACAAATGGCTTATAATATGTTAGTCATTTTGGATTACTTAATAGACCAGAGCATTCTATGTAAATTGCATAAATCTATATGCCTGAGTATTCTAAGTCTTTGAAAATTAATTAGTCTGAATTAATATCAAAAGTCACACTGAGCTCTCATCGTATATAAGCTCCATGCTAACATGATCTGTGCTGCAGGTTAAGGTCCATGTTAGAAATTCATGTGTTTGCTCTCAGGCAATTGACTTCATCCGTCTAAACCACATCTATAAATAGGGGATAATAACAGCATCTTTCCCTGGAATATGGCTACTAAGTCTATTACAAATATGGCTACTAAGTCTATTACAAATTATATATGGAAAGTGCTTAGCATAAATAGGAAAAGTCCAAGAAATGTTAAATGTTGCTATTAAAAAGTTCAGAGAAATATCAGGGACTGTGAAATCCTGACCTACAATCTGTTTGGGAAAGAAATTTCTCAGAGCCTGAAGGTTGTTGAAGGTGACAGGGCTCGGTAATAGGCTGGTTTTTGTTGGTATTATAAATAGTGGATCATATTATTATGAGTAGCTTTGCATCATTTAAAATTGTCATAGTGCTATCTACTTTATGGTTTAGATATGCTTTAATTGGAGGACCATTTTGAAAAGAAGAGTTTACAGATGAATTCCAACTATCATTCATTTAAGTGCAATGTTCCCACTAAACTTAATTTTGATTATCTTAATTGGTTCTTTATAGACGGTTCAGGGGAGGCAAAAACGAATCTAGGGGATTAATGTAACAAAACTTAATTTTATACTGAATTTGAGTTATAATGAAGTATTCTGATATAATCATAAATTAATTATTTTTAACATTAAGAAACACATAGAAGTTCTTGACGGATATTTGATAGGATATCAGCATAATGATATGAATTTTGCTGTAATAATTTGGACACTTCTATGGTTTGAATGTGTTCCCCCAACTTCATGTGTTGGAAAGGTAATCCCCAATGCCATACTGTTGAGAGGTGGTGCCTTTAAGAGGTGATTAGGTCATGAGAGCTACCCATGAATGGATCAATAGCCTTATTGAGGGAATGAGTTATCTAAGAGTGGGTTTGTTATAGTAACAAGTTAAGGCTTCCTCTTGTACTTTTGCTCTTATCCTCATTTTCCCTTCTTCTTTCTGCCACAAGATGGCATAGCACAGGGGCCCTCGCAAAAAGCTGACCTTTTAATCTTGGATTTCCTGGCCTCCAGAATTGTCAGAAAACTCACTTCTGTTCATTATACATTACCCAGTAACAGTTAACCTGTTTTAGCACACAAAGTAGACTAAGGCAGATACCATATTCATTGTTATTAGGACTAGATAGTCATGTCTCTCCCAAATTGATATGTTGGAAACCCTAATCCCCCACGTGGTGATGGTATTTTGAAATATCTATAAAACTTATAATAGCCTGTAATAGCTTGCTTAACATGAATAACTCCATTTTGTTAGAAATCTTCCATCTTAGCTGCCAGCTCATCCAGATGCAACCCCCCTGTGTGTGACTGTTGCAATCTTCCCATACTCACAAGCTACTCACTTGTTCCCTTGGTGTTTGGCTTGTTCCCCTGGAGTTTGAAAACTCCCTAGTTACAAGTTCCTTGTTCTAATTGTACCTTTATTTAACTGAAATCAAATGTTGCACCGAGTGATTATTTCCTTTTTTGCTTTTAGTTCCCTGTTGCTATGTAGCCCACTTGTGGTTTTTGCCCTTATAAACCCCTGGCTTGCTGTATTTGGGGTCAAGAGTCTTTCAGGCGTTAGTCCCCTTTCGACCACCAGCTATTAAAGGACGCAAAAATTTGACTCATAGTGTGTGGCGACTCTTATCTCGCACTCCGGCTATAACAATTTGAAGGTAGAATCTTTGGAAAGTAACTAGAGCTAGATTAGTTCAGGAGGGTAAAGCCCCCATGATGGGAATAATGCCATTGTTAAAAAAAAGGAAAAGACAGGAGATCTCATTCTGCTTGCATGCGAAAGAGAGGCCTTGTGAGAGCATAACCAGGAAGAGAGCCCTTCCCATGAACTCTACCATGCTGGCACCCTGTCCTCAGACTTCCAGCCTCCAGAACTGTAAGAAGTAAATGTCCATTTCTTAAGCCAACCAGTCTTTGGCCATTTTCTTTTATAGCAGCTGAATGGACTAAGATAATTGTAAAGGGCAAAATGATTTAAACGGATGGTATTATATTAAGTGCAAGTCATATCAGGTTTTCTCATGTAGCCTCTCAGCAAAGCTTCCACTTTTGCTGAAGGAGCCAGAACCTCAGAACAGTGACAAGTTTTAGAAATATACATTAACTAAAACTATGAATTCCATGGAAGAAAATCAGAATCACAGAATCCTGTGTTTTTATGCACAGGAATCGGAAAATAATAATACTCATGAAGATAATTTTCATTGGATAAATGTGAATGCTTACCATGTGAAAATCACTCACACAATTTCAAATGCTGAAGTTAGTCTTTCCAACCCTCTAGCTAACAAAGATTATTACTCTCATTTTATACAATGCTAGATTCTAGAAAATAAGGCATTAAGACACTGAGTGATTGAGAGAGCAAATAAGTGGAATTTGGGTGGCAGTAGCAAAGAGAAATAAAGTGATTCTAATTATATGCCCCAGTATGTTTAATAAATAAAGTATGATTAATGTTTACAATAAGATAATTTTATTAACAGGATAGCTTTATTAATACCAACAATTAAAATGTCACGCTCATCATAGAAGCAAAAATGTCAGCCTTTTTGTTGTAGAACCAAACAATCCATATAATAATTTCTTTCCCTGTGACTCTGCCTAAGATTGATATATACTGCTCCCTCTTTTGAGTCTGTCTAAAAGCCATAGAGTATACAGTCTATAACCTGGAAAAGACCTTATCATCTGAAATGTAAAATCTTTTGCAGATAGTTATTTCTTTTCCTTTTTATACTACTCGTTTAAATTTACCAAAACTTCCACACTAGGAAAAAACATTTAAATTGCTATTTTTTTAATGTGTTTTTTTTTTACTATCCTTTTGACTTTGAATCATTTATAATAAGATTCTTTCAATTTAATGGGTCCTTGGAGTTGTACCAAAACATGTTATTTGGTTTCAGTATACAATTAAAAAACTATATTTGAAATTTAGGGTTGGATGTGTAAAGGATGTACAAACTCTTGTTTCAGTATGAACACAGTTTCTAAACAAATCCATATGTTGCTAGCAGACCTTGAATTGCCTATTGTTTAAAATCTGTTGGCTATCTATACACATTACATTCTAACACAGAATATTGAGTTCTTCCCTTGAAATATCCAACTTACTATTTTGAGGCAGGTTCCCTCTGTGCCTAGGTGTTCAAGGGTTTTTATCAAGAAGTGATGCTGGATTTCACCGAAAGCTTTTTCTGCATCTAATGATGTAATTATGTGGTTCTTGTTTTGATAAACCCATAGCCAACTACTGCTAAACAGACAGAAATTGGAAGCATTTTCTCTGAAAACCAGAGCAAGACAAAGCTGCCTATTCTCACTCTTCCTATTCAACATAGTGTTGGAAGACCTACCTAGAGCAATCAGACAAGAGAAGGAAATTAGGGGTATTCAAATATAACAAAAGGGAAGTCGAGTAATACCTCTTTGCTGATGATATGCTCCAATGCCTCAAAAATCCAAGAGAATCTGTCAAATACCTCCTTGTACAGATAAAGGACTTTAGCAAAGCCTCAGAGTACAAAATAAATGTGCAAAAGATGGTCTCATTCTTATACACCAACCACAAACAGGCAAAGAACTAAACAAAAAATACAATCCCATTCACGATAGCAATAACAACAACAACAAAATATCTCGACATCTTTCTAACCAGAGAAGTGAAAGGTCTTTACAACGAAAACTACAAAACACTGCTCAAAGAAATCAAAGATGACACAAACAAATGGAAAAATATTCCATGCTCATGGATTGGAAGAATCAACCTTGTTAAGATGCCCATCCTACCAAAGGCAGTCTCCAGATTCAACACAATACCCATTAAATTGCCAACATCATTCTTCTCAGACTGGAAATGACAATACAGAAACTCATATAGAAATATAAAAGACCACAAATAGCCAAAACAATCCTTAGCAAAAGAAACAAAGTGGGAGGTATCATACTTCCAGACTTTAAACTTTATTATAAGGGTACAATAATCAAAACAGCCTGATATTGGTACAAGAACAGGCATATGGACCGATGGAATAGGATAGAGATTCTGGAAGCAAAACCCTAACTTCTCAACCAACCCCTTTTCAACAATGCTTCCACCAATAACCACTGGGGTGAGAAGAACCTATTCAGTAAATGGTGCTGGGGAAACTGGCTGACCATGTGCAGAAGACTGAAACAGGATCTTTACCTATCACCATACACAAAAGTCAACAGCCAATGGATCAAATACCTCAACATAAAACTTCAAACTTTAAGAACCTTAGAAAACACAGGAAACACTCTTACAGAAATGGGCATAGGCAACCAATTCCTGATCAAAACTCCAAAAACCCATGCCATACAAGTGGGATCACATCAAACTGAAAAGCTTCTGCAAAACAAAAGAAACCATCAAGAGAGTGGGGAGATAGCCCACAGAATGGGAAAAAATATTTGCCAACTGCATATCTGACAAAGGCCTAATATCCAGGGTCTCCAAAAAACTTAGACGTGTTGCAAGGAAAAAAAAAAACCAGCCCCATTAAAAAGTGGGCAAAAGACAGGAATAAACACTTCTCAAAAGAATACATACAAGCTGCCAATAGACACATGAAAAAAAGCTTGGCGTCACTAATCATCACAGAAATGCAAATCAAAACCACTTTGACATACCACCTAACTCCTGTAAGAATAGTCATCATTAATAAAACAAAAAGCAACAGATGCTGATGAGGATGTGGAGAAAAGGAAATGCTTCTACTCTGTTTGTGGTAATGCAAACAAAAGAACCAGAAATTTACTTTCCATATGACCCAGAAATCCCTCTTTTGGAAATATACCTGGAGGAACTTAAATTATTCTTCAAAAAAGATACCTGTGCACACATGTTTATTACTATTCACAATTTCAAAAACATGGTACCAACTGTGCTGCCCATCGAAACTGGACTGGATAAAAAAAATGTGGTACATATGCACGATGGACTATTGTGCAGCCGTAGAGAAAGATGAACATATGGACTTCGTGGCAATTTGGATGAACTTAGAGTGTATAATACTCAATGATCTATCACAGGAAGAAAAAACTGAGTACCACATGTTCTCACTCATAAGCGAACCTTGAACTTTTATCCTAATACTATAAGAAAGGATTCGGCAGTAGCGGGACACTGCCGGGGAGAGGAGGGCATAACATCAATAAGGTTACCTGATCTCAAACCAGGTGAAGTGAAGGGAGGCGCAAACTTTACCTGTATGATAACCACTTATCTACTTAATTCTGAATCCCCACACCTTTAAAATAAAAACAACTCTCCAACTTAGAAAAAGGAGTATTAATTTCATTAGTGGTTTTTACCAGGTCATACTAAGAGCAAAATAAAGAAGAAAGAAAGCACAAAAAGACGAAATAAGAAATTGTGTGTGTTTTCTTAGCATGCATCTATGTGAATGGGAAAAAGATGCAGAGTAATGAAGACAAAGGAACTGAAGATGAAGATGACTGAAACCCACCTTCTGTTACTTCTGTTATGGAGGTACAATTTGACAAATGCCTGGTTGTCCATATTAGATTTTTAGAGGCTGGAGTCAAGGATGAAGTATTTTTTTTAAGGAAGTTCAGCACCGAAGCATTTGGAGTGACAACTCAATTAGGGCAAACCTATCATGAAATGCTAGGAAGAACAAAAACACAACCTCTGCCCACGGAACCAGAGTGGAATCCAGTGAGTGTACGGGTCCAATAGTTTAAACTAAGAAATACAGGAAATATGAAAGTGGGTTTGGAACCAGTGAGGTAAGTACAGGAAAACTGCCACAAATAGCCTTAGGAGATCAGTGATTTTTCTCTCATGTTCTACCATTTGGCTGTTTGAGAACTAGAAGTAAGAAAAAAATAATAAAGAAGACAGCAGGTTGGCACCTGCTAGCCTTCTTGGAGATAATCGCTATTTTCTGCTAAACCGTAGAAAAGGGGGGGAATAGATGGAAATGGGATAAACTTTTTACGTTTTTTAAAAGTGTGAACAATAGACAAAAAACTAGCGGTGGTGGAAGATGTGGAATAGGGTGAGCATATCACACCTAACTCATTTTGAACTTAAGGCCAACTAAAACAACTTCCTTTACAATTGTATTTTGACTATGTCTTGTTGAGTAATTGGATAAGGGTTTGAGGGGGGGGAAATGAAACTCAGATTTATCCAACTCAGTGAATAATGATGATAATTACTAGCATAGGTTAAATCAATGGCCCTCAAATCATGGTTGGTAAACCCTGGATGACCCAGAGATCCTTTAAAGAGGAATCTGTGAGATAACATGGTTGCTCTGTTGGGGAGTAGAAGGAAATGAGCATTGTGCGTTCAAATACTTTTTAGTTTTAACTTCTACCTCTTTAAGGTAGTTATAACCCACAGAAGAAAAAAACTCTTTAGAATACTTCACAATTTAAAGAACTTCATGTCCATGTTTGTTCATGGCCAAAGTTTCAACAATTAAATAAACACAATCCTTTAACAGGATCAACTATCAAAGCTGAGTTAAGGAAAAAACAGATGGCCAGAAGGACTCTTTATTTATTAAAGATATCAAATTCATAGTTAAAAACCATCCCTGCCATAAACAATATTTCAGGTTTAGATGGCCTCACTGTTAAATTCTCTCTAATATTTAAGGAAGACATAATAGCTATGCTATATTAGTGTTTTAAAAAAATAGAACACTTTCCAACTTATGAGGTCTGCATTACTCTGATAACAGAATGAAAGACACAAAGATGTCACAAAAAGAAAGTAAAAAGGCTACAAAGCCATATCTCTCACATACATAGATAAAAAAATTCTCTCTCTCTCTCGATAAGGATATATATATAAATATACTCTATATTTGTATATAGTTTACTCCAGGAATGAAAGGATAGTTTGCTATTTGGAAATCAATCAATTTAATACATTATATTTCTAAATGAATTCCAAAAATGGAAGAATTATATAATCAATATATACGTAACCACATTTGGCAAAATTAAACACCATTTCATAAGAATTTTCAACAAAATGAATATGAAAGGGAACTTCAATTAAGTAAAGGATATCTACAAATATATCACAGATAACATCAAATTTAATGTGGAAACATTGATTTCCTTTCACCAAGATCAGAATAAAAGTAAGAATGGCTTTCATCACTCCTATTTGACACTGTGGTTGAAGCTTTACTCTGTGCAGTAAGGAACACAGATTGAAAAGAAAGTAAAACAGTTTGTATTTTCAGAAAATATAACCATCTATGTAGTAGAGAACTGTTAAGTTAGTTTTGAGTAAATAGCATTTTTCCAAAAACCTCTGTCAAAAACAATCAGAGGCAATTGTTGACTATCACAAAACAACCAGAGGCAATGGTGGAATACTGAGGAGGCAGATAACAGTTGGTGCAAAAAATAAGCTAGCTAAAGACTTAAAAGGAAAAAAATCTGTGGAATAAAATGTCTGCAGGGAGGATTGAAATGTTATGGTATGTTCCTGGGAATATAATGCCATGTATATGTGTACAGCTGTGCATACACCCGGAAAAGCCTGCCTATTCAGGAAAGACACGGGAAGGTGCTAAGCTCTCACAACTGGTTAATCTTTAGACTTTGTGTAAGAAAGAAGTGAAAGTCAAGTTGATGTTCTGAATTGTTTGGATGAATGAAGCTCCTTGGAAAAGAATGAAAGGTTGTTGGTTCCAGTTCTTTAAGGGAAGCTCTGTCCAATCATTAGCTGATGGCTAAGACAATTTAGCAGCAATATCAGTGGTCATACAATAAAATATTCAGATTTTACAGAATTATTTCAGAGAAATCACTAAACAAACAACAATAGACAGCAAAAATGACAACCCTGATAAGGGCAAAATATGATCCAAAGTTGCCACATTATATTATTTAAAATGCCCGGTTTTCAACAATATATTGTGAAACATTAAAAGAAACAATAAATTATGGCCCATGCATAGAGAAAAAGATCAGTCAATAGAAACAGTACCTGAGAAAATCCAGATGTTAAATTTATTAGACAAAAACATTGCCATTTCCTTTTAATATGTTCTAAAAACTAAAGGATCATGTGTACAAACTAAAGGAAAGTATTACTATGATGTCTCTCTCAGAAAAAAAGAGTTTTTAATAAAGAAATAGAAATTATAAAATAGATCCAAATAGATATTCTGGAGTTGAAAAACAGAATAATGGAAATTAAATATTTACTAGAGAGAATCATCAGCAGATTTGAACAGATGGAAGTAAGAGTCAGAATAATTAAGGATAGATCCATTGCGATTATCCTGTCTAAATGACCTTGGTCTGGGCAATAGTTTCTTAGGTATAACACGCAAACCATAACCAACCAAAGAAAAATAGACAAGTTGGACTTCGTCAAAATTAAAGACTTAGTACATTAAAAGACACTATTAAAAAGTAAAAGGCAACTCACACAGTGGAAAGAAATATTTACAAATCATATATCTGATAAGGGTAACTGATAAGGGCAAAAAAAAATCAGTCAATAGGAGCAGTCTTTGAGAAAACCCAGATGTTGAATTTATTAGACAAAAACATTGTCATGTGCTTTGACTATGTTCTAAGAACTAAAGGACCATGTATAAAAACTAAAGGTTTAGCTTTAGTATCCAAAGGGCTTAGTATCCACAATATATAAATAACTCTTACAAATTGATAACAAGAAGACAAACAACCCAACCAAAAATGACCCAAGGATTTGAATAGACATTTGTCTAAAGAATGTATAAAGTGGCCAATAAACTCATTAAAAAATGCTAAATATAGTCACTAAAGAAATGCAAACCAAAACCACAATGAGATACCACTTCACAGTTACTAAGATCACTATAATAAAAAAGCTAGCCAATAACATTTTGGCATTAGTATAGAGAAATGGAATTCTCAATATTACTAGCGGGACTATACATGGTGCAGCTGTCTGACAACAACAAAAAACACATTAGACAATTTCGTAAAAGTTAAACATAGAGTAACCATTTGACCTAGCAATTCCACTGCTAAGTACGTCCAAGACAATTAAAAATAGATCCACACAAAAACTTGTACACAAATCTTCCCACTATTCATAACAGCCAAAAAGTGAAAACAATCCTAATGTCCATCAAGTGATGGATAGGTGAATAGTATATAGTCTCTTTTTACTAATTAAGCTAGGTCACCTGCTTACCCACATTCAAAAAAATTAAATAATAAAACGGAACTATAGCCCTTATCTCACAGCATACACAAAAATTGAAATGACTCATGGGCATAACTTAAAATATAAAATAATAAAGCTTTAGAAGAAAATACTGGAGAAAAATCCTTTTGAATTTGTGTTCAGCAAAGACTTCTACGTTAAGACAGACATGAAATATAAAAGAAAAACTGATATTTTGGACTGATAAAAATTTAAAACTCTTTTTTTCAAAAGCCACTATTATAAATTGCAAAAGCATGCCACAATTTGGGAGAAAACATTTGTAAAACATGTTTTTGATGAAGGGCTTTTATATTATTACAAAATAATTCTTACAACTCTCTCTCGTTTCTCATCACTGTGTGTTATGAAGAACCAGCCTTGTCTTTAGACATAGGTGGAAAGCGCTAAAAATTCTGGACCTGGTCATAGATCAAGGTATTTTCTATTGTAATAATAGTCATCTGTTCCAACCCTGAAATCCAAATTTACCACAGTATTTCAAGTTTCCCCAGGACACGAAAGAATGGATTCATACATTTGAATTGTATTCTACAAGAAGCCATTAACACTCTGTCCATCTTAGAAGGATGGCCATGCAGCTTGTTTGATGCAGGTTTATGCCTGTTATCTCCTTTAATTATTAGTAATGTCCTTTTCAGTTTCCAGCATTACCAGTCTAGTAAATAGTTATCTGGTCAAGTTAACCTTAGTCACATTCATGCCGATAGATCAATAGTTAATTCTTGAAAGAATTCTTTAGGTAGACCAGTATGAAAGAATGAGGGAATAAATAGCTGGTGTTACCTGTTCTTTTCTTTTCATTTTTTTTTGGTCCAGAGTGCTCACATCAATACAGTCTTTTTAAAAAGTATAAAATCCTGAGTTAACGTTGCTAAAGTGTGTGAAGTGGATAGGTACACTTGGAAGTGCATCGAGGCTGTGTCCAAATTACTCATCCTGACCTTCACTATCTTAATTTTTTAAATTGGGATGGTATTATCTTCCTTCAGCATATCATTAAAATATCATTAAAAACATATACTTAATGTATATAAATACAATTTGTAAATTTCAATGTGAAATTTTGTATAATCATTTTGGAAAAAGTCCCCCTTTGATCCAAAATCTTAACCTCCATTTAAGATTTTTGAAGACTATTTAGTAGACATAAGCTGAGTATCTTCCTCATCCACATTGCCTCGTTTAAACTGTTCTAGTCTCTGGTGAAGGTAAACCTAAAAATCCATATTTGTTTTGGGTGACTGGACCAGACAAGACCAATCCAGTCTGATTCAGTGCTCTTCTTCTCAAGAATTTGGATTGAATTATACAAAGCACTTTTCAGATGATATCCCTCAAATAACATTCCATAAAGTTGTGGTGAGAGTTGAAGGCTTTCCAGAGAGAATGGAAAAGAGCAGGGAGAGGTAAGCAAAGCTGGGCCACCTCAAGGCTCTTGTCAGAGAAAGAGGAGACAGTTGCTGACCTATCACTTCTTCAGTTGAATTCTGTGACTGATCCTTGCATTCTTAACATAAATCCCCTTTCACTTATGCTCACTGTGATAGATTTTGGTTCTTCCCAACCAAATGTACCCTAACTCAACCAAAGAAGGTCATTCACTGTGTAAAATAGTCCTTGATTTACCTCAAACCTTCTTTGACAAAAATGTAATATTGGACTTATCCTTTCACTCATTCTAATACTACTAGACACATTCACACCTCTAAATTCTGGTTTAATTTTAGCCCACTTTTTAAAAAATCATAAATCTTTGGAAAGAAGAATATTGCCCACCTTTCAAAAAAAATTGGTAGTACGCAGTTACACTTAAACATACTATTGTTAATATACAAATCTCTCAAATATCTCTCAAATGATTACATATGTATGAGAAATAGATTACTTATTGGAAATATTATGAATCTGTTTTTTCTGGTTTTTTTTTCCGCTAGTAGAGCAACTCATTTCTCTCTTCCTAGTGTTCTCTTGCTGCAAAGTTTTATGCTTTAAAGATTGCCCAGCTAATGCAGCACTTGCTGGGAAGTTGAGGTATTATCTGTGCAGTTTAAATATTTATGAGTCAAAAGAAACTACAAGCTGAAGGGTGTGCCATTTATGAAAGCTTTAATGGATGTAGTTTAGCCCAAACTGAAACCTGTTTGGGGAGCACAACTGCATTTGCTTAATGATATATGAAAATATTACTCTGTACTTGGCATAGCATCAGCAAGTAATTGGAAAGCAGAAAATGCCTGACTGTAGTCGGTGAGACTTTTACTGCTGGAAGAAAAACTGCTATGATTATAGCGGAAGACTATGTTAGCTAAATAACTGTGCTTCTGGGGCTTAAATGCAGGGAATATTATTGCACATATGTCATGACAATGCAGTTCCTGTCTTATTAAGTGTGGGTTTGGTCCCACGTGGGCAGTGGTGAGCAAATATTGTATAGCATTGGCACTTGGCAGTGACACCTGCAAAACACAGACGTCACTGGCAGATGTTGCACTTATTCTAATTCAGAACCATGTTGGCATCTAATGAGACTTTTGAGAAACAGTGGGGTAGTGGATATCCACAGCTTCCAGTTAGACATAGGGGAACAGGGAAACGAGCACATAGGGAGATTATTTGGGAACTTCTGCATTGTTTTCATTGGCATATACCTTATTCACTTCCCCTCCTTTTTTTGTTGTTGTTCCTTTCTTTGAGTGACAAAGACAAACTTAGGCTGAGTGCATCTCAGTGATTTGTTTTGAATAGATAATTCCGAGTCACAGCTGACTGAATTTCCTATTGTGTGTTTGTATGGGAGTAGAAAGGAGAGAGATGGAGAGAAGAAAGTAAGAACCACACTGTGGAGGGCTGAGGACAAGAAGTATCCACTGGGATTTTTGTGCAGTCTCAATGGACATCACCTCCATGGGGACACTTTTCTATTGCCCAGGAGAGGGTACAAGGGGGAGGGGGCAAAAAACCAAGGAATTTATTTATTAAAAATTGTCATTATTCTTACATGTTTAAACTTCACTCTCCTTCAAAGTTCTCTCCGTTTGATGCAATGCACCTGTTGAGAACCTTTTTCCACTGCTCAAAACAGTTTTGCATTTGTCAATCTGATGCCTTTTCATGCTTCTGCTGTTTTTTGTTTCACCTCTTCCACATCAGCAAAATGTTTCTCTTTTAGGTCTTTTTTATCCAGGGGAAAAAAATAATGTCACTAGGGGCGAAACAGGGTGAATAGTGAGGGTGGGGCATGGGAGTCCCACCATTTTTGGTCAGAACTGCTGAATTCTCAGCCCTGTGTGGGCAGGTGTGTTGTCATGGTGGAAGAACCAGTCACCTCTTTGCCACACCTTGGGATGTTTCTTTCCCAAATCGTGAAGCAACTTTCTCAGAACTTCCAGATAAAAATTTTGTTTCACCATTTGATACAGATGAACAAATTCTGAGTGTACTCAAAACATAATTCAGTTTTTGGGGGTCCCCCTTGTACACTCTTGAAGTACATGAAAATAGCAGAGTTGTGTGTCCATTCATCTTACTTGGTCACCTTCCAGTCTTCTGGACCAGGTTGAAAAGCATACAGCTCACTACAAAGCATGAATTCTGGAAACTCTTCATTAAACAACTCCAAAGCTCATCTTAATTATTCAGTTATTAAGAGTTTAATATGCAATAGACAATGATTTAAATTTTATCTATTCAAATAGTTGAAGAATTCATAGATTGTCTATACTATAATATTCTTTTTTGAATTTAGTATCATATACATTACAAAAAATTAAAATTATTAAAGTTATACACATACGTAATTTTAAAATGTAAATAATTCTACAGAGTCTACAGAGTTGAAGAAAAGCAACAACATTCTCCTCCTACAATAATTCTTTCCTAATCTCACCTACCGTTACCTCCAGAAGCAACTACTGTGAAATTCTTTAGCTATTTCACTTGGTATTTACTCCCCAAACATGTTAATCCTATTACTTTTTGATTCTTTATTTCAGGCATAGCGTCTTTCTCTATGACAAATGAGAATTTATTTTTTTATATGCACATTCCACCTGCACTCCACCTGCCTACAACACTTACCTCTTCTTTTTTCCAGCTCAGTGGTAATATTTAACTTGGTCAATGGTCAATGCTTGTCTTATTATAATTTTACAAATATTATTATAATATACTTCATGGCTCGTCTGGGCAAATGGTATATTTTGATTATGCTTCCTTTTTTATGAGTCTATTGCTTTCCTTGAGGTTAATAATTGCCCCATATTTTTCTGTTTCCTACAAGCAACTTGTCCCTAAACCCTTCTTTATAAATATAAATCCTCTCTGAATATATTAGAACATAACAGACAGCCTCTTTTTTTGTCTTCCTTTCCTTCCTCCCTTTCCTTCCTTTCCTTCTTTCTTGATCTTCATGATTTTATTTTATATTAAAATGTAAAAATCATGCAAAACTAAATAACATATTGTTTAGGGATATTTACACACACACACACACACACACACACACACACACACACACACACACACACTCCAGAAACACACCACTTGGGGCCATGATACTTCTGAAGGCAATTAAAAGAACGTATGTAGGCAGAGGCATTTGTTCTAAGCTGGGGAGGGGTAGACGTATAAAGTTAATGGCAATATCCTATCTCTCAAACTGGGTAGTGGAATGCTCTTTACAACTCACCATATTTTATAAATACTAAACATTTAAAAAAACTATTTATTCTAAAAAGTTGATTCTCCCTTTTCTCTTCCACCATTTTATTTTTCCTATTGGGTGATCACTTTTCTTTTTTTCAGGTGATTATTTTGGCATGCAATTTATGTCTCATAGTTAAATGCTTGAATTGCTACTTCTTGACAATCTTACATTTTAAGATTTATTATAGATCCACTTTTTCGAGAATAATTCAAGTGTTTTCTTTTTTGCACCATCCACATGTAAGCGTCCTTCCTATCACCTCGTATTTCATTTGTTGTTGGCATACTTTTCTACGTACTTATTAAATTTAAGTCAAACATATTTAACAATTGCCTAAATTTTATCCTAAAATGTCAGATGCACAGAAAGATCTTTGAAGTTCATCTTGCCTTAGAAGTCTTTCCTGAACCTTTGACTTCCTTCACTCTGGACTGATTTACCTCTAAGCCTGTGCCTAGCTGTTTTCCTGGAATTTCCCCTCCCCAACATCCTGGGAATTCCTCTCTCCTCTCACTATTGAATCTCCTGATTTTACTTTCCTTGGTCTTGTTCTCCCTTGGTTTACTTATTATCTTGATTTGTAGCATGAACTTTTAGCCACCTTCTATACCTGTCAGCCTTCTCTGTCATTCTCTGCCATGGACTACATTCTGACTAATGGATATGTGAGCACCAACTCCATTGAGGCATAACATTGTTTTTAAAAAATGAAGCTGCATATTTCTTTTTCTATTCCCAGCTGACTGAAATATGTATGTGGTGGTGATAAATCAAGAAAATATTCTCAGGAATAGAATAGGAACAAAATTAAAGGAACCTAGGTCACTAGGTAATTTAATTAAGCATAAATGCCTACTGTATTGCTGATTAGTTTGGAATATATGTTTGTGTTTGTGTGTGTGTGTGTGTGTGTGTGTGTGTGTGTGTGTATGTGTGTGTGTGAGAGAGAGAGCGAGCGAGAGAGAAACCTCTCTTTCTAAAGCTATTCTTACTTTTGTCTCTATTAAAGTATCAAGCCAATAACCTGAGCACAATAATTTTTTCCCATTTTTTACTGGTAGAGTTTCTCAAATTTATCTTACAGTACAATAAAAACTTTGTATTGATTTTTTTCTTCATTTCTCATCTTATAGATTTAATTTCCAAAAACTCCTTCCACTTTTTAACAAGATATATCCTGTTTTTTCCCTCCTATTGGATTCAATATCATCTCTTATCTCTCTGAGTATGTTGTTTTTCATTTCAAGTTTTAGCCTTTCAGCATAGTCTGAATCCCAGTTCCTTTTTTGTTTGTTTTTTTCCTCCATTTTCTACATATCTGGTAATTTTTTGTATGATTATTCTTATTTAAGACTGGGGAATTATAAGGTAGATTTTTAATCTGTGAATGCAAGGTTCGACTTTATCAAAAGCTCAGTGTAATATGGCTAAGACATTTAGATTAAATTTGTCCAAAGATGGAACTTCCTATCTTTTCTCCCAGGCTGATCAGCTTTGGCGAAGAGTAAAGTTCCAGTCTCTCTTGTTCTGTGATTAAAATAAAAGAGCCTGGGGATGGGTCACCGTCTCAGGCACTATTGTGCATACATTTCCTGAACGTGTCTGCTCCGGTATCTTTAAGTCCGGAGATCCTTTCACATTCGATTTGTCTTCTTCTAACAGGGCAGTTGCCATTTGAAGGGAATCTGGGCACCTAGTTCTTTTCTTGCACAAACTTTCAACTGTCCCTTTAATTATAGCTTCCGCTTTCCTCCTTAACTATTTTCTGAAGCATTTGTGCTACCAATATTTGAACCTGTTGAGGAATCTAAAGTGGTAATCAGATAAGTGCTTGGTTTTTTCCACTGCTGGCTTGATTTTATTTCCTCATGTCCTTTAAGGTTTTCACTATATCCACTTTCCATTTAAAAATATTCTGTGACCCTATTTTCTCTTTCATTCTCTATCTCTCCTGTGGTTTTATGAGCAAAACAGGACTGGCTTACTATCATTTTGGCAGGATGTGCTGAAATTGCCATCTATACATGTGAGTTTTATTCACCTTTCTAGATATTTCAGCTCTAATAACTGGAGCTATGCAGTGTCTTTCATCACACGTGTGTCTTAAAAAGCTGCTGGTTTCCAATGTGATGCCACAGGGGTTTCTATTGCTGTCTTCTCCTTGTTTCTCACCGATGGCTATGCTGGTCTCAGGAATTATATGTAAACCAGTCAGGTTTGGCTATTAAAGTTTTATTTAATTAAAGAAGCATCCTAATTCCCATTTGTTTCCCCCATAATTTATTTATACAGTAGAAGTTTCTGTTTTAATTTTTTGGGGGGAACACTAACTTGTTGGTGATCTCATGCTTAAGGAATATGAGTAATTTTCACCAATAATAACATTAGCTTAAAATTATAGTGTCCAAAGGACCTAAGACTTGAACTCTATCTTTAATTTCAAACCACATGCTCTTTCTACTTAATTCGTTCACCTTTTATTGTTCAAGAAATATGTCCTTATGTATTTGCTATGAGTTTCACACTGAGTGCTGAAAATAGAGTGGATCGCAGTTTTGTCAACTTCTGTGAGCCTGCCGAGTTCATTCACAGTGAGAGATGGAACAAAAATCAATAATCTTACAAATAATTTATTAACATATTAGCAGGTAGAGGTTGAACATATTCATCTACTTTTTCTCCCTCCCCAAATTTAATAAATTGCTCTGAATTTGTTGTTGATTGTTTTGCTTTGTTTTAGGCAAAGCGATTAGAAGGCCTGTCTCTAAAATTTGAACTAAGAGCTGAATGTGTCTACTGTGGATGACCTGAATAATCAGCACTGCAGCTCTAAGTTTGAATGACAAGAAGCATAAAGACATTGCAAGATTTGGGGAATTCATAGGATATTCCAGGAAGGGAAGACACATTCTGAGAAAGGGAAAAAACTTCTATAGCATGCTAAGATGTGAATAAAAAACAGGAGGATAAATGTGATTGGAGCAGAGAGTGAAGGAGAGAAAGAAAGGAGTCTTGCAAGTGGAAAGAGGCACTGATCCAGAAGACTTCAAAGCCAGAACCAGATGTTTATTTTAAGTGGAATGCAAAGACTTTAAGCATGATTGTGGAACTTCTATGTGATAAGAAGTCACTGGAGGTAATTATTTAATCCGGAGTGTAGTATGGAGATGTGATGTGGTTTCCATTTTTGAAAGAACACTCTATCTGAATTTAGTGAAGGGAGACTATACTTTCAGGATATATTTTTGAAATAGTGTCCCAGGATTTGCTAGTTGGCTAGATGCTGCAGTGACAGAAAGAGAAATCAGGAGTCACTCTATGGTGTTGCTTTGAACAACTGGCTAGGTCATGGTTGCATTTACTGAGACAAAGAAGATGGAATGAACAACAGTTTTAAAATAACAAGTGTTTTGTTTTGGTCCTGTTAAATTCCTGGTGAATTTTTCTCACCTGAGGAAAGAAATAAAGTGGGCTACTCTTTATTAGTCTATAAACTTTAATCATAGAGACATAGATTTGAGAGTATATAGATATTATTTAAAACAATTGTTTTAGATGAGATTAATTATCTAGAGAAAAATTTACTCAATGAGAAAAGGCCTTAGAAGGGCATCCTAGGGCACTTTGATGCTTACGTGTGTCAAAGATGTGTGAAAAAGAAAATCCAAGTTGGAAGGAAAAAAAAAGAAGAAAACAGTAGGACTGAAGTCAGGAGAAAAAAATGTTTCGAGATATGTCAACTTTATTGAATGCTGCTGACTGAGCAAAGAAGTAAACTTAGACAAGTAATTACTAAATTTAGTATATCTGTTTTGATAATAGAAGCTTCCACAAGGAGTACAATGTAAAATCATTTTGGAAGAATTTTAGGAAAAACAATGATAGATGAAGAGGAAGTGAAGACATGACTTGTAGATAATTCTTTCTAGTTGTTTAGATGAGAAGGGGATCAGAAACGCATCGGTAGATGGAATGAAAAGTGAGAAGTTAGAGCTTTGACTTTTTTGAAAATTAGAGATTTAATGAATGGTTTTGAGTTCATTGAACTGGTAGAGAGAAGGAGAAACTGACATTGCAAGAGAAAGACGTATGTCTAGGAGTAAATGAGAAGGGGAATGGATTCAGAGCAGGAAAGGCTAGCATTTGAGAGGAGTAATAACATTTTCTGCAATTACAATTGGAAGGAGGCAGAGAGTATACAAATGCAAATGAGCTGGGAGATTGAATGGAAATCAGTGAGCAAGTTAATGTTTGGTTGTTTGATTAGCACTATCAAAGTAGCAGCAAAGTTATCTGCTCAACTAGTGGGGTGAGGAGCAAATTGAATGTACTATCACCAAACTGAGACTATGTTTTTTAAAAAAGCTGAGCCACAATGCATTGCTCAGTATAACTTTAGCATATGCTAACAACGAAAAATATAGATTTATGATCCTCGAAATATGTGTCACTAACAACTTATCACTCAGACGGTAGTTCTGACATATTGACTCTGCTTTCTTAACGCTTACGTTTTCATCTTGGAGTCAAAATATTAGCATGCTAGCAGTATGCCCACAATGAGTAATCATCACTAGTAGAAATTTCTTAAATCACCCTATCTTTTGTGTGCCACGTAAATCAACAATTGCTCACATTTCTGCCACAGTCATAGTGTATAACCATTTCCCACAGTGTGCATAGACAAGCAATGCAACATGGATAGAGTTTAGTCCCCACTGCAGCCTGTATTCATCATTATCAACTTGTGTTTTATAAGTACTATATGCTATTAGGAGGTACTTCTGTTTCTGTATCCCCAAAGCAACGATGTATATAACTATTTAATCCTATTTGAGGAAATGTCTCATTTTCCCTATAGAGCCTCTGAGACATTCCAGTAACAAGAAGGGAATGAATGCCTAATGATGTAGGAAATAATTTTTACATATCCCATTTGTGGTTTAGTTGAATAGAATGCCCAGGCTATAAAAAATAGCAGACCAAAGCTGGGTGCGGTGGCTCATGCTTGCAATTGCAGCAATTGGGAAGCTAAGGTGGAAGGATCACTTGAGACCAGGAGTTCAAGACCTGCCTGGGCAACAGAGCGAGACTTCGTCTCTACAAAACAAACAAACAATGAAACAAAGAAACAAACTAGCCAGGCATGGTGACAAATGCTTGTAGTCCCAGCTTCTTAGGAGGCTGAAGCAGAAGGATCATCTGAGCCCAGTAGACTGAGGCTACGGTGAGCAGTGATTGTGCCACTCTACTCCCGCCTAGGGGGATAGAGTGAGACAATGCCTCAAAAAAACAAAAACAAAAAATAAAACAACAACAACAAAAATCCAGCAGGTCATATGGATCTTTGAGGTTTTGTAAAATAATATCATTTATTTTAATGAGAATATTCACTTACCTATTTTTCCTGATAATGTTTGTTTTAAAATAAAGAAGAAGCAACAAAAGTCATGTGGTCAGATTTTCAACTTGAGGGCCTTTTAGTGGAAAGTAATTTGGCTTAATGAAAACTACACTATTGTACATAACTTAACACTTTTAATGTGTTAAGGAGAAGGTTACCACTTGAGAGAAAATAAAAGGATGCTATCAATCTGTATGAGACTTAATCATCTATCTAATCAATTGGTTAACAATAATAGTATGAATGACTTAATTTATTTTTTATAGACCAACAGTGAAACATCCTTTATTAAAACATACAGATTGTCTTTTTAATAAAGTGAGGGCCGGGCTCGGTGGCTCAGCCTGTAATCCCGCGCCTTTGGGAGGCTGAGGTGAGTGGATTGCCTGAGCCCACGGGTTCGAGACCCGCCTGGGCAGCGAGACCTCATCTCTACAATAAATCAAAAAATCAGCCGGGCGTGGTAGCGCATGCCTATAATTCCAGCTACTTGGAAGGCTGAGGTGGAAGGATCGCCAGAACCCAGTGGTCGAGGCTGTGGTGGCCGGGAGCGGCCACTGCACTCCAGTCTGGGTGACGGGGTGAAACTCCAACTCAAAAAAAATAAAATAAAATAAAGTGAGGATATCAGGAATACAAGCAGTACTACGCCTCCTCTAAACTTAATGGATTTTTAGAAAATTCATAGTAAATTTTTATTAAATAAAAATGATCATCTGAACCTGCGGGTTCAAGACCAGCCTGGGCAACTTTCAAGACTTCATCTCTACAAAAAAAAAAGAAAAGAAAAAAAATTTAGCTGTGCGTGGTTGCACGCGCCTGTAGTTCCCGGCTACTTGGCAGGCTGAGGTAGAAGGATTGCTGGAGCCCAGGAGGTAGTCGCTGGGGTGCCTGGGAGCGTGCCACTGTACTCCAGCCTGGGCGACAGTGTGAGACTCCAACTCAGGGGGGGAAAAAAAGATCATTTTTGTAAAAATAAAGACTTTAGGAAGTGCCGAGTTAATTGGATAAACTGAGGCTATGGGTGGACCCATAAAAAGATAAAATGCTTTTGCAGTATGATCAAAGAAGCTTCTCTTCAAGTTATTTCCTTTGTCTGATCATGTTTTACCTTGCTTTCACTCTCCACTGAAATTTCCACTGCATTTTCTCCTTTTCTCACCAAGATCATGCATCCTTATAAAAAATAAATGAGTAAATAAGTATAAAAATGAAAGACACACATAACATCCAGAAAGCCATTGCCAAATGCACACGTGTTGCTTAGATGCCCTTTCACCCTCTTTCAAAAACATTTGTCACGAATAAGCTTACGAGGTGAATGTGCCCATGTCATCATTACTTTGGATCATGTTTCCCTCGATTATGAAATAGCTTACATTGAACTCTTGATCTTGGGGACACTTGGAGCTTCCAGGATTTGAATCAGATTACTTCACTGAGCCATAGAGCACTGATAAGGTGATGCTTGGGCCAAACTAGACTTGATAAGTAGCGGGGGTGGCCGCAGTAATCACACAGGTCTAGCACTTGTCATGTTTCATTAAGGTTAGCTCACTTCCCTGAAGCTGAGCATTTGAAAGCTGTCACTCACTACCCTATACCTTGCATATACCTACCGCAAATCCAGAGAAATGCTTGTTGCACTGGGTTGGATTGTATCTGCTTAACACAACTTTCCTAAACTGGAGAGGTTAGACTTGAGGTTAGAAGGCCCCAGGTGGAAGATAGGGAAAGACAACAAAGAGGATCATTACCTCCTTGAAACATACCCTCACCAGTACTGTTTCATCTAATGATGCAACCAGTAACATCTTTTGAACTTTCTATGTAGATAGATTTATCATTGCAGAAAGAATTGAAGCTTGAAATGAGTTTAAAATACAAACTCATAAATTCTTAAAAAGGTTATTTAAAAACAAGTAAAGAAAATGTTTCTGGGCAGTGTAAAAGGAGAGCTAATGAGGAGATATTCATTTTTACTGTATATACTCCTGTGTGTTTGATTTCTCCTTTTTTTTCCTTGTGAGAAATGAGTTTTTGGAATTAAATATCTAACCAGCTACAAAATACATTTTAAAAATTACCAAGAAGCAGTCACTGGAACATTAGTAAGTGAAGACATAGTAGAGGAGGAATAGCTTTAAGAACACCGCCATACCAACCTGGGCAACATAGCGAGATCTCAGCTCTACAAAAAAAACTGAAACTATTAGTGGGCATGGTGGTATGTGTTGGTAGTCCTAACTACTCAGGAGGCTGAGGCAGGAGGGTCACTTGAGCCCAGGTGTTCCCGGCTATGAATGATATCATACCACTGCTTTTCAACTTAGGTGGCAGAGCAAGACCCTGCCTCTGAAAAAAAAATTGACTAGTACTCTACAATAATTATCTATTTCTTATTCATTACCTATGAACACTTTAAATTTCCTCTCTCACATCTCTCCTTAATACCTAGAGGGAGTTAGTTCCCCTTTTGTCTATAATTTTTCCTAGTTGTATTTAATGTAGATGAAATCAACCCACCTTCTCACTCCAAGGGACATATGGAAATATGAAGTATGTGTTGAGAAGAGCAATTTTTTTGTCATCGAATGAGGACAGAACACTGCTGTTATTTAGTAGCAGAAATATCAGATGTCCTGGAAAACATGTAAGTCCCCCAAAGTAAAGAACTACTGTGACTTAAATGCCAATAGCATACATGTTGAAGAGCAATGTGTCAATTTTTAAAATGTAATTGTTATCCCTCAAGGATATGTGACCTGCCATAAAGATCCAAGATTATGAGTCACATGATTATCCCTTTTAAGGAGTCTCCTTAGAAATATCTACTACATTGAAACTCGACAGTATATAAAATGTGCATATTTATACTATGATTATTTTGTATAGTTAAAACCAAGTTTAATTATTAGAGAATAAGAAAAACTGTTAAGGCAAGAATATATTTATAAAATGTAGATATTTTCTCATACTTCCAGATTCTTGGTCTTTGTGCTTCACTCAAGATAATGCATCTGTTGTCAAATCCATCACTGATTGGAACCTACCACCCCTGTGCATAGCATTTTCATCTAGTGCTCACAGCTCTGTTTTATCCAGTGGTGCCTCTAGTTATGGTCATTTGAGAATATGCAAACTACTCTTGGACAATTGACCCATTCTAAGCCATTTGCACATCTTTCTCCAGGATTCTGGAAAAGTAACTTGGAAGAGAAAAATAGGGAATGGACGGAAAGAGAGACAGTGAGAGAGACACACACAATTTTTTAAATTATGATTTGTCATTTATTTTCTGAAACCGCAAGACCACTGCTATGAAATTAAATGTCATTTTTAACCTCCTTCTGATGAGTTCTCTTTAGTTAATTCAAATATCTAGCTCTTGCTTTCTTCTTCCTGATCTAATGTTACTGACATTTGTCATTATTCCATCAACATACATCTCTTTGGTATGATCATTACAACTGAAATTTGATGTTTACCAAACCTTTATGACTACCTCTCTATGTGGTAAAAATATGAAATCAGTAATGTGGTAGCTTTACATTGACATTCATTTTATTTCAGGGTGGAATAGGCTATCTTCATGAAAATTCTAAAAAAAAAAATAAAGTTATATGTGTCTTTGTTAGAATTGTATTTTGCAAAAAAAACTGGCTAAACTAAAACTTTTACTTTTATTCCATTTGTTTGGCTTTGCAGGAATTTAGTCACAGTGTATGTCTGTGGTTGAAAATACATTTGCTTTGATCGCAATTCTTTTAAATTGTGTTGAAAATCATTCTTTCCTCAAAGCAGCACAATATGTGCTTTTCTGGTTCTTACAGGGGGGAACTATATCATTGATTTTGGCAGTAATTCCGCTATATATCAGTAAATTTAAATTTAATAAATCTCACTTGAAAGTATATTTTGGAAGAAAAGAAAACTATACAAAACTAGGAATAAACAAATTTGAGTTTTAGTATTGAAAAAATAAAAACCCACAAAATGTAGATACAATATATGTGACCATAGTAAATTGAAGCAGTGAAGTTTTATAATCTTAATGGATCTTGGACTTGACCTCCTAGAACTTATAAATTTAGAATTTATTCCATATAGTTTTAGATCAGCTAAAGGTGGTATCTTTTTTATTCTTATTATCTTGAAATTCCCCGACAATTTAACTTTTTCTACTCAGTGCCTAGAATCCAAAGGTAAGTGTTTGGTGAATAACTGAGGGGTGAATGAATGAAGTATGAATCAGGAGAAAACTGAAGAACTGAAAAATCTTTGGGTAGCTAGCATGCACTTAACTCGGAGAAAAATGTTCACTTTATCATAGAGCTTAAAGGGATGCTTAGAAAAAGGCTAAAGGGTCTAAACTTTGTAAAAGTAAAATTCACTACCTTGGGTCAAGATTGAAGTTTGTACCAGTAAAAGATTTTTGAACAAAGCCAGGTTCTTTAGAGCAATGATGTCCAGTGGATCTTTCTGTTATTGGGAATATTCTATGTCTACACTGCCCAGTCTGGCAGACTATAGTTACATGTGACTATTAAGCAGTTAAAATGTGGCAAATGTAACTGATAAATTAAATTTTTAGTGTTATCTAAATCTGATTAATTTTCATTTAAATAGCCACAAACGTTGGTCAGCATAGCCCTAGAGAACTCTTTGTAAGAGAAGACAGGTGTCAAAGCAGGAACAGTCCAACCAAAAGTAGCCAAGACTGGAAGTTAGCACACGTAAGCCAGCGTCCTCTATTTCTCATCAATGTTAGTCATTTGTCCTTCAGTGAGTACAAATACACACATATTGCATATGTTGGACAAGCCAATAGACATCAATCATTACATATGCAGAGACTTAGCAATTATGCCACTCATGGACATTTTCTGGAAAACATGCATAATAAATACTCCAGCTGGGAGGCAAGTCAGCCAAATACACACAGATATAAAAAGTTTGCTACTGCTAATACAGCAAATAGGATAGCTTTGTCCAAACAACAGCTTTATATATAGTGATGAAGCAATGCGTAGGCCAAATGAGCTGGTTTTATATTTATAGTCAAAAAAGGAGAAACCAAGATTTTAGGTGATTAAACTAGCAAAAAGTGGTGTGATATTTGATCTATTATAGCTGGTAAAATGAAGAAATGTTACCACCTGCAGTTGTTCCAACATAAAAAAATCAGTTCTAGGTATACTAAGGAGACTCTATTCCAATTTTTTTTTAAATGAGAACGTATAATATTATGTTCTCAAAAGTGCATTTTAATAACAATAACACCTTTTGAAAATTGATTTTGGTAACGCTGTGAGTTGAGCAAGACAGGCATTATTATCATTAATTTTCAGAAAGCAAAGAACACTAAGGATTTATGGGTCTAATCTAATACAATATAGCTAATAAGTGAGTAGAACCAGAACTCGAAATGAGTTCTTGGGAAATGGAGTATAGTGCTCTTTCTTTTCTGCATTCTTGGTCCTCTATTGATGTTGATAATGAAGGATGATAACGAGAGAGAAAATACTAACTATAGTATTGATAATTGTAATTTACAAGGATCACAATCTTTATAAAGAGATGACACATACCCTGTTATTCTCAGATTGGAATACCTTCTTCACTGATTACACATTTTCTTTGTCACATTTGTTATGTTTGGACTTGTAGTGTCCTTGTAAAATTTTATGTCATATTCAGCTAAGTGCTTGGGAGTACTATGATTTTTTTCCTCAATTATTTTATTATTTTATTATTTTTTTTAGAAAGCAGAATTTATTGAGAGGACGGAAAAAGCTCCCACACTGGAAGGAGACCCGAGGAGGTTGCCCTATTGTCCTCAATTTTGAGATGCAATGTTTTCTTCCTTTCTACTTTAGCACTCAAATTTCTGACTGCAGTTTTAGTAGTTAGATTTTTTTTTTTTTTTTGAGTTGGAGTCTCACTCTGTCGCCCAGGTTGGAGTGCAGTAGCAAACTTACAGCCACCCGCAGCCTCGACCTGCTGGGCTCAAGTGATCCTTCTGCCTCAGGCTTCCAAGAAGCTGGAACCACAGGCGTGTGCTACTATCTCTAGCTAATTTTTCAATTTATTGTAGAGATGAGGTCTCGCCAGGTTGCCCAGGCTGGTCTGGAACCTGTTAGCTCAGGCAATCTTCTCACCTCAGCCTCCAAAGTGCTGGGATTATAGGTGTGAGCCACCACGCCCCCTGCCAACATTTTTTTTTAAAAGAAAACTTACATTGGTTTAGGTTTACACAGTTTGTTAGAGGTCTCAAAA
Source organism: Cephalopachus bancanus (assembly GCA_027257055.1). Classification (NCBI taxonomy): domain Eukaryota; kingdom Metazoa; phylum Chordata; class Mammalia; order Primates; family Tarsiidae; genus Cephalopachus; species Cephalopachus bancanus. The sequence goes on from JAPVLO010000010.1 coordinate 15,230,425, forward strand.
TGTAAAATCTATGCCAAATATTGTTGTAATACACTCAAGTTGATGAGTTACATTTTTAAATGCATTCTGCTTTTAAAATCAAATAGGAGTTGAACAGATCAATTATTAATAGTAATCTAAAAAATACTCAAAGGATATCATTCTCAAGCTGTATATTATACAGATAGTTGTATTTATGAAGAAGGTTTTTATCATTACCAGCTAGTTTCAATGAGACTTAACATTGTTTTGCATTACATCTTTTCTGACACAGGCTGCCAATATTAATGTAATTAGCAAATTTAATCGATATAATTAAGGAACAGAGGCTAAGTATTTTGTCATTATACTGAAGAATACAATCATTTTCTCCATAAAAGTTTCCCTAATTTAGCTTTTTATAAAAGATTCGGAGTAGTTTTAAATAATGGTTCATTTACTAAAAAATCTAATAAAATCTAATTGCTAAAAAAGTATGTTTCTTGAGAATTTGAAAAAAAAAGGGTACTAACTGCTTCACAGAGAGATTTATTGTGTTCATATAATTATCAAATAATGAGCCTATTACGTTGGTGTTTCTCATAGCAGAAATATTTACTTTGTTCAAAAACATTATCTTGAAAACAGTTGCATGCAGGATCACTCTTCAAGGTTTTGAAAATCATTGAAGCAATATTAATAAAAACAAAGGAACTCAAAGTAGGTTAAAAAATCATTAGTAATGAAAGATAGGTTTTTATTATGTTTATTGTTTTTAAACAAATAATTCTTTCCCACCCACATCCAAAAATGGAAATAAAATTAGAAATGCAAAAAGAAGTAGGGTGGAATTCCAGTTTCACCAAGTTGATAGACTGAGCTACCTTCCAACTTCTCAGTTAAAAAAAAAAAAAAAAAAAAAAATATATATATATATATATATATGTGTGTGTGTGTGTGTGTGTGTATGTGTGTATGATTCCAAATATTAAAAATAATTAAATCTGTAGTCTCATATATGAAAGAAGTTCCCATTGTCTGAAATGAAGAGGAAAGGCATTGTAGAAGCCCATGAAAAGTCTGGCTCAGATGTTGGCCTACATGGAAGAGCTTTGATGCCTACACAAGGACTGTAGACCTGGCCACGGTCTGCAAAGGTGAGCAGCTGGAACTGGAATCCTCACATACATCCAAAATACTGCAAGAAGTACCACTTAGTCACAAGAGAATAAAGAAATGCAGAACCATTTCCTCCTGGTTCAGGACAGTGGCAGGGAAGTATGTCTCTTTCACTCCAGGCTGGAGACATAAGCAACTGAAAACAAGCCTTCACTACAAGGTACTGTGGATTCAGAATTTAAAATATCTTGAGACATCACAGGTCAAATAAGTAATACAATAAAGAAAACAGGACCCTTGCTTGGGTGACACACTGAGACCCTGTCTCTACAGAAGAAGAAAGAGGAGGAGAAGAAGAAGAGGAGGAGGAAGACAGAAGGAAGGAAGGAAATAAAAAAACAGGACCAAGCCCAAGCAACCCCTCTGAAATATTTTGTAGGAACAAATGTAAACTGCTGCTCATGGACAATTGCTCATCTCAGATCACCTGGAATCACACAGGAAAAACAAAACAAAACAAAAAACAACGAATTTTTCTCAGGTACAAAATGTCCCCATACCCCCCAATCTCACGTTCACACAAAAACCAGCTGTTAATGAACTAAAATTTTAAAATTAAGAAAAAAACTAGATCGATCCACTGTAAAGATAGTGGCAGACAAAATAGAAAGAAGGATCGGTACTCACTCAATCCAATGACTTGAAGTGATAGAATAACCTGAAAGGGAACAAAATCCGTTGATGTATTTTTAAAAATCAAATATATAAAAATAGAAATGCAAACTACAATGAAAATAAAGCCCATGATGAAAAAAATTGGAAACGTAATCTTATGGAATGAGATAAGGTACTTAGTCATTGAATTTAAGAAATAAGGTACTTAGTCATTGAATTTAAGGACTTAGTGTATGCTTTGAATAACAGATCAACAAAAAGTAGATTATAAAACATTAATGTGTACTAATGTGTAAGAATCTAATGTCAGACAAATATTGCCATAGAAAATTCATTCCTCGTGAATTTACACTCTAGAACTAAGACCAAGTTTTCCTCGGAACTTCCACTGTATGCTTACATCATCCAGAGGAGAGTCAGGCTTAGCAGAATGTGCTCTGATTTCCCAGATGTTCTCAACATTATCATCATTTTCAAGAGGGAGTCATGTTTTCTCCAAGTAATTTTGCCAGACAGAGATCAACATTTAGCACCGTGTACTGTGATTAAAATCAGGCTTCCCCAATTTAAGTAACACTTAAATGAGAAATCAAAGTAGAACCTTCTACTTAATCTGCCCCATCCTCAACAGAGACAGAATGCATCTTGATATACAACTATCAGGTACCCATAATAATTACAAAATTTTAAAAAATTAAAGATTGCATCTTGCCTTCTGGGAACAAGCTCACTCCTACTAAGACCATTTACTACCATCACCAAGGGCCAAGAAGGAGAAACGCATTCAGAATAAAATCTGATTTTCCCAGGTATCCTCAACCTAGGATGAACATGGATTTTAACTGGTTTGAGGCAGTCTCCATTAACCTTATTATCCCAGGAATTATGATTATTGCTGTCTTTACTCAGAAAAGTATTTAAGAACAATTACCCTACATAAACCTCATCAACACAGTCTTTGTTCTTCCCCATCAAGATTAAGAATGATTTCCAGCTAACATGTCATCTCCTGGAGTTTATGCCACATAGGGATCACCATGTTTTCACTTTTATCCCCCTTTTTCAACCATTCCCACCCCCTGCCAATTGTAAAATCCATCCACCATGTCCCCTGGAATTCATGGTCAATTGTTACTTACTCAAGGGGGCTTATACAGATGACACTATTTAAAAATATCCTAGCAAGGGTATTCTCAAACTCTCTTATCTTACATGATTTTTTCTGTTTTGCATAAATCACTACCAGCGGTAAGCTAAAGAATTCTAATTCTTGAAACCTGTGACTATTAGCTTATATGGCAAAAGGGGCTTTTTAGATGTGATTAAGAATTTCGAGATGAGGAAGTTATGCTAGATTATCCATGTGTACTTATAAGAGAGAGGCAGAAGTAGAATTCTCCTTCTACAAAGGAGAAGAAGATGTGATGATACAAGAAAGTGGTTGGAATGATGTGAGAAAGGTATTATGAGTCAAAGAATGTTTCATAAACTAGAAACGACAAGAAAACAGATTTACCCTAAAGTCTTGTGTCAGATGCCTGGCCTTAGAAGAGAATAAATCTGTGTTGTTTCAAGCTATCAACTTTGTGGTGAATTGTTTCAACAGCCATAGAAAGCTAATGTACAACCTTACACATATGATTTGCCTATTTATTTTGTTCCGTAAGGTTGTCTCCCTTTCTCCATGAGAATATATGTTCCAAGAGGGCATTTTGTTCACTGGTGTAGTTCTTTTTGTTAGAAAGTGACTGGCACAAAGCAGTTGCTCAATAAACAACTGTTGCAGGAATGTGTTAAAATCTTGTGATTAAAATGTGGTAACATCCCTACTCATCTTGTACATAGAATGTTCAACCACATATTTCTAGCATTACATGTTTGTAATTTGGTTGTATTTATTATTTCAGCAGGGAACATATAATCAGCCTTCTTAAGTCTAGTGACTTTGTAATTCAAGCTAAAGATTTAAAATATTTGGTACATTCAGATTTGCAATCTTGTGTCAATTATTTTAAGTTCAAATGACCTACACTTCTTCACTTGGTATCATTGCTTTAATTTTTCTCTCTCTCAATTATTTTAATAAAATATATTTCTATGAATGATATCTTGCCCTGAAGCCAAGGCCACATTCTCAAGGAGGGCTGCTGTGGCTGAAACCAGGTAGGAACATGTGAGCCCATCCTGCCACTGCCTGATGACATCTACCAGTCTTTCAGTTGTGATCTCAGTGCATTTAAGACAATGTATCTCTGGTAAGAGGTTTTAAATTTTCTGCAAAACATTAACAACTAACTGCATGTTTTTCTATAAATATGATAATGCTGCTAAAATGAACCTTGACTAGAAAAAACTGACATATGAATAGTGCCTATATTTGAGAATACCATCGAATAGCATTGGATATGTTAACTAGGTTTATATTCAACTATGTATAAGTAAAGACTAGCTATATTAATTTTGAAAATTACCAGGGGTGCCAAAAAAATACACACACATTTTAAGAGATGTTATCTATGTATTATTTTTTGTTGCTCATAATCAAAAGTGTCTGGACACTGGTGGCAACCACTTTGAGCACCTCTTGTAATTGCAGAAGTCAAACATGACTTGTATTCATCTTTTGCTATCGGTATATATTGACTTACAATTTTAATACAGTTTCTTCCTTTCTTAAAATGGGTATACTTTTTTGGGGCACCTCTGTATTTTTTTCTGTAAAGAAACTAATAAAATGCCTGTAACTTTGTAGCAGAAGCAGCGTAATAGACAGTTAATGGTTCTGAAGTTGTAGTAGAAATCTTCAGACTAATTTTGCAATTTCGAGTTTATTTTTCTCTCTGGAGTCTTTATTTTGAATATTTGGATGAAAAGAAATTAAGTTATTTGGATTTGATATTCCAGATCGTTCATATAAATTCTTTTATCTCTTTCTCATTGACTTCATCTCCTCCGCTAATGTAACAAAATTAATTTTTTATTTTCACTTTCTTCTTGTGGCTCTTGTCCAGAACTTTCTTTTTTTTGAACTGCTACTAAACGTCTCAACCTAAATCATTTCATATAATGTTTCATTCCTCTCACTTTCTCAGTATCATGGCCTATTTTGAAAAAAAATAGTACATTTAATGAGGAAAATACTTAAGTTTAAATAATATCTATGGTTCCCAGAACTACAACATAGATTATAGCACTATACATTGCTAGTTTCCATTTTATAGGGGAAAGAATATGTACTTCGGAATTGTCTATTAAGAGAGAAAAAATAGAACATTTATCCATGAGCTTCTAGACCTCTTTGGTTAGAAATCACCCTAAGCGATAAAGGTAACTCCCCCACATTTCCAGATTGAACATGTATAAACATGAGGTACCCCAGGTCACTGAAACTTAAGTGGTTGTGAGGTCGCGCCGTGTTGAATGCAGTTATCATAAGAATGGGCCCAGCAGATATTAGGTGAGTCACAAAAGGTGTCTGTGACAACAGGGAATATCCACAACCTAGCACAGGTCTGGGCTCCTAATAGCACCTAATACATTTTAATAGCAAATAGATGAAAAGTTAGGGCCAGTAATTCCTACAATATGGAGTTAGTTATTGTGAGGTTAATTGAAAACGTAAGTAGCAGTATAAAATATACTAGAAAGAGTCACACAGGTTTGTTGAGTTTGAATCCTTAAAGGTGCAAATGAAGTAATTGTTTTCTATTTTGCAACTGGATTTTTTTAAAATCTCAAGTTCTCGTCCATTGGATAACAGAAAAAAATCAAATCTAGTCAATGCCAATAAGACCATTATGAAATCAGTTGTGGTGCAAGTTGGGTAGGTTTGAAGCCATCCTCTTTCTTACCGGGGTCCATAGAGCCCCTATTCTGAAGATGGAGAGGATACTTGCTCAATCTGGTATCTTCTACAGAGGTTCTCAAGCTTCAAAGCCCATGCTCTTTCTGTAGTTGACCTACATCTTATCTTCAAACTCCCTAACTGCTTCTTCTGTCAACTAAAGTTTGAAAATCACTGGAGATACTGGACATTTTTGTTTTGTTTTCTCCAGGGCATTCTGACAGCCACACAATGTGAAGAGATCACCCCCCACTTCCAGCTGCTTTCAGCTTCCCATGTAGACACCCCTACACAGCCCTGTTCTACCTCTGCAAAGCCCCAGAGTCCACTTCTCTTATTTTTCTCTGATGTCTCTGCATCCTTCCATGGAGACAGTATCATTATCTAGTCTGGGTTTGGGAGAGGAAGGGTTGGAAGTCAGATTGGGGTCACTGGCTCCACAAGTGCAATTCTCCTCTCCTCCCCTCCCCTCCCCTCCCCTCCCCTCCTCTCTCTCCTCCTCCTCCCCTCCCTCCCCTCCCTCCCCTCCCTCCTCTCCTCTCCTCTCCGTCACCCAGGCTGGAGTGCAGTGGCATGCTTACGGCCACTGCAGCCTTGACCTGCTGATCTCAGGCGATCCTTCCACCTCAGCCTTCCAAGTAGCTGGAACTACAGACATGCACCACCATGCTCAGCTAATTTCTTAAAAAATATATTGTAGACACGAGGTCTCGCCATGTTGCTGAGCTGGTCTCAAATCCTCGAGCTCAGGCAATCCTGTCGCTTCTACCTACCAAAGTGCTGGGATTACAGGCTTGAGCCACTGTGCCCAGCTCACAATTTTCTTCATTTCATATAATGTTTCATTCCTCTCACTTTCTCAATATCATGGCCTATTTTGAAAAAATGCCTAAGCTGAAAGATAAGATGGATGCAGGTGGAGAAATTCCAAGAAGTCCAAAGTAGGAAAATTCATCATTTACAGTGTTAGCATTTTATTTATTCCATTATACTTGATTATGTATTATTACTTGTCTTTCCCATACAAAACAAAAAGTGTGACATGCATAAGATTCAGTAATACAATTTATTTAAATGAGCAACTGAAAAGTCTTCTTGTGATATACAACACCTGTTCACACGTATTTTGAAAAAGAAGAATTTAGTGTAATATAGTAGAATAAAAGTGGGCTATAGTCTCGGCCTAACATGGTGGCTCATACCTGTAATCCCAGCATTTAGGAAGAGGAAGCCAGAGAATTGCCTGAACCTAGGGGTTTGAAACAAACCTGGGCAACTTGGTAAGACCACTGCCTACAATCAGTCAATCAAAAATTAGCTAGGCATGGTGGTACATGCCTGTGATTCCAGCGACCTGGATTAGACCAACATAACTCTTGATATCTCTTTTTTTTTATTTTTTTTTTTAGTAGGAGTCTCACTCTGTCGCCCAGGCTGGAGTGCAATGGTACACTCACGGTCACCACAGCCTTGACCTACTGGGCTCCAGTGATCCTTCCACCTCAGCTTTCCAAATTGGAACCACAGGCAAGTGCCACCATGCCCAGCTAATTTTTTAAATTTATTGTAGAGATGATGTCTCACCATATTGTTCAGGTTGGTCTCAAACCCCTGAGCTCAGACAATCCTCTCGCCTCTGCCTCCCAAAGTGCTGGGATTACAGACTTGTGCCACCATGCCCAGAGATACCTCTTTAAAAATTTACTTTAAATTCTTAAACTACAAATGCTAGAAAAATATTACAATGTTTTTACAGTACTATTTGGGGTGCTGTTGCTAGAGTTACTTTTATACCGCTTCTTATTTTCCTGTATTCTAACATTATAGATAGGCATCTTTTAATGGCAAAGATACGTTCTGAGAAATGCATCTTTAGGTGATTTCATTGTTGTGCAAGCATCATACACAAACCTAAGTGGTATGCTCTAATACACACCTAGGCTAAATGAAACCCTATCGCTTTTAGGCTACAAACCTGTTCAGGTAGGAAATTATACCATAGGCAATTCTAACACTCTTTTTGCTGGGAACATTTTACTTTTGTAATTAGAAAAAATATTATTTAAATGCTGTCTTCACATTTCTTGTGAATTTGCTCCTGGTCTTTCACTTTTCCTCCTTGTCTTTGGCTCCTTTCTATTTCCAGTTCCCAGCCGCCACAACTTTCATAAGTATTTGTGGCATCCACCTGCCTGAAATGCCATTCTCTGCAGTCTGCAGCCACATTGCCCTCTCATGGCTTATGTTTTTAAAGACAATGTCTGTGCTCATAACATTGAATATGCTGATGAGTCCTGGTACTCAGCGGGTTGACAATCCCCTGCCAACCTCAATTGGCAGGCAACGCGCTCTCCATCCTCTCAAATGGCTCTGCACGCCTCCTCATGCCGACTGAAACTGTCATTTTCACGAAGCCCCCATTGTTGCAAATTAGCTGTTGCTGGCAAAAGTTCACAGACTGTTTCCAGGCATTAATTTATGATCTGTGCGTCTATTTTTTCCATTCAGACCAATGTAGACAGAAACTTCAGAGTTTGAACACTTATCTAGGTAACCTGATTGTAAAAACACTTCTATGTCGGTTCTTTAGTAGTGTCTGCTATCTTGCAGTCATCAACACAACAAATAGTAAATCTTAGTTTCTTTTTCTATAGGTACTCATCATATATATTGCATCGATTGAGTTTATGTACAGAAAGGAGGCATTTTGTATCTAAGCAGTAATACATCCACGGTAATACTGAGTGACTGATGGTAGCATGAATAAGACAAAAGGTGGAGAGGAGACCGAGATGACAACACATCATCCATATCAGTTATTACTCTGTTAACTACTTAGGAACTTAAAAAGGAAAATTAAACTCTTGCAGTGGAAAAAAATGGAATCAAATGGTGGTGATTTCCACTACTTTTTTTTTAAAAGCTCATTAGGAAATAACTTAAAATATTACTACTCGCTGAAGCAGTCAGTTTAAGATAACATTTATGTATCATATTGTGGAATTAATGAACTAAACATGGAAGCTTTTCCCCTTATATTCCCAATCCCTTCCAGAGTTCCTGCAGGCACACAGCAGGTGTTCAATAAACACTATGTAGATGAAAACTTTATAAAACACATCTATTCAATGAACAAATGACATCAGGGTTTATCATTCAAAATTATCAATGTAAAAAAATTCTTACGCAAAACCCAGAAGTCTCAGAAGGTCTGAAGTCAAAATAGCTTTTAATGTTAAAAATGGAGTCTGTATATACTCAATATCTCTGGCTTTCTCATTCACAGACACGTACACCTGAAAATGCTAGGAAGAATTCTGGAATTTCTTTTTCAACTCACTTGTTTATTAAACAGATATGTATTGAACCAGGTAATGGCCAAAGTATTCAGTATATATAGACATAAAAGTCAGAAAGTTCCCTGCCCTCACAGAGCTTCTGTTCTAGTGGGGAACTTTAGCATGACCTTGGTGTTGAGATAAGAAGGAAAAATGTCACATTGAAATTGATGGTATAGATCCAAGCCTCTAAGTCATGTAATACTGCTTCGTTTTAGATCAGTGGAGATTAATGCTACTTAATACTTTAACCATTATACTTTATATTCTAGAATTAAATTACTACACATAGCTCTAAATTACTTAATCTTTAAGGGTGAGAATGAGTTTACCGTAAATAGCTGAATGTTGTCTGTTCATGTTATGCAAATAAGAAAATATAGTCTCCAATAATAAAATATCTGAATAAAGATTTTAAAATATTGTATTTTCAAGTTGGTGAATGCTATGTAAATAACGAAATGATTAATTTAAAAGGAGAATCACTCTATAATCCTATTCACTGTGCCTCATATGTATTCAAACAAATGTTTTAAATAAACATTCTGTCCAGCATGTGGTTACTTTGTGAGAGCTATAATTTTTCCAAAAGTTCTTCAGCAAATTTCTTTTAATACAGAAGCCTGCCTTCTGGCTTTGCATAATAATCTAAGCAAACAAAAATATTATTCCTAAGGCATATACTACGTGATGAGAAACAGCCTCATATGTTCCCAAGCTGGGAGGCACCTTTTTGCAGGTGTAAATTAGCATTGCCAATTTTAAATGAAGGCTGTTTGAAGACTGAGTTATATATAAACCATTAGTATAATCGTGCAATTAACACTACTCCCAGGATAGATGAATAAATTGCTGATGCAAGACTTTGTAAATGTTGTCACTGAGCACAAGGTAATATGATATGTGTTATATAAATATATCTATATCTATATGTGAATGAGTGGTCACACACACACACACACACACACACACACACACACACATACACCATATATGCCAATAGGCAGAGTTCTGCTAATTCTCATGTAGTGATAAATGTACAAATAGAAAAAGATCTTCTGTTGTTTATTTCTTCTGTGAATGGTAGCCTATCTTTTTAAAGTGGGCTTATACTTTGGGTTAATATGTCTCTCCCAATCACAATTTGGACTTCTTTTTTTAACCCTCAATGATTTGAGAAAATGATAAAGGTTAGTTGATCTTGTGGGGTATGGCATCTACTTATGGAGTGATGATTTTTTTACGAAGAGAATAGCAATCATGTCTATCAGCAGGCATATGGATGAGGTAGCAAATTGTAATTCTCAATTCTTGCTTTGGAATTCTACCTCCATTTACAGAGGAAACATCTGAAAGTGAAAAAATATATACCTATTTTTCTCTTGTGTAAAAATCTCAAAAGGAAGCTTCTGTTTAATAGACAATCTTTTGCAGTAGAAAAATAAGAAGCCATGATTATTTCTTACAATAAACTGTGTATATGATGGACTACTACATACATAAGAGGTGAATTAGAAGGTGGGGGAATGAACGAACTACTGGAAATAAAGTGTCTTTCTCTGTATAAGAGAAAAAAACAACATTTTTAAAGACTAGTAAAAACAATTAAAAGATATCTCTCCGAAGAGATTTTTAGTTGTAAGAAAACAAGCAATAATAGTATTAGAGGTGAGTTCAATGAATGTTAGGAAAAACAACAATTGCCATCACCTTAAGAATGCATAATAGCTAGAAAAATGTAACCTGAGCAAAATAATGGACTCCCTGATGACTAAGTAGTTGAGTCCTGAGTGCCATTAAACTGCACACATTAAAATAAATATGAATTATTTTTACCACAAGTTAGTAAAATTGTACACTCTCTTTACATATTTGTATGAATTATATAAGGATCAAAAATTATCTTGTAAGTCAAAAGAATTATTTTTTGAACTGTATATTCCTGTTTATAAACTATATTTATAGATTTCCTCTCCATGAAGACTTTGTTTTGTTAGTGCATTTGTACTGCTGTTATTTTCTTCGTGTATTTCCATTGTTGTTGACAAGGCTGTTGTGACTTTTCAGTCTTTTGGAAGGGGAGAAGTTTTTGTCGGCCACATGTCCCTAGCTCTTTTGGTGGGGTATAAGAAAAATAGTTGAATTATGTTGGCAAAATGAGGCAGGACTATATGTCTGAATCTGTTAGTAAAGAGATGGAAGATACTCATAAGAATGCTAATGGAAAAAGTTAGAACAGAGAAGTGTGCCGATGAGAGGCTTCAGGCTTGACTTTAAGAAGACAAAGGAGAAAGTTGACAATGGTCAAGAGCCCATATTTGTCATCATGTGTTACTGGTTATTTCACCTCTCCCAGTTGGCATGCTTTTCTTTTCTTATCTGGGTCACCAGAGATATTCTCTTGTTTGACCTATCTACCAACTTCTCTTTCACCTAGTATTGTTTTCTTAGAAACAATCTCAGGCTAGATGGCTTAGATGGATTGAACTCACAGCCCAGTTCCAGAGGTCAAACACTAAATCTACCTTTGGTCAACTGCAGTCCTAGGGATTAGTTTAGGGATGGGTTGACAAGCCAAAAGTCAAAAGTTGTTCTTAGACTTTTCTTGGAAACATTGGGTATCAGGACATCTTTCTGCTGATGTCCTTAATGTGGTAGCACATATACCTGGATCTTTGAGAATCTTATAGGGAGAGAGTCCTTGAGAGCAAAGTCTATGAAGAAGAATCAGCGACATATATTATGATATATGTAAGAAGGACCTTCTTCCAGTTATTTTGAGGTTATCTCCTGAATATTTTCAATATTGTGAGCCATTGGTGAACACTGGCTCTGTTTCAAGATAATCTGAATTGTATTTCTTTTACTTTTAACCAAGATCAATGATTATATACCACAGAACAGATACAAGTAATACAAGGTTAAAATGATGGAAATTTGCCCTTTGATAAAGAAAATACAAAGCAAAAAGAAAAACAAAAACTATCAAAGGCACTGGAGGGTGACAAAAAGCCAACTGTTCAGGAGAGAAGTCAACCTTTCCATAAAGGAAAGACATGGCACAATTTCTTCTTTTTTTTCTTTTAAACATTTGGGGTCCAATTCAGGGTTAGGTATACAAATGTTCATTGTGCAGGTGCCTTGTTGATGAGATGGGCCCCCTCCTCTAGCAGTTTCCCCCTACTGCCACTCCCATTCCTGCCCTCCCCTGGCAGTTTCCCACTACTGCCAATCCCTTTCTTATAGTATTATGATAGTTGTTCAAGGTCTGCTTATGAGTGAGAACATGTGATACTTGGTTCTTTGCTTCTGTGATAGATCATTCAGTATGATAGACTCTAAGTCTATCCAAGTTGCTGTGAAGTCCATAATTTTGTCCTTCTTTATGGCTGCATAATATTCTATCATGTTTATGTACCACTTTTTTTTTTATCCAGTCCTCTTTCGATGGGCAGCATGGTTGGTTCCATGTTTTTGCTATTGTGAATAATGCTGCAATAAACAAGGCAAGACACAATTTCTTGTTTGCAGTTTCTAACTTGAGGGTTTCTAGACTATGCCATAGGTACTGGCTAAATCTCTGTTAAAAGCCCACAATCTTTTCCATTTTGGACGATCACAACTGCTGAAAATGAGAGAAAACTCCCAGAAAGTTGGAGTTCCCAAATCACTGCCTAGCTATTGAACCATCATGCATTTTGTATGATAGATTTCAAATGTCTTTCCCAAATAAAAGCCTTGAATTTAGATTTGAACCACCATCCAAAAGAAAGTTTGCAGTTTAATTCTAACCAAGTTAACTGATACCTAAAACAATAACAAAAAAATCAATGCTGTTCAGGGGAATATAATGGAATACAAAATCTTCACAACATAATATCACAGTGTCTAGAAGACAAAACAGAAGTATTTAAAATAAAAAAGAACAAAAAAATGGGACCTATTCTTGGTTTTAAAAAGACATTTAATGGTAATCAATGTCAATATACAAGATCTTTGAATTTGAATGGAAAGATATTAAATTACCTCTTACAATATTACTTGTAATGAATAAAAAAACAAGAGGAAAGTTCAGCAGAGAAATGTAAACTGTAAAATAGAGATCAAAGAAGTTATGATGAAGGACTAAGAGTATCATTCTATTTTTAAAAGGTTATGAGCAAATAAGTAGAAAAATAAAACATCTCTTATATAGACTCGGAAGCATTTCTTCTTCTTCTGGCAACATTTCATTATAATCAGTGTATTCAGGTATTTAGCTCATATTTGTTATATTTTTAATTTAAAACACAGTGAACCCAGCAGTAATGAATATATTAGCCTATAAATGCACTTTTAAATTCTTTATTACCAAGGAGGGATTTCATAAAGAAATAAAAGAGTAAAATTCATTTACTTCAGAACCTGTCATTTTAACTTTTGTTATTTTTACATTTTAAACTGTTTTAAGTTTATTTTGGTACAATGTTGTGGAACATAAAAAAGGTAAAGTTAGAATTTTTAAGTGTCCGAAAGGGGCATAAATGATAATGTGTAATTTCTCTGTCATACAGTGTAGACAGCACTTTTACTACATTCCGAATAAAAATGAATTTTAATAGTTTCATGGAAAGAGAAAAGTATTCTGGTTATAAAACATATAGGCATTAGAATCATACAGACAGTTGTATTATTTATTAGCTGTGTGAGCTTGGGCAAGTTTCATAGGTTTTTTGAATCTCAGGTAATTCAGCTGTAAGATGGAGATAAAGGTGCCTATCTCCAGGAGTGCCAGTCATCCAGCTCTTCAAAACATATAAACAGTCCCTGATTTGTAGTATTTCTCCAATTTCTATATTGTGACTGTTCCTACCATGACCCATTTCAAGCTACCAACATGGCATTCCTAGAAAAAGGAGCTGGAAAAAGATGTGTCTCGAGCAGCGAGAAGCTGGCTTTGGCACACCACTGTGCACCTCAAAAGACTGTCACCAGGATTAAGTTATAGAATACACTTGAAATGTTTAGCACGCCGACTGACATAAAACAAGTATTCAGCAAAAGGGGACTTATAATGACTGTTTAATGAATGAATTTGCACAACACTACACAGTATGCCATGAGTTATAGAGGGCAGAATTTATTCCTCTTTCAAATAGCTTATGGTTATATTAAAACCTTTCAAGAGGAACATTAGAAGATCCATCCTAATTAGAATTCTCGCTTTACTTCCAGCTATTGTATTAAATGTGGGCTACCTGGAGGAACTAGATGAGAAACATACTGTGAAGAGCAAAGCAAAACTTGTGTCAATAATAATATTGAGCTCACGTTCCAAGTTTTCCTCTAGGCAGAAGAGATTCATTTTCCATTGTTCCTTAGTCTTACCAGACTTTCTTTGACAATGTAGTCATAAACTAAACTTTATTCAAATTGAGGTAGCTTAAACCAGGAGAAGTGAAGACCAGTCGGAAACACAAACTTCACTGACAGGTAGACTACTCATGCACCTAATCCTGACTTGTACCCCACATCTCAATAATAAAATAAGGAGGAAAAACAAAAAAACAAAAATAAATTGAGGTGGTTGGTTCATTTGTTACCTTGGCCTTATAGAGTTGTTTTTCCTGATTGCTATCTTGTTATATTGGCCTATGGGTATAGATAAGGCTGAACAAGTTGTCAGTTTCCTGTGTCTTTCTCAATTTTATTACTGAAAGTCCTATGCCCTAGGAGCCTCTCAGCTCTAAGGAAGCTAAGACAGTGGATCATCCTAGTATAGATAGACCTTAAACTCTTGAATGCATAGGTGTGTCAATAAATGAAAATAGTGGCCTTAAAAACAGAATAATAAGGTTGGTTCTCATGCTCATGCAGGATGCTTACTTGGGGAGGAAATTTATCAGAATTAAATTAGGCCATAATTCCATAAAATCAGGCCATAATTCCATAAAATACAATCTTTTGAGGGGACTTCCAGCTACTAATAGGCACAGTGGAAAACAGGATTTTCATAACTTTGTCAATCCAAACAGTCGTCATCCTAGAATTAAATATATACCATTTACTAAGAACTGAAGTCATGTTTACTTTAATTCATTATATTGAATATTCAGTATTCTTGACAATAAGAGTTTTGGCAATTACCTTACCAGTTTCTTTTTTCATACGTTAATACTTATTATTTTCTCAAGGTATCACATTGCCTGACACTAAAGGCTAGTGTATATTGCTCTCTTTCATGATGCAGTATAGACAATCGATTGCCAATACTTGTGATAAAAGTTATATGAGTCTTTAACATAGGGCAACCCCTTTGGGTCCCCTCCCACTGTGAGAGCTTTTCTGTCCTCTCAATAAATGCTGCTTTCTAAAAATAATAATAATAACAAAATAAAATAGAGGTCAATCTGAACATAAAGACAGGCAAGCATGTTTTCTTCATTACAGTGCAAATAACAAGCCACTTCCATTATCAATGCCAACAATAATTTTTTTAATCTTTTGTGAAAAGAAATTCAGTAATCTTTGCATCATGGAGGTATATTACAATAGTAAATCTAGTTTTAATACAGGGATTTTCAAATGTATATACTGTTTGTCTAGGTTTCATAATTATTAAAAGGACACAGTCAGTTTTTATGGTTTCTCATAACATTAACCAGACTCGCCCACATTTCCTTTTATCTTTGTTTATCTGCCTTTCTTTTCATCTACTGACTTAAAACAACTTATAAATATCCTGTCTCCATTTTCTTCTCTAACACATTCCTGGCTAATTCCCCAGGGATTCCCTCAATGTGCCTCCACTTTGGAATGATTTACGACATTTGTCTTCCCTCGTTGCCAATAACTTCAGTATGCTGCGACTCCTCCATCTGGTATGGGAAGTCGAGAGCTGTTCTGTTCAAGAACACTCATTAAAGCAACAGTCAAAATACTCATCCCTCCCCCACACCCTGAAATTAAAAAAGGAGAAACTTTTATGAGTCTACTGAAAAAAATATGAGCTGTTTGAGATTTTCAAAATGTTAACCATGGTGTTGAAATGACATTTATTTAATTATGTATGAATCATCACTTTTGTAGAGGGAAAAAGGAGACACATTTCAAGCATAACACTCTCTGTGAGGTGATCTAACAGCTCAGCAATTCCCACAGCCTGTCAGTTTCTACATTAGAACTCTTCAATGAAACATAATAGATCATTTATCTCAGCTTTTAGACTGGATGATTCTCAGCAGGACCTTTGAGCTCTTCTGAAGTATCTCTGTGTACATTGGAAACATAGGTGGCAATGAAATTGTCTTAGTCATTAAAAAAGAAACAAAGACTGAAAATTGGTCTTCAAGAATGACTACTTCAATAGATCTCTTGACTCTACAAATCTATACTCATGGATTGGCTGAACTCTGGACAGAATGGTAGTAAATTTTCACTTCCTTATGACAAGGTGTTACTTACAAGGAACATGGAGGTATTCAGCAAAAATTTTAGAATATTTTTGTATCCATGGGAAACCACCTGCCTGTTATAAAACCAAATTGTTGAAGATATTTTAATAACTGACACACATATCTATATGCATTAATACATTATATTAACAATATATAGATTATATCAACCAGGAGTGACTCGTGTCACCATTTTTATGAATTTTAAATATGAATTATCTGCTCAATAACAGAGCCAAAAATTATTAAAATAGAAATAAGAGAATCAGCTCACAGAATGGTGCCAGGACTACAAATGTAAGTATAATGAGATAATAAATATAATTATCATTGTAAAAGTATAGTGATGACATTATAAAGGTATATAAGAATTATATAATTATAAAGGTACAGTAAGACCTCACTTTACGTCATTGATGGGTTCTTAAAAACTACAACTTTAAGCCAAATGTTGCATAACAAAACCCATATTCCATAGGCCGATTGATATTAACAAGAGCTAAGTCGTTAGAGCATATTTCTGGCCACAAAAATATCAGCAAACTTCGACCTGCTGGGCTCCGGCGATCCTTCCGCCTCAGCCTTCCGAGTAGCCGGAATTACAGGCGCACGTTACCATGCCCAGCTGATTTTTTATTTATTGTAGAGATGAGGTCTTGCCAAGTTGCCCAGCTGGTCTCGAACCAGCGGGCTCAGGCAATCCACTCACCTCAGCCTCCCAAAGGTGCCGGATTACAGGCTGAGCCACCAAGCCCAGCTAATTACCTATTTTTAAAAAATGTTTTAAAGACACATTTCTTTTAGAAGTGAAATACCGGGCTACCTAATTTTCAACATAAAATTTGATTGGTTAGATACAATGCTGCTGTTCATTTTTTACTGATACAAATTAATATTAATTCAATGAACATTCATTTGTCAGACCAACAAACAAATATTAATATACATGTTATTTCTTATAATCAATTACAATATTTTAGCTATCTTATTAAACAGATTCATTTTTCCATAGAGAATAAATTATAGCATTTCTATAATCTCCAAAATTAATTATACTCTGTGTTCCCATTTCTTAAAGCCACAAAACATTAAGAAAAATTGTATGTAGCCTTCAGTAAAATAACATTGATTGGAAAAAATGAAAGTGTAGAGAATTGGATATACACTAGAATTTTAGAACTTAGAGTTTTTGGGGTCTGTACAATAGAATCTGAAAGAGAAAATATAGAAATTCTTATATCCATGCTATAGTTATAAAATTATGTTCAGAAGTTTTAAAAATTATTTAATATCTAAGTAATATTCAGATAATTCATTATTTTTTAAAAAATTGTAAAAAGAAAAGTCATCTAAAATAGCCTACCACTTACTCTTCCAGTATCCATCTGAAAGTATTGTTCTTGATAGTCATAAGGGCTGTTAAAAATTTTCTAGTGCCATTTTTTATTATCACAAAGATAAAAAAAAAGTGGTTTGTGTAGATTTGATAAACAGGTAGGAGGTAAAAAGCTGTGATAAGGATATATATGTTTGTTGGAGTCATGTAAGAAGCAGACACCAAGGGAGGGTTATAGGTTGAAAAAAATATATTTATTGGAGGAAAAACCTGTGAAGAAAAAGGGGGAGAGAGGCAGAGAAGCTGGATGAGACCAGGAGAGCTATCAGATGGCAATCAAGTTCTGACAGCTGTGAAAAAGAGATTGAAGGAAGGTTAGATTAGTGGATCCTTTTAAAATTATTTTAAAAAGACATCAAAACATCTGTGCTCTGCCATCTTACATTATATTAATTTAGGATGACAGCTTCTTCAACAGACTGAAGAGTTTTAACTAGTTTTGGACCGGTTGATGGCAAGTCCTGGAGCCAATGTTGCTCACTGAGGGGTTCTATAACATCTAGAAATGGGCCTGCCTTAATCTCCTTTGTTGCATTCAGCCATTGCCTCGGATCAGCCCGTGGGAAATGTGGCCTCTGTGTGAATTTGGCGGTGGAGTCAAAGCACAGCAAGTGGGGCCCTTCATTGATGATGCTCCCCCAAACAGAAGTAGTGGCACATCTTCACAGCTACCGTAAGATACTTCTTACCTTTTGTTGTATCCTGGAAAGGTGTCAAGGTCAGCAAGTCAAACACAAAGGGGCTAAAGTTAAAGCCTAGTCAGAGAATTAGAGTTACATGAAGTAATCCAGTGAGGACGAAGGAGAAGCTGGGAACTCCAAGACTGAACATATGGTGGTTTCTATGGGGACAGCAAGAGGTGGTACACTATTCAGAAGGAAAGTGTGAAAGAGACATTTTGTTTTGTTATGGTCCTGATTCGAGTTGATATGAGTAAACTTGTTTTACTTTTAGAAAATGGAATTCAGTAGACAGAAACTAAGTGACTTTTGCCACCGTTGGGCAGCCTTTAGTGCATCCATTCTAAATGCAGTCCAGATCTAACTAACCTACTGAGGAACGACCCTGTTCTAGACATTCTTTCTCTTGCCATCTAGTGGAAACACGTTCTCTTTCCATCCACTTAACTGTGATTTTGAAGCAGTCAAAAGAGTAGGACAGGAAAGGGGAGCAAAACGTTCACTATTAGTTCAAGGTATACATAAAGCTGCCTCTCCCTAAGTAGTAGTAAAACGGATCAATGTTTCTTCATAGTTATGAAAAGAGTTCTAAGTACCCTTTATTTTACACATGCAATCCAAGCATTCTTTCCCTGTTGAGTTGAAGTTGCTGCCACAACATGAACACCAGGACTCAGTGTTATGTTTGCAGGTTTAATTATTTTAAAAAGACACCAAAACATCTGTGCTCTGCCATCTTACATTATATTAATTTAAGATGACAGCTTCTTCAACAAAACGCTGTTTTTTCCTGTTTTACTTGCATACTGTGCCCCCATGGTGATTACTGTCGACATTTTTTCACACAGGGTGGTCCACAGTCATTTAACACCTTATATCACATTGGGATTTCTAGCTAAGAATCCATTAATTAGGTGGACAGAAGAGAAATGTGTCTGTAAGGGTGGCAAGGAGCCAAGGCTTACTCCTCCCAGGTGTTCAGAGAAGTTGCTAGACCCTAATCCATCTTCAGAGAATGACTAATATGAGTTCAAGAGAGGAAAACACTGACACGATAGAATGCCATTTCAAATGATCATTAAAAATGAGATGGATTTGCTTATTCAGATGAAATTTGTTTAACTAAATCTCCCTGAAGAGTTACTAGGCAACAACCTTGGAGTGCTTCCAACATGGGGCTGATACAGCTTCCTGGAGAGTCCAGTAAATGTTTTGAGAAATCTCATATTAGGGTCATTTTCTTACATCTCAGAATGTAATCACGATTGACATTCATCTGGAGAAAATTAGAGGGTCTTTTATGTCTAGGGAATGAAATTTTTTGAACAAGAAATGTTTTCACTTGCATGTTTCTCTTTACTGGTATAAATCTCAAGTTGTATGACTTTTTTTAAAAAACCATTAATGCCTGTGATGTTTCAAATCAATTTTGGAAGATCAGGAAAACAAAATTTGGTTCATAATGATTCAATTTCTATAAAGTTTTCTTTTTGAAGACTTTTCTCTCCAAAATAAGGTTTTGCTGTGGCATTGGTTAATTTGAACAAAAGGTGATGATAGCCATGAAAGAGAGCAAGAAATGTCCAATTAGAACATCTTCTGAAATGGCTGGGCGTAGTGGCGCACATGCTTGTAATCCCAACACTTTGGAGGCTGAGGCAGAAGGATTGCTTGAGCCTAGGAGTTTGAGGCTGTGGTGAGCTGTGATCATGCCAATGCCCTTTTATGTCGTGGTGACAGAGTGAGACTCTGATCAAAAGTAAATTAATTAATTAATTAATCTGAAATGGCCTGCAAAACTAAAATTTTGAGATAGTGTAGATTTGGGTATCATGTAAATACATTTTAAACCATAAACCTTACTTAAACAAGTTTTACAAAATCAAATTGAGTTGCATAAAAGTTTCAGCTTTAGGGAACATTAAGTACAGGCACTGCAATTGCAGAACATGCAAAGAGACATTGTTAAGGGACAAGGTATAAAAATGCTTTGGTTTTGAGGAATAAATACTTTGGTTTTGCTCTTTGCCTTACATTTAAGATATGAAGTAACATGTTATTTAAATTCAACTGTGAGCAGACATTTATTCTTAAATGTTGTAAATGAATCAAACGCTAGGAAAAAAATGCTATGCTTGGAAAAATGCCTAGTCCTGAAGTTCACTTCATTTGTTGATTGTGCAGTTTTTGAAACAGGGATGTGTGTTATTTTCAAGGGGACTTGTGTGATTGTCAGTCTCCTTTCTTTTTTTAATTTTAAACTTCATTATTGGTGCTTAGTTACCAAAATAAAAATTCAAAAGAGTTAGCAATTGCTTGCCGAATCCCATGTGTTTTCCAGGTATTTAAAAATAAAACTTACCAAATTTTTATGACTCACTATTTTCAGAATTTACAAACTATATTTGGAGGCATTTTTTTTTTATAAATGAAGAAGTAATACCAAAAAGTCATGATATTTATAAATAAAACTTATGATTTCCTCTCCTATTTAAAGTGCAGTATTTGGAAAAGAAATTATATTAGTCTTTTAAAATATCTCTGTTCATTCTTTTTAAAAAGGAGTTTCTATTTTTATGTTGCTGATTTTATTTTAAAACTGCATAACTTCATATCATCTTTTTAAAAAGTCCTAGTTGAAGAGATGCCCTTAATTAAATTGTGTTTGGCTAATAAAACATTTTGAAATCAAAGTATGCTAAGAGGTGTTCCTTGGATATTTTTGGAACCTATGGAACCAATAATTTTTCTAAAGATTATAGAGAGCTCTCGGGATCAATAAGAAGAAATTCAAGGTTAAGATAAATAAGAATTGTGTTTTGGTGTAAACACACAAAGATTATTTTATACTTTGTCATGTATTAATTAATTTAACAGATATCTGTTGAACTCTCACTAGGTTTCAGGCACAGTAGGCACATATTTTCTCTATAATGAAACTAAGAGAACATGTCTTCATTGATAACAGTATAGATGATTGAATGATATGACAAATATGTAATAAATCATAAAGATTTCTGATTTCTTCATGACTGTGACATTAAGATAAATTTTTTTCCATAAATATTCAAGAATCGAATTGTTTTTAATGTAAGATTATTGCTTGATTTGCTAACATTTAAGAATAACATTTGTTATTTATTATTTTCCTGAATTCTTATTCCATTTTATTATGTAATATCTACCATTTATACTGGCATACTATTAGTTTTACCAAGTAATAATAGAAAAAAAGAGCGTAACTTGGGTTACCCATTGGGATATGGGATACATTTGAGTTTTCTGGTTATAGCTGAGTAGGACCCTCAAGGACTCTCCAACCATAGTCTTTGAAGTTATTTCTAATCTTTTCTTTTCTTTCTTTCTTTCTTTCTTTTTTTTTTTTTGAGATGGAGTCTCACTCTGTCACCCAGACTGGAGAGCCACTGCACGCTCACTGCCACCCAGCATAGACCTGCTGGGCTCCAACGATCCTTCCACCTCAGCCTTCCACGTAGCTGGAACTACAGGTGTACGCTACCATACCCAGCTAACTTTTTAAATTTATTGTAGAGAGGAGGTCTGGCTGAGTTTCCTGGGCTGGTCTCCAACCCACGGGCTCAGACAATCCACTCACCTTGGTCTCCCAAAGTGCTCGGATGACAGGCTGAGCCACCAAGCCCAGCCACTTCTAAAATACTGCACATGATTGCAAGTATTACTATTATCAATCTGCTTTGCTTTACTTAAAGATGCACTTTTGAAAATTACATTTTGGTCTTTCATCAAGATGGCAACAGAACCGGTGGGAGCATGAAAGTTTCTGCAAGGGAGGTGTCCATAAAGACAGTCTGCCTGAGTGGGTGAGTGCAGCTGGGTGAGTGAAAGTCTGTCTTGGGGAAGACTGGGATCAAGCACCTGGAGCTCCTCTCTGGAAGCGGTTGCAACCTACCAGTACCCTGAGACTGGAGCCCCTGGTGTGCAGAATTGTCACCCATCCTTAGGAGTTTCTTGGGAGGAGGCAGTGGAGGTCAGCTGCTTCTCAGCACCTGACACCTGGCTGATGCCATTGTTCAGCAGCCAGCCAGGCACTAGTAGTGGAAACCAGAGAGAGGGCACCACAAGGAAATCTGGAGCTAAGCCCTGCCAGCAGTGAGGAGATACCGATTGCCATTATTTTCCCTGTCCCAGGACTGAGTAGAGACCCAGTTTGTTCAGCCTCCAGCCTGAGACCCAGAGGCCATCTCCACACCCTTCTGGGATGACCATTGCTGACCCAGAGGAACTTCAGGAGCGGACACAGAAAAACAGACACCCAACCCCCACACTGGACCAGGCACAGACACATGTGATCTGAGTGGGGGATTTGGCAGCAGCAGCAGCAGGTAAATTGGGTGAGTTGGGATCGGATTCACCCCCTCCCAGAGCAGTCCCTGGGGCATCTGATTCATGCTAAGAGCGACCCTATCAGCCTGCACTGAGAGCGGAGAAGGAGCTGGAGGCGGGAACCCAGACCCTACCACAGCGGCAGCCAGAAGTGGCAGGGTTGCTTGGGAAAGGAATCTGAAGTTCCACAAATAGCACAGAAGGAGCTTTTTTTTCTCTCTATTTTTGTTTATGATTTAGTATTTACTATGTTTTTTATTTTTTTATTTCTTGGTGTTTTTTAGTCTTTCTGTGTATGGTTATTTTTGAGGGTAAGAGCATCATTAGGGTTTTTTGTTTGTATGTTTGGGTGTTTTTTGTTTTTTTGAGGGAGTTGTTTTTTTTTTGTCTCTTTGCTTATTCATCAGTTGGTGTGACTGTCTGTTTTTTCTCTTCTCTCTCTTCATCTTCCTTTCATCTCCCTTCTTCATTTTTTGGTTGTTTTCCTTTTGCTTACCTCATTTTGTTTTCAGGGGGCATGCACACACCCTCACCACATGGAAAGATTGCCAGTTGGTGGGAAGTGGGTTCCAGGGAGCCCACATACCTGTCAGCAGATATTGTGATCTGCAGATAGCTTTTGAACCACAGCTCCCCCATCACACCTTAATCAAACCACAAAACTGTAAAAAGCACAGCCCCCCCATCCCCAGTCCAGCCTCAAAATTGAACAAATCCAGAGGATCTATGTAAGGAAAAATAGGGGATTGAGCAAACAAAAGTGAAAGCTATCCCCCCTATCATTGAGCAATGGAATTAAAGAAGGAGGGAAAAGGAGGGAAGAAGCCCATCACAAATGAAGAAGAATCAGAGGAAGAACACAAGTCCCATACAGACCCCTGGGAAGACAACAAATGAGAGTATAGACTTTGGAACTCAGACAATGAAGAACTTCCAGAATGACTGGTCTCAAACCACAAATTCAGACATCAAGATATAAATAACATGAATAGAAATGAGGAGCAATAAGAGGAAAGAATGAAGGAGTTGATAACTGAGATGATGACAATAAAGAAAACAGTAAACAAAATAAATAACAACTGGCAAGCATGAAAAGCAGAATTAACCAAGCAGAAGAAAGACTCTCAGAGCTTGAGGACCAAAATATGGAATTAATTCACACTGTTAGAAACATAGAGAAGAAGCATAAAAAGATGGAACAAAGCCTCCAAGAGATGTGTGATTATATCAAGAAGCCAAACCTATGATTAATTGGCATTCCTGAGGCAGATAGAGCAACAGAAACTACCTGAAATAAACATTCCATGAAATTATCCTAGAAACTTTCCTAATCTCATCAGAGATGTGATATTCAGAGAACTCCTGCAAGACATCAAATGAGAAGACCAACTCCTAGACACATAGTAACTCACCTACCCAAAGTACGTATAAAAGAAAAAAAAAGAACAGAGTTGGAGAACTGACATAAACACACATCCATACATACTACAAAGCTACAGTAATCAAGACAGCATAGTATTCATGAAGATTAAAAATAGAAAAAAAATTGGCAATGTAAGATAATAGCGCCTAGAAATACACACATAAATATAGCCAACTGATCTTTGACAAAGGAGAAAAACAGTACAGTAGAGAAAAGCTAGTCTTTCAACTAATGTTGGAACATTAGGACATCCATCTGCAAACAATGAATCTAGACATACAATTTTCACAAAAATTAACTCTAGCTGTATTTTTGATCTAAATATAAAACATAAAGCTATAGAACCCCTAGAAGATAATGTAGAAGAAAGTTTAGGTGACCTTGAGGCTAGTGATGAATTTTTGTTTCAGCACCAAAGGAATGATGCATAAAAAAGAATAATTGATAAACTGAACTTCATTAAAACTGAAAATTTTTGCTCTGTAAAAAATGCTGTCAAGAAAAAAAAAAGACAAGCCGCAGATTGAGAGAATATAGTTGCAAAAGATATATTTAAAAAAGAACTGCCATCCAAATTTATACAATGAATTCTCAAAACTCAACAGTATGAAAACAAACAATCCAATTTAAAAAATGAATCAAAGACCTTAACCAACATCTCACCAAAGAAGATATACAGACAGCAATAAGCATGTGAAAAGATGTTCCACGTCATATGACATTAAAGCAATGCGAATTAAAACATCAATGATATAACACTACACACTATTAAAATGGCCCAAACCAGGCACAATGAGAACACCAAATGTTGATGAGGATGTGGAGCAAAGGAAACTCTTACTAATTGCTGGTGGGAATGCAAAATGATGCAACAACTTTGGAAAACAGTTTGGCAGTTTCTTATAAAACTAAACATAATCTTTTTATACAATCCAGTAATCATGTTCCTGGCATTTACTTGAAGGGTAGGGGGGAAATATGTCCACACAAAAACCTGCATAAATGTTTATAGCATCTTTATTTAAATGTATTTATACATATTTACAAATTTATAAATAAATACATATTTATAATTACTAAAAGTTAGGGCAACCAAGATGCCCTTCAGGAGATGAATGAATAAATAATCTGGAATATGTACAGACAATGGAATATCATTCAAATCTAAAAAGAAATGAGCTGCAACACCATGAAAAAACATGGAGGAACCATACATGCATATTACTCAGTGAAAGAAGTCAATCAGAAAAGGCTATGTACTATATGACTACAAGAAGTATGACTTCTGGAAAAGGCAAAACCCTGGAGTCATTGAAAAGATCAGTGGTTCCCAGGAATTAGGGGGTGGATATGAAGAGCACAGGAGATATTTAGAACACTAAAACTACTCTGTATGATGCTATGTATAATGGTGGATGCATGTTGGGTGTAATGCATATGTTGTATAATACATAATAGATTTGAACATCAACACCAAGAGTGAGCCTTAATATAAGCTATGGAATCTGGGTGACAATGTTGTGTCAATGTGGATTAACCCATCTCAACAATGTGCCACTTTGGTGGGAGATGTTGATAATGGTAGAGACCATGCATGTGGGAGGGCAGGGAATATATGGGGAATCTCTAAATCTTCTGCTTTATTTTGTGTTGAACTAAAACTACTCTAAGAAATACAGACTGTTAGAGAAAATAAAGACCTTCTGATGAATTTGCCATGAAATTCCTACCAGAGTGGCTTTAAAAAAACATATATATGTATATGTAAAATACAATTAAAATTATATTTTCTCTAAAAATCAGTCCAGGAAAATACATTTAAAAGAACAATTTACACTTGGATTATATGAATGGTTATACGAACAGAATGTCATTTCGCCATCCAGATTTGTTTCATTGTAAGTGAACCATTTACTGGAAGTAGGCTCTAGAAGACAAGTTTGAAATCTGTTACTTGTCTCTGACTGGAATGCAGTCTTTCGTCGTAGATGTTTAAAATCCTAATGTATACAATACTCATTGTTACTGTTCCTCTTAACAGGGTTAGCCCTTATTTAATGGAGTGGATTATTTTATTATAATAGAAATATCAATGCTTTATTTCTATTCTCCATTCAGCTTCATTCTCTGTACCTTTGAGCTTGCACTGCTTTTTTGTTTAGTCTGCTGTTGTTTAAATATAATCAAGGTAGAAACTATAATTAGAAGAAAATATCTAAATAGTTTATGACCATTTCTCTTTGTGGTACTTTGTGTCTTTTTGTTTATCTTTATCTCACATTTTCTTCTTTAAGTATTCTTAGATTCCACCTACAGAATATTGCTAAGCTGTGGGCTTATGTCATTTGCTCTCAAATCTGCATTTCCTATGTTGCTATGCCTTTTATTTTTTCTATCAGCATACATCCAGTTGTCTTATAAGACCTAAATTTAGATATGTCAAAGCCCTTTTAATTTCTGTATGGCCAAAACTAAACTCATTACCTTACCCATGATCAAATCTTTGGGTTTTTTTTTCAGTAATTCCCATTCTGATTTGCAACCCAAGCACAATCTCTACTCATAAAACCAAACAACTGAAAATCATTTAGCTTAGTAAGGATGTCAGTTTCTAAGTCTTCTGCCGTAACTAATAACCCCCTTAGTCTTAATAGCTTAATTCAATACAATTTATTTCTCATTCTCATCACAGTCAAAAGTAGGCATTTCTTTAGGTGGCTTTCTTGGAAGAATTGACTCAGAAATGCATATTCCTGCCACATTTTATTTCCAATTTTAATGTCTGGATTCCAATGACTGTAAGCATCATTTCCGTCTAGTAGTCAACAGAGGTATAAAGAATAGAGATTTGTCTGTCAGAGGCTTTTATGCACCAAACCCAGAAGAGCATACATCTTTTTTGCCATAATCTTATTGACCATATCTCTATGACTATACATACCTGCATGGTAGTTGCAAAATTTAGGCTATCTGTGGGTCCAGAAGGGAAAAAGGAATGTGTTTTGGTTAATATGTAGAAATATGTACTTAATCATCATAGGTTCTTCCTCAAGATCTTCTCAGCTCATTTTCAAATATCATTGCCATATATATGTGTGTGTGTGTGTGTGTGTGTGTGTGTGTGTGTATGTGTATATATATATATATATATATATATATATATGATGAGAATGCGAAATAAATTGTATATATATATATATAATGTAGGGTACAATTCAGGGTTAGCTACATATGTGGTCATCATACAGGTAAAGTGTGTGTACCCTTATTGATGTTATGTCCCCTATGGCAGTGTGCCACTACTGCCGATCCCTTTCTTATAGAATTAGGATAAATGTCCAGGGTCCGCTTATGAATGAGTACATGTGGTACTCAGATCTTTGTTTCTGTGAAAAAAATCACTGAGTATTATAGATTCTAAACCCATCCAAGTTGCTGTGAAGTTCATAATTTTGTTTTTCTTCATGGTTGCATAATAGTCCGTGGTGTAAATCTACCACAATTTCTTTATCCAGTCCACTTTCAAGGGGTATCACAGTGGATTCCATGTTTTTGCTTGTAAATAGTGCTGCAATAAACGTGTGTGCAGATATCTTTTTTACAGTGATTTGAGTTCCTCCAGATATATTCCCAGAAGGGGGATTACTGGGTCGTATGGAAGGTCCATTTTTAGATCTATTAGAAATCGCCACACTGTTTTCCACAGAGGTTGTACTGGTTTACACTCCACTAACAGTGTAGAAGTGTTCCTGTTCCCTTTTTGCTGCATTCTCTCCAGCATCTGTTGTTTTCTGAGTTATTGATGATGGCCATTCTGACTGGAGTTAGGTGATATCTCAGTGTGGTTTTAATTTGCATTTCTTTGATGATGAGTGAGGCTGATCATTTTTTCATGTGTCTGTTGGCTGCTCATATGTCTTCTATTTTAATCTATGTTCCTCTCTCACTCACTCGCTCTTGATCTCTCTCTCCTGAACAACGTTAATGGGCTTGTAATTGGTTTATAAAATAGAATTATGATGTCAAAGTGTTAAGCTTCCTTTAAGGAATAAAGATGACCTGTGTAACATATCTGGACTGTAACAGCATTTACAGATTGTAGCTGTTTATTATTGTCATTGTCACCATCATCTGCCTCATTTGTTTCTCATGTAGACCAAGAGATGCTGAAAGACAGTGTGCATTTTCTTCATCTTTGTATCAACAATACTTGCTTTATAAGATTTAAAGATTCTTTTGATAAGGGACACAACACAATGATAGAATAAAAGGCAGAACTGTTATTTACAGCTTCAAGCAAGAGAAAGTATCCATGCATAGCCACATAAAGGTCTGTGCCTAGGGACCAGGTAACAACAAGCTGAAGTCTTAGGGCGCAGCTTATGTATATAGCAAAAGGGATGGGGCTGGCTAGGCTTCAAGTGCTCCCTCTGGATTGGCTAATTTGAATAATTGTGTAGGTGCTATGAGAAATGAGTTCTCATTTTCTGGTACCAGGCCTGGGGTGATTAAGGCAGGTGTATAGCAGCCTTGAGTATGAGAGATTGATAAGGGAAGTAAGTAGCAGGGTATGAACTTAATCAGCTTCTCAAAACAAAAATGGCACACTTCTAGTATGGGCCTCAAAGCTGGTCAAGACAGTCTTTAAAAAACAGAAATAAACTATGTTTTAATACCTTACAGACTACATGGTAAAAATAAGTACCTGTTTTGTTTTAAATAAATAAAATTAATATCCTGGAAACAATATCCAACATTATTTGTTGGGTCTTATACTTAATAGTAATATGTCTGACTTTGGCTATTCTGATTTGAATGATGAATTTGAGGTCTAACCATAACTATTGCAATGCTTTTTATTTCACATCTAATAGAAGATACAGATATATTATATTGATGAGTTTAATTTTCAGTAATCTGTAAAAACTCCAAAAGATTTTGAAATAATGAATTTTCAGTCCTGACCATAAATTGGTTCATTTCCTTTTTATCATGTCAGGAAACGTCTCCAGGTTCTCACCCCCACCATTTGATGGAAGAAACATCATGGCAAAGCTGTCCTTTCTATTAGTAACATTCATTTTATATATTACCAGTCCAAAAATATCCATACTGAGCCTCATTTTAGCACACACTTTCATTAGCAGTGGAAACTATAGTCACTTTCTGATCTCAACATCTGTGAAAGATAATCGACATTCAAGAAGAAAACTAAGAGTTTTTTTAATTTTTTTTTTCCCTTTGGTGAATCATGCATCCGTGTTTTGATTATTTTTCATTCTTAATCATTTGGGATGCCTCACACAATTCCATCTGCAATCCAGAGTTGGCATGGAGCCTTCCTTGGAATCGATATGTATTCCTATTATGTCTTCTTCATCTTTAGAGAAGAGAGACGAGAAAACCATTTTCATCTTTTCTAATGCCAGACACCTGCTCCAATTATCTGGTTTGGTTCATACAATTCAGTCATTTCCAGGATTATTATAAAACTTACACGGGGAACAATTCTGGCAAAAGACATGCTTTCATCTGAAGTGCTTGCTTCCAGTTTCACCTCTGTATCGTTCACTCTCCCGTTGCTGCCAGCCTTTTCCTCTGATTTTCATCCAATTTTTTTCCTGTTAATTTTCACCACTGAGTTACCTACTATGATATTTTAAAGGAATTCTCTAAAGATCTCCTTGGTTCACATTTGATATACAATCTGTTCTAGTACATGATGAAATTAAACTGGAGAAATTTGGGGTTAAATTATGTCCAGGAAAACCTAGTAACTTAAAAAATATGACAGCAAAGGTAGCAATAATTTTTACTGTATCAACATGGTCCCTTTAAGTAGACCTCTTCCACATACATCAATTTAATTGGCTTCCACAAAACCTTGGGAGTAAAGTAGGTCACTTACAATTATTCCCATTTCATAGGTCAGAACTGAGATGGTGAGTGATTAGAAAAGCTGCCAAAAGATCATAGTGCTTTTTTCTATGAGTTGTCATCACAAAATCATGCATAATTTTTCAATATCTTTTAAAAATCTGAAATAACTGTGAAAAACAACTTTTTAAAAATAGTGTAATACATTTCAATACTTGTGAGAAGAATTAGCCTGGAATAGCCATGATTCAAATTTATTTGTAATATCCTTACCCTCCTTCTCCCAAAAATACAACAAACACCAAAATTATTGTAAGTCGTTTGCCTAGTGTCTTTGATTTGTTGCAAATAAATCTAGGTCCTCCAATTTATAAAAAAAATTACAGAATACAGTTCTATGTAAAAATTCCTACTCAAATAAATTCTACTCTTTTATGCTTCTTTGAACTTTATAAAACAGAATATCTACTATAAAGAAATGATAGCATAATACTATTTTGTCACTCATATTTTCTGTCAACGAATGTAATTGTTAATACATTTTACTTCCATATTATTTTTGCTACTATAATTTATTTATATAATTGACATAATATTCTTTTTGAACAAACCTGTCCTTTGTATAATTATAGTCACACAAAGTCATGCATTTTTAAATGTATCATTTAATAAGATCACAAGAATTTTACGAACGAATATCAAGGGCACAAAATTACTTGATGAAAACTTGAAAGAGATGAACAACCTCCCATCGTGAAGCTGGACTGGATTTAAAAAATGTGGTACATATACACAATGGAATGTTATGCAACCATAAAGAAGGACAAATATATGGACTTCGCAGCAACTTGGATGGATTTGGAGTCGATCATACTCAGTGATCTATCACAGAAACAAAGAACAGAGTACCATATGTTCTCACTCATATGCGGACCTTGAACAATTATAATACTATAAGAAAGTGATCGGCAGTAATGGGAAACTGTCATGGGAGGTGGGTGGGATTGGCAGTGAGGGAAACTGCTAGGGGAGGAAGGGGCATACCTCATCAACAAGAGTACGTGCATAATCAATATTTGTATACCTAACCCTGAATTGTACCCCACATCTTTATAATAGAAAAATGAAAATAAATAAATTAAATAAATAAATAAAAAAAAATCATCATAAGTGGTCCACAAAAAAAAAAAAAAAAAAAAAGAAAGAAAAGAGAGAGAGATGAACAACCTTAGCCAATTTTTCAGCAAATGTTTCTGGTCATTTTAAGTTGGCATTGTTTATTGTGCACATTTATTCCACAGTCATGTTGGGTGCCTACCATGCGACCATTCTTGCTTAGGCTCTCAGCTCTCAGTTCTCCAAGCACCCACTCTAACAAATAGTTATAGACACTAATGGATCAGTAAGTATTTGTGCCAATAACCTCCAAAGAAAATCCAATACTCTTAAGAACTTTATGAAATAGTTTATCTCAAACTTTGTTTTCACCAGTGAATATAAAGGACTATCAAGAGTTTGTAGAAACATGACTACTTGGCATCCTTATGATTGCTATAATTTTCATTGAAGGCTTTGTCCACTTCACTGAATACTAAATTTTGGCACAGGATAATTTCCTTCCAAACGGCATGCTACTTTAGTGTGAAAAATCTCCCTCCTTCAGCTTATTACATTTCAGTCTGTGATTAAAAAAACAGAAGACAATTAAAAATCTTATACGAGATGATCTTTCTTCTTTTGAGGATGCTCTATGAGTTTGCTGAGTCTGCCATAACAAAGTGCCACTGATGGTGGCTTAAACAACAGAAATTGATTTTTTCACAAGTCTGGAAACTAAAATCCAATATCAAGGTGTCAGCAGGCTTGGTTTCTTTTGAGGCCAATCTCCCTGGTTTATAGGTGGCTGTCTTCTTCCTGAGACTTCACATGAACTTCTCTGTGCATATTTCTGGTCAAATTTTTTTCTCTTATAAAGACACCAGTCATATTGGACTAGGACCCACTTTAATGACCTCATTTTAATTTTTGCCCTTTGAAAAGCCTTATATTCAAATATAGTCACATTCCGAGGTACTGCTGGGGATTAAAGCTCTAAAAAGTGAATTTTGATTGAAAACAATTCATCCCATAACAGATGCCAACACCTACCAATCAATATATAGACCAGGAATCCCTTCAGGGAAATTCTCAAAGCATCATCTTGTCTTTTCGTAACTAAGAAACTCACTTATTCTTTGGTAGTCCATTTGTAAGCCTTAAACATCATCCTTATGGGATTCCACTTATCAAGGCGATCCTATTATACATTGATTGGACAGTAGTACAGAATTATTTCATGAGTATGTTTCCATCCTGCACTGCATATTATGCAAGTCAGTAGAGTTCCCAAGTACATTTAAAAATAAAAGTCCTGGATATTTAGAAAAGCCTGTGTCTCTTTAGATCTGAATACTTTCACCTCTTTTTTCTTGGGAAGTTGATTACCTCTAATTTCCTTAGCAGAGTCAAAATAATATATAGGTATTTTGAACTTCCTGAACACTAAAAACATGTGTGTGTTTGTGCATTTTTGGTCTAAATTTTTTTTTTTTCCCTGTGTAAAAAGTTAGTTAGTCTGCTTTTCATTCTCTTTGGTCTCCTTATAATGGCATAGTTTTGCTTCTTAACCACTCCTTTTGAAAGAGTAACAATTTTCTGCCTATGTTTAGACTTTTACAATTTTCGAAATGAGTTTTCTAACCTTAAAGTAGTTCACGAAGAACTCTTTTTATTTTAAGAAGAAACACTTTGCACTCTCCTGTATATTCCATTCTTCTTAACGTGGTTTATAGATAAACACACAGTTTCTGCAAACTAAGCAATTATTCATACACCCAATATTACTTCCCATAAGTTCGAATATGAAAATATTTATATCTTATCTTTTGAAATAAGTGAAAACTTCCTTTGATCTTTTATTTCTCTTGTCATAGTTTAACCTGCTGAGATAGCTATTTCAAGTCCTTTTATTTGTATTTTGGATTCTAAATTTCTAAAAATTTACTCCTAACACTGAGCAAAGATGTTGAGACTATTTAATCATTCTCTTTGTTAAGCAAAATAAAGTCAAACAAAGGTGAGGACAAGGAACTTTTCAGCACACTAATGGTGGCATTTTGTTTAATTTGTTTACTGCTTGGTTGGTTTGTATTTCACCATCATACTATTTTTATATTAGTAAACTGAAACAGATATAAATGTATAAGATAGGCACCAAACTAGACTTTACATAGATTATTTTCTGATAAATCTCCCAACACAAATATTATTAGTAGGAGTTAGATCCAAATTATACTTCCCTAAAGCACCTAGATTACGTAGTGAAAATTGCTATAATAATTTTAGATTGCCACCTCATATTTTTTATTTGACGGATGAGTTCTCATCAATGAATTTGTCCTAAACAGCTTTCTGCAATGTAAAGGCCTGAGTTCACAATGTGTTTCCTGCAATCTTGCCTCTTTGACAGATACTAAGGCTTATAGAGACGCTCCTAAGAAAGAAATCCTTACAGATTTTTTTTTTCTACAACTATTAATTGACATCTTTGGGTATCTCTTGCTTCTGGATGAGTTATTGGCATCCTTGAATTTCCATAATAATTTTTCACATTTCTACAAATGTTATGAAAAATTATATTACAAGTAACACATTTTTCATCAGTTCTTCCAATTAGGTAATTTCTGGTGTGCACTACATTGACCTCAAACGTCTCTTGTCACAGACTTACTTTCTTGAACTTCCAGTTATAGAGATGCTGGCTTTAGAGGTAGATAAGTGACAGATGAGGACAGATTCCAGCAAGCTCCTCTTGTGAGATGCTATAGTACAGAATTCTCACTAATCGGGGCAATAAAATCAAGGCAATGACATTTGTATAGCAATTTAAATTTGGCAACAACTATGGTTTTGTCATTATTTCCTCTCACAGTGGAAGAAAACGCAGTCTAATTCATTGAAATGCCCTATTTAACGGCTCTATAGATCATAGGAAAGTGCTGAGATTTAAGAAAATGTCTTCTGGCTATTTTTAGCCAGAGGACTGAAGCAACTGTGGGAGAGGTAGAAGCATAGTTAATGTTATTAACGAAGAATTATTGTCTACCCCTCTGTCTTGGAAATTCAATCTCGAAAACATTACCAACAGTAACAATAACAAGACTCTCACATGTTTATAGTAAGCTATGTGTTCTTAACCTCACTCTCATGAAGGAACTAAACTGATGACATGAGAAGGAACCTAGGCCAGTTTTCACAAGTAACAGCTTCCTGGTCAAGGTTGAAAGGTGATATTCCAAGGACGGTATTAAATTACTAGCATGGCTCAGTGCACTGTTCAACTTTCAATTCATTGTCAAATGAAATTGGTAGAGTGTCAAAAACCATGAAAACCCTAACACAACAATTTCTCCCTGGAGAAACATACTGTAACTATTACAAGGCACTTTTAAAGTTTATTGATCTGGAGATAGGAATCACAGCTAGATGGGAAAGATGACAGAGATGAAGTGCATTTCTCAGACAAAGCATAATAAACATGCTCCCAAGTTGAGGATCATATAAATATGAAAACAGAGCATCAGTTAATTGTCATTATTCTGCTTTCATAGCTGTATTTGTGCCAGATTATAAATACCCAAAAGACACAGATATCTCAAGATGCGGGTAGCAATATAATATTTGCTTTATCGCTGATAGGAAAATTAGGATAATAGTTTTAAAAAGGCCAGGGACTCTGGATGTAGTTATAAACATCATGGGAGAGTTTCAGAACTGTATGAACTACCATATCAGCAGAAGAATTCAGAAAGTTGACTAGAAAATTTCCTATCTTTTGGTTGTCTCTAGAAAATTTCCTATTTTTGTTTTGTCTCTATTTTGTATCCTCCTTTAGTGTAGGACCTCTGTGATGTATTTTTAGCTGTCAAATTGATTTTTGCCCTTGTAGTATTATTAAGCATAACTATGCTTGCCTACAGGACTTTAAGAAATGCCAATAGGGATAAAGTATGTTTTAAAATAATCTTTAGTCAAGAATATTCTAATCATTTTTATTCACTTGGAATAGTGTTATTTCAAAGTTATTTGATCAAACTTGAACCCTATAATAAGATTGGCAAATTAAACAATGACTTAAAAGCTATATTAGCAGATGCAAAACCATTTTCTAATTCAAGAATGCCCACAATACATTTTTCTTTAGGTTTTAATATTAAAATGCCGTTTCTTTTCTAATAAGACTATAAAGATCATATGTATATCCTGATACTAATATAATGATAATAATATAATCTGTTTCATTATTTTCCATATTTCTAAGGTCAAAAAACTATGTTATATAACTCTCAGATATGAAAAAAGACCATATCTACTAAATTAGGGTAAATATTTTTTGAGTCTTCAATAACATTTGAATTTTGTGAATATGTCCAAGGTTTGCTGAGTCATAATAAAAAACAGAATATGTAGCTCTTGTAGGGTTTTCAAAGGGTTCTTGTAACCCTAGCACGTTAATGACTAACACATTGGACATTGGAGGTTTTTCTTTCTAATTCAGACACAAATAGATGATGTTCAACATCACCCCTTTTATCTATATTGTTCTAAATGTTACAACTAATATTTAAAGGCATAAACTAAAAAAAGACAACCAGATGATACAGATACATTAATATTTATAGAATTTTACATGGTATTTAAATGTTAAATGACTACATTTGTAAAGAAAATTTAGCGTGATAGGTATATGAAAAAACATGAAAATCAATAATTTTATATGCTGCAAAGATTAGTTAGAAATAAATGGGAAACGCTTTCATTCACAATTGCAAAATAGTCATAAAATAATCAGAATGCTATAAAAGAAAATCATGGGTCATATATAAAGAAAAAATTATCAAATATCAAGTATTAAAAAATGAAAAAAATAGATATTTGGTATATCATAGAAAACAAATGTGAACATTTGTAAATTATTTAAAAATAATGTAACTCTAAACTGAATAATATTTTTTAAATTTTATTCTAGAAATTTGAAAAAAGAACTTAAATTCTTCTGAAAAGAATCAAATAGATGAAAATAAAGTGAAAAAGCCATAATCCCCATAACAATATAAAGATTCAATAAGAAGATAATAATTTATAATTCAAAATTAATAGTATTAGTACATATAATTAAGTAGCTATCAGGATTAATTGGGAAATGGAAAATGGTTTAGTGGATGATGTTGGCATTATTCATTAGCAATTTTCAAACATATTTTACTAAGGTGTTTGAAAAGAAGACCACTGTACACAGATAAACAAAATTCCTATATATTATCATGAAACAATTTGTAAAATGTATAAAAATTGTAAAATACACCCTATTCTGACAGCAAAATTATATAAAGTACTTAAGGATAAATCTAGCAAAAGCGTGTGAGATTTATAAAACTAAAAAAAAAAAAAAAAAACTTTACCGAAGGCCTTAAAAGATCAAAAAGACGAGGAGATATGTCAAAACTCTGAATAAAAAGACTAAAAATTCTAAAGATTCCAGTTTACCTGAAAAAAATGGATATACTCAATGGAATTCTGAATAATTCCCCAACAGGAATGTGTCTAAATTAATTATATTTGAAAGAGAAAATAAAGATAAATATTCAAAATATTTGTTCAAAAAAAATAAAATAAAATAAATGAGTGAGATGTCTTTTCCAAGGATTAAATATTATTGTGAGAGAGAGGCAGAGCATGATGGCTAAATAGAAACCTCCAGTGGTCATTCCTTAACAGGAACACCAAATTGAGCTGTCTACACAAGAAAGCACCTTCCTAAGAATCAAAAACCAGGTGAGTAATCACAAAACCTGCTTTTTACCTAATATCAAAGAAAGGGACACTGGAAAGAATAGAAAAGACAGTCTTGTATGGCCCACAACATCCCTTGCTCATTCCCCCACTTGAGAACTGCTCAGAGAGATAATTTTTGTGCTGAAGGAAGGAGGGCAAAGTGAGTAAGGGACTTTGCATTGGAACTCAGTGATGCCTTGTCACGGCAGAACACAATACAGGGCAGAATTCTGCTGGCACTAACAGAGAAGCCAAACCAGCCTTGGACCAGAGGGGAATTCAGTGGGAGAAACCAAGTCCCAGCTAGGTGACTAAAGTGGCCTTGGGTCCAGAATAAATTTGATTGCTGTCCGTGGGCGAACTTGGTGCCTTACTGGTCTCCAAGACAGTGGAGAGAAAGAACCAGTCCTAGCAGGATTCACCACCTACTGACTAAAGAGCCTCTAGTCATTAAATAAACATTAGCAGTAGCCAGAGAGTTGTCACCAAAGGCCTTGGGCAAGACCCAGTACTGTGTTGGCTTCAGGTGTGACCCAGTGCAGCACCAACTATGGTGGCCATGGGAGTGCTCACATAAACTCTCCCTTCAATTCCTGACATCCTAACATGAAGAAAGATTTATTTTGATTAGGGGAAAGAAAGTGAAGAGAGTGAGAATCTGACTGGTAATCCAGGGAATTCTCTCTTATCTTACCCAAGTCAATCAAGGTAAGACTCCTAGGAATCTACAAGACTTGCAGCATTTTTGAGTTTAGTTTCGTTTAAGTAAACTCAGAGCCCCTTGGCACTGACATGACTGCAATAACCCCAGGCTTAGATCACAGTACTCAATTCTCTCTGAATACATCGAAAGTCTTCTCAAGAAACATGGGTACAAACAAGCCCTGAAGATCAAAATAAATACCTACCTCTTTAATACCCATATAGCAACAAATGTCCTCAACTGACAAGAACATGCAGGAATACGTGACTGCACCAAATGAACTAAATAGGACACCAGTGGCAAATCTCAGAATAATGGAGATGTATGACTTTTCAGACAAAGAATTCAAAAGAGCTATCTTGAGGAAGGTCAGTGAACTTCAAAATAACACAAAGAAGAATTGTGAATCCTATCAGAAAAAATTTTAAGAATAAATTGGAATAACTTTTAAAAAGTCAGACAGAAATTCCAGAGCTAAAAACTTTAATGTACAAATCTAAAAATGCATCAGTCTCTCAATAGCAGAATTGATCAAGCAGAAGAAGTAGTGAGCTTGAAGACAGTCTATATGAAAATATAGTTAGTGGAGAAAAATAAAATTTAGGAATGAAGAATGCCTATAGGATCTAGAAAAAAAGCCTCAAAAAGACAAATCTAAGTTATTGGCCTTAAAGAGGATGGGGGGGATATCAAGCAAAAATTTATTAAAATAAATAACAGAGAATTTTTCAAACCTAAAGTAAGATATGAATAACCATATATAAGAAAGTTATAGAACACCAAGCAGATTCAATCCAAATAAGACTAACTCAAGGCATATAATAATCAAATTGTCAAAGGTCAAGGATAAAAAAATAGATACTAAAAGCAGTAAGAGAAGTAAATAACATATAAAGGAACTCTGATACATCTGGCAGCAGACTTATCAGTAGAAACATTATAGATCAGGGGAAAGTGGGATAACATATTAAAAGTGCAGAAGGGAAAAAAAGTCCAATCTATAATATTATATCCAGAAAAATTTTGCTTCAGACATGAAGAAGAAATAAGTATTTTCCAAGACAAACAAAAGCTAAGGGATTTTGTCAACATTGGACCTTTCATAAGAAATGCTAAAAGGAGTTCTTCAATCAGAAATAAAGGTATGTTAACAAACAACAAGGTATCATCTGAAAATATAAAACTCACTGGTAAAAGTAAGTACACACACACAAAAATACAAACTATACTAATATAGTAATTGTAGTGTGTAAACCACTCATATTTTTAGTAGGAACAATAAAAGACAAAGCTATCAAAAATTATAACAGCAACTTTTTAGAGATAGGCTGTGGGGGTCCTGTCCCTTCCGGGTCTGGGGTTTCCTGAAGGAGAGACGAATAGGCGAAAGACAAAATAATATACTTGGACACCTGCTTGCTGAACAGATGACATTCTTTATTAGTTAACAGAAGGCTTTTATACTATTCGTAAAGGGGCAAGACAAAGAAAATTCTTTCACGTACATATCCTTTGAAAGTTATCACCATCAGCCGGGCTTGGTGGCTCAGCCTGTAATCCCACGCCTTTGGGAGGCTGAGGTGAGTGGATTGCCTGAGCCCGTGGGTTCGAGACCCGCCTGGGCAGTGAGACCTCATCTCTACAATAAATCAAAAAATCAGCATGGTAGCACATGCTTGTAGTTCCGGCTACTTGGAAGGCTGAGACGGAAGGATCGCCAGAGCCCAGCAGGTCAGAGCGGCCAGTGGCCACTGCACTCCAGTCTGGGTGACAGAGTGAGACTCCAACTCAAAAAAAAAAAAAAAAATAGTTACCACCATCTAGCAGTCTTAGAAGACATGAACAAGCCAAGAACACTATCTACTTTCAGTTAATGAGTCTTGAGATAAGTTTAAAAGGAGTTTTACTTAAACTAAACATAATGCATACAAGGTATACTTTGATTTCTGTTCCACATCACTTGTCTAATTAAAAAGCCTTAAAATCACTAAAACAAAACTATAGATTGTACCTAGTGATAGTAGGAATATGAAGCCCATTAACTTGACCAAACAACAGTGGCTAGCATTTAAAGAATAACTATGAAAGTGACTTACTGTGAAAATACACACACTAATCTTTACTCTGAATAAACATATAAAGTGAACTAAACATAATGAAATAAAACGAACACAACTAAAATTATTATGGTTGTATAATTGCTAATAAGCTTTTAAGTTTACGATAATGGTGATTTGGCTGTTTTCCCTTATGCTTGGCAACCTCCTCAAAAATATCTTTGTCTTAAGATAGGCACTTGAGCAATTATTCTTTTCTTTAAGGCACCAATTCTATCATTATGTGAACTTAAACTTATGAACCTAAAACAATCTTCAAAGTAATTATAAAACACTAAACTACAGCATTAAAACTTAATTAATGACTCAAAGTAAAAACCTTGTTAAACATAACCAGAGCCTAATACTTTTTGTCAACCTTCATATATATGTATATTGATTATATAAACTTGTATGATATTACATTTATCAATTACATTTAATACATGGATAAAACAATTATCATGTCTAGAATAGCACTACCAGCAACTCTTCAAAATAGTCCCAAATTACAGTCCTTGATGTGCTTCAAGAAAGTCTCCAGGTGCACAGTTCTCTATGTAGCAGGAGTTTTCTCTCTGGGGCTTCTATGACCTTCAAAGCTTTGTAATCGCCATTCTTGTCCAGGTGTTTTTGTTACTTTTCTCTTATCCTGCAGTGTTTATTTTTAAAGAAAACTCAAAAGAAGCTTTTAGTGATGTTTCCCAGGCCCTCAAGGTTGCTTTCTGTATTTAGTTAATTTATCATAAAAGTATCTAATTAGTATATTATGAATTCAGTGAAAACTCACTCTATAAACGTTTACTTAAAATTTAGCCTGTAATCCCACACCTTTTGGAGGCCGAGGTGAGTAGATTGCCTGCGCCCACTAGTTCAAGACCCACCTGGGCAACTTGGTGAGATCTCATCTCTACAGTAAATCAAAAATTAGCTGGGCATGGTAGTGCACGCCTATAATTCCAGCTACTTGGAAGGCTGAGGCAGAAGGATCGCCGGAGCCCAGTGGGTAGAGGCTGCGGTGGCCAGAAGCGGCCTCTGCACTCCAGTCTGGGTGATGAAGTGAAACTCCAACTCAAAAAAAAAAAAAAAAAAAGAATTTTAACTATAGAATTAAGTAAAAACCTTAACAATTAATCTTTATCCTGTCTGTGAAAACAGTGTTATAAATCACCTGCATAACTCCTAGATAAGTGTTAGAACTTATAATGAATTCATATGAACTTATTATAAACTTGTGCTACTAAAAAACCTTATGTCTAAACACTAAACTACATAATTCTAAATCAAATAAGGAGTGAATATACTTAAATCATTTTTTACTCAAGTAATATCTAGTAACTTATAACCAAGTGAAAGAAAGCATTCTTGATGTGCTTCAGAGTTTAACCCTTGCATTTGTTAGAAAAGGCCAAACAGCATAGTGGGAAATGGAAAAATAAACCATGACATTCTCAGGTTAGCTGTGAGGACTTCGCATAAACATGCCATTTTCTTCTTCCACAACTGCACA
Organism: Cephalopachus bancanus; assembly: GCA_027257055.1. NCBI lineage: Eukaryota > Metazoa > Chordata > Mammalia > Primates > Tarsiidae > Cephalopachus > Cephalopachus bancanus. Next base: position 15,271,715 of record JAPVLO010000010.1, read on the forward strand.
GAATTCTTCAGCAATACCAAACAGCAAAGGTGGAAGACAGAAGGGCCTCAGCTTCCCGGGCTCACCCTGCGGCCCAGGGTCTTCGGCCCACCAGGACCCTGTCAGTCAGGTGGGCCTCCAAGGCTGGCTCCCAACAATAGGCATTATGAAAAGATATAAATAAAGACAAAAAAGTGGAGAGAATGAAGTTAAAGTGTATTTTTTTCAGTTTTCTCTTGGCTTGCTTGTTTTAATTTTCTATGTAATGAGTCAAGTTGTCATTGTTTAAAACCATTGGTTACAAGATGTTCAAGCCTCATGGTAACCACAAAATAAAACCTGTAACATAGCCACAGAACCAGAGAAAATCACTTTTATTTATTTATTTTTATTTATTTATTTTTTGAGTTGGGTCTCACTCCATTACCCAGGCTGAAGTACAGTGGCATGCTCATGACCACCCCAGCATCAACCTGCTGGGCTCCGGCAATCCTTCCGCCTCAGCTTTCCAAGTAGCCAGAACTACAGGCACGCGCTATACCACACTTGGCTAATTTTTGAATTATTGTAGAGACGAAGTCTCACAATAATTGCCTGGGCTGGTCTTGAACTCATGGACTCAGGCAATTCACTCGCCTCAACCTCCCAAAGTGCTGGGATTACAGGCTGAGCCACTGAGCCTGGCCAAAAATCACTTTTATACAAAGAAAGACAGGAAGGAAAAATGAAAGTGAAAACCAACGAAAATGACCTGAAAAAAAATAATAAAATAGCAGTAGTAAGTTTTCATTTATTAATAATAACACTTAGCCGGGCTTGGTGGCTCAGCCTGTAATCCCGCGCCTTTGGCAGGCTGAGGTGAGTGGATTGCCCAAGCCCACGGGTTCGAGACCTGCCTGGGCAGGCAAGACCTCATCTCTACAATAAAATAAAAAAATTAGCCGGACGTGGTAGCGCACGCCTGTACTTCTGGCTACTTGGAAGGCTGAGGCGGAAGGACCGCTGGAGTCCAGTAGGTCGAGGCTATGGTGGCTGGGAGCGGCCACTGCACTCCAGTCTGGGTGACAGAGTGAGACTCCAACTCAAAAATAAATAAATAAATAAATAAATAATAATAATAATAATAACACTTACTGTAAATGTTTTAAATTCTCCAATCAGAAGTTGTAGAATGGCTGAATAGATCTAAAACAATCAACAAAGTTTGGAACTAGAGAAAATATTTTCAAACTAATCAAAGGATTTATAATCTGAATATATAAAGAGCTTGTATAACTCTATAGCATAAAAACCAGTAATCCAATTTTAAAATGGAAAAAATGAAAAATATGCATTTTTCAAAAGAAGATATACAAATGGCCAACAGGTACATAAAAAATGCTCAATATCACTATGCATCAGAGAAATGCAAATCAAAACTGCAATAAGATATTATCTCATCCCAGTCAAAATGTATTTTATCCAAAAGACAAGCAATAATGAATGCTGGTGAAGATGAGGAGAGAGGGCAACATTCATACACTGCTGGAGATTATGTAAACGAATTCCACAGCTATGGAGAATATTATGAATGTTCCTCAAAATACAAGAAATAGAATTATCATATGATCCAACAATCCCATTGCTGGCTATATGTCCAAAAGAAAGGAAATCAGTAAATTATATAGATATATTCACTCCGAAGTTTATTGTAACACTGTTCAAAATAGCGAAGATATAGAAGTAACCTAAATATCCATCAAGAGAAAAATGGTACCTATACACAATGGAATATTCTTCAACTATACAAAAGAATGAAATTGTGTTACTTGCAAAACTTGGATGGAACTGAAGGACATTATATTAAATGAAATGAGCCAGGCTCAGAAAGACAAATATCACATGTCCTTACTCATATGGGAACTAAAAGAAAAAAATGTACAATGAAAATGTAGTGTATATCTATATCTATATAGATAGAGATAGCCATATATACATACACATACTTTGAAATACCATTCATCCATACAACAGAAGAAAAGAATGTCTTTTGCAGCAACTTAGATGGAATTGGAGACCATCATGCTAAGTGAAGTAACACAGGGAAAGAAAACCAAATACTACATGGTCTCAATTATAAATGGAAGCTAATCTAAGGGTCTACAAAGGCATGTAGAATGGTCCAATGGACATTGGACACTCTTAAGGGGTCAGGTGGGATGGGAGCAGGGATACAAAATCTCTTACCATGTACAATGTGCACTAGTGGGGGTGATGGGTACATTTAAAGCCCAGACTTCTTCTTCACCACTGTACAATGCATCTATGTAACCAGAAACAACCGTTTTGTCCCATAAAACTATTGATTTTTTTAAATGTGAAAAATAAATAAGGACAAAATAAAAACTAAACTCATGGGGAAAGAGAATGGAATGATGGTTGCCAGAGTCTGGAAAGAGTAGCAGGGAGACAGGGAAAAAGTGTGGTTGGTTGATGTGTACAAAAATAAGTAGAATGGATAAGATCTAGTATTCAGGGACACAAAAGGGCAACTATAACTAACAATAATTTATTGTATATCTTAAAATAATAAAATAATGGGACTGGAAAATTCCTAACACAAAAAAAGTGATGAAACTTGAAGATGGTTCATACCTCAATTACTCTGATTTGATTATTGTACAATATATGCCTGCATCAAAACATCTGATGTACCCCATAAATATATACAAATGTTATGCACCAATAATAATTAAACATAAAAATAAAAAAGATTATTATGAAATAAAATAAATTGAAACAACAAGTAATTGCAATAAACAAACAAGGAAACCTGCAAGAGAATCTTACACACTGACTTCTCTATATCTGAAATTTTATTCAACAATAAAATTAGGATTGCAAACCCGTGGGAAAACTGTAAGTTACTCAATAAATATTCTACTAATTATTCAAACCATATAGAAAATTTCAGATGGATTGAAAATTAGCATCAATTTATTTAGAGTTATCTATATGGTTTAACATACACAAATGTATATTGATTTTATGGATATATTTATTTTTTAAAGGCATATTTTTTAAGGGTATATTTATCTTTGATCAGTGAAACAATTAAAAAAATTGTTTGGGGTGAAGACTTTCGAAGTAAATGCAACACCAGAAATTACAAAAAAAATAATACATGTATCTACATAAATAATTCTCTATTATGAATGTTATTGTAGTCAACGTTGAAAGATCTTCTACAAATCAATTAAGATTTTTAAAGAGATAAACAGCCTACTCCCAGAATAAAAAATGACATAAGTCAATACATTTATAAAAGTACATATGACTTAACACAATTATTCAGGTAAATTAAAATAAAGCAACACTGAGATGCCAATATTTTTCACTCAGATATTGAAATATTAATCACAAGAAGCAAACATGCTTCTGCATTGCTAACAGTATTCTACTTTGAAACTATCTTTTTATTTTAAAATGTCACAATGTTTATTAACTTAATACATATAATTTGTTGGGTCAGGCGCAGTGGCTCAAGCCTGTAATCCCAGCACTTTGGGAAGCTGAGACAAGAGGATAGTCTCAGCTCAGGGGTTTGAGACTAGCCTGGGCAACTTGGTGAGAACTCGTCTCTACAATAAATTAGAAAAAAATAAGCTGGGCATGGTAGCATGTGCCTGTAGTTCTAGCTTCTTGGAAGGCTGAGGTGGAAGGATCACCTGAGCCCTGCAGGTTGAGGTCGAGGCTGCAGTGGCCGTGAGCATGCCAGTGCATTCCAGCCCGGGCGACAGAGTGAAACTCCAACTAAAAAAAAAAGAAAAATGAAAGAAATATGTTGGCCTAGCAATTATTGCTCGGTATCCTACAAAATTTATATTCTATATGAAAAAAGGAAAAAAGTCTTGATAAATGTAAAAATAATTGTTAAAAAAACAACTATTTTTCTATTACCAGTACGGATTAAATAAATTACAGTGTACCCATACAATTGCAGAAAGTCAAAAAATGAGGTAGATCTCTATGTACTAATGTGAAATGAATTACGAAGTATTTTGGTAAGCATAAAACCAAATGACAGAACAATATGTAGAGACGTGTATTTATGGTAAATACAATAAACTTTAAAAACATAACACTGTATGTCTTTTATTTTATAACATGTAGAAAATGATAAACATTAGGCTTTTCATTGTGATTGCCTCTGAAAATAGAAGTATTTGAGAAATATTAATAATAATGGTATTTGAAAAATGAACATTTAACTCTCTTACCTATTTTTGAGATATAATGCATTTAAATATAAAATGCAATTTTTATAAATGAAATATAGTAGAAATTTGATGAGGAATTGTGACAAAAACATAAAAAGCTACAATAAACTATATGTGTACCAAAACACAGAAAAGAGAACTTTCTAAATTTTAGAAAAAAATTTAAAAATAAAACAATAAAGGAAATATTGATAGATAGTTGAAATAAAATTAAACTAAATTAATAATTTCCAAAATCTGATAATAACAAAAACATAAAAAGCAAAGATTTAGCTAATTGTACCTGAGTTGAATCAATTATTAAAAAAGGTAACTGTCTTTAAAATGTAGAATTTGTACAAAAGAATGAGACAATATTAGGAATCCAACTGGGAAGTAAACAAAAAGAATAAAGACACATCACATGAGAAATGTGAGTGGCTATAAAGCTAGTCAAATGTAAAATATGCAAATTTATACAATGGAAATTATTTCAGAGAGAGAGAGAGGAAGATCTGGACCCATTCACCCTTCCACAAATATCACCAGGAAAGCCAGTGTCAAACAAACAAGCTGAATGTATTGATATTGTTGCCTGGTAAGAGAAAGAACTAAGACCAGAGTTCCAAATAACATCTTGTAGAGTTTAAAAGTTCTGTTTTGTATTTTGTTGCTTTCCATAGAGATAAGGATAAAGTTGGAACTTGAGTGATTTGGGGAAATAAATTTCGGAAGGAAAAGCAGGACCCAAAACAGATTAGGGTGAGACAGGCCAGACTTCCAATTGTTGGGCTTTTCAATCCAACAAGGTATGATGCTGTTGGATGGATAACTTGTGCTGAGATCTCTCTGGAAGGGGTTGGTTAGGAGGTGCTGTGTCAGATACTTTTGATAGTCTATCCTAATCCCTGAGTCCACCTGAGTTTTCAACATCAAATGTTTGCCTTTGCCTATTCCACCTGTAAACTTTCTAGTCTACTAGGACAAACTTCACCAAGGGATGATGGGAGCCCCAGCCTCCAGCCTCCAGGGTACAATTTGGAGCCATTTTCTGCACAGTTTCTTAGTGTTTTATGGAACTATCTCAAGATGTGCTCATCAAGATATGAACACAGCCTCTCGACCATTCCTGGGTTTTATCCTACCCTCCATAACTTCATGGTCTCTATTCTGTTCATTGTACTTCATTATTTTTTCTTGAATAATGATATCTCCCTATTCTCTCCAGACAAGTTACTTCACTCTAGATCTCAATTTTTGCATTTTTAAAATGCAGATAAATATAATGCTTGTAGCAAAGAGTCACTGTCAGGGTTAAATTAGTTGGAGTAAAATGCACAGATGTGTGCCTAATATTAATAATAATAATAACCATTATTTTACTGCCATTATTTTAATTATTATGATTATCATTACTAAAATTTTCTGCATACATCTTGCCTCTAAGAAAAAATTCCCCTTTTCCTCAGCCAAAAATCAGTCTTTACTCACCATTTACCTGTACCTAGACCACTTATGTACCTGACTTGTATCCACATCTTTAAAATAAAACATGTCTTTAAAATTTTTCTTTAAAAAAGACATTTAATCTCAAACTAACTTTCATTTTCTCAATACACTTTTTGAAAAATAACATACAGAATAAAAAAACCCATAGCATATAATAAGCACACAGTTTGATAAATTATCCCAAAATACACGTAACTGTGAACATAATACTAAGACCAAGAATCAGAGTATTGCCAACAACCCTGGGATCTTCCTATGCCATCTACAGTAACAACCTCCTTCAAAGGTAAGCACCATTCTCACTTTCTAAAGGAAAGATCAGTTTTGTTTGTGTCGGCTTAAGAATCGTGAGGTTTGGTCATTGCCTTGCTAGAGTCTGTTGTGGCCATGTGCTCTTTGAGCTATGGCAATCGCCATGCTTCCTAGCTTTGCTCCCCTCCCCCACCTCGGGGAGGTGCATCTTCTCTCTCCCTTCTCTTTCTCTCTCTAATTTACTTTTAAGTATATATTTTTAAATCTAAAAAAAAATGAGGTTTATAAATTCAGAGAGGAGGGCTTTATTTTTTTATAAAGACTTGCAGCCTGCTTGTTGGATATCAGCAGATTGGGAAGCATAGCCTTCAGGAAAGACTGGAAACAAACAATTCCAGGGAACAAAGAATGAGACAGGAAATAATGCTGATTGGATTGCCTAAGTATATACACTTACCAGAGTAGAGGAGGAAGTGTTTATATTCTCAAAGGGAAGGCACACACATGCACGGTAAGCTAACATGTACATTATATGCATCCCATTTGCACTTTGACATGGAGATTTAACATTTAAAGGTATCCCAGTTAGGCCCTAGACACCAAAAGATCAAGCAGAGTTCGTGAGGACATTCAGCGCACAGCCTCAATAGCTTGGCCAGAACCACTCCAGGGTTGGTGGTCTTTTATCAGAAAGGAAGGCTGTTTAGGTGCTGTATCAAAAGGGAAGGGCCGGGTCAGGTGATGGGTTGAAATCAGCAGTGGATCAAGTCTTTTGAAAAGACTTGTCTCTGTTTAATCCTTAGAAAAGAAAGCCTAACGGTGGTCAGCCAAGAAGAGGGTATAACCAGACGTGTCCAACCTCCAATCCCTTCACGACTTGGGAGTCAGTTTCTTAAGGTTTCTTTGAGGTCTCCTTGGCTAAGAGAGGATTTGTTCAGTCAGTTGAGGAGGCTTAGCATTTCATTTTAATAAAAATAAAAGCTTATCTGGTTTAAATGTCATTTTAATTAAATCATTGCTATACAAGCCATTTTTTTTTTTGGTATCTGGCTTCTTTCATTCAATAGTATATTGGTTTTCTAAAGATATTACTATCTTGTACCACAAAAATTACAGAAGCTTCTAAAGTACTAGAGGGTCAAGACAGAGACTTGACTTTACTTGGATCCCTTCAGGCACTCAATGTATATCATATCTAGAGAGATGCTCAGTAAATTCTTCTGGGATGAATGATTTGACTCCTTGCTTCTCAAAACAATAATTCCTCTAACAAATATGTTTCAAAAGCTTCCTTCATAACCACAGGATAGAAGGGAACTATTCTTCATTGTTTCCTTTTGTAAACTACCCCTTACCCACCTTCCCCAGATCTCCTCCGTTCTTTACAAAGATTCCTACATGTCAATGTATATTTAAAATAGAGATTTATAAAAGAAAAAAATAAATAAAGACATATTCAAAACTGTGTACTAAACAGAGACAACCCAGCATGTAACTACTGGTATCACGCTCTTCTTCAGTTGTGTGTGTATATATATATTAATCTTTCTCTCTTTTTTTGAGTTGGAATCTCACTCTGTTGCCCAGGCTGGAGAGCAGTGGCAAACTCAAAGCCACCCCAGCTTCGACCTGCTGGCCTCCAACGATCCTTCCGCCTCAGACTTCCAAGAAACCGAAACTACAGGTGTGCATGACCACACCCAGCTAATTTTTTAAGTATTGTGGAGACGAGGTCTCACCAAGTTGCCTGGGCGGATCTCGAACCTGCGGGCTCAGGCAATCCACTTGTCTCAGCCTCCTAAAGAGCTGGGTTTACAGGCTGAGCCACCGAGCCCAGCCTTCAGTTCTATATAATGGTAACTTAGTCATAGATATTTTTATACTTTATGTGGACTAACTTTGAGGTATCATTGAATCACCTTTTGTGTCATCTGTTTTTTTCTGTTACTAGAACAAATATGTAGATTATGTTCTTTATATCCACACCATTCATCATATTGAATTGAAACTTCCAGTTGGTTGATCAAGGGATATAGGGCAATTGATGTTCTAAAAAAAACAAGGCTATTCCTTATAGATGATTATATTTTTCGTTTTAAAATCATATTTAAGAAAGGATAAATGGTTTAGATGAGAAAAAGCGTGGTCAGCATATTTGTTCTAGTAACAGGAAAAAACAGATGACACAGAAAGAATAATTCAATGATAACCTCAGAGTTAATCCACATAGATTATAAAAATATCTGCAGCCAACTTACAACTAATACAGAAATGAAGGTGAACATGAGACCAGTAGGTACATGCGGGGTGGTTTCTATTTAGTAGGCAGTTTGGGAATGTAAGCTAGTTCAACCTCAATGGAAAGCAATGTGGCAATTCCTAAAAGAACAAAAAACGGACCTTCCATATGATTCAGCAGTCTCTCTTCTGGGAATATACCTGAAGGAGCATAAATTGCTCTACCAGAAAAGACACCTGCATGTGCATGTTTATTGCCACACTATTCACAATATCAAAAACATGGAACCAACCCTGCCACCCATTGAAAGTGGACTGGATTTAAAAAATGTGGTAGATCTCCATGATGGCATATTACATAGCCATAAAGAAGAACAAAGTCGTGGCCTTCGCAGCAACTTGGATGCAGCTGAATCCCCCATACTAAATGGTTTTCTTTCTTAGAAACAAAGAACTGAGTACCTTATGTTCTCACTCCTAAGTAGGCCATGATCCACTAGTCACATCAGCACGAGGGTGGGATTGGCAGCTGCGGGGCACTGCTGGGGAGGAAGGAGGGAGGCAGGTGTGTTGCACTTGAAAACACAAAGGGAAACTCATGATTTTGCTCTTTTTTAATGGCTGCGTAGTATTCCATCGTGTATATGTACCACATTTTTAAAATCCAGTCCTCTTTTGATGGGCAGCATGGTTGCTTCCAGGTTCTTGCTATTGTGAACAATGCTGCCATAAACATACGTGTGCAGGTATCTTTTTGATAGAGTGATTTGAGTTCTTCAGGGTATATTCCCAGTAGGGGGATTGCGGGGTCATATGGGAGGTTGATATTTAGAGCTTTTAGGAATCGCCACACTGTTTTCCACAGAGGTTGCACTAGTTTACACTCCCACCAACAGTGTAGAAGTGTTCCCTTTTCGCCACACACTCTTGCAGCAACCTGGATGGAACTAGAGTCTATAATACTGAGTGACCTCTCACAGAAACAAAGATTCGCCGGGCTCGGCGGCTCAGCCTGCAATCCCGCGCCTTTGGGAGGCTGAGGTGAGTGGGTTGCCTGAGCCCACTGGTTCGAGACCCACCTGGGCAGCAAGACCTCATCTCTACAATAAATCAAAAAAATAGGCCGGGCGTTCTAACGCATGCCTGTAATTCCGGCTACTTGGAAGGCTGAGGCGGAAGGATCACCGGAGCCCAGCAGGTCGAGGCTGCGGTGGCCGGGAGCAGCCACTACACTCGTCTGGGCAACAGAGTGAGTCTCAAAACAAACAAACAAACAAACAAAAACCACAAAGAAACAAAGATCCGAGTATTGCATGTTCTCACTCATATAGTGGACCTTGAAAATCCAATGTAATACTGTAAGAAAATGACTGACAGTAGTGGGAAACTATGGGGGGTGGGAGGGAGATGGGATTAACAGTAGTAAATATCTGTCTGTGGACGGGGAAACACCTCTTGTCAACAAGGGTGCCTGAACAAAACGAATTTGTATACCTAACCCTTAACTGTACCCCACAATATCATAATAAAAAACATTGATTATAAAAAAAATAGAAAAAAGAAAATACCAAGGGGACCCGGTCCACTGCTAGAGGGAGTGAGAGCCATCTCGAAACCCAAACTTCACCTGCATGCAGCCTACTTGTGTTGTAAATCCTCACTTGTACCCCACAACTCTATAATAAATAAATAAATTTTAAAATAATGATATTAAAATTTATTCCAATTTGAATTTATGGACTTGATATATTTCTAAAGAAGTTTTAAATCCGTTGCTTCTTAAAATGCTTTTTAAAAGTACTTATAGGGCGGGTGCAGTGATTCAGACCTGTAATCCCAACACTTTGGGAGGCTGAGGCGAGAGGACTGACTGAGCCCAGGGGTTCGAGACCAGCCTGGGCAACTTGGTGAGACCTCGTTTAAAAAAATTATCTGGGTGTGGCGGCACGTGTGTGTAGTTTCAGCTACTTGGAAGGCTGAGGCAGAAGGATCGCCTGAACCCAGCAGGTTGAAGCTGTAGTGGCAGTGAACATACCACGGAACTCCAGCCTGGGCAACAGAGAGAGACTCTGACAAAAAAAAAAAAAAAGTGCTTATGGAGCATTAGAAAGGAAAATCAGAAAGAGTCAATGATAGGAGAAAATAAACTAGAGAAAACAGGCTATATATGTTTTAAAGAAGATGGAAATTAAAACCATGTGGCTGAGGGACAATTACTTCTTTTCATTCCTTTTTGCTCAAAGAAAAGATAGAAATGTTTGAAGTAAACAGAAAACATCTTAGTTTGCTGGGAACATAACAAATGCACGACCCACAAGTCTGTTACAGCACAGATGAAGTTAGTTCAAAGTGACAGAGGAGAAAAAGCACCATTAAGATTTCATAACTCTGCTACCAAACTCACATTCCAAACACCTGGTGAACTTGCATATCTGAGAAAAGGTAAAAAGACCTTCTAAAAAAGGAAACTGAAAAACTTCTGATTGCCCACAGGTGTAACAACCGTACTATAAAAAACATGTAATTTGTTAAGTGCACAGAGTTCTCAGAGATTAGGCCTTCATTGCTTAAATCATTTGGAATGTTTCAGGAGCTCAATAAGTTACTCAGGAAGTTGAGGGAAAAAAAAGTTCTTTTTTGAGTGATCTTTACTGATTCTTTTAGCACTATCTTGAAAATCATATGAAACTTGAGTTTTGGGATAACACAGTAGACAATGTTCTATCTTTTGTTTATAAAAGAGGAACAAGAAAAATATTTTTAAGATGAGAAAAAATATGTATATGCATAATGTCTATTTATATACAAACCATACTAAAGAAGGCAAAATGTTAATGGTTATTTTATTAATGAGAAAAAAGTTTTTCATTTTGTTTGTTTTGTTTTGTTCATTCTGCAATAATTAACAACATTTATTCTGCAATAATTAACAACATTGGTATTATCTTCTGAGAGTTATCCATATGAGTGAAGCTTTTCCACATTTATGTTGAGCCTGAAATTCAAGATAATTATTTCTCATGTCTAATGTATTTACATTTTTATCTATATAAGGGGTAACTGATACTATGCTCCTTGGGACAGCTTTGAAATGCACATAGATCTGAATTTTAAGTAGCTGGAGTTCTAACAACTTATTTTCTCCCCAAATCAATATTTCAAAAACAAGGAAAATAACTTATCTTCTCTTTAAATATTGACTGCTTGTTTGAATGTCAAGTATAGTGAACTTTCTATCTGTCAAGTCATTTCTAGTCAGATGCTTGTAAAAATTTACTCTGGTTCCAAATTATTCATTTTCACTATCGCCTTCCATGTCTTATTTCTCCTACCTTTATGTGTTTGAAAACACTTAGGAAAGTTTTTACTTTTTAGACAGAGAAAGTAACTAAAAAAAAATTACTAAACAATTTTAATATCACCTTTGAAGACTCTAATAAGGAATGCAAAATGCAGATCTAACTTGTTTTTCAAATTCTTTCTATAGTGTAGAGTTCATTTTTAAGTGGGAGTCATCACCCCTGAATTAATTCACTTAGAGATCTCAAAAAATGGTACAATAAACAGTGTGTTAGGAATCTTAACTCATGGTAACTATGCTTTTCACTCTGAAATTAGAGAGTTATAGAATACATTTGAGTTTGAATAGAAGGAATGTTCTCATGCAACACTGGTTGTGGCTTTGCGTTATGACTTGTTATAATAAAGCAGTGAAACTTTTGTTTTGCATGATTTTTATTGTATTGTAAGAATAAGAAAATAATCTCGGGTTAAACATTTGAACTTGGAGTTTAAATCGAGTGTTAAAACTCATTCAAGTTAACAATGATATGTGTGTGTGTTTGTTATGAATTGTAATAGCATTTCACATATTATATTCCTGGATTATCCTAATTCAGGTGAATATCTTTTTTTCTTTACCACATACATTGCTGAATATATTCACATACATGAGAACAGTCATGAAGTCAACCTGTCTGTTTTTGTGCCTTATCAAGATGGTCAGATCTGTTTTAAGATTTGTGTAACCTGAGTTGTCTGAGTGTGGTTGATTATGGAAGTGGAGATTGGAATAATCTAGCATATATTAACAGAAATCCAGCAGGCACCAAATAGAAATATTCAGCATTATGAAATCATCTTATTTTCACTATTACTGTATTTACTGTTCCAGATTCTAATGCAATAGTTAGCCATGCAAAATTTTCTTAATTACTTAAAAAGTCTGAGAAACCACAATTTTTAACTGTGATCCAAAGTACCTACCTCACAGGAGTTTGTGAGGATTAAACATAAACAGCTTATTACACAATAGTTTCTTATCCTGACTGTTTTATCATAGTGTTTAACAATCTCTGGAATCATCTGGGGAACAATGTTTATAGCAAGCTATGATGCTGGAAGAAAGGTGTCATCATGTACATAGTCTGTATCTTCATAAAGCCAAGCATATTTTTCGCATGTCATAGATACTTGAAAGCATTTGTGCCAGCAGATAATAGGACAAAAATTGCCTGGTGGCCACTAGATTCTAGTGCTAGAGTTCGAAACCTTATACTTTCTAAGGAAGAGTTCATGTTGGCACGAATCTGGACATTATGATTCAAGGAATAAACACTAATATGTTTTAATATCTACTCTTTTTTTACTTGCCAAAGTTCAGGAAATGTTATTGATTAATGATCTAGTTGAGAGAAATAGATATGTCAACAAAAAGGTGTAAATATCCACACACAATTTTACACTAGTTAAGTTTTTTTCCTCCCTCCCTCACTCCTTACCTTTCTCCTTCCTTCCTTCCTTTGTTCCTTCCTTCCATCATCTTCCTTCCCTTTCTTTTCTTTTCTTCCTATTTGTGATTATATATATTATTTTATTTTTAAAAATTTATTTAAAAGATGTAGGGTACAAGTCAGGATTAGGTACATAAGTGGTCTACGTACAGGTGAAGTTTGAGTCTCCTGTTGGACTTCACGTTACCTGGATTAGGATCAGGCACCTTTATTGATGTTATGTGTTCCCCCACCCTGGCAATGCCCCACTAGTGCCAATCTCTTTCATGTAGTATTCTGACAAAAGTTCAGGGTCCACTTATGAGTGAGAACATGTGGTACTCGGTTTTTTCTTTCTGTGATAGATCACTGAGTATGATGCACTATAAATCCATCCAGGTTGCTGCAAAGTCCATAATTTTGTCCTTCTTTACGACTGCATGACATTTCATCATGTAAACATACCACTTTTTTTAATGTACAGTCCACTTTCGATGGGCAGCATGGTTGGTTCCATGTTTTTGCTGTTGTGACTAGTACCGCAATAAACATGCAGGCGTAGGTATCTTTTTTGTAGAATGATGTGAATTCCTCTGGGTATATTCCCAGAAGAGTGATTGCTGGGTTGTATAGAAGGCCAACTTCTAGATCTTTTAGAATTCCACACACACACACACACACACACACACACACACACACACACACACACACAACAAAACATGGAAAGCATTTTCAAATAGCCTCTTTCTAAGTGAGATTTACCTAAGGTATGGAAATGTCAAGTGTCTCACCTGAGAGTTGGTAATGTTTACTAGGGCCCTTCTTTATTGTTGAGCCCTGAATTCCAGGTGGTTGTCTTTCTGGGAGTATGAGTTGTTAAAACAAAACAAAATAAACAGACAACGCAGTCTAGTTTCTTTGGCCTATTAGTAAGTGGTTTCTGCTTGGTTTTATGCTATTGTCCTCTACATACACAGCATTTGATCAATGCCTGGAGGGATAGCTACGCCAGAAAGTCAGAGAGACGTGAAGTCAGGCTCACTTCTCTTTGACTTCTTTTTCTCCAGGGATACTGGTCCTTCAAGTCTTCCCTTCCTGGATGCTTTTGGTGTTGTTCCAATGAACCCCTTTTAGAAAATCTAGCTTTCATAGCTATTCTCAGTTGGAGACTTAGTTTGATGCAAGGTATTCCAAGTTGCCTGCAACAATCAGCTGAAGATATGTTTTGTTTTGTTTTGTTTTTAAAACATACAAATTTGTAGATCAGGGGAGAGCAGTTAAAAATGAGCTTACTGGTGAGACTTTTATTTATTAGGGCCAATGACAAGTTAGAAGTAGTCATTCTCTTATTGTTCTAAACTCTGGAATCATACTTTAGCATTTGCTAACCAAGTTTTCCTATAAAATGAATCTATGTTTTTAACACTCCAGAATTTTTAGAAAAGGTTCTGGATACTTGAGAAGAGACCTATCCTTCACCCCTGCTATGAACCAAATTGTGTCCTCCCCAAAACCCATATGTTGAAGCCTGAACCCTCAATAGGATAGTATTTGGAGGTGAGTCCTTTGGGAAGTTGTTAGGCTTAGATGATGTCATGAGGTTGGGACACTCCTGGTGAAAGTCATGACTTTATTTGAAGAGGAAGAGATTGTGCTTTCTCTGTCATTCAAGCCAAAAGGTGGGCCTCTGACAGACAGAGAGAGAGTCTTCACCAAGAACCTACAAGGCTACAACCTTGATTGTGGGCTACTCAGCCTCTAGAATTGTGAGAAGGAATGTCTGCCACTTAAGCTATTGGCCTTATAGTGCTTCAGTTTTTCTCTCTAGAGAGCCTGATCTTTCAGGGTCTCTAGAACACTTGTGTTATAGACACTTACCTTCTTGTGAATTGACATTCCTTAAAAAAGAATACACTTATATCAATGTTCTGGGACCCATCATTCATTATCCTTACTTTTATAAAGATATCCATTTTTTTCTTAAGTACCTAGATTTTTATATTGATTACTTACTTTTTACCAAGTCCCTGGCAGCAGGCTCTAATTTTAATAATGTTTCTATAAGAGAGAGGTTTAATGTATTTCACAGCAATTTGCTTCAAAAGCTAATTCTTGAAAAACTATTGAATCCACCAGTCATGGTGGCTCATTCCTGTAATTCCAGCACTTTGGGAGGTGAAGGTAAGAGGATCACCTGAGCCCAGGGGTTGGAGACCAGCATGGGCAACATGGAGACCTCGTCACTACAATTAAAAAAAAAAATTAGCTGGGTGTGGTGGCACACTCCTGTGGTTCCAGCTACTTGGAAGGCTGAAGTGGAAAGATCTCCTGAGTCCAGCAGGTTGAAGCTGAGGTGGCTGTGGACATGCCATTGCACTCCAGCCTGGATGACAGAGTAAGACGCTGATCCAAAAAAAAAGAGAGAAAATGTTATCTTATGTAAGGGAGAGGAAGTAGAGTGAATCATCATCAAAATCACCTGAAAAAAAAAGAAGAAAAACTATTGAAATTAAAAGGAACTTTTTACATATTTTAATCAATAAAAATAATTTTCATCATATCTACTCAAACATGAAAATATGTCAAAATATATAAAAAACTAGATAGATGAATCACATGTAAGCATATTACATATGTAAACATAAAATGTATCACACATATGTATGTATATGTATATTATATACACACAAACAAAACATTATAGCATACCAACAGTCTCATCCATATATTGCTTATTCACTCTGTAAAAAATATTTTGTACCTTTTTCTGGAAATCTGTTAGAATCTTATTTCATAGAAGCCACAACGACACATGAACACACCTAAGAGCCAGCCCATTCTTTTTTGCCGGGGGGGTCAGAGTCTGGACTCAGGCAATCCTTCCACCTCAGCCTTCCAAGTAGCCCAAACTACAGGCATGCGCAACCACATCCGGCTAACTTTTTTGATTTATTGTAGAGATGAGGTCTCACCAAGATGCCCAGGCTGGACTCGAACCCCTAGGCTCAGGCAATCCTCTCACCTCGGCCTCCCAAAGTGCTGCGATTATAGGTGTGAGCCACTGCGCCCAGCAGCCCAGTATTCTTTTTCTTTTTTTTTTTTGAATTGTAGTCTTACTCTTGTCACCCAGGCTGGAGTGCAGTGGCACACTCATGGCCACTGCAGCCTTGACCTGCTGGGCTTAGGCAATCTTTCTGCCTCAGCCTTCCAAGTAGCTGGAACTACAGATGCATGTCACCACGGCCGGCTAGCATTTTTGTGATTTATTGCAGAGACGTGGTCTCACCGAGTTGCCCAGGTAGATCTCGAACCCCCGGGCTTAGGCAATCCTCTTCCCTGGGCCTCCCAAAATGCTGGGGTTACAGGCTGAGCCACCACGCCCAACCAGCCCATTCTTAAACACCGTTTTCCAAATCTACGTACATGTGACTAGAATGCTAAAGTGAGATAATGTGTCTGTTAAGTGTTTATTTAAACTGTACTAATTAAAGCCTGTGAACTCAGATCAACCCATTCTCTATATCTAGACTTTTCTGAATCCACGAGTAGATGTGACCATTCCTTTCTTTATATTTTTCTTGGGGCCCTTATCTAAGGTTCTCTTGTTTTAGACACGTAACCATCTTATTCAGTTACTTGACTATAAAGTTCCAGAGCACCAGCTCCTAAGACAACAACATTTAAGATATATTCATCTTTTAATTTCCTACAGTAAGCAGTATAATTGCTTGCACATTATAGATGCACTATGTGAAATTAAATATGGATTTTGTTTGGATAGTATGCTAGAGAGAAGCAAAAGTATTAATTTCAATAAAAAATTAGTGGGAACATATGACCTCTTCTACTTATTTGTCTTATCCTTTTCATTGGGCAATTTAACAGCAAAAAATTTTATGATCATACAACAAAATATAACAGTGAATTTATTATTGAAAACAAATCAGTTCAGACTATGCTATTAAAAACTTTAAACTTTCGAACTGAAATAACTCTGAAATCCACTGGTAAGCAATATTATTTTGTTTTATGGCACACAGCATAGCATTGTATGAAATATCACAAACTCCTACATATTTTTCTGACAGCTGGGTTATGGTCACTGTGGGGACCATAATTTCAAGTTCACAATATATATTTAACTGTTCAACATGTATACTGCTCTGAGGTAGGATTTTGTACATAATTATCTTATTTTTTGTTTCATTTAAAGAATATGGCTACAGTTCAGAAACAAAATATGTTTCATACAGATGGGGATACATTTTCCACAGGTGTATTTCGGCTATTTGTTTTATGATGAATATAAGCAGAACCTTCACTAATTATTCAGAGGTGTTCTGAGGGCTTGGTTTACTTCTCATTTTTCTATTGATTTGCTATATAGCATCAAGTAAGTGCCTTACCTGCTCTTAGAAAACATTCTGTCATTACAAAGTAATGATGACATTGCCGGTTTTAAAAATGAAATAAAAAGAAAGTATGTTTGAGGTTTCTTTGTTAATAGAGAATTGTTAGAGAATTATTTATCCAGAGCCAGATTTAGATACCAAAGTTTGGTGGTAAAGTTAATTTAAGGAAAGGTATACATTATTTATCATTTTCTTATCTCCTGTCTCCTGCCCCATTCTCACTCATTGCATAATGTCTTCATATATTCATTCTCATCTAAGGTAAGAATGGTTACTGATAGTTTAAAACACTATCCATGAAGGGAAAAGTTTATTTTCATAAAGATCAATGTTTTTACACTAAATTTATTCATTAAGCTAAAGAGATGGATTGCTTCTACTTGCAAAAACTTGATCATTTGTTTCAAAGTGCAAATATGCATGTGTTGAAGTTTGTTAACTAAGTACCTTTGAAGTTAAATATCCAACATTTGTTTCTTTAGAAATTATTATAGGGAAAGAATGGTGCAATACCCAGCAGAAATAATAGTGAATAAAGCAGACTAAATTTTTGTCCTCATAGGGTTTATAGTCTGAGATTAGTAAAGAGAATAAATTCATCCAGAAACCAAAATTAATCAAATAATCAACAATAAACATACTTTTTGTGTATCTATTGGCAACTGATCTAAATAATGTGATTACCAATGTAGGGTGATATAGTTCATATAAACAGAGGGCCTAATCTGGTGGGACAAGGAGTGCATCCTTAGAGTGCCACATCAAGGTGTAGTTCCTCACTGGTATTTAACAACAAGGCCAATTTTACTCATACGGCACTAAATTAAATTACTTGAAATTATCATGTCAATAAAATGAGAAAAGAAATTGTCATTAAGTCAAATTAAAGCAATATGCAAATACTTCATTCCCAGAATAGTTATTAGAGGTTATTAATAATCTTTTATTATTATAATAAACCAGGTAACATACTTACTTAGAAATCCTTTTTTTGAGGGGGTTTATTTTGTTCTCCTTTTTGTTGCTGTTTAAATATATTAAGCTTTGGTTAGTTCACTTAATATTCACTCATGAGTAACTGGAAAAAGTGTTTTGAAAAAGATGATCCTAGTCACTTGGAGATTAGACATATTCCCTTGAAAAATGGAGATCAGTAGAAAGGCATCTTCATTGGGCAGGCAAATAACAGTTTCAAAGATTTTATGGTCTTCTGTAAAATGTAAGAGTAGAGTCTAGACTGATATTTCCTATAGTGTGAAACATAACAGATTATAAAACAGAATAGCCAGATAAATTTGAGAAGACACATTGATTCTACACCCGACTCTCCAAACCACCCTGTATGGAGATTCACAATAAAGCAAATATGTATTAAGGCATCTGAATATATCAAAGTCACTGGACATGTCTGTGGTAGATAAACATTTTTAATTTTCTTTACTTTTTTTTTTTTAACAAAGCTAATGAACAACTAGTGTAATGGCTGTCAAATACTACAAATAGTTATATTAGTTCCTGAATAAATATTCATATTCAGCATAATTATTTTATTTTTTGTAGTGTGATTTTAGTATATTGACTTAGTCTGGTCATATCAGTTGACAGATAAGAATTACATGATTCTGAGAAGTGAAATAATTTCCCTAAATATACATATTAATGGTATAGCCACTATTAGAAACAATGCCTACACTCCTATACTCTCATGCTTTCCCTTGTACCATTTTAACACAGATTATTAATATATTTTTCCCTTAAAGTATTTAGTAGATACTAAGTTTTAGTGGAATATTCATCTAATCTGAATTGAACAAATAAGCTCATATCGGCATGTAATACATATCAATGAAATAATTGCTATTCTTTCATGTAAATAAGTTTGTATATCACTATTGCATATACACATACATGAGCTGATCATTTGGATGTCTAATTTCTCATTTCATCTATTGGAGAAAAAAGAGTCAAATGGATCATTCCTTTTTCACTGAGGCTACAAGACAAGTTGTGGAACATTAATGGACTTTCACTGCATTTCTGTGATTCTGGCTTTCTGAATGCTTTTAGGACCTTATAAACATACTTTGCAATGTAACTGGTTCCCAAGTTGCTCATAAATGTTCATACTATAAAAGAACACTCAGTCACACTCAAAAACATTAATTTTAGGCCGGACTTGGTGGCTCAAGCTATCATCCCAGCACTTGGGGGGTCAAGGCTAGTGAATTGCTTGAGCCTGCAGATTCGAGACCAGACTGGACAACTTGGCGAGACCTCGTCTCTAAAATATATAAAAAATTAGCCGGGTGTGGGAGTGCATGCCTGTAGTTCTAGCTACTTGGAAGGTTGAGGCAAAAGGATTGCTGGAGCCCAGCATGTCAACACTGGGGTGGCCATGAGTGTGACACTGCACTCCAGCCTGGGCGACAGAGTGAGACTCCAATTCAAACAAACAAACAAATAACATTAATTGTGATATGGCCATTTTGTATTAGTACAAGGAACATGTATATAATCTCTTGTGAGTGGCCACTTCTTACTGTCTTAATTGGGCAGGAACATTTAAAAGAACAAGATGGTAGATACAATGAAAACAACAATGAAGCTGAATATTCTACTAAGTAGATTTTCAAGACAGTGATGTGTCTCACTAACATAATCGTCAATTTAAAAAATTAATAAAATTGAAATAATTGCACACCATATCTTCTTGAAAAATGATCTGCTATATTGTTATAGAACAGAAAAAGTTTCTGCCCAAGCTAGGGAGAAATTATTGGGCAGATGGAGAAAATTGCAGCTGTTTTCTTTCTTTTAGTGTTGGAAGGCAGTTTAGTTACCACCACCACCAACAAAAACAACAGCAAAAACAAAATCACATGCAACACACACACAGACTCACACACAAAGAAGCCTCACTTAAGAGCAGGAACTCGAACGTGCCGAAAAGAAAAAAGCAAACAGTCCCATCACAAAGTGGGCAAAAGATAGGAATAGACACTTCTCAAAAGAAGACACATGAGCACCCAACAAATACATGAAAAAACGCTCAGCCTCACTAGTCATCAAAGAAATGCAAATTAAAACCACACTGAGATACCCCCTAACTCCAGTCAGGATGACCATCATCAATAACTCAAAAACAACAGATGCTGGAGAGGATGGAGGGAAAAGGGAATACTTCCGCACTACTGGTAGGAGTGTAAACTCGTACAGCCTCTGTGGAAAACAGTGTGGTGATCTCTAAAAGTTCTAAAAATCGCCCTTCCATATGACCCCGCAATCCCCCTACTGGGAATATACCCAGAGCAACTCAAATCACTCTATGAAAAAAATACCTGCACACCCATGTTTATTGCAGCATTGTTCACAGTAGCAAAAACATGGAACCAACTGTGTTGCCCATCGAAAGAGGACTGGATTTAAAAAGAGGAGTATATGGTCCCATGTTGCTCATTTTCTCTATATTCGTGTTTCTTTGAACTAATCGTTCATGGTCTCTGACATCAAGTCAATAGTCAATTGATTTATTCTACCATAACAAAATTGACTTTGAAAAATTAGGTTTACTTAGAACTTTCTGAATAATATTAATTTGAATAATATTAATGTATATCCTGTCTTTAAGAACACGATGACCTTCTTAACGGCCTTTCTTCCCCTCTTTATTTTACCTGCCTTCTCTGTCAGGTTCACCTTTTCATCACGTTGCCTCCTGAATTGAAATAATGATCGACTCCAGCTTGGGATTGGCTGGGAGTCTGGAGAAGGTCCCTAACGTGAGGAAAGGGTAAATTAGAGAACCCACTCCCATCCCCCCCCCGGATATTGTTATATCCTTTTGCTAAGTTAATTCCTTGATCTTGGGTCAGGTGCGGTGGCTCATCTGTAATCCTGGCACTTTGGGAGGCCAAGGCGAAAGGATTGCCTGAGCCCAGAGATTTGAGACCAATCTGGACAACTTGGTGAGACCTCGTCTCTACAATAAAAATAAAATAAGCCAGGCATGATAGCGCATGCCTTTAGGTCCAGTAACTTGGAAGGCTGAGGTGGAAGGATCGTCTGAGCCCAGGAGGTCAAGGCTGCGGTACGTGAGTATGCCACTCTACTACAGCCTGGGCGACAGGGTGGGACTCCAACTGAAAAAAAAAAAGTTGATCTCATGGAGGTGGAGAGCAGAATGATAGATACTAGAGGTTGGAAAAGTTATGTGGGTTAGGGGGACAGGGGAATGAGGAAGTGTTGGTCAATGGGTACAAACATACAGAGAGGAGTCATAAATTCTAGTGTTTGATAGTAGAGTAGGGTGACCATAGGTTGAAACAATGTATTGTATACTTAAAGTAGAGAGAAGAAAGCATTGGAATGCTCTCAACATATAGAAATAATAAATAATCAAATTTATGGATATCCTCAATATCCAGACTTGATCATTACACATTCTATGCCTGTAGAAAAAATATAACGTGTTCCCCATAAATATGTAAAATCTTGTGCATCAATTTAAAAAATTACTACTGGCTCCTAGTTACTTATCACACCAGCCCCAAATTCTGCCTGGTTTTCAAGACTTTCCACATCTATCCTCTGTGTTGTCAGTCTGTATCTTGCTTTGCTCACTGATGCATCCACTTGCATTCAGTCAGGCTGATCATCTCACATTCTCAGCCGGAAATTCAACTTATTTCCCCCTTTTTCCTCCATGTTCATGCTATTCAGGTTCATTCATTTAGGGGAAGAATAGTTCCTTCCCCAATTGTTTATTTAATTTTACTCATTATTCCAGATTTTGTAATTCTGAAACTGCCTCTGATCATTCTGACATTTATTCATCTTATCCTGTATAATATTCTACAGCATGTTGGCCTGTCAGTATAAATCACTCTTTAAGAATATGCTTTTAACTTGGTTAATTATTTTATGTGTATTGTTTTTATCTCTTCAGCCTGATTTGCATACTTTTAGAGACTGGGTGCATGTCTTATACTGCCTTTTTTTCCACACACTTCTGTGACATCTAGCACAATGATGAAAAAAATGATGTGTGCTCAAAAATTGTTGTTGATTGATTGATTGAAATAATTGCATACTATCAGGTTGTTTTTGTCATTAGCTGACAGGATCAAGTTTTAGAGATCCAGTTAAATGCCTGGCTATCAACTTACCAGGAGCTGATACAGATGGAAGCCATCACCCTGAGAGTTAGGAAACTCATTAACTTGAAAGAGACTACCACACATTAAAAAACTTCTCTTTATGGATTTTGATGAACTGCATTAAGTTTGATTTATTCTTTTGTATTCAAACTATATTTATGATGTATCTAGAAATAGCATTACTTTTTAGATATATTAAAAAATTGTCACTCACTTTCCTAAAGTTGTCATCTTAGTTTACTATTAAGGAGTTTTTCAAAAAAAAATCACATGACTTCACCCAAAACCATGTTTTACATAATGCAGGAGCAGTAGAATGATTTTTAGGAAAACTAAAAAATAGCTTACTGAGACAATGATATTTCTTATTAAAATAAATAGCCATATAATAAATTAGCTTAAATAGAATTGTAGCAGTATTCTATTTTATATAGTCTTATTTCTTTAGATACATGACTTGAAAATATATGCACATTATATAACATATAATAGAGTAAATAACTATGAGTTTCAAATTAAAGAACTATCGTAAAATCAGATCATATATTTTTTTCAGATTCCTCTTAACATATCTTTTGCAACATGTGGATGCAATTAAACTAATTTTTGGTATAAAATTTTGTTTCATACATATTCTTACATTTTAAGACTTGTAGCATAGCATTCACTTTTCATCTGACTTTGAATATTTTTGGTTGTTTCTATTCTTAATTCTCAAAGATTTTCCTTCTCACTGATTTAACCTTTATTGATCTTTTTAATCCCCAGCTGTTTTATTTTTACATTGGGATTAGTTGTCAATGTTTTTTGCCCTTTCTCTTCCCTGAGACACTTTATTTCTCTGTGAAGACAAAGGTGGTTGATTTCCCATAGCTTTCAGACTGTTTACTTTTTCCCACCCATCTATTTTTCTGGTCTCCTGTTTCTCCACCCCCATACCCCATATCCCACAATTAATTGCTCTACATTGGCTTCAACAGACTTCAGAAATTGCATATGGCCAGCATCCTCCCCCCCCCACACACACATTAAACTACTGGGTATGAAACACCTTTCTTGTTTTATCGTGCTTCTCAATTATTAGTATTACATTTGACTTTTTAAGCTAGACCTTTATTTAATTCTACTTTTCAAAAACAGAAAATAAAAAGAGAAAATAAATTTTGTCCCCACAGGATGGTAGGTTTGCCTGACTATGCCCTTTGGAGGAGCCACAGAAAATGAGGAAGGCGAATGGCAAGCTTGGAAATTGTGTTCAGCCCTTCACACGGGCAGCATGTCATACTCCCAAGGGACAAGTATTTGGCTTTTCAAGTAGGCTTACCTTATGTTCTCTTTTTTGTGTTGATTTAGAAGAATCAGAGTGCTTCTCTGTTTAGTGTTTGTTCTAAAAGCTGAAGCTTCAATGCAATTGATTATTTAGTTGATTTGCACATGTGTAGATGGTAGGTGGTAGACAGGGTTGATAATATATTTAGTTGGCCAGGCTTCTCTGGAAGCTCTGGTACCCTCCCCAATCTGAAAGAGGTGGACCCCCGACATCTACTTTCTAAATAAACCATATTTTCCAATCTAAAAAAAGGATGATCTGTATAGTCAAACAGATACTTTCATTACTGCAAGGGTAACTGGGACTTGTATGTGAAAATGGGAGTGTCAGATTGTGAGGATCTCCAGAACTCTGTTGAAGAATGTTGAATAATTCCTTCTGTCTTAAGGCTAGTACTTCCTCTTCGAGCGATACTGGTCAGTGGAGATCAGTGCTATTTTTTGCTCTTTGGTGGGAATCCAAGAATATAAAAAGAGAACATCTGGATTTTTGTCAGTTCCAGTCATGCTGAAAAGCTCTCTATAGTGTGTTTGTTTTTAGAGATTCATACACATTCTCCAAATGTTACTATTTTCCAAGGCTGCCACATTTTAAAACCATGAGTTTTATCTCATTAAGTGCTAAAACTAAACAAAATGTCTTTTCAGCTCTCATGTGAAGTTCAAGTCCTATGAATCAAGTTACTTTTTAAAACACATGTTTCATGCTTGATATAACTTTAATTCCTCTTCTTCCTGGGAATCATGACAGGACTTTGAGAAAAGTCATGACTTTGGGGAAAAAATTTCTGCATTCACTATTTAATGCTAATTAACAACTCATAGGTGGATTTTGAAGTCTTTGGAAAACAAACAGGCAAACACACCGTTTTCACGAAGTGAATGTAATAATTCTGAAGTAGTTAGCATCTCAGAAAAGTCATGACTTTGGGGAAAAAATTTCTGCGTTCACTATTTAATGCTAATTAACAACTCATAGGTGGGTTATTTTTGAAGTCTTTGGAAAACAAACAGGCAAACACACCGTTTTCACAAAGTGAATGTAATAATTCTGAAGTAGTTAGCATCTCAGAAGAATAACATCATAGTTTTACTCACAGAGGGATGGAAAATTAGCAAGAAGTAATGCAATGTTCCTCTCTTGTTTAGGCAGTCCACCTCAATTACAAACAGGTCAAAAGAAGTTTTTGTCTGAGTATATTTTTTAAGTCTCAAATTCTTGATTGATAGTAAAAAAATATTTAAACAAGGACACCCATTTAACATAAGTGAGTTTGCCAACAATATGACTGCTTCTTCTCCAAAAACTGAAAAGAAATAACCTTAATATTGATAATGAACTTATTGCGTAGCACTATCTTTGCCTCTATGTTGACTAAGTCTGTGTAAAAGTATGTAAATACCTTAAAACACACTGTCAAATCCCAACAATGGATTGACAGTTGTCTTAGTCCATTCAGGTTGCTATAACAAAATACCATATGCTGGATAGCTTATAAACAACAGAAATTTATTTGTCACAGTTCTGGAGACTAAGACATCCAAGATTAAGTTACCAACAGATTTGATGTCTGGTGAGGGCCTGCTTCCTGGCTCATCAATGGCAACTTTTAGCTGTGTCCTCGCATAGTGAAAGGGGCAAGCTAATTCTCAGGGGGTCCTTTTATAAGGACACGAATCCCTTATAAAATGAAGAAAGTGAACAAATCATCCTGCAAAGGCCTTACTCCTAAATAGCATCACATTGGTGATTAAGTTTCAACATATGAATTTTGGGGGATAAAAACATTCAGACTATAACACCAGCTTAAACATTCTAATGTTTTAACTTGAACCTAAACCACGTTTCAGGTTTTTAATTTGATCATATGAGGGGATACCCCAAAAATCGGAATTCTCTTTTGGAAGGTGGGTCCCTGGAAGTACACTCAAAATTTGTTCCTCTGGATCAAACAGTCAACCAACATTTTCATCTGGAAGTTTTGGGAAGTTTGTGTCATGATTTGTGGAAGAAACATTCTGAATTGTGACAAACAGGTGACTGGTTCTTCCATCATGGCAACACACCTGACTACACCTTGCTAAATGTTCGGTAGTTTTTGACACAAACCAGCATGATCCCCATTCTACACCCTCCCTCTTCCCCAGATCTCACCCCGAGTGACTTGTTTTGTTTCCTGGATGAAAAAAGTTCTCAAAAGGAAATGTTTTGCCAATGTGGAAGAGGTGAAACAAAAAACAGCAGAAGTTTTAACAGGCATCAAAATAAATGGGTTCAAAAACTGTTTTGAGTAGTGGAAAAAGCATCTCGGTAGGTGTATTGCACCAACAGAGAGTACTTTGAAGGTGACTGAAATTTAAGCATTTAAGAATAAATACACAATGTTTTAATAAATTTATTCTGGATTTTTTGCTCCCTCCTTGTAAATATAGGAAGAGATAGGTTTAAAATGTCTCTATGTACTTAGCTCCAGTATAGAATTTATTATTAGCTATTAATAAGTGATAAACAATAATACATTTTCCTGACATATCAGAATAATTTTTCTATGACTTTAACAATTTTGCAAATTAATACATTCACCATTATTTAAACATATCTAACATTTTCTCCTGTCAAAGATTGTATTATTCTTACTTTACTTTCAAATATCACATAATTACTATATTTTATGATATTTTTGATTTTGTCAGACCGTTAAGGTGTTTCTAAGATACCCCAGTTACACTGTAACTAAGATTATGAGGTTCTAACTATCAACATTTCACCTGCCCCATGCCAAACACATATGTTAACAAAGGCCCATCTAAATCCAATATAACACCTTGGCCTGTTTGGTCTTCAATTTGTAGCCAACATATGGTTAGTGGCTTTGGAGAAGAGTCTTCAAGCTGGCAGACTGCTGTTGATGTCTCTGGGCTTGCATGCCCCATTTAAGTTGTGCAGTTCCAAATTGGAGGCTGAGCCTTGTCTGCTTGTGTTGAAATGTGAGGAGGTCCAGATTTTTTACAGCTTCTAAACCTTCCAGACAAGTATAATTATCAGCACTCCAAAGAGCTAGGAATATAAGCCAAATGCAAACAAATTAGGGAGTGAGAGCCGAAGAGGCACAGCTGTTGGGTCAAGCTGGGTGCAAAATGATTTAGGATTTTCAGAAATTGGAGAAGAATGTCACTACAATGAACTTTCAGTGATAAAATGAAGCCCCATTTTAGCACTTTCCTTTCCAGTACTGGAGTAAATCAGCCCCAAAAGGGAGTAGCTTTTAAATAAGTACAGATGTGGCAAAAATGGGTGGACAGAAATGGCAACACGTCTGACGAGGTAAATTACATGATAATTTGATGATTGCAAATTTTCATGGGGAGAGATAGGCAAAATGAATAATAATAACTAATAATGATGTCCAAATGTATAATCTCAGCCCAGAATTAGAAAGCTTACTAAATCAGAATTAGAAATAATTAGAAAGTATACTTAACTTTGTCTCTCAACAGTTGTATGTATGACTTATCTTCTAAATGCATCTTTTCTGATTTCATGTTTCTGTTTTACTTTCTTGTGAGTCTATCCTAGTTAGTCTTGTTGTTCCCTTGAAATATTGTTTCCCGATTGGCAGTAGTGGGAAACTGTCAGGGTGGGGGTGGGGTGGTGGGATTGGCAGTTAAGGGAAACTGCTAGGGGAGGGAGGGGCAGAATTTACTGGAATGGGAAAACCATAGTTTCCACCTCATCAAAGCTCATAGCCTAGCAAAGATGTATATTTTGGAGAACATTCTGAATTGTACCTCACATCTTTATAATAAAAATTTTTAAAAATACAAAAATAAAATAAAATTTTAATTCGATTATATTGGGAAAAAAAAGAAATATTGCTTCCATGCAGGGGCATGCAAATGAAGAACTTCAAATTTCCATTTGCATGCTGCATAGTCTTCCTGGTTTCAAGACATACTTTGTTCTACGATGTCTTTAGCAGTTTGATAGTGAAGGGTTTGTTGGAATTCTGTGGAGCTAGTCAGGCAATGAATGAAGCAGAGGGGAAAGACTTTAAGGAGAGGGGAGGATTGCAGTTAACTGGAAACCAGACGCTCATCTAAAAAGATGGCTTCCAGTAGTCATCTTCAGCTGATATTTTTATTGTAATTAGACAGAAATGAAGACCTGAGGACTGGATTATTGGTATATGGTATGATTTTTTAATGTTCACAAAATTATTTTCTCTTACTTTTTAAAGAGTATTGTTATTCTTAGAAGTATTGCTAATAGAAACTGCAAACAAAGCCCTCTGAATGCCACGTTTAGCCTAATGGCCATCAATTTAAGCAACTTTGTTCTAAGATAAAAAATCCTTACCAGAACTTACTCTAACAAAGCATTCTGAAATTTGGGTTTGTCCTCAGAAGACTGGCAAATATTATCTTCTGTGGCCTCAGCCTCTCCTCTACAGTCTTCCAAGGAGCTACACTCAATACTTCCTTCACTCCCACCCCATCCCTGGGAGTCAATTTCTAGCCGAATCCCATCAATTACACCTTCTAAATATCTCTTACATCTCTAATATCCTCTCTACCTTCTCTGCCATTGTTTTCAGTCAGGGTCTCATCATCTCTATTGGAATCACACTCACTGATCTTTTCTAATAATATTTTATAGTATCTTATAATATCCTTTACTTTCCGTTTTAGGTAGGCTTGATTATTATGTCTTTGTTTTCTCAGCATCTTCTCCTACAGTCATCTATCATACTTACTAACCCTGTATTCCATATTATTGTTTTCATAGCAGCAGGTCTGAATCACATTCTACAAACTCAGTAGAAAAAACCCACATTAGTCTACATCCTAAGTTTTCAAGTTTAGCCCTCACTCTGGTGAGGAGATAAACCTCCATTTGTCTTGGAGCTCTTTGTCCCAAGATTGTCGCCAAGTTTCTGGAGAGCTGTAATATGGTGCAAAAGTGTGATAAGATCCTTCAGTTATTTGGCAATTTAGTTTACTGCTGAAATCCTTTTTGATATCCACATGGTCTATTAGCATGAGGGCAGCATTACAAGGTAGGAGCCCCAGTGGGATTCCCAGCATTGGTCCATTTCTCTAGATTAATATTCCTCAGTCTTTTTTCTCTATAGCTATGCTGTCTAGCTGTTAATATATTTTTGTTGCCTTTTGAGAGCTCATGCACTATTGTCATATCTAAAATTTTTTCTCACTCAGGAACCAGTTGTTCCCTGGAGTAATATCACCCCTGTTGATAATGCATGCCTCAGACGCAAGAGTTGGCCATCTTTCTGGGTCTTGCTATGTTCTTGAGTTGCTGCCAGGAGAGAAGGTTCTGGTTGCTCAGGTCCTAGGACAAGATATATTGTCTCAGCCCATCCCCAGCCTAGGCGATCCCTTTCTGATTGATGTAAGCCCCTTTTTTTGCATCTCTGAGAGACTTGCTTTTTCTAAATCAACTTGTTTTTGACAATGTGCTTTGATTGAGACATTGAAATCAGGTACCAAAATGTTCACACATAAATTTTGTTTAACGTTTTTTTTCAAAGCAAGAGTAGGTCAGGCTGGGCTCGGTGGCTCAGCCTGTCATCCCAGCACTCTGGGAGGCCGAAGCAAGTGGGTTGCCCAAGAGGTTCGAGACTAGCCCAGGCAACTTGGCGAACACTCATCTCTACAATAAAAATCAAATATTAGCAGAGCGTGGTAGCACTTGCTTGTAGTTCTGGCTGCTTGGAAGGCTGAGGCAGAAGGATTGCTGGAGCCCAGCAGGTTGACACTGGGGTAGCCATGAGTGTGCCACTGAACTTCAGCCTGGGCGACAGAGTGAGACTCCACCTCAAAAAAAAAAAAAAAAAGAAAAGAAAAGAAAAGAAAAAAAGAGCAGGTCAATGGTAAAAGTCTCCCAATGGGAAAGGAATTTTTTTTGTCATTCATTCTCTTGTGTAGTAAAGATTCAAGTAAATCTAAATATTAAATTGTTTGAAAATTGTGCCTATAGAATGTTCTGCAAAATATACATCTTTGCTAGGCTATGAACTTTGATGAGGTGGAAACTATGGTTTTCACATTCCAGTAAATTCTAAAGATCTTTAAAGTTTTCGACTAAATAAATTATCTACTCCCAGGGTTCATGTTGTACTCTATTCTGACTGTGTGACAAAATGCCATAGATGAGAGGCTTAAACAACGGAAATGTGTTTTCTTACAATTCCAGAGGCTGAAAGATCAAAATCAAGTTGCCTGCAGGGTTGGTTTCTGATGACTTCTTTCTCCTTGACTTGTAGATGGCTATTTTCTTGCTATGACCTCACATGGTCTTTTCTCTGTGTGCATACAGAGAGAAAGAAGGTGAGGGAGAGAGAGAGAGGAGAACTCAAGAGAGCAAGTGAGCTCTGGTGTCTCTTCTTATAAATACTCCTGTTGTACTGGATTAGAGACCTCTTGTTATGACCTCATGTAGCCTTAACTTACTTTCTGGAAAGCCTTTTCTACAAACACAGTCACTTTAGAATTTTAACATACGAATGGGGGAGGGACAGGAATGGCACAATCTAGTCCCCAATCGTTGGGACATTTTTTTATAAAAGAGCAAGTAGAAAATATTTTATATTCTGCAGACTTATGGTCTTTGTTACAACTACAAAACTCTGACATTGTAGCAGGAATGAGTATGCTGAATTCCACTAAAACTTTATGTACAAAATGAGGCAGTGAACTGAGTGTCTCCCACAGACTGTAGTTTGCTAATCCCAATATAAACTTCTAAATCGTCTGCCTTCTTACTTGACTACACTTCTATCCATTTCTATAAGTATTTCACAAGATCTCCTGCAATTTTTAAATGACATCTATTACCTCCAGAAGATGGTATAAACTCCTGGGCACATGAGTCTTTTTATATTGAGTCGATAGCAGGTCAACAACCTTCTTTCTTACACTGTAAACAAAGTTACTTTCTCCATACAATAACCAGCATCTTTACAACTGAAGTATTTCTTTTGTGTCTGGAATGTCACTTTCTCTCATATCCATCACTGCTTCTACCCATCTACCAGGAGAACAGCCACCTAGGTTCTACTATCTTATTTATTTATTTATTGCATTTTTGAAGCATTTTATTATAGAGATGTGCTGTACAAGTAGGAATTAACCACACAAGCAGGCTGCTTGCATGTGAAGTTTGCGCCTCCAACTGGCCCTCAGGTCCCCTGGTTTGGGGACAGATACGCTTTGTGTTGTTACATTGTTACGTGATCCTTCCCTCCTTCCCTCCCTCCCTACCTCTCTCCCTCCTCATCCCTCCCTCCCCTGGCAGCGTCCAGTGACTGTCAATTCCTCCTTTGTGCTATTGTAATTAATGTTAATATTCAGGTCCCCCTATGAGTGAGAATATGTGGTATTCAGTTCTTCGTTTCTGCGATAGATCACTAAGTATGATGGTCTCCAATTCCATTTAATTTGCTGCGAAGTTTCTTCTGTATGGCTATATGCTACTCCAACACATATATTTACCACATTTTCTTTATCCAGTCCATTTTTGATGGGCAGTATGTTTAGCTCCATGTTTCTGCTATTGTGAATAGTGCAGCTTCAAACATGCGTGTGCAGGTGTCTTTTTGGTAGAACGATGTATGTTCCTCTGGGTATATTCCTAGGAGAGGGATTGCTGGATCGTATGGAAATTCAATTTTTATTTCTTGTAGGAATCAACACATTGCTTCCCATAGGGGTTGAACTAACTTGCATTCCCACCAACAGTGCAGAAATATTCCCTTTTCTTTCACCCACACCAGCATCTGAAGTTTTTGATTTATTAATGATGGCCATCCTTCCTGGAGTTAGGTGGCATCTCATTGCAGTTCTGATCTGCATTTATCAGATGATCAGTGAGGCTGAGAATTTTTTTCATGTGTCTCTTGGCTGCTTTATATCTTCTTTTAAACAGTGTCTATTCATATCCTTTGCCCACTTTTTAATAGGGTTGTGTGTTTTTTGTTTTCCCTTTCAGCTTGTTTGAGTTCCTTGTAGATCCTACATATTAGGCCTTTGTCAGATATATAATTAACAATTTTTTTCCCATTCTGTGTGCTGTCTCTTTACCAATAAAAAGCACAATCCTATTCACAATAACCACATTAAAAAATGAAATACTTTGGCATCCACCTAACCAAAGAAGTAAAAGACCTTTACAATGAGAACTATAAAACACTGCTCAAAGAAATCAAAGATGACACAAACAAATGGAAAAATATTCCTTGCTCATGGATTGGAAAAACGAATATTGACAAGATGTCCACCCTACCCAAGGCATTCTACAGATTCAATGCAATACTCGTCAAATAACCAACACCAATTTTCTCAGACCTGGAAACAATAATATAGAAACAAAAAAATTGGAAACAAAAAAAGAGCCTGAATAGCCAAAACAATCCCCAGCAAAAGGAACAAAGTGAGAGGTATCACACTTGCAAACTTTAAACCTTATTACAAGGCTACGGTAACTAAAACAGCCTGGTATTGGTCCAAGAATAGATAGATCAATGGAACAGGACATATCTCTCAACCAACTCATCTGTGACAAAGCCATCAGTAACAATCACTGGGGAAAGCAAGTCATATTTAGCAAATGGTGCTGGGAAAACTGGCTGACCACAAAGCAGAAGAATGAAACTGGACCCCTATCAATCACCATGCACAAAAATTAACTCTAAATGGATCAAAGACCTAACTGAAAAACCACAAGCCATAAGAATCCTAGAAGAAAACGTAGGAAACACTCTTATGCATATTGGAGTAGGCAACAAATTTTTGACCAAGTCCCCAAAGGTGAATACCATGAAAGCTAAGATAGACCCGTCAAACCTTATCAGATCGTAAAGCCTTTACACAGCAAAAGATTCTGTCATCTTTCAGTCTAAATATCAATGTTGTCACTGTTGTTCTCTTCCTTCTCCTTCTCCTCCTCTTCTTCTTCCTCCTTCTTCCTAACACAGAACCTTCATTAGGTCATTATCTACTCACCTTCTCCTATGCTTTGTTAAGTTCTTAGGCATTTCCATAGCACCAGCTAGTACTCAGCAGTTTGAGAACATCATAGGAATGCTATTTTCATTTGTGTAGCAAGGGTGTTTTCTTTGAGTAGAATTCTTTGCTCTAGATGAATGGTTTTTAACCAGGGTTGATTCTGTCTCCCACAGAAGATGCTGCAATGGCCTGAAAAAGTATTGGTTGTCATAACTGGGTGGAGAATGGGTGTGTTGCTGCTGGCATACAGTAGGTAGTGCCCAGGGATGCTGCCAAACATCCTGCAAGGTACTGGATCATCTCCCACAATGCAGAATTATCCATCCAAAATGTCATTAGTGTCAAGGTTGAAAAGCCATAATCTAGACTTGTTAAGCATATTTATTTCTATTAAAATATTCTTGTACTAGAATTTTAGTCTTAAGTGATTCTCCAGTCTATTGAAAAGGGATTCATATGGTTTCTATAATGTTTAACTCTTTATCTATTTGTTTTTATACTAACCAGTTTTGAGGACAGATCTATCTTAAGTAAATTAGATTTTAAAAGTCCATTTAGGCTGGGCTCAGGGGCTCAGCCTGTAATCCAGCACTTTGGGAGGCCAAGGCGAGTGGATTGCCTGAGCCCATGGGTTTGAGACCAGCCCAAGCAATTCAGCGAGACCTCATCTCTACAATAAATCAAAAATTAGCTGGGCGTGGTAGCATGTGCCTGTAGTAGTTCCAGCTACTTGGAAGGATGAGGTGGAAGGATCGCCAGAGCCCAGCAGCTCGAGGCTGGGGTGGTCATGAATGTGCCACTGCACATCCAGCCTGGGCGATGGAGTGAGACTCCACCTCAAAAATAAAATAAAAATAAAAAATCCATTTAAGTGCTATTTTATTTGAGATCATTAAATAGTTTTAGGGTAGACATAGAGTTACAGACAAAGCCATAGTTGGAATTGTGTCTTGGACACTGGAAAGGAGTAAATTCACCACAATTTCTATCATCGGGTTGGGTCAGAGCCACATCTGCCTCAATGATTTGGAGTTTGGGAATGAAAACACCAATTTGAAATTATTTCAGGATAAATTATGCTATGGTTGGATGTTTGTTCCCTCCAAAATTCATCTTGAAACTCAATTCCCATTTTAAAGATATTAAGAGGGTGGAAAATCTGACTGTGATACTTGAAAAGTGAGCTTTTTGGAGATAATTAGGATTAAATGTCAGCAGGGAGCAGTGGCTTTCTAAGAAGAAAGAGACCTGAGCTAGCAGGTTGAGCCTTCTTGCCCTGTGATGTCTTCCCTATGTTATGACACACACAAGGTCCTCCTCAGAAGATAACCAGATGCAGCTGCCTGATCTTGGACTTCTCAGTTCCAAGACTATGATCCAAAATAAATCTCCCTTTAAAAAAAAAATTTATCCAGTCTCATGTATTTTGTTGTAGTATTGGAAAAAGAACTAAGACAAATTAACAGTTAATCCTTCTACTCCATGTTTTAGAGTTTCAGAATGTTATAATGAAATTCAGAAATAATTTGAAAAACACCGAAAATATTTTTTAGAAATAAAATAATATACATAATCCAATGTAAAAAATAGAAATGAATCAATATCATTTTTCAAAGAAAGAAGGAACTGGTGAATTGGAACATGAAAAAAGGAAGGAAGGAGGAAGGAAGGGGGTAAGGAATCAAAGAAAGGAAGGAAGGAGTCGGTGAATTGAAACAAAACATGAAATTTGGAGTCAAGAAGAAGAGAGTCTAGATTTAGGTTCTGAGTTGAATAAAAGGCTTCATTTTAGACAAGTTTCTTATTTTCTTCTCAATCCTTAGCTAGAAAATAGAGATAGTGTTGTTGTTATGGAAATTAGATAAAAATATATACAGAAAATATCCATCACTGTGTGAGTAACATAGAAAGTGCTAAATATACGTGTTAAAAATAATGTTTGACAATCTTTACAGTATAACTTCCTTGAAGTAATAGAATGTTCCAAGATAATTTTTTTTTAGAACTAGGCAGACCAGAGATATATTTTCTATGAATATATTTGTACTGATAGCAGTGAAATTAATAAAAGTCTCTGTTCTGTCCTTTCTTCAAAGTAAGTCAAGGATTTTAAGTGAACCCCCAGTTCAATTTCTTCCACTACCATTTCCACTTTTTAAACTTAAACGCATTAGCGATTGACGCTATTGCTTCTGTTACCACATTAGTTATGCTAGCATTACCTGTCACCTAGGCAACACAGTCTTCTGTAACAGGCTTCTTATTATCTGCCTACTTCCCTTTTACTCTCTTCCAGCTTAAAAAAATTGTATTTTGAAGAGATAACTCCATTAACTTACCCTCTATTTAAGAGTTTTCGCTAGCTGTGGTACTCCAAATAAAGTAAAAATTATTGTCATGGATCCCAAAGTCTTACTTGTTTCCGATCCTGACTACCCAACATCCTCTCATTTCCCCACCTCTGTTGCTCTTCCGATTCCAGCCACACCAGCTTCTTCACCATCCTTCAAGAAGACAAAGACATTTCCTCCCTCAGGGCCTTTGCAGAAACTCTTTTCTCTGCTCTTCAAAATATTGACTTCTTATCCTTTAGGGTTCAGTATAGAAGTCACTTAGTTGAAGAACACTTTTATACTATTTCCTTAAAGTAGATCCTATATTACTGATCTCAAAATCAACACCATTTTTATCCCTTGAATTATTTATCACAAAATGAATTTGTATGGATGTTAAATTGTTTGCCCACAGATATTTTGCTTCTTGACTCAACTGTAAACTCCATGCAGGGTGAAAACATATGTGTAGTTAACAACCATATACCTATAATCTTCCGCCATGCCTGAGAAAAAATAATTATGATGTCCATAGTGGTTGGATGAATGCATAAATGAATAAATGGATAAAGGAAAATTGATCAGGGTGTGATTTCTTCAAGAATCTATAGAACTTTTCTTGGACTTGGGGGAGGTGAAAGAGAAGTAGTGTAAAACGGGTGTTTTACAATGTTTTCAGTTTCATTTCAAGTGCTCATTTTAAAATGATTAATAAAAATGCATGAGAAGTAGCACATAAAGATGACTTGGTATTTCATTTTTTGGTGGCTTATTTTTCTTTATATGCCTTGTAACCAATAAATTCTGTATTGGGTTTAGATTGTTGTAAAGAAAATATTTTAGAAATGCAAAGTTTGCGTTTACTTCTCATTCTCAGCTCTGTGTCTGTGTATGTAGAACATTTGTCTGGGGTTCCACATTATATATTTAGGAGAGATAGTGAATAAATTTTTTAATTTACAATGTGTGTGTGTTACAGTAAATATTTTAATTTCCAAATAATTCTAAGAATCATAACTTTAAATAGTCTAAAAGCACTTTTGCTATTGTTGCCTCATGCATTATTTCAAGCAAAACTGCATGGAACAAGTTTTGTTAGCACACATAAAAAATGAAGCTCAAAAATCTGTTTTTTTTGTGTGTGTTGTTGTTGTTGAGTCAGAATCTCACTCAGTGGTCCAGGCTAGAGTGCAATGGCACACCCCCGGCCATCGCAGCCTCAGCCTGCTGGGCTCAGGCGATCCTTCTACCTCAGCCTTCCAAGTAGCTGGAACTATAGGCACATGCCACCACACTTGGCTAATTTTGTATTTATCATAGAGACGAAGTCTCACCAAGTTTCCCAGGCTGGTGAGAGGACAACAATAGATTTAGGTTAAGAGCATGCTATTGAGAGACCCAAGATACCAAGAAACTTAAAAAAAAAACCATATTTGCTGTAAAAGTAGCATTTAGTTCACTATATTTCATATATATCTCCACCTCATGTTTACTATATTTTGTGTATTCCTGCCTCATGTATTTTATGAAATCTTAGTACTTTTAATTCTACCTCAAATGAAATCTTAGTACTTTAAATCCTACCTCAGACTCCGTAGAATTAGGCATATGTCGGGTGCCTTGTATAATGGCGTAACTAGTGTTTGTATTTAGAACTCTTGGGTTAAGCATTGTCAGCCCCAAATTAGTAGGCTAACTTCTGCTTTTACAACGGGATGTAAATGATAAAGCGATAAGCCCCTTTCAGACATTCCTACAAGGTGGCAGCAGACTCAGAGGCGCCAGCTGCTCTCTATCACCGGTTTTTATCCCAGTGATAATTTACACGCAATGGCTATGTAAACCTCAGGGAAACAAAGACTTTTATAAAAGAAACCGCCTTGCTATAATACACTTGTGATATTTTATAAATTCCCAGAATTAGTATATGAATTTCTACCCCACATTCACTGTATGTGTTTGCAGCATTCATATTTAAAACTTTGTTAAGTTGGCTTTTGTTGTTCCATAATGACCATGTTATGTTATGTAAATGTTAAGCAAACAAGCTTTCCTAAGCATACCTTGGGCTGGAAACTTAAAGGGCTAATGTAATCCTTTGCCTGCCGGCTCAGGTTACTTCATACGCAGGGACTGCATGGACCTAACTTATCTAACATTCCACTCTACCCATTAAGTGAGTTTCTGTCAATCACGGGCAGCACCCACCAATACCAAGTGTTCCCGTACCCATTAGGAGAAATTACCCAATCATGTAAAATCAAGTTTGTGCATAAAAACTGCTTGCCATTGTGAATCAGGGCTCTGGTCCTTGAAGCCTCCACGGACTTCATGCGAGAGCCCAGACTCGAGCCTGAATAAAGACCCTCATGTGTTTGCATCGGAGCTGGCTCTTTGTGGTCTCTATCTCTCTCATTAGAGTTCCGGGTTCAACACTGGCCTTGAACCCCTGGATTCAGGCAATCCCCTCGCCTCTGCCTCTCAAATTGCTGGGATTATAGACGAGTGCCACTGTGCCTGGCTTCAAAAATCTTAAAAAAAAAAAAAAACTTGTCCAAAATCACACAATCATTAAATGACAGAAACAGGAATAAAGCTCCAGGTCGGGTTCAGTGGCTCAGTCTGTAATCCCAGCATTGAGAGGCCTGAGACCACGGGTTTAAGACCAGCCCGGGCAACTTGGCCAGACCTCCTCTCTACAATAAATAAATAAATAATAGGCCAGACGTGGTAGCATGTGCCTGTAGTTCAGGATACTTGGAAGGCTGAGGCAGAAGGATCACCTGGAACCTAGCAAGCCGACACTGGGGTAGTGTGCTACTGCACTCCAGCCTGGGCGACAGAGTGAGACTCCAACTCAAAAAAAAACAACAAAAAAACTCCAATCAAACTTCAAACTCTATGCTTATTCTTGTACTTGACAGCTGTCTTTCTCTATAAACACATACCTTTCTTTATAAGTACTTATTATTTATGTATACCCAAAGAAAAATTGTCCATGGTTTTGAAATTAATCATTTTATCTTTCTATGTTGTGTGATACTTTGTAAAACTGGGCGAATGTCTTGACAGGTACTTTTTGAAAATATCAATTGAAAAACAGCCTCCACATACATATTTTTGGAAAAAGTACTATGGTCTCTCAGCTATTTTAGATAATACAGAACACAGAAAAGAAATATGAGACATAGATTATGCAGTTGGTGAGCATGGGTTTTATTAATTTTGATTCTCCAAGTGTTTGCTGTTTCATGCTATATGCAAATCGCTAAAGAAAGCCCTGTGGCCCATCCAAGAGAAATGTAAAGCATGCCAATGTGTTTATAATTGAACTGGGAAACAAATCAAATACCAATATATGAATATTTGAAAAAATTAAACTACTGAAAATAAGATACTGTATAGAAATTCAGGGAAAGGATAGATTCATATAGACTGTGGTTGATGATCTGGAATTTGAACTACACAGTAAAGAATAGTAGTTAGGGCCAGGTGCAGTGGCTCAGCCTGTAATCCCAGCACTTTGAGAGGCTGAGGTGAGAGGATTGCCTGAGTCTGGGGTTCGAGATCAGCCTGGGCAACTTGGTGAGACCTCGTCTCTACAATAAATCGAAAATTAGACGGGCGTGGTAGAGCGCGCCTGTAGTCCTGGTTCCTTGGAAGACTGAGGTGGAAGGATCGCCTGAGCCCAGCAGGTCGAGGCTGTGGTGGCCGGGAGCATGCTACTGCACTCCAGTCTGGGTGTCAGAGTGAGACTCCAACTCAAAAAAAAAAAAAAAAAAATAGTAGATGGAATAAGTCTAAGCAGACAAGAGAGTAAGTTGACAGTCCATGGTAAGAGCATCTCTGAGTGTCTCTTGTTAGTCACTTAAGATATTTTATTTTAAAGTATTATCTCAAGTGTGAAATATAATAGTCAAATCAACTACAAAGCACTAT
Source organism: Cephalopachus bancanus (assembly GCA_027257055.1). NCBI lineage: Eukaryota > Metazoa > Chordata > Mammalia > Primates > Tarsiidae > Cephalopachus > Cephalopachus bancanus. The sequence continues at coordinate 15,310,896 of JAPVLO010000010.1, forward strand.
GAAATAATATATTCTATTAAATTTCAGCAAATCAATTTGTAAAATCTGGGTGTCATTAGAATTAAGAGTTAATGTTAAATGTTGTGCTATTGATATGTCTTTCATGGGTACACATTTCTATGCAGTGTTGCATCTCTTTGGGTCAGCTTTCAGTTCTGTGAGTCATAGGAACTCCAAAACAGATTAACTAGCAAGAATTTAATATCAGAGTTACCAAAGCTATGAGGATACGAAAAGAGGCACAAGAGCTTATAAGACAAACTTACTCACTAATTAGTTACCGTTTATAAAATTAACCCCCCAGATGGTCTCAGTATATTTGGAGATGATGGTAGACTATAGCACACTGCTGAATACAGTGGAAATTCATGCACATTGGTTGCCAAGTGAAATATTTCAATTTTGAAAACAATGCAAAATCTCATGAAATCAATGAAAATGTTAGAAAATATTTTAGGATGCAGAGACTTTCAGTATACATATGTAAATACATACATAATTCACTACAGTGTATATAAAGTAGGGTGTACACATACAGCCATAATTTATGCATAGAGAATATTTTATATTCACATATTGGCACTTTTTTTTTTTTTTTTTTTTTGAGTTGGAGTCTCACTCTGTCACCCAGACTGGAGTGCAGTGGCCGCTCCCGGCCACCGCAGCCTCGACCTGCTGGACTCCGGCGATCCTTCCGCCTCAGCCTTCCGAGTAGCCGGAATTACAGGCATGCGCTACCACGCCCGGCTGATTTTTTGATTTATTGTAGAGATGAGGTCTCGCTGCCCAGGCGGGTCTCGAACCCGCGGGCTCAGGCAATCCACTCACCTCAGCCTCCCAAAGGCGCGGGATTACAGGCTGAGCCACCGAGCCCGGCTTGGCACATTTTATATTCACAGTTTCACAAGTGACTTAGAGGTTTATAATATCTTATAATATGTCATGAAGATAGCTACCACATAAAGTTGTTTTATTGATTAAATAAAAGTGTATTTAATTATCCAAAAAGATTTTGAATGGCATATGTTGAGAACCTAACTTCACCTATTATCCAGTATTTACATAATAATTCATTAATTTTTAACTGCCTTTGGGAGCAAAAGAAAACATAGGAATGCATTCTTTGCAAACGTCAAGAGATTTATCCTTATGTTTAACAAAAACTAATTTGTTAATCGTCTCCATCCTATTTTGTTGATAGGGTTTGATTGTATTCTAGTGAGTTTTTTTTAATATATATAATTGAATTACTTTTATTTATTCATTTTTATTTTAAAGATGTGGGGTGCAATTCAGAATTAGGTATAGACGTGGTCATCGTACAGATAAAGTTTGGGCTTCCCCTTGGTCCCCACTTTGCCTGGTTTGATATAATGATTTAACATTATTTTAGAGGTGCTACCTTTGTTTCTCTCTATATATATTTTGAATTGGAGTCTCACTGTTGCCAAGGCTGGCGTGCAGTGGCACGCTCATGACCACATCAACCTTGACCTACTAGGTTTAGACGATCCTTCCACCTTAGCCTTTCAAGTAGATGGAACTACAGGCACATGCCACCATGCCCACTAATTTTTTATTTATTTATTGTAGAGATGAGGTCTTGCTAAGTTCTCCAGGTTGGTCTCAAACCCATGGACTCAGGCAATCCTTTCACCTCGGCCTTCCAAAGTGCTGGGATTATAGGCGTGAGCCAATTCGCCTGGCCTGTTTTTATAAACACTAATTAATTCATGTTTTTATAACAAGTTATAAGATAGCTCCTCTTCTCATCTTCATTTTGTAAAATGGAGGCACAGAATGATTAAACAATTTATACAAGGTCAAAGAAGTTATAAGAGGCAAGTTCAAACGTGGGTTTCTGAATCCAGTGCCTATTCTCTAACTCATCAACCAGTTATGTGATTCAGTAGCCTGCTCTGAAAAGTGGTAAAATGAATTAAATTCCACTTTCTTCTGCTATTACTGATTAAAGTTAGGACCAAGTGCTACTCAAAAAAATTGGAAGTACTTGGCAAGTTTTCAGCATTCATTTTCAGGGCCTAGTGCATGGTATGTTTCTTTCTTTATGAATTCCTTAATATGTTTCACTTTGCTTAGGTGATGGCTACAGGGAAATATTGTAACCCTGTTTCCCAGGCTGAGTTTTCTATTTAGCTTCATAAATTGCTTGATGTCAGCAGGACATAAATACAATCTTTAGGTTTTGTGGAAGTTGAGATTCTGAATAAATTTCCAACAGCCTTTTAGAAAATAATGAACAACAGAATTGACTTTTCTTTGGTATTTGTAGACAAGCACTGAGGCGACGTCATCCACCAACTCAGAGGTAAATAACCTCAAAGAGTCTTTCAGCACACTCTAGGGCTATAGTTAAGAGCATCGGCAGTCTGGAAAATTCTCAGTGAGTAGGTTACCATAAATGTAACAGCAACAACCCCCAAGCTTCTGTTAGTGTTCTCTGCTAAGCAGTCGCTCTTCTGAACTGTCACCATACTTCTCAAGCCATTAGCAGCCACAGCAAGTAACATCCTCTACTTCTCCCCAGGTAAACTAAGACTCTGAAGGTGACCTTTCTCCCTTTCCTGCTTCTGTCTCTGAACTTTGCATACCACCAACTCTGCTCATCAGGGAGGTGGAACTCTGGCTACAACTTTCCCCGTGCTCAAGATTCCATTCCTTTTCATTCTCTGTTATCTTGCCCACTGAATCTTTGCTTTTCTGTTTTTTTCTGTATCCTTTTCCTTTTTACTGATTCCTTTCCTTTATTACAAAAACATATTTCTTTGCCTCAAAAACCAAACCTCAGGCTGGGCACGGTGGCTCGTGCCTGTAATCCCAGCACTTTGGGTGGCCGAGGCAAGAGGATTGCCTGAGCCCACAGGTTTGAGACCAGCCCAGGCAACTTGGCAAGACGTTGTCTCTACAAGAAATCAAAAAATTAACTAGGTGTGGTGGCACACGCCTGTAGTTCCAGCTACTTGGAAGGCTGAGGTGGAAGGGTTGCCTGAGCCCAACAGGTCAAGGCTGCGGTGGCCGGGAGTGTGTCACTGCACTCCAGTCTGGGTGACAGAGTGAGACTCCAGCTCAAAGAAAAAAAAGGAAAAAAGAAAAAAAAAACCAGACCTCTGCCTAGATTCTGGAGCCTCTGCTGGCTCTTTCTGTTCTCTTCCCACTTTTGATTCTGGAAAGATTGTCATTATTTTCTGTCATGTTTCCTCTATTTCTATTTGTTTTTGATTCACCTGTGATCTAGATTTGCTCCTTGAAATCTTCAGTGAAACAGCTCATCCTCCAGAGATGATTCAGTTTCAAAGATTTGCATGCGACAATTTCTCTGATTATAATCTCTTCCCTACTTCCTTAATTTGGTTCTTCCATCAAAACTTCTCTTTCAGTTGGGCTCGGTGGCTCAGCCTGTAATCCCAGCGCTTTGGGAGGCCAAGGCAAATGGATTGTCTGAGTCCATGGGTTCAAGATCAGCCTGGGGAACTTGGCAAGACCTCGTCTCTACAATTAAAAAAAAATTAGTTGGGTGTGGTAGTGCACACCTGTAGTTACAGTTACTTGGAGCGCTGAGGCAGAAGAATTGCCTGAGCACAGCAGGTTGACTCAGGGGTGACCATGACTGTGCCACTGCACTCCAGCCTGGGCAATGAAGTGAAATTCCGATTCAAAAACAAAACAGAACTTCTCTTTCAACATGGGGGGTTGAGATTTATTTCCCATTGCTTCTGAGACACCTCTCCCTGAGAGAGCAGAAAGACAAATCTGAGCTAATATGTTCAAACCAAAAACACAATACAGATTACTCTTTAATCTACATCCTTTTTTCTTATCTCAGCTAATAGCACAATAATCTCTTTATCTCCCAAATTAGAGATGTTGGCTTTATCTTCAATTCCTTCTTATTCTTTTTTTTTTTTTTTTTTTTTGAGTTAGAGTCTCAATCTGTCACCCAGACTGGAGTGCAGTGGCCGCTCCTGGCCACCGCATCCTCGACCTGCTGGACTCCGACGATCCTTCCGCCTCAGCCTTCCGAGTAGCCGGAATTACAGGCGCGCGCTACCACGCCCGGTTAATTTTTAGATTTTAATGTAGAGATGAGGTCTCGCCTGCCCAGGCAGGTCTCGAACCCGCGGGCTCAGGCAATCCACTCACCTCAGCCTCCCAAAGGCGCGGGATTACACGTTGAGCCACCGAGCCCGGCTCCTTCTTATTCTTAATTATTGTATTCAATCATACACAAACATTTGTTATTTTATTTGTGTTTTTTTTTTATTGTTGTTGTTTTTCTTTTTTTGAGTGGGAGTCTCACACTGTTGCTCAGGCTGGAGTGCAGTGGCACGCTCACGGCCACCACAGCCTCCACCTGTTGGGCTTAGGCAATCCTTCTGTCTCAGGCTTCCAAGTAGCTGGAACTACAGGTGCACGTTACCACACCCGGCTTATTGTTTTATTTATTGTAGAGATGAGGTCTCACCAAGTTGCCCAGACTGGTAGTGAACCCCCAAGTTCAGGCAATCCTCTCACCTTGGCCTCCCCAAGTGCTGGGATTATAGGCTTGAGCCAGTGCACCTGGCCAAAAATTTGATATTTTAAACACTCCTTTTTAATTTTCTACTCCTCTTTGACATCATAGCTCTCCTGCACTGAAGTAATAGTTTCTTTTAATGTGTTGAATAGTGTCCCCTGAAAATTCATGGCTACCTGGACCCTCAGAATGTGACCTTATTTGGAAATAAGATCTGCAGATGTAATTAATTATCTCAAGATGAAGTCATCCTGGAGTTAGGGTGTACTCTAAATTCAGTGACTGGTGTCCTAATAAGAAGAGAGTGTACACACCTAGGTACATAGCAGTTGCAAAATGGTAATATTGATGCTGTTGCTAATATGATTATAAAAAACATTAAAACTAACTCAAAAATTATTGTGAGGATTAAAGCGAAAAGGAGCCTAAAATTGAGTACATCAAATACATGGCAGAAATTGACTTGATAGTAGTCAAACTTTACAATGCCTCTTGGTTTATAAGATTATGGTAACATGTCTTAGTTCATAAACAATACCTCCAACCTCTTATTTTCCTGATAATTAATCTGTTGAGAAAGCTGAACTTTGCTGACTGCATTCTCATGATCTAGTTTAATATAGTTCTTTTTTATCTTTACTTTCTGCAAAATGGCAGTTGGATTTGGAGATTTGAATCTCTTACAACAAACTCAGTGACTTAAAAAAATACAAATGTATTATCTTAGTGTTCTGGAGGCCAGAATTCGAAAATCATTCTCCCTGGGCTAAAACCAAGGTGTCCCTTGAGGGTGCCTCAGAGGAGACACCATTTCCTTGCCTTATCCTGCTGCCAGACTGTCTCAATTCCTTGACTCGTGGACTCTTTCTTCATCTTTAAAACCAGCCATGTTGTGTCTTCATATCTCATTTGGACTCTGACACTCCCGTCTCTCTCTCTCTGCCTTGTGATATATTGGGCCCACTGGATAACCCAGGATAATCTCTCATCTCAGTAGCCTGAACGTAATCATACGCACAAAATTCCTTTTGTCACAGAAGGTAACATATTCACAGGTTTTAGGGATAAGGTTTGGACATCTGTGAGAGGACATTATTTTGTCTACTATAGTGGGTAGGCAATGATATTTTTAAAAGTTGCTGCAACCATCTTCTCAAAATCCTCTCCTAAATGATTGTATTTTCTCTCATCATAACTAAATATTTATATAAACCTGAAATTTTATGGGTTTTTTTTAAGCTTTGGCATGACTTTATTTTAATTTACTTTGTTTTTATTTTTATTATTTTTAAATACTTGCTTTCTTAATTTACTAGTCTAAGAATAAACTCTGCATCAATTTAAGGAAATATAAAAAGATTTTCTCCACTTTTTCTTTTATAAAAAAATGGATTTAGAGAACATGCTAAAGTTATCCCTAGGGGAAAATTTTACCCATGCCATTTGCGTAATTCTATCCAGGTGTATTATATTTTTACTTTCCATTTTAAATATATTAAATTTGAATCACATTCACATCAGTTTTTATTTTCAAGGATACCCTTTATGTCTAAAGTAATTAATATATTTTATTTTTTTAATAAACATATTTTTTATTTTGAAATTGTGGGTACACTTAAGGGTTAGGTATACAGATATGCATCGTTCAGGCACCCTTGTTGATAAGGGGTATCCCTTCGTCCCCAGATGGATATTGACTACCGTTAATCCCACCTACTTTATTTTTTAACTTTTAAACTTTTTATTTTAAAATTCAGGGTTAGATATACAAATTTTCATTATGCCGGTACCCTTGTTGATGAGGTGTGCTCCCCCTTCCCCAGGCAGATTCCCACTACTGCCAATCCCACCTCCCCACACCCCCACCCCTGAAATTTCCCACTACTGTCAATCCTTTTCTTACAGTATTATGATAGTTGTTCAAGATTCACTTATGAGTGAGAACATGTGATACTCAGTTCTGTTTCTGTGAAAGATCCCTCAGTATTATAGACTCTAAGTCCATCCAGGTTGCTGTGAAGTTCATGATTTTGTTCTTCTTTATGGCTGCATAATATTCCATTATGTATATGTACCAAATTTTTTTGATCCAGTCTTCTTTTGATGGGCAGCATGATTGGTTCCATGTTCTTGCTATTGTGAACAATGCTGCGATAAACATATGTGTGCAGGTTTCTTTTTTATAGGGTGATTTGAGTTCCTCTGGACATATTCCCAGTAGGGGGATTGCAGGGTCATATAGAAGGTCGATTTTTAGAACTTTTAGGAATCGCCACACTGTTTTCCACAGAGACTGTACTCGTTTGCACTCCCGTCAACAGTGTAGAAGTGTTCCCTTTTCGCCACATCCTCTCCAGCATCTGTTATTTTTTCAGTTATTGATGGCCATTCTGACTGGAGTTAGGTTAAACCTGAAATTTTGAAAGAAGCACTTTGAATATCATAGTTCTATCATGCCTCCTTTAAAGTAAAACTTTTGTCTGATATAATAAGTCCTATTTTACCATATATTATCTTATACCAGAAAATAAACAGAGATAAGAAAGGTGAGATGCTAAATATTGTTGACGTGTTTGCGTGTGTGTGTGTGTGTGTGTGTGTGTGTGTGTGTGTGTTTAAGATCTTTGACTCTGACATAGTTAAGGTGCCTTACAATTTAAAAAACACAGTTAAATGAAGCAAGCAGGGTAGTTAAAGTTTGCAAGTCACTAAGTAATGCCAATGAAAAATCATTATTTCTTCTGCTTGTGAGTTATAAATGAACGGCAATGGAAAAGCCATGCCTCCTATGTCTGGTCTGAATTAAAGTTCTTCTGAAGAAGGACATGGAAGTCATTCAGGCTTGCACATTCTTTAATTTCTTTTATTAAGGCCTGCACAAAGTCAATGTAGCTAGAAGCCAATACACAGGCTTTCAGAAACTACAAAGTGTAACAGCTGGTCCCAATTACCCTCTCTACAGTGTGACCATCTGCACAAATGTTCAGCTTTCTGTTTAAGTTCATGAATTTAAAAAAAAAATGAATTCCTTTTAAAAATGTGAGACATGCTATGGCCTGTGCATGCATTTATTTCTACTAACATTTAACCTTCTAGTTATGGTCAAACATACAGATAAAGCAGCTCAAATAAGACCGAGGAGTTAAGCCAGCAAAACAGAAATGTTTTCAGCTTTAAATTACACATCAAATGTAACAAATTTTTTAAAAGTTCACTTCTTGGAGCAAAATATGTTTCAAGAAACATGGAATTTTAAAAGATCATTTAACAAAGAAAATGAGCAACCTGGAATTAAGCATACAGGCAGATAGGTAACTTTTTTCTATCAGCTGTGTAAGACTAACGAGATTTGGCATTTCTGACTCCAGTGACCTTTATCAAAATCATAGGCTGTCTCTTAAATATATCATCTTGAACAAGAGATAACAAATATACATGCTGAATTGACCTTTATAATCGTAATCTGAGGTTGCAAATTATACTTTTTCATAGTCTTCATTTGAAGCTCAAAGTAGGTTTTTAATACTACAGATGTCTCAGTTCATTTGAATTCTTAACTTTTTGTAAGAACCAGTATGGTTAAGGACCATTTATAGTATCTGTTGCAATGAGTGAAATGTAACTAGCACTATTATTGTGGCATTAATGAACACTGAAACTTATTACCTAATATGTATCGCATTCGAATATGCCCTGTTTTCTAAGTGGGACTACAGCAACTTGTTTATTGTAAGAATTTGCATCAGATCTTCAAGTTAGTGACAAAATGATAATAAAAAAATCTTATTATGAACTAAACGGCATTATCGATAAGTAAATGAGAAATTAGATGCTACATCGAAAATAGAATATCTACCATGTTTAAGAAACAAACCAATGTGAATAAGAATACAGTGTATGTTGAAATAAGCTAAACTCCCCATAATGCCCCATAATACTATTTTAAGTAAATGCACTTTTCTGAAAAATGTATTTTAGCGGTATTCAGGAGCTGAAATTTTTAGCTGCAATTATATTTTATAAAAATAGTGGTAAATGGATACTGTTTATAATGTTCCTAATGTTAATTAAAATTTATTAGTCTGCATAGTCTGGAAAGAGAGAACTCTAATAATCATGTTCGAATTCCAGACATGTTTTAGTTACTATTAATTTGGAGGCCAGAAAGTGAAACTAAATTACTGGAAAGCTAATGGATTCCCATTTGTGTGGTTTGGGCTTTTTCCATTTGTGCAGTTTCATCAGTATAGTATAATATATTCATATGATTGCTTTATATGAAACTTTGTTAAACTGGCTGAATGAATATTTATCAAACTATCTAAATTTTGTTAGAACATTTCATTGACTTTTCACTATTTATGGAACGAAAAATTAGTTGCCCAAATGGCAGTGACCTGTTCTGGAAACCAAGTTTAAAAGTATTTCAACCATCTAGTGACACCATGTTCTGGCATTGTGATAGGACATACTTCTCCAACTTCTTCGATATCTGAAGTACTCGTTCGTTTGAAAGTATCAGACCCAATGCCGTTCACGAGACTAGAAATGTTTTCTGCATGCTTCTTATCTATATTAAATTTCTGTTCAGCTTTCATATGCAAAGGGGTATTTTACTTAATACAAATTTCATTTTGTAAGTTAGAGCAGGCCGGGCATGGTGGCTTTGCCTGTAATCCCAACACTTTGGGAAGCTGAGATGAGAGGATTGTCTGAGAACGGGGAGTTGAGACCAGCCTGGGCAACCTGGTGAGACCTCGTCTCTACAATAAATCACACACACACACACACACACACACACACACACACACACACACACAATTGCCGGGTGTGGTGGCGTCCATCTATAGTTCCAACTACTTGGAAAGCTGAGGCGGAAGGATTGCCTGAGCCCAGCAGGTCGAGGCTGTGGTGGCAGTGAGCATGCCACTACACTCCAACCTGAGTGACAAAAGTGAGACTCCAACTCAAAATAAAAACAAAAATAAAAAAGTTAGAGCAATTACTTAACCTCTAAACCTAGAAGCTTTAGAACCTTCAGCTAGTCTAACCTGAAGAGTAACAAGAATTCCTCCAGCTGTATGAGTCTATGATCTGTAAAACTCAATACAACTTTGAAAGTTGAAAAGGACCTTCAATCATCAACTTGAGTCTTTCATCATGCAACAGAAGTATGAACATTAATGATCTATTTAAAATTCACAGTCAGAAATATTTCAGGTTAATAGAAAAACATCTAATATTTCATATTGGTATATTTTAGTAATAGATGATGACACAACTTCAACTGATGTGTCATACAGAAAATTTAATATTCTTCTGGGAAAATTATTTCAAATTATAAATCAAAATCCAAATAAACAGCAGTGCTTCACTTGAAAATCATAAATATCTGTCAAGTATCAATGAATGGTTTATTATACAGAAGGCAAATATTGATAGATGGGGTGACTCGCACATTTATTATTGCTATTTTCAAATCTGTTCATTTTTAGAAGACTCTCAATGTGATCAATAAGTATCTTAATAGGGTGGTCACGATCCTTAGTAAAGATTTTATTTTTTCAACATCACTATTCTCTGCAACATTTCTTGTTGCAAAGGTTTCTTCTGTTTCCTATTTGTAATATATTTCAGAGACTTAAACTCCTTATAGCCTAAAGGAAAAACAAAAACTTTTGGAATAGCTGTGTTTGTAAATCAAAGGCACATGAGCGAAAGACATAACTTGCATCTTATCCCTTCCCCAGAATATTAAGGCAGGTCCCCATCCATGTTGACGAGAACAGAACATCTTCAGCCTCTCGGCAACTGTATGCCGTCATTGCATCTCACTACAAAGCAGAGAGTATTTATGCTTGCAATCTGAATTTTTTACAAAAGACTACCTTTGGTAAAAGAAAATCTCTGCATTAGAATTGTTAAATTGTACAGTCTTTGTAGTGTTGATCTTTATCATTTCGTTCTGGTTTCCTTTATTCTGTTAAGATTGAAACAAATCAAAGAGTTGTGTAACATGTAATTGTGTATGAAACGTAATTGTACACCTAACCCTTAACTGTACCCCACAAAACCATAATAAAAAATATTGATTAAAAAAAATGTAATTGTGTAATGCTCCTTCACTTCTTTAATTTGATAAAAGAGAAATGGAGGCCCCGAATCTCTTATTAACTGGCAAATATATAAACTATATAGCATTAAATAACCCTTATTTTAAAACAATATTAGCAGCTGAGTGCAGTGACTCAAGCCTGTAATCCCAGCACTTTGGGAGGCCTAGGCTAGAGGATTGCCAAGCTCAGGGGTTCCAGACCAGCCTGGGCAACTTGGTGAGACCTTATCTCTACAATAAATAAAAAAATAAGCCAGGCATGGTAGCGCATGCCTGTGGTTCCAACTACATGTAAAGATGAGGTGGAAGAATCACCTCAGCCCAGCGGGTTGAGGTTGCGGTGGCCGTGAGCGTCCCACTGTACTCTAGCCTGGGTGACAGAGTGAGACTCCAAATCAAAAAACAAAACAATATTAGTAAGGCAATATGAATAAATGTGACTAAAGATACTGAGGGATTATTATTGGCAACACCTGAAAAAGTTAATGTCATTGTTGGGTCAAATAGAGGCTCTACTTGAAAGTATCTTTATCCAATTGATTGAATTGGTTATTGAATTCTTTATCCAATTGATTATTGAATCTATTCTGTGTACAAAAATAAAGATAATCAATATGCAAATGTGTTTTAGAAAACATTAGGATCTATTTCAATATGTAATCACAATATTGATGGGTGAGAAACAGGTAAAATGTCAACAGTATAGGAAGAGTAGCTTTATTATAAAAAAACATTTCATATGAACCTCGTAAATGAGGAATTGTGTGTGTGTGTCTGTATGTGTGGATGTATCTCTGAAAATGAATTTAGAAATGAACCATAATGAATGGCATAAAGTATATATTTAGAATGCATATGAGACATTCTACCCCTCCTCTCCCATGCTGGGAAGCAAATGCATATATTATCCATCCACCCTACTTAGAATTTTAGTTTCATCTTAGTCACCATGAATGATTTTGGGTGTGCATTAGTGTACTGGACCATCATTATCCAGGTCAATAAATTCTCTGTTTATAATGGTTGGGTTGGGATGATGGTAGAAGAAACTTCTCTAGCCAAGCTTTGTTCTAAGATTCTCAGGATTACTGTTGACAGTGGCTGATTCTTCTTAAAAGGCAGCAAGAGAGAAAGTTTGGTGCTTGAATGAACTTCCACAAAGATTATTTTTCTAGTCTTCCTCTGAGAGTATGTATTTGAATCTATTTTGTACCGTACTCATGCCCTATTTGCTTTCCAAATGAGGAAACACACAATTCCCTACAGGCTATTTATTGAAGGAAAGAGGATCTTGGGTTACACCTGAAAAATTACATGAATAGAGAGGAAATGTGGAGAGATAAGAGGGAATAGACATTCAGACTAATGTTTAGTTTTAATAACCCTCAGTATGGAAAGTTGAGTCTGAGATGACTAAGCTTCAAGAACACTTGCGCTTTGCAACTTTCATCTCTATTAAGTATTTGGGAGCAAAATCAATGGCTATATTTAAACATTTCCCGAGCAAAAAAAAAAAAAAAAAGCTTCTCATCCTATAAAATTCCTGTCTTCAGGCCAGCTCCAACAGAAAACCACACCAGGGGAGCATTTAAGTGGATTTTCCCTAGAATTAAAAAAAAATCCACTAGCAGGAATTAACTCACTCCTGAGCCAATCCCAGATTGTTCATTTCATTTTAACTTTAATATATGAAATTGTGCTTAAACCTAACCTTGGATTTTCAGGGTGGAGGAATCTAGTCTTAACAACTGCCCTGCAGATCAAGAGCTATCTTGGTAATGAAAATATTTCTGAGGGAAAGAAGAGGAGGTGTGATCATTATGTTTCTAGTTGAGTCTAAGATCAGAATTAAAGGTGCTTTGGCAGGTGCAAACCCTAGCAAACGTGATGTTGGAGGTTCCCTTCATAGACAACCAATAATACCGTCATTTAAATGCAAAGGGAGTAAGACAGGTAGGTGGATTGCAGGTACAATTCCACACCAATTAATTTAAAGAAAGTGGGTTTATTTGTTCATAATATTGGAACAGTAGTGTGACAATAAAGTGTAAATGCAATCTGTTCAACATATGTGCTTTAGAATTCTTCAATTTTATAAATAGAAAACAGATCATTCTTTCACCTGGAATCAGTAACTGAAGTCAAAAAATGTTGATTCAGTAAGTAAGCAAATAGCTTACAACTTACTGTCTATGAGCTCTTTTACATGCTCTTTTTTATACAATGCTATTTCTTTTTCTTTTTGCCATTCCTCTTATAATTCCTCATCTTAGTGCTTCTTCTTCCTATTCTTGAGCCACTGCTATGCTCCACCCCTTGGCTTCTCTATTTTCGTTCTTTTCTTTTTCACTAGATTATCAGTGAAGACATGGGTATGAGGGAGATTTTATAGACAGTGCCTAAGATAAATTGGAAACACTAATGTTGTTAGAGAGTATATTAATTTTCTATGCTGCCTTAACAAATTCTCAAAAACTTGACAGTTTAAAATAACATTAATATATTATTTCATGGTTTCTGTAGGTCATGGGTATCTATAGGTATATGAGACATGGGTATCTCATAGTTTCCTAAGTTAAGTGGGCTGGCCTAATTCCTTGCGAGACTTCACAAGGCAAAACTCTAGGGGACACCGAGTCCTTTGGGAGACTCAGGCAAGAATACTTTTCCTGGTTTATAAAGGTTATCGACAAAATTTAGTTCTGAGTAGCTGTGGGATGGCCACGTAGTGGGGCTTGTTCTCAGCTTGTAGAACTAATCATGCTTCTTGACTCATGGCCTTCGTCTTCAAAGACAGCAAATGTGAGTGAGTCCTTTGCACATCTCTTCTCTATTGCCTTTTCTTCTGTTACATCTTTCTCCTTGATTCTTCTACCTTCCTCTTTTTTTTAGCCACCCTCTCCCCCAGGGGAAAGAAGGGTGGAGGTGGGTCTGGAGAAGCAAATGGATGTTTCTAGCATACAATATTATCTCCTTTAAACGATTATTGTAAAGAATATATACATCTGGCCAGGCTTGGTGGCTCAGCCTGTAATCCACTTTGGGAGGCTGAGGCAAGTGGATTACCTGAGCCGGTGGGTTCGAGACCAGCCCAGGCAATTGGCAAGACCTTGTATCTACAATAAATAAAAAATTAGATGGGCATGGTAGCACGGACCTGTAGTTCCAGATACTTGGAAGATTGAGGTGGAAGAATCACTGGAGCCCAGCAGGTCGATGCTGGGATGGCCATGAGCGTGCCACTGCACGCAGGACTGGGTGATGGAGTGAGACTCTAACTTCAAAAAATATATATATTAAAAAAGAATATATACATTTAAAAATCTATGTAAGCCAATTCCACTTATAAAGACATGTGATGACATTGATGTCCCACTGATAGCTCAGGAGAATTTCCCTAATTAAAGTCACCTTATCAGCAGCTTTAATTTCATATGTAAAGTCTCCTTGGTTGTGGAAGGTAACATATCCGCAAATAATACTATGGGATGAAGATCATGGGAACCAAAATTTGGCCTCTCTCACCTATTTGTATCATTGGCTTCGTGACAGAGTATAGGATTTAGAAAACAGACAGGTAGGAGTTGAGTTTGTACCTTCATGGAAGATTAAGAAGCTTGTATGCAGCTAATAGAATCTCTGAAAGCAAAGCCAGGGTTTCTTTTTCAAGACTCTTTGTTTGTCCATCTCAACACTTGAATCATTGTTTGAGTTTCCCAAATTATACTCATCCATGCATCACAGATGTGGCTTGGACCTGAATTTTTTTTTTTTTTGAGTTGAAGTCTCATTCTTGTCGCCAAGCTGGAGTGCAGTGGCACGCTCATGGCCACTTAGGCAATCCTTCTGCCTCAGACTTCCAAGTAGGTGGAACTATAGATGCACACCACCATGCCCAGCTAGTTTTTGTGATTTATTGTAGAGACAAAATGTCACCAAGTTGCCCAGGCTGATCCTGAACCTGCAGGCTAAGGCAATCCTCTCGCCTCGGCCTCCCAAAGTGCTGGGATTACAGGCTGAACCACTGTACCCGGCTGGGCCTGAAAAATTTTTAATGTCATGTTACTAGTTAACCATTGCAACCCTAGAAAAGCCTTAATGTTGCTTTCAAGAATAGTCAATTTAAATGAGTTATAGTATGACATATATAAGTAAAGTTAATATTCTGCTTTAAGCTGGGCTCGGTGGCTCAGCCTGTAATCCCGCGCCTTTGGGAGGCTGAGGTGAGTGGATTGCCTGAGCCCGCGGGTTCGAGACCCGCCTGGGCAGCGAGACCTCATCTCTACAATAAATCAAAAAATTAACTGGGCATAGTAGCGTATGCCTGTAATTCTGGCTACTTGGAAGGCTGAGGCGGAAGGATCACTGGAGCCCAGCAGGTCGAGGCAGGTCCAGTCTGGGCGACCGAGTGAGACTCCAACTCAAAAAAAAAAAAAATACTCTGCTTTATACAATATACAAATCAATTAAACTTTAGGAAATTGTTGGCAAAAATTTATATTAAGTATTTTGAATAATCAATATTAAGCTAATTTTTAGTGTCTATTTTTATTGCAGTTTTTTATTAAGGCATTATTATATTGTTTTATATTCTTTGCAAGTACTTTAATGACCACATAAATCTATTCAATAATGTAATATTATTTTCTTATACAGCTTCCTATTATTGTACATTTTATTTTTTTTCAGGTTTGTTTTTAAATATCAAAATGTAAGCCATATTGAATTTCATTGGCAGGCATTGACTTTTTTTTCCTCTTTAGTATTTTGTATTCTTCTCTCTCTCTTTTTTTTTTTTTTTTGAGTTGCAGTCTCACTCTGTCACTCAGGCTTAAGTGCAGTGGCACGCTCATAGCCACCACAGCCTTGACCATGCCGGGCTCAGGCAATCCTATCTCCGCCTTCCAAGTAGCTGGAACTATAGGTGTGCGCCACCAAACCCAGCTAATTTTTCTTGATTTGTTGCAGAGACGAGGTCTCGCCATGTTGCCCAGGCTGGGTCTTGAACTCCTGAGCTTAGGCAATCCTCTCGTCTTGGCCTCCCAAAGTGCTGAGAGTACAGGCTTGAGCCACCCCGCCTAGCCTGTATTTTTTTCTTATGATATATTTTACAATATAAGATTACTTGCTCCAAGAGGAATGATGGATTTTCCAAAAAGAAATTAATAAACATCACCAGTGATACTGGAGAATATCAAATTTACTATAACCAACCAATATGCTATTATTATTTTTTGAAGATTTACCTATTTTGAAAAAGTCCATTTATTTTAATTATGTTAAAATTTATATTAAGTAGCCGGGTTTAGTGGCTCAGCCTGTAATCCCACGCCTTTGGGAGGCTGAGGTGAGTGAATTGCCTGAGCCCAAGGGTTCGAGACCTGCCTGGGCAACTTGGCGAGACCTCATCTCTACAATAAATCAAAAATTAGCCGGGCGTGGTAGCCCGTGCCTGTAGTTCCAGCTACTCAGAAGGCTGAGGCGGAAGGATCGCCAGAGCCCAGCAGGTCGAGGCTGCGGTGGCCGGGAGTGGCCACTGCACTCCCATCTGGGCAACAGAGTGAGACTCCAACTCAAAAAAAAAAAAAAAAAATTATTAAGTTTCTGCTGTTTAACATCTTTTTCATGAATTTGTTTTGTTTTTCTAATCAAGAGTCTGGGAACAGAGACAGGAGTAGATGGTTTCCTTGGGGAATTTTATATAAATATCTGCCCTGGGCTAAAAATAGTTATACATCCCAAAGGAAGTTGGTCAATTTAGACTTAGGAATGACTGAATTAAGCAATTTTAGTTACATCCTGAATTTTTAAAGAACTGTCCTTTATATAAAGAAGATGTGGCCTGGCTTGGTTGCTCAGCCTGTAATCCAGCATTTTGGGAGGTCGAGGTGAGAGGATTGCCTGAGCCTGGGGGTTCGAGACCAGCCTGGGCAGCTTGGCAAGACTTCGTCTCTACAATAAATCTAAAAAAAAAAAAATTAGCCGGGCATGGTAGTGTGTGCCTGTAGTTCTGGCTACTTGGAGGGCTGAGGTGGAAGGATTGCCAGAGCCCAGCAGGTCGACACTGGGGTGGCTGTGAATGTGCCACTGTGCTCCAGTCTGGGCAACGGAGTGAGACACCAACTCCCCCCAAAAAAAGATATGCTTGGTATTTCTTTATTTTTTTTAAGATTAGAAAATATAGTTAATTTATTAGTGAGAGTGAGAAAGAGAAGATTCACCTCCCCAAGGTGGGGGAGTGAGCCAAAGCCAGGAAGCATGATGACAGCTATAGCTAAAAGAGAACATGGCCACATCAGAGTCTAGCAAGGCAATGGCCCGGTATTTCTTTATCCTTGATGCACAGAATGATGTTGGAACAAATGAGATAATGTCTCTAAAAGCTTTTGATTTATATGATGGAATGAATCACATACAACTACGCTATTTTTATTTTGTTTTAAATTTAGCTAAAATGAAATATTACCTAGAGATTTGTTCCTCTGCTTAATGTGAAGCTAATAAGCTAATCATTTTTTAAATTTGCTTACTTTTCTCTCAAAATCAAAGAAGTACTAAAATGTAATCTTTGAAATTAGCTAAAAAATAAAATATGTTTTTATCATTGATTCTCTTAATTGTACACCAAGCATTTATTCTACACCTAAAATATAAACACAAATTGACTTATTAACAGCTGTAGAATATAAAATAAATGTTTCCAATGTGCATTAAAATGTATTTACAGTCTTGCTCTTCCCACACTCATCACTAATCTACCTATAGAGGCAGCATGGTTGTCCTGAAATTTTCTTTTTTTTTTGAGTTGGAGTCTCACTCTTGTCACCCAGGCTGGAGTGCAGTGGCACGTCCACGGTCACTGCAGCCTCAACTTGCTGGGTTCAGGTGATACTTTCACCTCAACCTTCCAAGTAACTGGAACTACAGGGATGTGCCACCACACCCGGCTAGTTTTTGTGCTTTTGTTGTAGAGATGAAGTCTCACCATGTTGGTCTTGAACCCCTGGGTTCAGGATGGTCTTGAACCCCTGGGCTCAGGCAATCCTCTCGTCTTGGCCTCCCAAAGTGCTGGGATTACAAACTGAGCCACCACGCCCCACCAAATTTTCTTTTTTTAGATTAACTTTTTATTTTAGAATAGTCTTAGCTTAACAGGAGAGTTGCAAAGTTAACACAGAGTTCCCACACACCCAACACCCAGTTTCTCCTATTGTTAATAATTTACATTTTCGAGTACATTTAGAAGAACTAATAAACCAGTGTTGATAAATTATTAACTAAAGTTCATACTTTATTTAAATTTATTCAATATTTACCTACTGTCTTTTTTCTGTTTCAGTATCTCGCCTGGGATACCATTATGTTTTGTTACCCTGGCTTTCTGGTTCTCTCTTAACTGAGACAGTTTCTTAAACTTTTCTTGTTTTTGATAACCTTGACAGTCTGGAAGGTATTTTGTAGCTTGTCCATCAGCTTGGATTTGTCTGATGTTTTTCTCATTATTAGACTGTGGATATGAATTTTGAGGTAGAAAACTACAAAGGCAACGTGCTATTTTTATCACATCATGTCAAGGATATACACTTTAATAGTACTCGTCACTGTTGAAGTTAATCTCGATCACCTGATCAAGGATTTGTCGGGTTTCTCCACTGTAAGACTATTTTTCCCTTTTCTTTACCATATTCACTTGTCACTATGAACATCACACGCTTCAGGAATGAATCTTATGCTCCACCTACTTGAGAGTTGCTACTAAATTATTTATATCTACTTAATTCAAAATCTACATAAATTATTGTGCAAAGAAGATTTGTGTCTTCTCTATTTCTTTATATTAGTATAAATTCATGTATTTTATGTCTTAGGTTATTATCCAACCCTACTTTATTTTATTGCTCAGATTATTTTGGGCTATTGAGAACTCTCTCAGTTGACCCCCGTGTACCTTTGACATATCCCCATCGTTGTGAGATTTTGTTGTTGTTGAAGTTTTAACACTTTCTTACTTTCCGGCACTAAGAGATGCTCTGGTTCATCTTGTATATTCTCTGCCTCAACCCTAGACTCAGCCATTTCTTCAAGAAACCCTCTTTAAAACAAATAAAAGGATAATTGTATCATAAACCAAAATCGAGGTGCTAGGTACCCTGGGATATTTTTGATATCTAAGTCTGTTCTACAGGCAGACATTCTTGAAATTATTATCCTGTGTGTATTTTGGGGCATAGGATAAGTCCCAAGAGTCTTCCACTGATGGATGCTTTCGGGTCTGAGCAAAAATAGGATAACTATCCACAAGAGTGTGATGGTGGTTTTATGATCTCCTGACACTGCTAGCCATGAATATATGAATATATACTGGTGAATCGTATGCATAGATCATATTTCAATTTTGTCCTCTTCCTTTTCTGAACCATAGCATGGATTATAAAAGTTAAAATGATGAGAAGAACACAGGGTTAAGATTGCTGACTGACTGTCTCACTCTGTCAGTTATCCCTCAGACACAGTCCTCTGGCGCCAGATACCAGAATATTCAAAAATTCTGGTGCTGGCCAAACCCACAGAAGGATCACTTACGATGCCCACAGTCTACACCATTTATTGCATTGAACAAAAATTGAGCATTTACCATATGCCAAACCCTATTCTAAGCACTACAAACACAGTGCTGAGTACAGCAGAGAAGGCCTCTACACCCACAGAAACGACATTCTTATAGTAAAGATAAGCAACAAGCAAGTAAACAAACATGGAAGAGACTTTCAACGAGTGGGAGATATCATGAAAAGATGAAACAATAGGGTACTTAGATGTTCAGTAAACGTGGTATTTGGGCTGAGGACCAAGCGAAACGAGGATTCAAACAAATCTAAATTTTGCTGGTGGGAATTCTGGGAGATAAGACCAAGTACACATATCTCGGGGCAGAAGCAAGCTTGATGTGTTAAAGGAATGCATGAAAATCTAGTGGGGCCAGAGAGATACAAAAACATGAAAAGCGGCACAAAATTGAGGCAATGGAGTAGGATGGGGCAATTTCATATGTGGCTTTTAGGAAGTCTGGAATCTAACCATGATTGGGATCCAGCAGATGGCATTAAACAGGAGCGTGATGTAATTTGATCTGGTTGCTTCATGCTGAAGCTGTTGTAAGTAGGCAAATTTGTAGCTACTGTTATTTATCTAGCACTGATGACATGTCGTATATTCTCCTAATAGCATGTATCGCTTCTGTCAGTACTTGAAATAACACGAATAGGCAGGTATGAATTATCTGCCCTTATATTCCGGAAAACTGAGGCTCAAAGAGATTTTTTTTTTTAAAATGAAGATCATCTAGATAGTAATTAGAGCCAGCATTTGAGCCTTACTAATATTCATGAGTTCAAATTTAAAAGCAAAACAGGGCCGGGAGTGGTGGCTCACACCTATAATCCCAGCACTTTGGGAGACTGAAGTTAAAAGGATTGACTGAGCTCATGGGTTCGAGACCAGACTGCACAACTTGGCAGGATCTCATCTCTGCAATAAATAAATAAATAAATAAATAAATTAGTCGGGCATGGTGTGCGTGCCTGTAGTTCCAGCTACTTGGAAGACTGAGGCGGAAGGATCGCCTGAACCCAGCAGTGAGCAAGAGCATGCCACTGCACTCCTGTCTGGGTGACAGAGTGAGATTCCAACTCAAAAAAATAAATAAATAATCAGTAAATAAATAAAAAATAAATAAAAAGCAAAACATATGCAATTAGGTAAGCTTAGAAATCTTTGGTTAAATACTGAAGAAAGGAGGTATTTAAGGTGTCAATTAAAATAACTTCTTCAAGATAATTGTGGCCAGTAGTAACCACAGTATTTTGATTCTGCCCTCATTCAATACAACTTTTGACTCACAAAACCTCTATGCAGGAAGGTGGCCAAAGTAACAAACTACTAACTAGAGCAGGGGTCCCCAACCTCTGGACCACAGATGGATACTGTGAGGAACCGGGCTGTAGGCCTGGAGGTGAGTTACCTTCAGGGAGCGAAGTTTCATCTGTATTTACAGCCATTCCCCATCGCTGGCATTACCATCTGAGCTCTGCGTCCATCAGATCAGTGCTAAACAGCCTGCTTCCATTTCCAACTTGTATCTTTATGAAGCAGGGTTTTTTCTGCAGTGACAGCTACCAAAATGAGGTTCCAGCGTAGACTGGACATCAGCAGCACACTTCGGGTGTCACTGTCTCTCATCACCCCCAGGTGGGACCATCTAGTTGCAGGAAAAAAAGCTCAGGGCTCCCACTGATGCTACATTATGGTGAGTTGTACAATTATTTCATTATATATTACAGTGTAATAATGATAGAAACAAAGTGTAAGATAAATGTTATGTGCTTGAATCACCCTGAAGCCACACCCCTTCAGAGATCCATGGAAAAATTTTCTTCTACAAAATCAGTTTCCGATGCCAAAAAGGTTGGAGAGTACTGAAATAGAGTGTTTCTGAAGTACATATTTAAAACAAAACAAAACAAAAACTTGAGTAAGCAAGACTGGGCTGTATAGAGTCTAGAACCAAGTATCACAGTTAATCACTCTTTTCTGCCTGAGAAAGTAAGTAGAAGGAAACCATTTTCTTGTTCCTTGAGCTGCTCATACTATACTCTTTTAGTCTGGAAACACAGCTCTTGGCATAACTCTTTCCAATGTAGGACTAGGTTTTACCATTTAAGGGTAAATATCTCTGAGAGGCTTTATAGAATTTACAAGAGGAAGATAGAGGATAGATGTTATGGGCTTAGATAATGTGGGTAAGCCCATATAACATCCTTCAGAATGGAGACAGTTGACTTTGTGTTGACTCACAGGAATGGGACTGTATTAAAGAGATGAACCTTGAACTTCTTAGAAAGCTCAATACATTTTATAGGCTGATACTACATGTTAATGTGCCAAAGACTCCAAGATCTTTGCAGTAAAAGTACTTGCTTGCCTTTTTTTTTTTTTTGAGTTGAAGTCTCACTCTATCACCCAAGCTGGAGTGCAGTGGTATGCTCACGGTCACCACAGCCTTGATCTGGGGGGCTCAGGTGATCCTTCCGCCTCAGCCTTCCAGGTAGCTGGAACTACAGGCATATGCCACCATGTCCGGCTAAGTTTTTTATTTATTGTAGAGATGAGATCTCACCAAGTTGTTCAGGCTGGTCTTGGACTCATGGGCTCATGGCAATCCTCTCACCTCAGCCTCCCAAATTGCTGGGATTATAGGTATGAGCCACTGCACCCTGCCTGCTTGCCTTCTTTAACTTGTCCATACATGCTAGGTATGTTAAAAAAAAGTATACACATTTTAAATTATGCTAGAAGATGTTCGCCATAATCAGAAGTATCTTGTAGCTGATGGTAACCACTTCGAGCACCTCTTGTAATTGCAGGTGCCAGATGTGACTTGTCTTCATCTTTTGTTATTGGTATAGATCGAGTGTTACAATTTGAATACAGTCTTTTCCTTTATTAAAATGTATATATTTTTTGGCACCCTCTGTATATATGAAAGTAAAAATGTTTTCTTTTCAAGATGGCACCTATTAACATTTTACAGGAAAGAAATGTTGTGCGGATACAGCATTCATTGAGAAATCTTGCCTTACATCACCGACGGCAGAACCAAAAATCTGCTTCTTGAAGTTAAAGATAATTCAAATTAAATAATGCCTGCTTTGGCCAGTGTCTGTTTTGGACAAGATAGATCTTTTGGTTTTGCTTTCCCAGAGTAAAGTTATTATTTGTTAGTATTGACTGAGGCATATAATACATGCAGCAAAAAAACCTGATCAACTTGTCAGCATTTCCTAACTATCTTGAGTAACTGTTGGGAAGAAAGTGGAGAGAGTGTGATCACTGTAAGACTCTGGCACAAAAGGGACAGAGAATTTTTTCCTCTGGGTTGTGAAGTGACTTCAGAGAGAATGAGAGAGAAGTAACCTCAGGCCCAGGTAAGTGGAGAGTCATGATTCATTGCAAATTCAGGATGAAGTTTTCTCAATTTCATAAAATTCAAATAATTTTTCTCAAGTTTCTGAAAACGAAAGAAATGTTAAAAACAACAGCAAGATTTGCATATATACAGAGGGTGCCAAAAAAATGTACACACTTTTTTTTTTTTGAGTTGCAGTCTCACTCTATTGCCCAGGCTGGAGAGCAGTGGCACGCCCACAGCCACCGCAGGCTCCATCTGCTGGGCTCAGACAATCCTTCCACCTCAGCCTTCGAAGTAGCTGGAACTACAGGCGCATGCTACCATGCTTGGCTTATTTTTTGATTTATTGTAGAGACAAGGTCTTAAATATATATATATTAAATATATATTTAAGAGTCAAGCAAATTCAAACAACACACCTACATACAAATAACCTAGCCGGGCGTGGTAGCGCATACCTGTAATCCCGCGCCTTTGGGAGGCTGAGGTGAGTGGATTGCCTGAGCCCGCGGGTTCGAGACCCGCCTGGGCAGCGAGACCTCATCTCTACAATAAAATCAAAAAATCAGCTGGGCGTGGTAGCGCCATGCCTGTATTCCGGCTACTCGGAAGGCTGAGGCGGAAGGATCGCCGGAGCCCAGCAGGTCGAGGCTGCGGTGGCCGGGAGCGGCCACTGCCCTCCAGTCTGCGCGACAGAGTGAGACTCCCACTCAAAAAAACAAACAAACAAACAAAACTAAATAACCTTGAACACTGTTAGGAAGATTAGCAACTGAGTCAGAATTGTCTCTTCGGTTGTTTTTAGTTTTGTAAATAAGAGCAAAGGACACTAACCAAAACAAGATATGTGACATTTTAGCATAACAAATTAAATTAGAGTAATTAATGGCAAACATACCATGAGGAAGATGATGGTCTGAAACAAATTTTACAACATTGTAAATAGAAATTTAATTCTTGAATTTCCCATGTAAAGTTAGACTACATTAGGCCTTCTGATATGTAGATCTGAGAAATATCCTAGGCCGGGCTCGGTGGCTCAGCCTGTAATCCCAGCAATTTGGGAGGTCGAGGCGAGAGGATTGCCTGAGCCCATGAGTTCAAGACCCACCTGGGCAACTTGGCGAGACCCCCGTCTCTACAATAAATAAAAAAATTTGCTGAGCATGGTAGCGCACGCCTGCAGTTCCGGCCACTTGGAAGGCTGAGGCAGAAGGGTCACCAGAGCCCAGCAGGTTGAGGCTGCGGTGACCAGGAGCGTGCCACTGTCCACCAGCCTGGGTGACAAAGTGAGACTCCTACTCAAAAAAATAAAAAATAAAAGAAATATCCTATTTTTGAACATAGCAATTTTTTAAAAATATTTTTATTTTAAAGATCTGGGGTACAATTCAGGATTAGGTATACAAGTGGACATCAGACAGGTAAAGTTTGGGCTTCCCTTGGGTCTATTATGTGAATTTCTGATATAAAATAAAATAGAGTGTGTTTTCTATCTGAGAATATGTTTTAAAATATAAACAGTGAGTTTAGAGAAGACTAGATTTCACTAAAATCTCAGATTTTGTATGTTAAACAATACATTTCTAAATACCTCATTGGCCAGAATAGAAAACACAAAATAAATTATAAAATACTTTGAATTGGCCGGGATCAGTGGCTCAGCCTGTCATCCCAGCACTTTGGGAGGCCGAGGCCAGTGGATTGCCTGAGCCTGCGGGTTCGAGAACCACCCGGGCAACTTGGCGAGACCTTTCTCTACAATAAATCAAAAAATTAGCCGGGCATAGTAGCGTGCGCCTGTAGTTCCTTCCGGCTACTCGGAAGGCTGAGGCTGGAGGATCGCCGAGGCCCAGCAGGTCGAGGCTGCGGTGGCTGCGAGCGTGCCATAACACTCTAGTCTGGGTGACAGAGTGAGACTCCAACTCAAAAATTAAATTAAATTAAATTAAATTAAATTAAATTAAATTAAATACTTTGAGTTGAAAGATAATGAAAATATGACATCAAAGTTTGTGAGAACCAGCTATAGCAGTGGTCTGATAAAAATTAAAATTTTTAAATACACTTAAGTAAAAAGTTACAAGTGCAAACACAGGCATACATACACACAAGTACAGTGATAACATAAAAATATATAATAGCACTAATCACTAGTGAATAGAAATAAAAACAATAAACTATCACTGTACATTTTTTGGTCTATTATTTTATTTTAAAAACATAGTGAGCCGGGCTCGGTGGCTCAGCCAGTAATCCCGCGCCTTTGGGAGGCTGAGGTGAGTGGATTGCCTGAGCCCGAGGGTTCGAGACCCGCCTGGGCGGCGAGACCTCATCTCTACAATAAATCAAAAAATCATCCGGGCGTGGTAGTGCATGCCTGTAATTCCAGTTCCTTGGAAGGCTGAGGCGGAAGGATCGCCGGAGCCCAGTAGGTCGAGGCTGCGGTGGCCGGGAGCGGCCACTGCACTCCAGTTGGGCGACGGAGTGAGACCCCAACTCAAAAAAAAAAAAAAATTAGTGAATTTGTGTGAATCTTTTTTCATATTCATATCCTATTTTTTTAGTCTCTTCATTATGACAAATAAAATTCTATGGCACCGATGTATACAGTTGAGATCTATGTTTCATTACAATTTGTTAATGGTTTATGCCAAAGTATAGGGTGAGTGATTTTGAACAGCATTACATTTTTCTTGCCCTGAAGTTGAAGTTTAGTGTTATTTATTGACCATTTCTGAAAACACTGTGTGGTAGTTCTAGGCTTATGACAGACATTATCTTAGAACATTATTGACATGCTCAGTACATTTTATTTAGATCTTACTTCTAGATTCAGCAAAACTACCTTGAAAAAGGGACCAACATCTTTGTTCTCAACAATATTATTTATAAACAACTGTATCACCTTCCATAACACATCTATTATGGTGATTTTGAGTCACACAGTTTTCCACAGTATAGATATATGTATGTATATTTATATTCATATGTGTGTAAATATGTACATATAATTTTTCGGAGTGTAAATGAATTTAGCTTTAAGATTTTTTATTCAACATATAGTTATAGGACAACGTGTAAGCAACCACTACATACAGTAGTTGGTTGAGGTCCAAATGAGCATGCAAATGTGTTACATAAATTGCTATTTAAGGAAACAGTTGCAAAATTTATGTGATGTATGTATGAACAAAAAGATCAACTCTGAAATCAAGAATCTTGGTTGTAATCAAATAAGAAAAATTGAAAGTGATGGTGGAAGAGGTTCTACTAGCAGTGGGCAATAGATTTATAAAAGAAGACAGAAGCAATCTTGATTTATAATCCTATGTAAATATTTGAGAGCTGTCCACATTAAAATGAGGTTCTAGGGTGGTCCAAAGGAAAATAATCAAATGAAGCAGAAATCAAATGTAATCAAAACAGAAAGCATATCTTTCCATATTAGGAAATGGTCCTGAACATATGCTTATACTAAGGAATCGAGGTAGTTTAGAGTTTACATAAATTATACAACAGCAAGGTTGAGGAATTTGCAAGCTGCAATCTCATGAAAAAGCAGAGTGCAATGATGAACTGAGGAGGGAGGGTGTTTGTGAGAAAAGAAACAGATCCCAAATCTTTACTGCTCTGCTCTGCTGGGATAAACCTTGAACTAACAAAATGAAAGCCAGAGTTTAATGTCTGTGGGCGTCTGTTCATTTTTTAATACTCCATGGATACAAATTTTGTCCCTTTCCTAGCCAGTCATTTCGCAAACCCATGCTATTTGTCACACAATAGGGACCAGATTAGGAAAAGTATGTAAACCTACTGTGATGATATGTCAGGGCTTTATTATTCTGTACACAGGACATGTGTATTATTTTTCTATCATGCCTTTTTAAATCAAAGACTACCAGGATAGATTCTGGGAAAATGTCATATTTCAAATCCTAAATATAAATATTTTTATATCTTTAATGTTATATAGTTTGTTGTATAGGACAAATAGCTTTTTAAAATTTTTCTAAGAATTTTAAAAAGGAATCCTTGGGTTAATGTTTTTAGATATTAAAAACAAACATGTATTTGATGTATTTCATGGCTGTAGTGCGTGCTCTAAGATTTAATCAAACAGTGCTCTCCTCTTCCTTTTGAAAGCAATATTGAAAGAGTATTAATTCATCAAAATGGTAGTTATTGGGCCCCTTCAATTTCAGAGAGTAAATGGATGTCCAGATTATATACAGTAATAACCAAGGCAGGCCTGGACCCTGACTTCAAAGAATTTACAGTTTAAATAATAATAAAGGTCTTTATTAGTACTTTTTAAAACCCCATAGTGTCACAAAGTGAAATAGTAGAAAATAAAAGTTAGGACAGACACTGGAGGTATGTGTTAGGGTGAGCTAGAGTGGCCATTCTCCACACGCATGTGTATATATATATTTACATCTAGCCAAACACACACACCCAGTGATAATGCAGGAATATAATAAACACTCAGAAAGTAGTATGTTGCATGTACATCTTGAGTGTTTCCAATTAAGACTTTGAAATATTCAAGCTGATCAAATACGAACGTGGTGCTGGCATCTATTCTGAGGTTTCTAAGGGCACAGAATAAAGTACACGCTAATTTAGTAATCCAAGCTTCATTTTACAGCTGAGAATGGCATCAACTTCTTTTTGTATTCAAACACAATTAAGGTGTTGCTTGCAATCTGTAAAGCTTTATTGTGTGAGTCTTCCTTACCTGAGGGACCACTTAGCATCTCAAAAAGCAAAGTGCAGAACAGTTCTGCTGACAGTCTCCCTGCCTGTAGTACCAGGAGCTGAGGAGAAAACCTTACTCCTGGCAAAATGCTTGACTCTGCCTACCCAATCAATATTCCCAAATGTAAGAAAACACGAACTGCTGTCTAAGTATTACTTGTGAACAAAGAAAAAGGTGTTTAGTCAGTTTTATTTTTGATAAATGATGTGAAAGATATAATCTCTCACTTATCTGTCAGCATTGACATGGAATAAATATATTCAATATTATTTATTAAAATATGTTATTGCTTAAATAATTTGAGAAGCTTTAAATTAGTTATTTCCACAAAACACACACTATAAAACTTTGCCAATAATCAATTCATACCAGTCCCAGGAAAATTAATGTGTGATACTAGTTATTTCCTGAAAATGAGCTTTAAGTGACAATTAAAAATAAACTCATATAAGTAAGCCTAATGAGTAGGTAAATGTATGCCACACTCAATACCCCAAAATAATATTAACCATCTACATTACTCTAATTTAAATGAAAAATTGGACAGGGAATTTTAGAATTGTAAGTTAAAGACTATATTATTTTTATTTGATAAACAGCCCCAAGCATTTTATGTCAAGTTCATTAGCAAGAAGAAAATTAATACTCTTTTAAAAAAGTAATTATAAATTGGTATAATTGTGTTCTATTCCTTCAATTATATGATTTGTTTCTACAAAGTCACTGTGTATGTTTGTTTCTGTTTATTATATCTAACTTGTTAAGAATACTTAACACTATTTTGAACTTTAATTTTTTTATTTTTTATTGTAGAGACGAAGTCTTGCCAAGTTGCCTGGGCTGGTCTCAAACCCGCAGGCTCAGGCAATCCACTCGCTGCAACCTCCCAAAGTGCTGGCATTACAGGCTGAGCCACCGAGCCCGGCCTTGAACTTTAAATTTTAAACATATTACTTTAGGTTAAAAAAAAATCACTATAAGCCGGGCTCGGTGACTCAGCCTGTAATCCCGCGCCTTTGGGAGGCTGAGGTAAGTGGATTGCCTGAGCCCGTGGGTTCGAGACCTGCCTGGGCAGCGAGACCTCATCTCTACAATAAATCAAAAAATCAGCCAGGCGTGGTAGTGCACGCCTGTAATTCTGGCTACTTGAAGTCTGAGGCAGAAGGATCACCGGAGCCCAGCAGGTTGAAGCTGTGGTGGCCAGGAGCGGCCACTGCACTCCAGTCTGGGCGACAGAGTGAGACTCCAACTCAAAAAAAAAAAAAAAATCACTATATAGAATGCCCCAAATAAACAGAAAAATATTATTTCTGTATCATTTAGAATACTCCGAAACTGTGTAGTGTCGTATACATGTATACTGCCGTGTTCTCAAAGACCATTTTTTTGTTGTTTTTTGAGTTGGAGTCTCACTCATTGCCTAGGCTGGAATACAATGGCATGCTCACAGTCACCGCAGCTGGGTTCAGGTGATCCTTCTGCCTTCAGCCTTCCAAGTAGCTGAAACTACAGGTGTGCTCTACCATGCCCAGCAATTTTTTAAATTGTAGAGACCATGTCTCACCAAGTTGCCCAGGCTGGTCCCAAACCCCTGTACTTAGGCAATTCTCTCACCTCGGCCTCCCAAAGTGCTGGGATTATAGGCTTGAGCCACCGTGCCAGGCCTCAAAGACCATTTTAATTAACTTGATTAATGTTTTTCTCCACAGTTCCACGGGGTCTCAAGACACCAATTCATGATTATCCTGGTTTCCCAATTCCTAGAACTCATGCATACTGAACTTTTTTTTTTTTTTTTTTTTTTTTTGCCCTTAAGCAAATATCATTTTCAAAGTGGAGTAATCAAAGTATCAGGATGACAGAAAGAAAATGTCAATTTTGCTTTTGTGGGAAGATTGACCTCTCTCCTTAATTACCTCCACCATCTACTCTATCTCTGTTAACACGATCAATTTATTTCACTTCCATGGTTATTGCTTGCAGTACAGTGAAGCATGACAGAGTAAAATGAAACACCAAGAACAAAATGGTAAAGGAGGTCAGACAAAGAAAGAATATAAATGATAGGTGGCCACACACAGATGTTATGTGATGATATTTGCATTTAAAGTTTTCTACCTCAATGTACGATGTGGCTGCCCCTACAAAGATGATTACATCTCCTTTCAAACGGGCCTGTTTGTTTAGAATGCAATTAAGATGCAGTCGAGTAGAAATCTTTGCTAAAGGGAAAATAATTCTATTACTGAGAAGTTGGAGATATGGAATCAGAATTGCTGGTTGGAAGTTGAGGGAGGAGTTCCTGCCCTCCATTCTAGTCTGTGTCAATGGATTAGGTTCAGAAGTTCAGGAATCGTATCACAAAGAGTGTGGATCTTCGGGATTATATTGTGAAAATACTTTTTTTTTTTTTTGAGTTGGAGTCTCACTCTGTCGCCCAGATTGTAGTGCAATGGCCGCTCCCGGCCACCGCAGCCTCGACCTGCTGGGCTCCGGCGATCCTTCCACCTCAGCCTTCCAAGTAGCTGGAACTACAGACGCACGCTACCACACCTGGCTAATTTTTTTGTTTATTGCAGAGATGTGGTCCCGCCAAGTTGCCCAGGCGGGTCTCGAACCTGCGGACTCAGGCAATCTCCTCACCTCGGTATATTGTGAAAACGAAGGGGAACAATCCTGGAATTGTATGCATCGAAAACATTTACTATTTACGAAGATCAAATTGACTTCTCTGTAGATTAATTATATGAGTGCCAAGAATGAGGGAGAAGCCTGTTAGGGAATTGCTACAAGCAAGATTTTATTTATTTGTTTTTTTGAGTTGGAGTCTCACTCTGTCACCCAGACTAGAGTGCAGTGGCACACTCCCGGCCACTGCAGCCTCCACCTGCTGGTCTCAGGCGAGCCTCCTGCTTCAGCCTTCCAAGTAGCCGGAAATACAGGCACGCGCTACCATGCCCGGCTCATTTTTGATTTGTTGTAGAGACAGAGCTCACCAAGTTGCCCAGGTGGGTCTTGAACGCACGGGCTCAGGCAATCTACTCGCCTCAGCCTCCCAAAGTGCTGGGATTACAGACTGAGCCACCGCGCCCAGCCAAGATTTTTTAAATGATGATGAATTGAATGATACCGATGGTAATGATAATATCAACACACCCTGTGAATAAATTCCTCCACTTTACTGATGTGGAAGGTGAGAGACAGAGGAGGTTAATAATTTACCCATGGCAACATAGTTAGCAAGAGGCAGAGCCAGGATTTACATGAAGATTCTGAGCCCGAAGCCCACGATGTGCTGCTTATATATGACAGAGGCTGGAGATACACTGTAGATTCAATTGAGATTTGCAAATAGGATTGACAGGATTTGGGTCACTAAAAGATACAAAAACTGAGGGAGAACCACAGGCTAGATATATAGATTTGGGGATCACCAATCTCTATCGCACTGCTAAAGCCATAGATGAGGAGTAGAAAACATGTGCAGATTAGAAAAAAAAGCTACATCCAAAAATAGTATCCAGAAGGCTGAGGCAGAAGGATCGCCTGAGTCCAGCAGGCCAAGGCTGCGGTGACTGTGAGCATGCCACTGCACTCTAGCCTGAGCGACAGACTGAGACTCTGACTCAAAAATATATATATAGTATCCCAGAAAACCCCAAGATTTAAAGTCTCCTGGAAGACTGGGCCCATGATGATGATTAGCACAGAAACAAAAATGTCACAGAAACTGAAGGAGTCTAGGGTTTCAAGGAAGAATACTGTCAACAGAGCCAAATTCTACAGAAAGTAGAATAAATATACAGCGAAATCTGCCCATTGTTTTTTGGTTTAATAACAAGCAGATCATCAATGACCTTGGAAGAAACAATTTCTGGGTAGTGGTTGAGGTTTGACTTAATGAGATCTAATTAGATCTAGTTGTAGACTTGAAACTGAGCCTTGTGATTTATACCTTGGAGAGCAGCGTGTTGGAAAAAGAGGAAAGGAACCATGTATCTAGAGCGTATGCTAAAAATATGTATCACCTGGGAAAGCTCACTAAGATTTGTTGGGAGAAAGAATGAAATATCAGGATAAAGTAGAAAGGGAAACAATGAGTAATATTTTGGAGAGACACAGACCATCCAAAAGTAGAAAATAACAAAGAACCGTATTCTGAAGATACCAAAGGAACCATGACATCTGAATTATCTGAGAAACTTGTATTGCTGAAATTTATAACTTATGAGATTGGTTACACACTCTATCTTCTCTCAGGGATTTATCACTTTGAAAAATAAGTTCCATTCCTTTCAGTCTTTGTATGACGTCACTTTTGTGTCTCCTGACAAAGTCTATACTGACAGATACTTTTGTGCAGAAAACAGGACTAGTTTACGTGTGTGTGTGTGTGTGTGTGTGTGTGTGAGAGAGAGAGAGAGAGAGAGAGAGAGAGAATGTGTGTGACTCTATGAAAAGAACTTGAATTGTGAGTTAGGGTGAGGTGCTGCATTTTATAACACATCCCTTAAAAGCAATAGTTACTTGAAGTCTCTTTCCAAAGTTGTAACAGTCTGAGCCACACTGTTTTCTAAAAACTCATATTTGGTATGCAGCTTTATGACAGGAAGTTGGCCTTCAGAGCAGGAATGTATGTAAACAAAGAAATGTGGCTCACAGGAAAGTTTAGTTAAATCAAATCCCGAAGGCTGCCCCCACTCTAGGCTTCTTTCTGTATCTTGATTATTTGCAGATGCTTTACATGAAGCCAGAGATGAAACCCAATCGTTAACCTCCTCTAGAGCTCCCAAGGCAATTCAGTCAGTCCTGACTGTCGACCAGCTAAACCAAACAATGAGAAGGAAGTTAGAAATTTAATGCCATCCTGCCTCAAGATGCATGAAGTACTTATTCTCCCTCAGGAATCAAACCTCAAGACTCAACTTTTTCAAAGAGAGACCAAAAAAATCAAGCCCTATGACTGCCTGGAATCATCACTATAAACATGAAGAGTTACAAGTTTACAGTTGCTTGGTCCTTTGACGTTATTGTAAAATCACAGACCTGCTGAGCTACAAATCCTATTGTCTTGCCAGAAGTGCATAGCTTTGCCTTTCTTGGCTGTAAAAATGCTAAGATGCCAAAGGCTACAAATAGTCTTATACAAAGTCAGGAAACTTTATAGGAAAGCTTAAAAAGAAAAAGAAGACATTGTTGTCAGCTTTAAAACTCGGTGTTCATGAATGAAAAAATTCCCTAATTCCTACAGTGCTGTCTAAATCAAAGAGGTAACCCCATTCTCCTGAAAACTAGCGGCTGCTTTATCTTCCCCAAACTAAGTAACTGGGGATAAGACTCAAGAGGGTGAGACTGTTACTGTATTGCATTACTGGAACTCTATTGTTGACAAGTTTTGTGCTAACCCAACAGCAGAGACAACACACGGTGGGAAAACCTGCTGCAAAAGGTTTGGTAGAGGGGCCAGGAGAAAAGACCCCACTCCTCCCTTAGGAGCTCCTTACTAGTGTGGGTTGTGGATCTCACAGATGCCCACAGGCCCTAGATTGAACCCTAGGATGGCTGCAGTCAGGATCTGCAGTTTTGCTGCAATGGTTGCAAAGAGGATTTGCAGCTTG
Source organism: Cephalopachus bancanus (assembly GCA_027257055.1). Classification (NCBI taxonomy): domain Eukaryota; kingdom Metazoa; phylum Chordata; class Mammalia; order Primates; family Tarsiidae; genus Cephalopachus; species Cephalopachus bancanus. The sequence goes on from JAPVLO010000010.1 coordinate 15,343,893, forward strand.
TGGCTGCCCGCCTCCTGGAGTTCTACTGGAAGAGCATCAGGTAAACCTCAAGAAACTGACAAAGCCTGAGGGCACTGGTCCCCCTGTATCAGTGTCTTGAGACTATAGGCAAAATGCTAAAACAGTGGGCCCGGGTAGTGGTTGGGGAGGGAGAGAGGAATGTTGCAGTCGTCAGATCTGTGTTTTCCTACTCTTTCTCCTCTCACCAATACCTGAGAATCTGGCACCAAGAAAAGGGAAAAAGGGCCAGGGACAGAGGCTCAAGCCTGTAATCCCAGTACTTTGGGAGACCGAGGCAAGAGGATTACCCGAGCCCACAGGTTGGTGACCAGCCTGGGCAACTTGGTGAGAACGCCTCTCTACAATGAATCACAAAAACTAGCCAGACATGGTGGGGTGTGCCTGTAGTTCCAGCTACTTGGAAGGCTGAGACAGAAGGATTAGCTGAGCCCAGCAGGTCAAGTCTGTGGTGACCATGAGCTTGCCACTGTGCTCTAGCCTGGGTGACAGAGTGATATTCCAACTCAAAAAATTAAAAATTAAAATAATAAAAAAAGGTAGCGCGCACCTGTAGTTCCAGCTACTTGAAAGGCTGAGGTGGAAGGATCCCTGGAGCCCAGCGGGTCGAGGCTGTGGTGGCCAGGAGTGGCCACTGTGCTCCAGACTGGGTGACAGAGTGAGACTCCAACTCAAAAAATAAATAAATAATTAATTAATTAAAAAATTTTTAAAAGGAAAAAAAAAATGCGACAGCCACATCAAATGCACCCCAATTTGCAGCCTTTAGAACTTCTGCTCATACTTAGCTGGAAGAAATAAAAGGATATTTTTGGAATATGAAATAAAGTTTTTAAATGAACAGAGATGAGACTGAATATTTGAAAGCAGATGAACGTAATGGAAATGGGCTAAATAATCATTCACAAATATGACTTTTATCCACCAAGAATATGAGCTTCAGTGTTGCATAGATATGGACAGTTATTGAAGAAAATAAGACTTGTGTTTATAACCTGGTGATCTGAGATCATTAAATAAATTCATTACAGGCTGGGGTTGGTGGCTCAGCCTGTAATCCCAGCACTTTGGGAGGCAGAAGCGAGTGGATTGCCTGAGCCCGCGGATTCGAGACCTGCCTGGACAACTTGGCGAGACCTCGTCTCTACAATAAATCAAAAACTAGCCGGGCGTGGTAGTGCGCACCTGTAGCTCCCGCTACTGGGAAGGCTGAGGCGGGAGGATCGCCAGAGTCCAGCAGGTCGAGGTTGCGGTGGCCGGGAGTGTGCCACAGCACTCCAGTCTGGGTGACAGAGTGAGATTCCAACTCAAAAAAAAAAAAAATCATTACATAAGATAGCTCAGTTTTTAAAGGAATGCCTTATACTCAAATTATTATGGTATTTCATTTTTAAAATTTTCTGTTTATTGTCATCGATGGCAGTGAGTTATTTATTCAGAGGTAGATTAATGCATTTCTTTGTCTGGATATTTCTAGAACCTTTTATGGAAAAAAATATAAATCTTTTCCAAATAAATTCGTTGCACTTCTCACATTCAAAACTCCCAAAACCTTTTGACTTGTTGACAGTTAAGACCTCATACTCTGCTCACTACCTCCCAGAAATTTATTTCTAGTTCCATATGCATTCTTATTGGGTATATGTGCATTTACACATGTCAACACACATGCACACACATTCTCTTCTTCTTTCTCTCACACACACAGGCACACAGTTTTAATTCCAACTCTACTTTCTACTGACATGGTACTTATGGTATAATGGGGTCGGTAAACATGGTATCATGTAAACTAACTACGATGAAAACTGGCCTGTCCTGACTTTAGATGGAAGATGAGGTGCAAGATGGCATGCTTTTTTCTTTTCTTTTTTCTTTTGAGTTGGAGTCTCACTCTGTCGCCCAGACTGGAGTGCAGGGGCGGCTCCCAGCCACCGCAGCCTCGACCTGCTGGGCTCCAGCGATCCTTCCGCCTCAGCCTTCCGAGTAGCTGGAACTACAGGCGCCCGCTACCACGCCCGGCTAATTTTTGATTTATGGTAGAGATGAGGTCTCGCTGCCCAGGAGCGTCTCGAACCTGAGGGCTCAGGCAATCCACTCACCTCAGCTTCCCAAGGCGCGGGATTACAGGCTGAGCCACCGAGCCCGGCTTGGCGTGCTTTTTCCTATCAAGAAAAACTACCACATGGAGACTGGCAGGTACCCCATCTTAAATTGAGAATAGGTCTTTTTCTATCTGGGTCTAGTTTTATAAAATTAGATATTTCCCCACCTCAAGACAATTTTTTCTTAAAAACAACTAGAATATTTAAGATTGTATTATGACCAGTCATATCTGAGGACAGAGGCTAGAGGTGGAAGGACTGGTCACATACTGATTGATCAATGTCTCCAGATGGCCTTTTGAGATACTCAGAGCATTGGCTAAGGATATAGGCCAACAAAGCCTAGCCACAGATGTTTGTTTTGGTTTAATTGACAAAAACTTCAACATAGTTTTACTGTAATTATCTTCCTAAACAAAAATAAGTAGTGTTTCACTTCTAGATGCTTAAGTTTACTGTGCTTATAATTAATTATTCAAAAAACATTTTTTTTGGTTATTACACATGATGGATATGAAATGTGTATTTTCACTGGTGCCAAAATATTTCTTTCTTTGGTAACACATAAAGGTTGATTTCTCCTGACTTCACCACCAAATGACCCCATTGATCCGCATTTTACAAGTCCACTGGATTTGGATACTTGGTGAAGAGTGGGAGAAGTGTCCTTAGAAGAGAAAACAGCTTCGTACTGTTACCTATGCCCATGACCATAGAGAAGGTGCTGGAAGTAAAGAGAAGTCAGGGATCAGACTGGGAAAAACAAGGGGAAAAACGGACTTTAAATTCTGTGCCATTACCTAGATATGACTTAGGAGGCAAAGTGGAGTCCTTGTAAACTCTTACCAAATGTTTTTCTTTGGAACCAGAAATTTGGCAGCAGGAATTTGAGTTTTGTAACTGAAGCATCTTTGAACAGGGAGGACTGGAAATGCTCTTTGAGTCATCAGCATAGAAGAAATATTTAAAGCTATGAAATTTATAAACTCTCTGAGAAAGTGAACTTAAAGGGTCACGAATAAATGCAGAGGCATGGAGAAACTTAGACATATGGGCTAGTAAGAGGGACAGATGATCAAAAGAGATGAAGGAGAAAGAATACACACATTTCGAGAAGAGAATCTGTTTTGTGTAGTGTCAGAGTTATTAATGAAGAGAATACTTCAGGAGATATCTATTGGGTTGGAATGGTGGAGAATTAAAATAGATAGTGGCACTTTGTGCGAAAAACTTGTGTGAGCTTCCAGACTCAGTATTTTCAGTCAACTGTAGCTTCTCAAGCATTTCCAAGAAAGTGAACTAAATTAGTCATGCATTTTTCTTTTATTCTGCAAATACTTATTGAGGAACTACTATATACTAGCCATGTTCTATTGATGATTTTTCTGTTATTTATACGACCCGTCCCTCAGAAAACTCCTTCAGCGTGTATATATTTAGCAGGTGTATAAACATTCTCCTCCAAGTGACTCAAGTGATAGTGTGATCTCTTTGGACCATTCAGTGCAGGAAACCCTTAGACAAAATGATCTTAGGATATTTTCATTTTTGGAATTTGTTTTGGCTCCAGTTGGGAAAAATATTTAAGCATCTCTATTAAATTTATGTTAAATGATTTGGGACAGTAATTATTGCGACTTGTAGGTGAGACAATATAGTCAGAATTTTGGAATACTAACTTTTGCTGTTATGTCCTCTTTAATTTGTTTTGTTTTGTTTAGTTTAGTTTTTGAGTTGGAGTCTCTTGTCGCCCAGGCTAGAGTGGTCCTCTTTAATTTCTAATTTGTTTTGGTAAAATACAGCAAGCTAATAGCACAAGTAGCCTGGCTCAATTTGCATGGATTTCCCTTCAAACTCTGGAGCATATGCCTCTATGCAATAACTGTTTCTTAGCCTTCAGGTCAGTGTTCTCAAGGGACACTGAACTTATCTTGAAAAGGAATGTGTAGACAGCACAGTTTGAAATCACAGAACCAAGATGATTTTACTCACATTGTCTTAGGCTGGGCTCGTCTGCCAAGGAATGTTCAATTTATTGATTCATGCTACAAGTATTTATTGAGCACCTACTAGATTCTAGGTAATGGGGCTAACGCAGGGAATAAGAGACATGGGGTTATTTTTTAATGGCCTTCATTTTCTAATGTGTAGAGTGGCATGATAAATAAATAACCAGTGGTGGGTATTTTGACGTACTATGAAGAAAAATAAAAAGAATGATAAGGAAATAAAAGCAAAGTGTGTATATAGAGGGATGGAGCTCGGTGATGTCTTATTATACAGAGTATCATTAGGAAAAGAATCTTTGAAACAGGGTGAGTAGACCCTGAGCTTGTTTTAAGGCAGCAAACCAGTCATGAAAAGATCTGAAGAAAAAAAATCCCACAGAAAATAAACAGCAATAGCTACCAATGCCCTGCAGAGCTGATGCAGTAGGGGCGTGTCTGGAAAACAAGAGACAATGTGCAAAGAGAGTGGCAGAAATCAAGCCTAAGAGGTGTAAACTCTAAAGCAGCAGGGCTTGGTCATTCATTAAGATTTTATTCTAAGGGTGATGGGAAGCCACTAGAGGGCTTTAAACGAGGAACTTATACGGTCTGATTGTATTTTTAAAATATCAGACAGCTACTTTGTTTAAAATAAGTGGAAGTGGAACAAGCGTCAAGGAATAGAATAGGTTAAGAGACTGTAACAGATGTATAGGAGACAGTGCACATAAGCATTGTACCTGTCACCAGATGATTAGAAGGTAAGATGCTTGTTCTCACGCATAGTAAGTGAGCCCTAAACACTGGACATGCAGGCACAAAGGTGGGGGCAGCAACGCTGAGCACTGCTAAAAGACAAGGTGGGGTGGGGGAACAAGGGGCACACAGCCACCCATTGGGTACCATGTCCCCCACCAGGGGAAGAGAGGGCTCTCTAGAAGCCCAAACCTCAGCTGCACGCAATTTGCTTCTGTAACAAATTGTCCCTGTACCCCAGCACTCTAAAATTACAAAAAATAAAATCAAAAGATGTTAAGGTACTTTCACTTCAGGACATAAGCAGCACTGCTTTTATAACTAACTAGAACATGTTGAAAAGGAAACTGAGCCAGGCTCGGTGGCTCAGCCTGTAATCCCGCGCCTTTGGGAGGCTGAGGTGAGTGGATTGCCTGAGTCCGCGGGTTCAAGACCCGCCTGGGCAGCAAGACCTCATCTCTACAATAAATAAAAAAATCAGCCGGGCGTGGTAGCGCATGCCTGTAATTCCGGCTACTTGGAAGGCTGAGGCGGAAGGATCGCCGGAGCCCAGCAGGTCGAGGTTGCGGTGGCCGGGAGCGGCCACTGCACTCCAGCCTGGGCGACAGAGTGAGACTCCAACTCAAAAAAAAAAAAAAAAAAAAGAAAAGGAAACAGCTTGGTAGAGGAATCTAGAGAATAGTTTTCTGGGGAGTCTGGAAATTGTAACATGCACAGATATCTGGGTGACAGTGCAGATACATTTTGACAGTAAGCAATTCATAGGAACTACAAATGATGCACATAAGAGTTTCTTGAAAAAACTTAGGTTAGGATTGCTGGGTTTGGGTTAAAAATACAGAATACTCAGTTAAATTTCAACTTTGTGTAAGTTGGAAAATTTTAAAATATAAGCATTCCTATGAAATATTTAGAACATACTATTACTGTACTAAAAAAGACCATTGGGTGTGTTTTTTTTTTTTCTTTAGTAGGGAGTCTCACTCTGTGACCCAGGCTGGTGTGCAGTGGCACGCTCATGGTCACTGCAGGCTTGACCTCAGCCTTCCAAGTAGCTGGAATTACAGGCATAAGCCACCATGCCCGGCTAATTTTTTGATTTATTGTAGAGATGAAGTCAGGTTGCCCAGGCTGATCTCGAACCCGTGGGCTCAGGCAGTCCTCTCGCCTCAGCCTCCCAAAGTGCTGGGATTATAGGCTTGAGCCACCACGCCTGCCCAATTCCTTTTAAAAAAGAATGTATTAACCTGGCAGGGTAGCTCAGGGTGTAATCCCAGCACTTTGGAAGGCCGAGGTGAGAGGACTGCCTGAGCCCAGGGGTTTGAGACCAGTCTGGGCAACTTGGTAAGACCTTGTCTTTACGATAAATCACAAAAAATAGCCAGGCGTGGTGGCATGCGTCTGTAATTCCGGCGACTTGGAAGGCTAGGTCGAGGCTGTAGTGGCTGTGAGGGTGCCATTGCACTCCAGCCTGGGCGATAAAAGTGAGACTCCAACTCAAAAAAGAATAATAAAAAAACAAGAATTTATTAGTAGTTGAGGCAAGCTAGCACTTGGAATAATGCATTCTCTTTCTTCTTGGGTTCTGTGTCCATCCCATACACCTCCTGCAAGGCATGAAATGGCTAGCTGCATGTTTTTTTTTTTTTTTTTTTGAGTTGGAGTCTCCCTCTGTCGCCCAAACTGGAGTGCAGTGGCCGCTCCCAGCCACCGCAGCCTCGCCTGCTGGGCTCCAGTGATCCTTCCGCCTCAGCCTTCCGAGTAGCCGGAATTACAGGCATGCGCTACCAAGCCCGGCTGATTTTTTGATTTATTGTAGAGATGAGGTCTCGCTGCCCAGGCGGGTCTCGAACCCGCGGGCTCAGGCAATCCACTCACCTCAGCCTCCCAAAGGCGCGGGATTACAGGCTGAGTCACCGAGCCCGGCTTGGCTGCGTGTTTTTACATAATTGGGATGGAGTGAGTTTTCTTTACTCGTGCACACATGATGGTCCTGCTGCTGCCCCTGGTATTGCTTGGATTATTTTTCTTCCTTCCGTTAAATGCAAATACAACGGAATATTTGGAAATATTTCAACCTGGATAATAACACAAGACATAGGATGTTTTAAAAGAAATCTTTCTAATCCAAACTTACTTCTGCATTTTTATGTCTGATCCTGTTTTCTATCTTGAAAGATCTTCATATAGAGGCAATTGTTATTTCTATTAAACTTTTTGTTTCTGCAGTAAAGGAGGAGGAAGGCTATTGTTTTTTTTTTTTGAGTTGGAGTCTCACTCTGTCGCCCAGACTGGAGTGCAGTGGCCGCTCCCGGCCACCGCAGCCTCGACCTGCTGGGCTCCGGCGATCCTTCCACCTCAGCCTTCCGAATAGCTGGAATTACAGGCGTGTGCTACCACGTCCGGCTGATTTTTTGATTTATTGTAGAGAGGAGATCTCGCTGTCCAGGCGGGTCTCAAACCCACGGGCTCAGGCAATCCACTCATCTCAGCCTCCCAAAGGCGCGGGATTACAAGCTGAGCCACCGAGCCCGGCTCAGGAAGCCTATTTTTTAAATTATGCTTTTCATCAACCTAAAATAAACTCAAACAGTGAGTCTGAAAGTCTTTGAAGAGAGAAACAGACACAAAGGAAGAGAAAAAGAGAGACCTTATTTCCTTGTAATTTGCAGATGTTAATTATTCTGAATACGTTAAAGGAAGCTAAAGCAGGTGACATGGATTTTTGACAACTGCATTTAAATTGTTTATAAGAAACTCTCTCTGGTAAACATGGGTGTTTGAAATGCAAAGAGAGGTTGTGGCATTTGAAATCTGAGAAAGAAAATTTTTTTAAATTGGGTATGCTCAGAGAGCATGCCATAGAATGCAAGGCCATTTCTAAACTCAGTGAAAACCACATAGGTCAAGGCTTGGCCTCTTGAAAAAATATGGAGTAGTGGCACTACTTTCAAGGTGTGGAAATCTTAGATGAAATTTATTCGAGAGATCCATGGAGAGAAAGGTCCAGGTATATCATCTTCAAACAAAAGTATTAACAAAATATTTGATTTGAAATGTAAATATTATATCATCTAATCTTTTATGAGAAATTTAAAATATTTATCTACCATCTTTGTCATTTGGGGAACTTTGGCTTTTTCAACTCAGATGTTGAAATAAGCTAAATCAGTTAATAAAATCAAATTGTTAGCAAAATAATAATATTAACCAGCTTACTCCATTTTGTTTAAAAATTTCATCTTAGTTACCTGCCTGACCTAAGACTCAATGCCTACATGTAATTACAGTAATGTTCCCATGACCACAGACCCCTAGCTTTGTGTCCTTTGAGCAGGTCATGCTGTTTCCTACAGACTGTTACAGGACTCTTTAGCCATAAGTTCCATATAATTGTATGCTTTGTTGACTGAAATCAAATGTTACACTTTGCAAAACCCCATTGTTACATTTTCATATTTGGTTCTTATATTCTGTTAGTGACCTAACCGAGGTAACTCCATTGTGTAATGATTCTTCTACCTCGTCTCTATGTAACTACCTTAAACTATATCTTTTTTTTTTTTTTTTTTTTGAGTTGGAGTCTCACTCTGTCGCCCAGACTGGAGTGCAATGGCCGCTCCCGGCCACCGCAGCCTCGACCTGCTGGGCTCCGGCGATCCTTCCGCCTCAGCCTTCCAAGGAACTGGAATTACAGGCATGCACTACCACGCCCGGCTGATTTTTTGATTTATTGTAGAGATGAGGTCTCGCTGCCCAAGCGGGTCTTGAACCCACGGGCTCAGGCAATCCACTCACCTCAGCCTCCCAAAGGTGCGGGATTACAGGCTGAGCCACCGAGCTCGGTTTTAAACTATATCTTAATGGCAGAACTCCAGGCACTTTCTGGGCACTGGCTCTACCTAGGACATTAAATTAATCAAAGCTCCCTAACAATCAAAAGTTCCCATTTTGGTTGCCAAGTTGTTAGTTAATAGTTGCTATGGTCACTAAGGTGCTACGTAGCCAATACTGCAAATTTTACCTATAAAAGCTTGTCACAAGCTGCACCAATTTGTCAAGAGATTTTCCCCTGGCATTTGTCTGCTCTTGACCCACACATTAATAAAATCAGAATTAATTAAACTCAGCTTGCTGGTGTGACTTCTTCTCCCTTACTTGGTCATAACAATGTTCCTAAAGAGAAAGAATACCACAAGGGGGTACAATCTATAATAAGGCAAACTTGTGCAGCAAAGTAAGCAGAACTTGGGCTTCCAGGCATTTTCTATATATGTATAATATTATATGTGTCGAGTGTCTACTCTATACAAGACACAGCTATGGATGCTAGAGAAAGCTAAGCGAAAGGGGGTACCTACAGAAACCTAGAATAAACTTAGTTTGCTCTTAGCTTAGTCTTTTTGCCTCAGCATGACCATTTTTGCTTAGACTTTACCTCTGACGCGCTTTGAATTCAGCACTGGTTAGACATAGTTAAGATACATTTCCAGTAGGTAGGGTTTGGGAGACATTCAGACATTTCATTGCAGGCCAAGCTGGCAGACTACCCCACCCCCTTGGCAAATCTCCATCAGATGCAAGACAAGGACAGAGCCACAGAAATGATAACAGACCACCCTCTGGTCAAGGAGTTTGTGGACTGCAATGACTGACAAAGTTTCTTACAAGAAAACCCCTTCTCTTGTCTCCTCCTGTCTAGCCCACCACCTGAGGGCATGAGATGGTAATATCTGGTGACCTCAAGATCTAGACCCATGCCAGTAATTCCAGCACTTTGGGAGGTGGAGGTGAGAGGATTGCCTGATTCCATGGGTTCGAGACCAACCTGGACAGCATGGTGAGACCTTGTCTCTACAATAAATCAAAAAATTAGCCGGGCATGGTGGCACACGCCTGTAGTTCCAATTACTTGGAAGGCTGAGGCTGAAGGATAGCCTGATCCTAACAGTTCGAGGCTGCGGTGGCTGTGAGCGTGCCACTGCAGTGCAGGCTAGGTGACAGAGTGAGACTCCAACTCAAAAAAAAAAAAAAAAGAATCTAAGTCTCATGGGACTACAATCAACATCAAAGACTCACAGCCCTGGTCACTCCTCCGGGCCAAAATACCCTTCCCCAAAGGTTCTTAAATATACCCATTTCATGGCCCTTGAGTGCCAACTCCCTTTCCAATCTGTGAAAGGTGAATAATAAACTTTACTTCTTTCTACTTTCTTCCTTGTGGCAATCTTGCATTATTCTCACGGCCTCTACCTCAGCATCGGCACCAGCACTGGCCTATCTCTCCTCAGTGTACCTTTTTAGTAGGCAAGTTCCTACCTGTCTGTATATAGTTCATGGTCTCAGGGCCAACCAAAAGTGGCTTCAGTCAAGTGTGACTGTTGACCTTGTGCAAGTTCATTCAATTTCTTGTAATTTTTAAAAATTTTAATATTAAGCCGGGCTCGGTGGCTCAGCCTGTAATCCCGCGCCTTTGGGAGGCTGAGGTGAGTGGATTGCCCGAGCCCACGGGTTTGAGACCCGCCCGGGCAGCGAGACCTCATCTCTACAATAAATCAAAAAATCAGCCGGGCGTGGTAGCGCATGCCTGTAATTCCGGCTACTCGGAAGGCTGAGGCGGAAGGATGGCCGGAGCCCAGTAGGTAGAGGGGGCACTCCAACTCGGAAAAAAAAAATTTAAAATTAAAGATGTAAGCCGGGCTCAGTGGCTCAGCCTGTAATCCCGCGCCTTTGGGAGGCTGAGGTGAGTGGATTGCCTGAGCCCGCGGGTTCGAGACCCGCCTGGGCAGCGAGACCTCATCTCTACAATAAATCAAAAAATCAGCCGGGCGTGGTAGCGCATGCCTGTAATTCCGGCTACTCGGAAGGCTGAGGCGGAAGGATGGCTGGAGCCCAGTAGGTAGAGGGGGCACTCCAACTCGGAAAAAAAAAATTTAATATTAAAGATGTAAGCCGGGCTCAGTGGCTCAGCCTGTAATCCCGCGCCTTTGGGAGGCTGAGGTGAGTGGATTGCCTGAGCCCGCGGGTTCGAGACCCGCCTGGGCAGCAAGACCTCATCTCTACAATAAATCAAAAAATCAGCCGGGCGTGGTAGCGCATGCCTGTAATTCCAGCTACTTGGAAGGCTGAGGCGGAACGATCGCCGGAGCCCAGCAGGTCGAGGTTGCGGTGGCCGGAAGCGGCCACTGCACTCCAGTCTGGGCGACGGAGTGAGACTCCAACTCAAAAAAAAAAAATAAAATAAAATAAAGATGTAGGGTGCAAATCAGGGTGGGGTACATAAGTAGTTTACATACAGGTGAAGTTTTGGCCTCCTGTTGGACCTCACTTCACCTGGATTACGATCAGGCAGACTTACTGAGGTTACGTGCTTCCACTGACCCACTGGCAATGCCAATCCCTTTCTTGTAGTATTATGCTAGATGTTCAGGGTCCACTTGTGACTGAGAACGTGTGGCACTCAGTTCTTTGTTTCTGTGCTAGATCACTGAGTATGATAAAATCTAAATCCATCCAAGTTGCTGTGAAGTCCATAATTTTGTTCTTCTGTATGGCTGCATAATATTCCATTTTGTATACTGGGGAGGAGAAGCTTTTCAGTAAATGACGCTGGGACAATGACTGAACACGTGCAGAATGAAATAGGATCCCTACCTATCACCGTACACCAAAATCAACTCTCAATGCGCCTCAATATAAAACCTCAAACGATGAGAATCTTAGAAAATGCAGGAGACACCCTTAAATTGGAATAGGCAACCAATTCCTGATCTAAACCCCAGAAGTCCATGCCATGAAAGATAAGATAGACAAGTGGGACGTCATCAAACTGAAAAACTTCTGCAAAGCAAAAGAAACATCAAGAGAGTAGGAGACAGCCTGTAGAATGGAAAAGAAAAGTATTTGCCAACTGTATATCTTACAAAGGTCTAAAAAAAAGTGGACAAAGAAGACATACTAACAGCCAACAGACACATGAAAAAATGCTCAACCTCACTAATCATCAGAGAATTGCAATTGAAAACCACACTGAGATACCACCTAACTTCAGTAAGAATGGCCATCATTAATAAATTATTCAATTTTAACCTCTGTTTGTACTTCCAATACAAAAGCACCAACACAAGCATGATAGAGAACACATGTATTTCCCTGAGGAATTCCCGAATGCCACTTTGTAGCCATTTTCTCCCTGAAGACCAGACCCTTGAGACTACTGATCTATTTCCTGTCACTATAGTCTTTTAAAAGTTCATGTTAAAAAATCGTATATTATAGACGGTTTTGCATCTGGTATCCTTCAGTTAGTATGCTTAAAATTTATCCTGGTTGTTCTTCATGTCGGTATCATTCCATTACATGGACATTCAAGTGCTGTTTTGATAAGGAAGTAGAAAAGTTTATATAAAATCTGCTGAGCAGTTTCTGATTAGTAGAGATTATTGAATGGGTATTAACTATTAAATTATAAATTGTTCTCTGACTGTAGACATTATTTTCTGTGCAGAATTAAGGAGTAATAACATATCCAAGAATGAATGGTTTTGGCTAATGAACAGAGGTTCCATTTATAAATGAAATGGGAAATTTGAAAATTTAAATATTATCTAGAAAATTGGAGACTGTCTTTGATTCAATTAGCAGACATGTTCTTTAGACTGATTCATTGAGCTACATGTCTTGTCTCAATTCTATTTTCACTCTGTGTGCATAGATACTGTCATACTTTAAAAATAGGTAATCTCCAAGGGTCAGTTTTTATTGTCATAGACATGACAATTTATGCTGTTGCAACTTCAGCAATCAAAGAGTCTGTTAATGGCATCATAAAACTTGGCACACCATTTTTTTTTTCTACAGGGAAGAAAATTAGGAAGCTTAATTTCAGTATAGAAATGGAACTCAGAAAGGTGACCACAGATAAATCTAGAAGCTATTTTCAGAAAGAAATTTCATTTTCTGTGTCTTATTCACTGATTCTATGCCTCTGAGTTGAACTCATATTTTATGTGTGATCAAAATCCAAAGTGATGTTCATATTATGATTTTTATAATCCCCAAGTTATAGTCTTTTCTGTACTTAGAACTGGAAGGCTAAATGTGGGAGGAAGTTTGGTCTGTAATGTTTTTCTAATTCAAAAGAGAATGTACACTAGCTCAGAGGTTGAAATTTAGATTTGGATTTTGCTCCTGAGAACTGGTGATCAGGTATTACAGTTTGCAAACTCAACGCCCAAATAAATCCAGGATTTATTATTGAGATCAGTAGACTGCCAGCAAGTGCAACCTCACTTAGCTGGAATACTACTTAGCTAAGTACTTAAATACTACTTAGCTGGAAACAGCATAGTCAGAAATTGAGAAAATGCCGTTGCTTTTTGTATGTAGAAAACTCACTCCATCATATGTTGCATCTATGCCCCAGATTTTATTTGGAGGTTAGTGTTACCGCAACTGTTGCTGATTACCAGAAATTTTAATCCCAAATTTTGATTTTTTTAACCCTTGCGTGCTAATGTTCTATTGAAGACAGTTCACCATTACTATGCATCAGTTACAGCCTTAGTGGAGGAACCAAATTAAAGTACGTGTCCTCTTTACATCCCATCTAGTACAAAAAAAGAAAAGAGAAATATGAGTAGACTGAGAAATGACTGGCATTTGGATCAAGGAATGGAGCCAGTATTCATTTTGTATTTCAAGACAGATCCATTTCATCTATTTGAAAAGCTACTATTAAGGAATTTGTAATCCAACGCTTGGAACTATAATAAAATCCAAGCATTTTATATATTATGTATATTTTATATAATAAAAAATAAAATCTTCACTCTACCAACAATAGCATGAAGAAATGCCAAGAACTGTTCTTTCATTGTTGATGCTATCATCAGGAATCAATGAGAGGGATGGTGGTGGTGGTATGTTTTCCATCCACTTCATGGTTTTTAAATTTCCTTTTGACTCAGTTCGTGGATGATGGAGGTGAGTTGTGCAAATTATTTACTCAAAAAAGGTGTAATTAATGTAAAAAAACTGAAATGGGGATATAAAGATGGGGCAACAGAGACCTTGTCTATCACACAAACTATCTCCATAAACTAAAGCTCTTTGAAATGGCATACCACAATGCATTTAACTAATAAAATAGTTTAAAATGGTTTATTAAGATACATTTAACTAATAAAATAGTTTCTATCTTTCCATTTCCAAAGAAATTTTCTATTGAATATATATTGTTTTACCATCATTGTAGTTTTTACAACTAGTCTTTATACTTTATTTTCTTGTTTTTATTTTGCCTCCCAAAGGTAAATTTCTTAGGAAAATTATATAACCACTGACTTTAAAACCTTTTTTTTGTTTTACTATGACTACAGTAAAAATTATATTTTATATTGCAACCAGATATACTCAAATGTATTCCTACTTAAACATGTTAAGTTAAACAAACAACTTAAATAAAAGTTAAGCAATAGTTTAATCAAAATAAAACTTATCCAACCATGAGTAATATACTCTCTTGGTTTTTATTTTATTCTATTTAATTTTTCAAAAAACTGCTCTGCATGACCTACTATATTAATCTCACAAACCCCTAATTGTTTGCAAACCCTGTATTGGAAAACACTGATCTAAGTGATGTGTTTGTATCATCCAGTGTCTTGGAAGGCTCTATGTAGAGTTGTAACAAGTTGAATTTAGGCTGGGCTGAATGGCTCAACCTGTAATCCTAGCACTTGGGGAGACGGAGGCGAGTGGATTGCCTGAGCCCATGGGTTCGAGATCAGCCCTGGCAACTTGGCGAGACCTTGTCTCTACAATAAATAAATAATTAGCCAGGTGTGATAGTGCGCGCCTGTAGTTCCAGCTACTTGGAAGGCTGAGGTGGAAGGCGGGAGCGTGCCACTGCACTCCAGTCTGGGCAACGGAGTGAGACTCCAGTTGAAAAAAAAAAGTTGAATTTAGACAGTTTCAACATAGTCTCCCTACAGTATATCACCATGTTCTTATCTTAATAAGAAATAAAAAAAGTGTTAATTTTTATGGACTGTTGTCACAGAGATCACACAAACACCTATATAACATAGTTGATATATGTATATGTGTTTGCATGTTTTTGATATTTTTATTATGTGCTTGTAATGTTTCTATGAAAATATAAGAAAATGAATAAGGTAGATTACTTGTATGCTTCTGTCTAGATTAAAAACTAGTACTCTATCATTTGTCATCAGTAAGTTTCAGGTTCAGAGGAAGATAAAGAGATTTCCCAGATTCCTCTTGCCTTCCCATATGCACATCTTCGCCTATTATCAACTCCCCCCACCAGAATGGTACATGTGTTCCAGCTGATGAACTCACAATGACACATCATCACCACCCAACGTTCAGGTTTACTGTAGTAAACTAGAGGATTCATTCTCTTTTTTTTTTAGTTCAAGTCTCACTTCATCACCCAGGCTGGAGTTCATTCACAGGCTCACAGCCACCCCAGTGTCAACCTGCTGGGCTCCAGCGATCCTTCCACTTCAGCCTTCCAAGTAGCAGGAACTACAGGCACGCGCTACTACGCCTGGCTAATTTTTTGATTTATTGTAGAGATGAGGTCTCACCAAGTTGCCCAGGTGAGTCTCAAACCCGGGCTCAGGCAATCCACTCACCTCAGCCTCCCAAAGCGCAGGATTACAGGCTGAGCCACCAAGCCTGGCTTAGAGGGTTCATTCTTAGTGGAAATGAGACGAGAGATAGCTAGAGAAAGGCTAGGCAGACAGACAGGTAAGTCCTATGGTAACAAGGTAGTGAACTCCTGGCAGGCCTCTCAGGTAAACGAGCTCCCTGCAAGCCTCTCAAGCTAGAGCTAAAGTCCTCATTGCTGGGATTGAAAAGCAACCAATCAGAACAGCAGCAACTCACAGCTAATGCTAGCCAATCGGCTTGGACTTAGGACTATATAAGCACCAGGTTTTTTTTTTGGCCCCAGCTGGTCAACCCCTACGGGTCCCTTCCTTCTGTGGGAGCTTTTCTGTCCCCAATAAATCCTGCTTTCTCACTTTCCGGCTGTCCATGCCCCTCATTCTTCATGGGGATGAGGCAGGAACCTCGACACTGAAGAGCTGCAACCTGAAAAGCTGCAGAAGGTCGTCAGAGTTGAAAAGCCATGCACCCCAGAGGCTGGCTTGCCAGCCGACAGAACCAGCTGAAGCAAGAGAGCTCCTGGAGGAAGGTGAGACTCCAAAGCTGAGACACCCAGGGGGCTAGACTGGGTGCCTCAGTGACACTCTCAGAGCTTGGCTTACCAGCCCGTTAGAGCTGACACTCTCAAAGACCAGGCTGACTTGAAAAATTCACATCAGAAATTTTATGGATTAGGGCAAATATGTAGAATGATATGTATCCATCAGCATAGTATTATACAGAGTATTTTTGCTGCCCTAAAAATACTCTGTGTTAGCTGGGCATGGTAGCACATACGGTACCTGTAGTTCCAGCTACTCAGAAGACTGAGGCAGAAGGATTGCTGGAGCCTAGCAGGTGGAGGCTGTGGTGGTCATGAGCATGCCACTGCACTCTAGCCTGGGCCACAGAGTGAACTCGACTCAAATAAACAAAATCCTCTGTGCTCTGTCTATTCAACTCACCTCCCAACCCCAGCCATCAACCACTGGGCTTTTTAATGTCTTCATGATTTTACCTTTCCCAGAATGTCATTTGATTATAGTCCTACTCTATGTGGCTTTTTCAGATGGGTCGCTTTCCCTAAGTAATAAGCATTTAAAGTTTCCCCATATCTTTTCATAGCATGACAGCTCATTTTTCTTTTTCTTCTTTCTTTTATTGCTCTGAATAGTATTCCATTGTCTCAGTGTACCACAGCTTATTTATTCATTCATCTACATAAGTTGTGATTGTTTCCAACTTTTGGCAATTATAAATAAAACTACTATAAACATCTGCATGCAGGATTTTGTGTGGACATGTTTTCAGTTCCTTTGGGTAAATACCAAGAAGTGCAATTGCTGGATCCTATGGTGAGATGAGGTGGCGTTTTGTAAAAAGCCATCAAATTGTCTTTGAAATTTGCTGTATCATCTTGTATTTCTACCTGTAATGAATGGGAGCTCCTGTTCCACATCCTCGCTAGCATTCGCTGTTGTTGGTGCTTTAGATTTCAGTCATTCTAACAGATGTGTGGTAGTATCACATTGTTGTTTTAATTTGCATTTCTCTGACAACATATGATGTGGAACATAATTTCAAATGTTTACTTCCCAAGACCATTGAGGTCTTCGGCCCATTTTTTCATCCGGCTATTTGTTTTTTTATTGTTGAACTTCAAGAGTCTTTGTATATTTTGGATAACAATCAGATGTGTTTTGCAAATATTTTCTCCCAGTCTGTGGCTTGTCTTTTCATACTTTTGAGGGTTTTTTTTGCAGAGCAGAAACTACACTGCATTATTTTTTCAAAAACAAGTATTAGTTAAGAGATACTATCAAGTGATTAACCCTAAATAATAATTCAAACGCATGGCATGGGTAAGTCTCACTTGTATATTATTCTATGTGTTCTTTTTCAGCAAGTGTGATACCTAATTGAAGGCAATAAAAAGCAACATAAACACAAAACTTCCCTTAATATGTCACCGCAAAATCTTTTGTTAACATTTTTTCCCAAAAGTTTTGATGCAGAGCTTTCAGATTTTTTAAAAAAATAAGTTATACTCTAGACATGATGGATAAGATATCTCTATTAAGTTTGTTAATCCCTCTTCAAGACATATAATTTATTGTTTGATCAAAAGCAGTATATACATACAAGGATATGAACTCGATGTTTCTGTGCTGCTTTTAAGCCTGGTTTATACATCAAAGATTCTCATTATACTGATGTGAATTGAACTACAGAGCTAAAGAATAGCCCTTTGTGGGGGGAAATGGAGTTTAAAAAGAAATAGATAAGTGGTTATGCTTTGCCCTGTCAGACACCAGATTTCATATTCAGTTCCATGAGATGGTCTTTCAAAGGCCTTTAATTCATGTGTCTGTTGGGGTAAGGCATACTTCTCAATACAAGCCAGAAAAGTCCTTGAAAGTTGTAATATTGTTAATATACATACCCATACCTCTCAGTCTGTGAGAAAAAAAGTAATTAATGTTCAATTGGAGATGTATATTGAATATTTGTTCATGTAAATAATTTGAGGGTAAAGTGTTGAATTGTTGTTTTGCATAGTATTCATTACATGAAAATTGTACCTGCCTGTAATCTCAAGGTATTCTCTTCTCTCTCTTTATTCAATAGTAAAAAGGACTTATACTAACTAGTAAATGTTCTCTATACCACATTAGTGATGTAGCGTTACTTATAAATTTGTAAAACCCACTAAGACACAGAATAACTGAGGGGCTTAAGGGCCATCTAGTTCATAATTGTGTGTTAAAACTTGTGGATTGAAGCTTATTTTGAATGTATAGTGAAACTTGTTTTTTTTTAAAAAAAAAGAAAAAACTCAGATGTATGCTTGCTTTCCCGCCCAAGCCCAGTAGTATACTTTTGGTAAACAAGTTCACATACCAAAAGAAAACCGCAGAGTCACGGTGCAGACCCTCTGGCACCGTTTCCTGCTCCACTCCCCTAGTAATCTCACATTCCAGATGTCCCATCCAGTTCCACCCTGCCCGCCTGACTGTTGATGGTCAGCCGCGGTCAGCCGCGACCCGCAACCGTACAAACCAACCAATCCCAAATGCCCCCGTACCCATTAGGAGAAATTACCCAATCATGTAAGAACAAGTTTAAAATTCTTTCCCCTCCCTTGTAACTGTGCATATAAGCTGCTTGCTGCTTTGGGTCTGGGCTCTCGTTCTTGTACCGCTGTGCCGGTTCCAGACGTGAGCCCAGACTCGAGCCTGAATAAAGACCCTTGTGTGATTTGCATCGGAGCTGGCTCTTTGGTGGTCTCTCGGATTCAGGATTCGGGTACAACATAACAATGTTAGGACACACACTCCCAGTGGAGCCTCTGGAATGTTAGGTCAGGCCCACTGGGGGAGTGGGGTGTCTGATGTGTGATCTGATGCCATAAGAAAGATGCAAAGAATAGCTCAGTTAGATTAGAAAATATAGTTTATTTATTAAGTAAATTAGAGAGAGAGAAAAAGAGGAGATTCACCTCCCCAAGGCAGAGGAAGTGACCAAAGCCAAGAAACATGGCAACAGTCATAGCTCAAACAGCACATGGCCACAACAGAGACTAGTAAGGCTCCTGTTTGAGTCTTTCTAACCATTTCCCTTGGATGGGGGAAGATCATTAAGGTAATTGGGTGGTGGTCTGCTCCACCTCATTATGAAGAGGCAGGTAAGTGCAGGTACTGATGTCAGGTGATGGACAACAAACAGATGGGTGGGTTAGTCACATGATTGCTGCCATGGTGGTGGGCTAGGTGGGAGAAGACAAGAGAAAGGGATTTTCCTGCAAGAGATTTGTCAGTCATTTCCAATCCTCAAACTCCTTAGCAAAAAGGTAGTCTATTACCACTTCTATGGCTTCGGCTTGCCAAGCGGTGATCTTTAGCAGCATTGGCAGTATAGTGGTGAGCATAGCTGCCTTCCAAGGGGTGATCTTTGATCTTCCCTTGACAAGAAACCTGAAAAGCTTCCTAGAGGTCATTATGCTAAACCATGAATTGAATGGTTGGGTTGTTGGGTTGTCCTTGTCTTGCATCTGATAGAGATCTGCCGGGTGTGTGTGTGTGTGTGTGTGTGTGTGTGTGTGTGTGTGTGTGTGTGAAGGTGAAGTAGGCTGCCAGCTTGGTCTGCAGTAGAAAGTCTGAAAGCTTCCTAAAATCTGCCTATTGGAAATTTATCTTATCTGTGTCTAACCTATGCTAGATTCAAAGCATGTCAGGGGTAAAGTCTAAGCAAAAATTGTTATGCCAAGGCAAAAAGATTATGCTGAACTAAGTTCATCCTAGTTTTCTATAAGTACCTCCTTTCAAACAACAACAGAAAACAAATAGTGCATAATAAGTGCTCAGCACTAAACTAGCTAATTGGCCAAGAGAATATTTAAGACTTATCCCTTGTTTAAGTCACCTAGAATAGTGATTCTGTCCAAAGTGAAGCGGATGTGGAAAGTAAGTTGTGACAATAACTTTAGTTTGAGCTATTTGAACTTTATTAACGCATGCTCCAGCATCTGCTAGACTATCTTTTCCCCTCCAAAGTATTCTGCAGATGAGAAAGTTTTAAGTAGGGTATGATAAAGTTTGAGGTGCCAGAAGTATAACATAACACCAGAGAAAGTATCAATGTGGATTAAAATCTTTAAATTTCAAAAACTCACAATTGCGTGGTTTCACTTATGACTGTCAATTCTAATAAAATTACAGCTATTTTCTAATGAATTTTCTAATAAATTAATTAACACAATGTTAATTCAGTTATTGCTATGTATCAGTAGGACCAGTTATGTATCAGCCAGGAAAATAGAAACGATGCTAGGAAATTTAAACAGAAAAAGATTGAGTACAAGTTTGGGAGTTTAGAAAAATCATTGAAAGGCTTAAGGAGGCAAAAGTTGGGGTGTGAGTGGAATGTCACTAGGTTTTGGTTTTTGGTGCCTCAGTTTTGGCCTTGAGCATAAATGTGTTCTCCCTCTGTAAGTTAGAATATTGTAGGAAAAAGGTACCAATGACAGAACTGCTGGATGTCAGACAGGGGAAGTGGAAGACAGCTGACAGTGATAAAACTTCCAAGCTTCCAAAGCCTATGTGCCCACGGCTCTCTGTGGTTGGAACAAATGCCATGAGCTGGCAGCATGGTTGGGAGGTTTGTGCTTGGTATAAGAAAAAGCAACTATATTTAGAAATATCCTAGAAGAAAATTCATGAAGGCATTCACAGTATCTCATCTATGCTGTGAGATTAGATGAGATTTTGGTCTTTAATGAATGTTACATTTTAATTGAATGGGAATCTTTTAAAAATAGTTTTTCATTACTGAATAACAAATGATCACAAACTTTATAGCCTAAAAGAATTCATGTATTATCTCACAATTTCCATGAATTAGGAGTCTGGGCATAGCTTAACTAGGTTCTCTAGTCAGGGTTTTACAAGATGACAATCAAGTGCTAGCCAGGGTTGAAGGCTAATCTGCAGGCTGGATTGGGGGAAAAAATCACTCTCAAGCTCATTAGACTGTTCTTAAAATTAATTTTTAACAGATGTAGAACTTAGGGGAGTTGGCTTCTTTAAAGCTTCTCTGGGCCCAGAGAAAGCCTAAACCTGCTTTTAAATGACTTACCTGATAAGGTCAGGCCCTCCAGGATAATCTGTCTTTTTATAAACTCATAGTCAACAGATTGAAGTCCTTAATTAAGCCTTTGATCTTTGCCTACGAAGTGACATAATCATGGGAATGACATGCCATCATATTCACAGGTTCTACCTACACTTCGGAACAGAAGACTCTGTTAAGGACATGGGTGATGACAGATCCTAGAATTCTTCCTACCATAACAGTTAAAAGAGAGATATTACTCTATTAGGCATTATCTCCTTCATGCTGAAGGTTGCACCATTTCTTTTTTCTTTTTTTTTTTCAGACAGGATCTCACTCTGTGCCCAACTGAAGCGTAGTGGCGTGATCATAGATGCATCATTTCCAGGGTGTTCTTTCACTGGTTTGGATTTTCTTTTTTTTTTTTGAGTTGGAGTCTCACTCTTGTTGCCCAGGATGGAGTGCAGTGTCACATTCACGGCCACCACAACCTCGACCTGCTGGGTTTAGGCGATCCTTCTGCCTCAACATTTCAAGTAACTGCAACTGCAGATGTAGCCACTATGCCTGGCTAGTTTTTGTGATTTTTTTTTTATTGTGGAAGTAAGGTCTCACCAAGTTGTCCAGACTGGTCTTGAACCTCCAGGCTCAGGCAATCCTCTCACCTTGGCCTCTCAAAGTGCTGGGATTACAGGCTGATCCACTATGCCCAGCCGGTTTGGATTTTATTGTATAATAGGATACTAAATGATCTGAGTGAGAGATCATTGAAATATCACTTTTCTCTATAGCAGAATGATCATTAAATTGGTACAATTTACTTCCAGTATATTAGATCACATTATTCCACAATTAGAAGTTACTAAAGAGCAAAACTTGGCATTTTCAATCATATTATAAAAGAAACCAAGAGCCAGAATATGGGTTTTATGCTGTCATGCTAATTAGAAGTATATCCGTGATCAGATCCTACCTTGACCACCTAACCCAGGAGTATGTTTCATTCTGTATCAGCAATACAATTATTTTGGGCATTTTGTTACTTAGTATTACCAACTTTATTCCAATTGCCACAAAGAATAGACACAAGGCAGGGCTCAGTGCCTCAGCCTATAATCCCAGCACTTTGGTAGGCTGAGGTGAGTGGATTGTCTAAACCTGTGGGTTTGAGACCAGCCAGGGGAACTTAGTGAGACCGCATCTCTACGATTAAAAAAACAAAAATTAGCTGGACGTGGTAGTGCATGCCTGTAGTTCATTCCAGCTACTTGGAAGACTGAGGCAGAGGGATCACTGGATTCCAGCAAGTCGAGGCTATGGTGGCCATGAGCGTGCCACTGCACCCCAGCTTGGGAGATAGAGTGAGACTCTGATTCAAAAGAAAAAAGAAAAAACAGAAAACTCCAATCTTGCGCTTGATTTATTATGTTTACAAACTAGGGCTTTTGGTTGTTCTATTTGTGATACCTAAGCAACAGGCATTTCTAGTATAGTGACACTATCAAAAAAGAGATGTACTAGTTATAAGATCTTTTCCTTACATCTTCCTAGCATGCTTTCTTACCGCCATCAGACCTTTATCTAGGTTAATATCACTTTATTATTTAAAATAGAAATATTCCTCTATTCTCCCAATCTCCTTTTTTTCCAAAGAAAATATCACCACCTAACATAATCATTGTTGTTATTGTCATTTGTTTATTATCTGTATTCACATTGTGAATTATAAGTTGTATGATAACAGGATTTTGTGTCTGTTGTGTTCATTGTTATATACTTGGTATCTTGATTAGTAATTGGAATGGAGCAGTATGCAACAAATTTGTGCTGAAAGAAATAATGAAGGAACAAACGAATGAATAGATGAATA
This sequence comes from Cephalopachus bancanus, assembly GCA_027257055.1. NCBI lineage: Eukaryota > Metazoa > Chordata > Mammalia > Primates > Tarsiidae > Cephalopachus > Cephalopachus bancanus. The sequence continues at coordinate 15,366,917 of JAPVLO010000010.1, forward strand.
TGTATGTATTTATTTATCTATTTGGGGGGAGTTTGAGTTGGAATCGCACTCTGTCGCCCAGGCTGGAGTGCAGTGGCATGCTTACCGCCACACAGTCTCTACCTGCTGGGCTCAGGTGATCCTTCTGACTCAGCCTTCCAAGTAGCTAGAACTACAGGTGCATGCTACCACATCCAGCTATGGTTGATTTATTGTAGAAATGAGGTTTCGCCAAGTTGCCTAGGCTGGTCTCGAATCCCTGTGCTCAGTCAATTCTCTTGCCTCAGCCTCCCAAAGTGCTGGGGTTATAGGCTTGAGCCTCCATGCCAGGCCTGAATACTTATTTTTAAGAGAGCAGTCTCATGTTGGAAAAGCCCAAGACTAAGAAACTGCATAGAAAATATGGACATGTGAATGGGTAAAACGGGGAAGTTTTTATTATAAAAATATTGAAAAAGTTTAGGTGGTAACAAAATTTGGTATCCTAGGACTTTTGTCTCATTGCTTTAGATAACATAATGCTATCTCCTGGCTGCTCTGTCTTGATAAGGAGTTTGGGTTGAGTGTTCTTTATCTAAAAATGCTTGGAACTAGAAGTTTTCAGATTTTGGATTTTTTGCATTTTGGAATACTTGCATATATATAATGAGATATCTTGGGGATGGAACCCAAGTTTAAACACAAAACTCATTTATGTTTCATATATATCTTACACACATGGCCTGAATGCAATGTTATACAATATTTAAAATAATTTTGTGCGTGAAACAAAGTTTGTATGCTTTGAATTATCAGAAGCAAAAGTGTCACTATCTCAGCCACCCGTGCGGACAACCTATGGTTCTTTGACATCACTATCATTCCTGACTCTGAAAGCATATGCCACTAATAAACAATCATTTTCTTATTCACTTATCAAGACTTAACTGTAAAAAAAAAAAAAATTACATGACCAGGCGTGGTGGCTCAGCCTATAATCTCAGCAATTTGGGAGGCCGAGGTGAGAGGATTGCCTGAACCCGGGGGTTCGAGACCAGCCTGGGCAACTTGGTGAGAACTTGTCTCCACAATAAATCACAAAAATTAGGTGGGCAGGCTGGTGTACGTCTGTAGTTCCAGCTACTTGGAAGGCTGAGGTGGAAGGGTTGCCTAAGCCCAGGAGGTCGACACTATGGTGGCCATGAGTGTGCCACTGTACTCCAGCCCGGGCGACAAAAGTGAGACTCTAACTCAAAAAACAACAAAAAAAGACATATTAATACAGTGAAAAAAAAAATGAAGTGTTTGAGGTAACTAGGCAGGGCAGTAACATCACGAGACACGTGTATCATCTGGTAAATGACAGAAATAACAAACAATAGCATGCTTTCCATCTCTACACATGATGCTGGGTTTTGTACTGTATATTGTTTTTGAGGTGAGAAGAAACATCGAAGCAGCTGACAAACCAGGAAGTGAGTCCTCAAGGAATGAGGAGGAACTCTACTGGATAACATCTTTAAAAAATTTTAATTATAATATTTATTTTAAAGATGTGGGGTGACTGGGCTTGGTGGTCAGTCAGTAATCCCAGCACTTTGGGAGGTCAAGGTGAATGGATTGCCTGAGTCCGCAGTTTCGAGACCAGCCCCAGGGAACTTGGCGAGACCTTATCTCTACTATAAATAAAAAAATTAGTCTGGCATGGTGGTGCGCACCTGTAGTCCTGGCTACTTGGCAGCCTGAGGTGGAAGGATCCATGGAACCCAACAGGTCGATGCTGGGGTGGCTGTGAGCGTGCTATTGCACTCCAGCCTGGGCAACAGAGTGAGACTTCAACACAAAAATAAATAAGTAAATAAATAAAGATGTGGGGTACAACCCACAGTTAGGTTCAGAGGTGGTCATTGTGCATGTAACATTCACGTACCCTTATTAATGTTATGTGTCCCCCTCCTCCCCTGGCATGTCCCACTGCTGTCAATCTCTTTCTTAAAGTATTATGGTAAATGTTCAGGGTCCACTTATGAGAGTACACATAGGACTTAGATGTTTGTTTCTGTGATAAACTACTGATGTTTATAGACTCTAAATACATCCAAGTTGCTGCAAAGTCCATAGTTTTGTTTTTCCTTATGGCTATATAATATTCCATCGTGGGCCGGGCTTGGTGGCTCAGCTTGTAATCCCAGCACTTTGGGAGGCTGAGGCGAGTGGATTGCCAGAGCCTGCGGGTTCAAGACCCGCCCGGGCAACTTGGCAAGACCTCGTCTCTGCAATAAATCAAAAACTAGCTGGGCGTGGTAGCCTGCTCTTGTAGTTCCGGCTACTTGGATGGTTGAGACGTGGGGACCCCCGGAGCCCAGCAGGTGGAGGCTGTGTGACCGGGAGCGGCCACTGCACTCCAGTCTGGGTGACAGAATGAGACTCCAACTCAAAACAAAAAAAAAAATTCCATCGTGTATATGTGTCACATTTTCTTTATCCAGTCCACTGTTGATGGACTGCACGGTTGTTCCATGTTTTTGCTATTGTGAATAATGCTGTAGTAAACATGGGTGTGTGGGTATCCTTTTCATAGAGTGATTTGAGTTCCTCCAGGTATATTCCCAGAAGGGGGATTGCGGGGTCATATGGAAAGTCGATTTTTAGATCTTTTAGAAATCGCCACACTGTTTTCCACAGAGGTTGTACTAGTTTGTACTCCCATCAACAATGTGGATATATTCATCCCTTTTTCCCTGCATCCTCTCCAACATCTCTGTTTTTTTGACTTATTGATGATGGCCATCTTGACTGGAGTTAGGTAGTATCTCAGTGTGGTTTTCATTTGCGTTTCTTTGATGACAAGTGAGGCTGAGCATTTTTTCAGGTATCTGTTGGCTGCTCATATGTCTTCTCAGAAGTGTCTGTTCATACCTTTTGATCACTTTTTAGTAGGTTTTTTTTTTTTTTTTCCTTTTGGCATGTTTGAGTTCCTTGTAGATCCTGGATGTTAGGCCTTTGTCAGATTTATAGTTGGCAAATATTTTTTCCTATTCTGTGGGCTGTCTCCCCACTCTTTTTTTTTTTGAGTTGGAGTCTTACTCTATCACCCAGGCCGGAGTGCGGTGGCACTCATGACCACTGCAGCCTCAACCTACTGATTAATGCTTTTGATTTAATGTAGGGACGGGGTCTTGCCAAGTTGTCCAGGCTGGTCTTGAACTCCTGGACTCAGGCAATCCTCTCCTCTGCTTCCCAAAATGTTGGGATTACAGGCTTGAGTCACTGCGCCTGGCCTACCCACTCTTAATGGTTTCTTATGCTTTGCAGAAGCTTTTCAGTTTGATGAGGTCCCACTTATCTATCTTACATTTGATTACATTCACTTTTGGAGAATTGATCAGGAATTGGTTGCCTATTCCCATTAACATAAGAGTGTTTCTTATGTTTTCTTCTAGAATTCTCTTAGTTTGAGGTTTTACATTTAGGGCTTTGACCCATTTAGAGTTGATTTTTGTGTATGGTGATAGGTAGGGGTCCTGTTTTAATCTCCTGCATGTGGTCAGCCAATTTTCCCAGAACCATTTACTGAATAGGTTGTCCTCTCCCCAGTGGTTGTTGGTGGAGGCTTTGTTGAAGATGAGCTGGTTGAGAAATTGAGGTTTTGCTTCCAGAGTCTCTATCCTGTTCCATTGGTCTATATACCTGTTCTTGTACCAATACTAGGCCGTTTTGATTACTGTAGCTTTATAGGAGAACTTGAAGCCTGGAAGTGAGATACCTCTCACTTTGTTTCTTTTGCTAAGGATTGTTTTAGCTATTCATGGTCTTTTATGTTTCCATATGAATTTCTGTATTGTCATTTCCAGGTCTGAGAAGAATGATGTTGGTAATTTAATGAGTATCACATCAAATCTGTAGATTGCCTTTGGTAGAATGGACATCTTTTTTTTGAGTTGGAGTCTCACTCTGTCACCCAGACTGGAGTGTAGTGGCACACTCCTGGTCACCGCAACCTCAACCTGCTGGGCTCTGGCGATCCTTCCACCTCAGCCTTCCAAGTAGCTGGAACTACAGGTGCGCCCTACCATGCCCAACTAATTTTTTTGATTTATTGCAGAGATGAGGTCTTGCCAAGTTGCCTGGGTGGGTCTCGAACCCACAGGCTCAGGCAATCCACTCGCCTCGGCCTCCCAAAGTGCTGGGATTATAGGCTGAGCCACCGAGCCTGGACTAGTGGACATCTTAACAATGTTAATTCTTCCAATCCATGAGTATGGAATATTTTTCCATTTGTTTATGTCTTTGATTTCTTTGAGCAGTGTTTTGTAGTTTTCATTGTGAAGATCTTTCATTTCTTTGGTTAGGAAAATGCCAAGGTATTTCATTTTTTTGTAGCTATTGTAAATGAGGTTGTGCTTTTTCTTTGGTTTTTTTTTTATTGTTGGTGTATAGGAATGCAACTGTCTTTTGCACATTTATTTTATACCCTGAGACCTTGACAAAATCCTTTATCAGTGCAAGCTGGGTTTTGACAGATTCTCTTGGATCTTCAAGGTATACGATCCTGTTGTCCGCAAAGAGGGATAACTTAACTTCTTCTTTTCCTATTTTGATACCCCTGATTTCCTTCTCTTGTCTAATTGCTCTAGCTAAGACTTCCAACACAATGTTGAACAGGAGAGATGAGAATAGGCAGCCATGTCTTGTTCTAATTTTCAGGGGAAATGGTTTCAATTGTCCATTTAGCAATATATTGGCTGTGGATTTATTGTAGATGGCGCTTACTATTTTGAGGTATGTTCCTTCTATGCCTATATATTTGGGGGTTTTTATCAAGAGGGGATGCTGGATTTTGTTTGTTTTTTTTTGTGTGTGTTGGAGTCTCACTCCTTCATCCAGGCTGGAGTGGAGTGGCAAGCTCACGACCACCCCAGCGTGACCTACTGAACTCCAGTGATCCTTCCGCCTCAGCCTTCCTAGTAGCCAGAACTACGATGCACACTACCACACCTGGCTATTATTTATTTTATTGTAGAGACTAGGTTTCGCCAAGTCGCCCGGGCTGGTCTCGAACCTGCGGATTCAGGCAATCCTCTCGCCTTGGCCTCCCAAAGTTCTGGGGTTACATGCTGAGCCACCAAGGCCAGCCAGGATGCTGAATTTTATCGAGTTATTTCTGCATCTAATGATATAATCATGTGGTTCTTGTTTTTACATCTGTTGATGTATTTAATTACATTTACAGTCTTGCAGATATTGAACCCTTGCATCCTGGGGAGGAAGCCTTCTTGGTCATGGTGGATAATTTTAGAGATGTGTTGTTGGATCCAATTTGCTAGAATCCTGTTGAGAATTTTTGCATCTGTGCTCATCAGGGATATTGACCTGTAGTTCTCTTTCTTGGTTGGATCTTTACCAGGCTTGGGTGTCAATGCAATGTTTACTCCTCTGCCTCATTAATAAGTTTTTTTTTTTAATCTTACACATCTTTTTTCTTGTATAAACTGACTTTATTTCTTATTCTGTTATGAGTACATACTGCTCTACTTCTTTCATTAGCCCATCACACATTTTCATTTGTAGTCACTTTTTCTGCCATGTCAATATCTTCATCATCTGTCTTATCACGACCGCCTTGATCCAAACCATTTTAGCCATTTCACCATCGATCAATGAATGAACTTCTTGAATACACACTTCTTCCAGCTTACTGATAGGCTCTGAAGGTATATTTCTTGCATATGTAAAGCAGACAAATCTCCTGTTTTCCCCCACTTTACTTACAGAATCCTTCTAAGTCACTGTCTTGTTCATTGTCATCATCATCACTGAACATCGTCAGGGGTTGTGCCAGAGATGTCCAACTCTGTCCTTAGTCACTATGTTTGAAGCATGGACAACAAGCATATACAGTATTCCTCATGCTAGACTCCTTTTAAAAACCTCTATAACCACACCCCTGCTCTAAAACATGCTTTTATATTTACTCTTCATTGACTTGAGGATATTCCAGTCACATAGATGGATTAACGAGGTCACATTTGAAAGAAAGCACATGGTGGCTGGGTGTGGTGGCTCACGCCTATAATCCCAACACTTCAGGAGGCCGAGGTGAGTGGATTGCCTGAGTCCATGAGTTGGAGACCAGCCTGGGCAATCTGGTGAGAGCTCACCTCTATAATAAATCAAAAAATTAGCCAGGTGTGGTGGCATGTACCTGTAGCTCCAGTTACTTGGAAAGCTAAGGCAGAAAGATCACCTGAGCCCAGCAGGTCAAGGCTGCGGTGACTGAGCATGCCACTGCACCACAGCCTCGGTGACAGAGTGAGGCTCTGATTCAAAAAAGAAAGAAAGGAAGGAAGGAAGGAAGGAAGGAAGGAAGAAGGAAAGCACATGGCATAAATATCATTTTTGATGAGAATTTCAGCTAGATGAGTAGAGCAATTGTCAAGGAATAACAAAATCTTGTGGTCAGCATCCAGTCCAGCTTTTCTGCAATGACCATGAGCCACTGGTACAAAATGTGTGTGAAACCAATCAGAGAAAATGTCCCCAGTGATCCATGCCTTTTTGCTAGCATAACAATATCCAGACAAAAAAATGCATTTTTTTGAAAACAGCAAGAACACAAGCTTTTGACTATCACAGCAAGTTTATGCTAATACCAATATTTGGAAGCTGCATTAGCACATTCCAGCATGGTTATTTGGTCATTGGCATCCTTAATTCTTATAAGGGCTGTCTCATCAGCTGTAGTCAGTGTCTTTCTGGGACAACAAAGCCAAAACAGGGATATTTTACCCATTATAGACTTGTGCTGGCATCCTTTTCACCTACCATGACCTTAGGAAACTCGTTAATGAATTTCTCAGCTGCTTTTTTATTCGCAGATGCTTTGTCATCAGAGATCTTTAAAAATTAAAGCCATGTCTTTTCTCAAATTTTTGTAATCAGTGTGTTGAATGCTCATAGTGGTTTCCTTCCGTTTTCAGTTTATCGTGATAGACCATCACTAGTTTCATGACTAGCACGCCATTAAATGGCATGTGTATACTGTGATGCTGACACTTCCACTCTTTTAATACATGACTGAGTTTTTCATTTTTAGCTTTATTCTTTGAAAAATTTTTTGTATTGATTTCTGTTCATCAGCATTTTCAGCACGGAACTTCCACAGCATATTCTTCTATTTCTTCAAGTCATCTATAGTGGCTATTCCAACACCATATTCTTCTCTTCTGTAAGACGTTTCATACTTACACAGCTGCCCAGCTTCTCCGCTGTCTGACTTTTTGAACTACAGATAAACATACCTGCTTTCTCTTTTTCTCCTCATTGTTACCTACAGGTGTAAGGTTTGGAGATGCCGAAAGAGGCAGAGGACAAGGGGCTGGTACAAACCAAGCGTTTATTGGGGGAGCTCCCGGGCGAGGTCCCGTGGTCCGAAAAGATGGACCAGGGGAGTAGCGCCCAAGAAAGGGCTGCTTGAGTTTTTAAGGGTACTGTGTCTGGGGGGGTATCAGGGGTAGCAGCAGGGTGGGGAGGCAAAGTGTCCAATCATCTCTGGTCCCATGTGGCTGTTGTTGGGGTTGCTGGCAGAGTTGTTGGCAGGCGTATCCAGTCTGGGCTGGAAAGTCCCTTTCTGGACCCTTTTGGCAGTTGGCGGCGAGTCCCTGAAGGCTTCAAGCGAGACATGCGGATGTGGGCTTGGGGCGTTGGTGGGTGGGTGCTGCTTTCCTCCAGACCTAACAACAGGGATATCTACAGGCCTTTTTACACGGTAGAGAAAAGAATAAGCAAAAACCCCCAGTGAGTGATGCACGTAGATATTGGCCCCATGTAGGTCATCATGGTGAGTCTGCAGTTGGCATTTCCGGCCTGCACACGTGCCATTTGATGACCCCGTGTGGGTGTGCTCACATGAGGGAATCTGGGTGTCATGGAAGAGGCAGATCACAGCTGCAAGGGGTTTTTCTCTTGAGGGTGTTGAATGAACAGTATGTTTGTCTGCCTGCATTTGGACCGTGACCTGTCCCATGAGGTCAGGTGTGGAATTTTCCACTTGTGGTGTCACGTGAGAGATCAAAATGTTTCAGAGACTTTTGGATATTTGTATTCAGGATAATCAACCTATGCCAAGCAGTAAGGCCTGTGAGCAAGTGAATGATCTCTAGTTCTGCCTCCTTTGATTATAAATATATCTAGCAAAGAGATATCATTGTTATAGGATGATATCTTAAGGAGATATATTATCTATGTACTCCTTAATTATTTTATGCATACAACTGTCTAGAAAGTGGTATCAACTATTTAGATGACCACAGAATTATTTTTTACTAAGTTTAGGTCTTTCCTTTTCCACAAATCAGTGTACGAATTAGCACTTCAGGTTCTATTTCTGTATTTTTTAGGAAACCAATATAGTTGTCCATGTGTTACTTAGTGCTTCCTAAATAATGCTTACATTGATTAAGTTTCTTTCAAATTTATAAATTGGCAAGGCCGGACTCAGTGGTTCAGTCTGTAATCTCAGCGCTTTGAGAGGCCAAGGCGAGTGAATTGCCTGAGTCCACGGGTTTGAGACCAGCCCGGGCAACTTGACGAGACCTCATCTTTACAATAAATCAAAAAAATTAGCTGAGCGTGGTAGCCCGTGCCTATAACTCCAGCTTCTTGGAAGGCTGAGGTGGAACGATCGCCTGAGCCCAGCAGGTCGAGGCTGCGGTGGCTGTGAGCCTGTGTGCCAATGCACTTCAGCCTGGGCGATGGAGTAAGATTCCAACTCAAAAATAAATAAATAAATAAATAGGCAAACACACACACACACACACACACACACACACACACACACACACACACACACAACATACATCCTAAATTCCACAAGAGAACCAGTATCTCTTATTGCTCATAATGATGCGTTATGATAAATAGCAAATTTTCATCTTTGTCTTGGCTGCCAGAATGTTTAGAACTATTGTTGATTTCTAAGGGCGAATAACTGTCCTGGTTTGCCTGAGATTATTAGGTTTCTCAGGACTTGAGACTCAGTCGTGAAACCAGACAATTTCATGCTAACTTGGATGGTTATTCACTTTACTTCTGATTATAAAAGGAATATAGGCTGGGCTCAACCTGTAATCCCAGCACTTTGGGAGGCTAAGGTGCGTGGATTGCCCTAGCCCACAGGTTCGAGACCAGCCTAGGCAGCTTGATGAGACCTTGTCTCTACAATAAATCAAAAATTAGCTTGGCATGGTAGCCCGTGCCTGTAGTTCCGGCTACTTGGAAGGCTGAGGAGGAAGAATCGCCGGAGCCCAGCAGGTCAAGGTCGTGGTGGCTGGGACCATGCCACTACCCTCCAACTTAGGTGACAGAGTGAGACTCCAATGCAAAAAAAAAAAAAGAAATACAGCCGGGTATAGTGGCTCAAGTCTTGAGAGGCCAGCATTCCCAATCCCAGCACTTTGGGAGGCCGAGACAAGAGGATTGCCTGAGCCTGCGGGTTCGAGGTCAGCCTGGGCAACAGGTGAGACCTCATCTGTATCATAAATTGAAAAATTAGCCGGGTGTGGTAGTGTGCGCCTGTAGTTCTGACTACTTGGAAGGCTGAGGTGTAAGGATCACCTGAATAGAGAAAAAAAGAATAGTAAGCATGCAGTCTGAGTGGGAAATTCTCTTTGACTGGTTGGATTAAGGACCCAGAACTGAGGGTGAGAGAAATGACTAAAGAGAAGAATTTGGAAAACCACTGACGTGGATGGGCTAGCCCAAGGACAGATGGCTCCTTTAGGAGCCCTGCAGAGCAAAGCAGGAGACATAGACCAAGTAGTCAGCGACAAAAAGAAATAGTTCAGAAAGTAGGAGGACACCGTCTATTTTTATTATTGGCTAAAGTGCTTCTATTTCTTTTGAAATTTTCTTCTCACGATTTTGTGTTTGTTGATCATTTTTTAAAATTGATTTTTACATTTTTTAATGCCGAGACTGTCTAGTTTTGAAACAATGGTTAAAAAAATAATTGATTAGACAAGTGCTAAGTAAAGAGAAACAACCTAAACGAAGATATTAAGTTAAAGAAGTTTTGCCCTGAGTATTGTCACGGTAAAGTGACAAGGGTCTGAGTAGAGATGTTTTGGTTGGAAATCATGCAGAAAGAATTCCAGCTCAGCCACATACTGCAAAGTACTCCCTCGTGCCCCTGTCTCACCACTTTCTCAGTCTGTACCGAGCCAACGTATTGTTTTTCTGTCCAAGTAATTTTCAGGAACACCCACAGAATCCCCAGCAGTGACTGCATCTAACATAACACCTGGCAAAAATTGAACTTAATGTGAGCAAAATGGCATCCTAGAATACACGCCTCTGAATAAAACTCTTCCTTCACCCTCTGAAAGAGAGGAAAAGAAATAAGGAAGGCCAAGCTTATGAAATGAAGATGTCTTTAGCCACTCATTCCAAGACAAAATTAATAAATAAGACATGCATATTTCATAACCCGGTTCCAGCATCACTAAGAAAAACAAAATTATGCAGTCCTACCCACAGAGCATCCGTGTGATAGTAGCAGTTTAATAATTAAAACCAACTCTTGAAAATGAGCTTGTTGCATCGGATTTGAGAAACATTTAAGGAGTCTGTCTGATGTTTTAGGAAGCACGCTAGCTCCTTCCACGTACGTTATTATTTCTAATCAGAGCAACCACACCAAACATACAGGACTTGTCATTTTTAAAATTTCACTTTGTGTCACACCGTTATTTTATACTCCGTTAGGTAAGTTCATCTTACAGCTTAGTTTCCCATTCAATGACTGAATCCTTTTTGACAAAGCAGAGATATGCAATGAAAGGAAACTAAAAGTTGCCAGAACATTTGCACCGTTTTGCTCAGTTTTTGATTCCATAAATTGCTCTGTCACATGAAAAACTGGTCACCTAAATGTAGATTTTTCACGCACAAGGCTTGAAGCCCACAAATCCCGTTACCACGTAATAGGATCTATGAGGCCTCATTTGAAAATGTGCCCCTTATGATCTGAGTTGAATTTTGTCATGAGCATTGTCAAATGAATAGCCCCACTGTTGTCCCCATCTCCACAAGCTGACAGCTCAGCCTTGGCTCTGGTATAATGTTTTTTTGTGTTGTTTTGTTTTTTAGGTGGAGTTTTTAATCACATTAGAATCTATTATAGTCCCTGGCCAATCAGAGAGCTTGCTCTTAGTGTGGCCATTCTGCCTGAGCCCTAATGCTTTATGAGTAATAGATTTCTGTGTCATCAGTGAGATGACGCTATCCTTGCAACATAGATCCTTTTGTCCAACAGTTGATGCTACCTTTTTGGCCACATAGTAGTCTGGAACACACAAGAAAGTGTTCAAATAGTTGGAAAAACGAAACCTCTTTCTCCAAATATTTTTATGTATGATATTGTTTTACTTATCTTGTGCTCTGTAAAAGCAACTCTCTCGGGATCAACCACTTTTTTAAATTTTAGAAAGGATATAAAAATTTTTTAAAGAGTAAATCTAAGCCGGGCTCAGTGGCTCAGCCTGTAATCCTGCACCTTTGGGAGGCTGAGAAGAGTGGATTGCCTGAGCCCGCGGGTTCGAGACCTGCCTGGGCAGGTGAGACCTCATCTCTGCAATAAATCAATAAATTAGCTGGGCATGGTAGCGCGCGCCTGTAATTCCAGCTACTCAGAAGGCTGAGGCAGAAGGATTACCAGGGCCCAGCAGGCCGAGGCTGCGGTGGCCAGGAGTGGCCACTGCACTCCAGTCTGGGCGACAGAGTGAGACTCCAATTCAAATAAATAAATAAAGAGTAAATCTATATTTATATTGCTCTTAAGTTTCATGTCCAGTAAAATATAGTGATTTAGAAAATGGTGACTGGGTGCAGTGACTCAGTCTGTAATCCCAGCACTTTGGGAGGCCGAGGAGAGAGGATTGATTGCCTGAGGCCAGAGGTTCGAGACAAGCCTGGGCAACTTGGTGAGACCTCATCTCTACAATAAATTAAAAAATTAGCTGGGCATTGTTGCATGCATCTGTAGTTCTGGCTACTTTGAAGACTGAGGCAGAAGGATCATCTAAGTCCAGCAGGTCGAGGCTGCAGTGGCTGTGAGCGTGCCACTTCACTACAGCCTGGGAGACAAGAGTGAGATTCCAACTGAAAAAAAAAAAAAAAAAAGGAAAATGGCCCATGACATTAGATGATCCTGGTTTTGAAATCTGACTCTTATTACCCGACTTTTAGAAAGCCACTCAAACTCTCTAAATAACAGTTTACCCATCTGTACAGTATAAGCAATAATAAATATTTACATCCTAGTATGTTTCAAGAACCCAAGGAAATAATGTAAGCATGTCTTAGTATACTTGCCACATATTGAGTGCTGGTAAAATAGTTGTCAGTATTATTAGAAGACAGAAAAGTAATTTAATTTCTTTGTGCATCTAGAAAATTAAAATAGCAATACACAACTGTTAAACATTTATATGTTCTACAGTAAAGTTGTGCATTTTTAAAGAAAGTTCACACGAAAACATATTTGCAAAGAAAACGTTGAATTTCACGTTAATGAAAATATTTTAATTCTAGCATATTTATTCTCACATCTGCTGATTTTTTTTCATGAATTCTCTTAAAATGTCAAAATAACCAAAACTTAAAAAACATTAGCCGGGCTTGGTGGCTCAGCCTGTAATACCAGCACTTTGGGAGGCTGAGGTGTGTGGATTGCCTGAGCCCACAAGTTCGAGACCCACCAGTGCAACTTGGCGAGACCTCGTCTCTACAATAAATTAAAAAAAAAATTATTCACGGGACAAACTATGCAATGTCATATTATTCAGAGATATCTTTTTTATCCCAGGTGCATAGATATATACCCAAAAGCCTTTCATAAAAATAACAGATGGGAAAATAAAGAAGTGATTCCTCCCTGCAGCTTCCCAGGGGAACATAATTATATCCATCGGCTGGGCTCGGTGCCTCAGCCTGTAATCCCAGCACTTTGGGAGGCCGAGGCGAGTGAATTGCCTGAGCCCGCGGGTTCAAGACCCACCTGGGCAACTTGGCGAGACCTCATCTCTACAATAAATCAAAAATTAGTCGGGCATGGTAGTGCACGCCTGTAGTTCCAGCTACTTAGAAGGTCGAGGGGAAGGATCGCCGGAACCCAGCAGGTCGAGGCTGCGGTGGCCGGGAGCGGCCACTGCACTTCAGTCTGGGTGACTGACTGAGACTCCAACTCAAAAAATAAAAAAAAGTGATATCCATCAAGAATGAAATAGAAATCTTAACAACACAGGAAAACACCTGCAAGATTATGAAACATAAGACACTGTTTTTTTTTGTTCTATGACAACATGAGTCACACCTTTTTTAGAAAGTTCTGACATCACATATGAAAGTAATTGATACTGAGCATGAATTCCAATGGTGATCGCTTCAGACACTGGTTGCTGTCGGTATCTTAGAAACAACTCCAACTCTATCAAACAGCGGCAGTGTTTTCATGTCCTTACCCTCTAAAGCTACACAACATGAGCTCACATAGAAATTTCATGGCTACTAGTGCTTTAAAAAGCAAAGGTGGTATGGAGATTGTCTAATACTGAGACAGCTAGTCCACCACTTTCAGGCCTATTTCTCAGGGGGAGACACCCTCTCAGACCAAGATGTTGTCTAGGACCAGGATGTTGAGGTGATTGTGTGGCAGATGCATAGGTTTGCCAAACAGGATACAGAAAAAAGACAGTCAAACGTGAACCCCCCCCTTCATTTTGCATCTTACTGTTTTAAAAAATAACAACCATTTTACCCCCAACACTTATGCTATCCCCATCAGGATTTTGTTTATTTGTTTGCTTGTTTCTTCCTTCCTACTCCAGGTGGAACTTTGTGCCAATTACTTTCTGTTGCTACAAATGGTAAATTCGAGGGGAAGAATTATTACCAGAAGTGCCCAGAGGGCCAAAAGTCTTAGCCAGATAAAAGCTTGGTTTGCCTTCAATATCACTACTTCTTTAATTCTGGCTGTGGTTTGCAGTATCTCTCCCAAGTAGAGGAATGTGCAAGTGAGAAGATGGCCAGATTTGCCCCCTCTCACCAACTGCAATAACATTTGGAAACTGAAGACCAATTATGTAGGACAGTGTTAGGATCAGCCAGAGGTATGAAAAGAGGTGTGGAGGAATAGGATGATTTCAGAGAAGAGAGAAATGAGAACTCAAGGGGCCACGGAGAACTTAATGTTTTGAACAATTCTAGAATCAGCAAAGTGACCTTAACAAAGTGAGTTCATCTGTAATTTGGTGTGATTAATTTCAGGGTTTCTCATATAATGAGATTATTTTCAAGCAATTGAGATAATAGATTGAGATAATAAATGTGAGACTATTTTATAAAAATTCAAGCACACTGCGAATGTGAAGTTTTAGTTGTAAGCTATGATAGCTGTTTTGGCCTAGGGACATAGAAAGAATTTCAATTAATAGGATATTAATTATTTTGTACTTCAATAACTTCACATTACTTTTCTGATTAAAAAAGAGAGATGGCAATATCTGAGGTGTAGGTGTTGAAAACTCCATTTGCCTAAAATGTCACATACCTATTAATCTTTTAGGTAGCATGACACTGGCCTAAGTACCTCAAGCCTTACAAACTGGTGGCTCAGCCTGTAATCCCAGCACTTTGGAAGGCCGAGGCGAGTGGACTGCCTGAGCCCGCAGGTTCGAGAACAGCCTGGGCAGCTTGATGAGACCTCATCTCTACAATAAATCACAAAAGCTAGCCAAAAATGAGTCTTACAAATTCTGTATTATTGCAGGTGTCCAAAGATTCCTCAAACCACTGGCAATTGAGTTTTGACACGGGGACTGTAGGACTTCACAGGCTATACTCAACTAGTTGATAAATCGTTCAACTTCCTGGCCTGGAATTAGACAGTTTTTGAGTCTTTTCTCTCCAGTTGGAAATCATGCTGTCTGTAGCATATCGCATTAAAGACTCCAATGCTTCACCTGTTCTGACATGCCTTTCCTTTGCTATGTGACTCTGTAGTTCCTTCTACTAGAGGAATATATTTCTTTTTCTCTAACTTTGGGTTTGGCCAGGTGACATGCTTTGGCAAACAAAATTTGGCAGAAGATAATGCTCCAACTCCGGGTCTATGCCTCAAGAGACCTCACAGCTTTCAAGTTACTTTTCTAATCCCCTGCCAACGTCTTGAGAACTGACCTCGATGTACCGCTTGTCCAGTGGGGTTGACTGACATGTGGAGAAGATCTGGGTCATCCAGGGTTGTCTGTTCCCAAGAGATTCCACAAATGCATGAGTTAAATCAATTTGTATTCCGTGTGCTACTGAGAACTTGTGGCTGTATGTCATGAAAGAATATTTTAGCAATAGTTAATGGATACAGGAACTATTATAATCCATCACCTATTATGGTGCCGTGGAAATAAGGGCAGTGACAACTTTCTAAACCATCTTTCTCTGGTCTCTCTTCTTATATCTCTCTATTATCCCCATATTAACATATGCACTCCCTTAATAAATCTGAAGACTCCCTTTTTCAACTTTGGTTTAAAAATATTTATTTTGGGCCGGACTCGTGGCTCATTCTATAATCCCAGCACTTTGGGAGGCCTAGGCGAGTGGATTGCCTGAGCCCGTGGGTTTGCGATCAGCTGGGGCAACTTGGTGAGATCTCGTCTCTACAATAAAATTAAAAATAACTGGGCATGGTAGCATGCGCCTGTAGTTCCAGCCACTTGGAAGGCTGAGGCAGAAGGATCGCCGGAGCCCAGCAGTTTGACGCTGGGGTGGCCATGAGCATGCGTGCTACTGCACTCCAGTCTGGGTGAAGGAGTGAGACTCCAACTCTAGATAAATAAACAAATGTATTTTCCAAATTTTCATTTTGAAATAATAGTGAAGAAAATACATAGTCTTTTTAAAAGTAAAGAATGCAAAATCTTTATATGGAAATGCTGAACTCTCTTCTACAATTACACCTGAATTCATCTAAATTTATTGTACTTTTTATATTTTTTGAGTTGGAGTCTCACTCTGTCACCCAGGCTGGAGTAGTGCAGTGGCACACTCATGGTCACCACAGTCTCGACCTGCTGTGCTCAGGCGATCCTTCTGCCTCAGCCTTCCAAGTAGCTGGAACTACAGGCATGTGCCACCACGCCGGCTAATTTTTTGATTTACTGTAGAGTTGAGTTCCTGCCAAGAGACTTAAAATGTGCCATTGCAGTCACACCTCCAGGGATGATACAAATTAGGATGGCTTCAGAGTGACCAAAAGGTCATCTTAGATGAGTATGGAAGTGTCTTTGAAACCAAGCAGAACACATTAATGAAAGGAGACACTAATGAGATATGCAAGCCTGGGAAAACCAAGTAAGTTTTCCAAGCATAGTTCTCTTTCTTTTCCAAATGTGGATAATATCTACCTATTTTCTTAGTTTTTTTATGAGGACTAAATGAAAAAAACAGATTTGAGAGCAATTGACAACGTAAAATGGCAGTTCATGGCAGCCTCCTTTCTTTTTCCTAACCAGATGTGTTATCTGGTAGTATCTCCACCCTTATTACACTCTCCATATAAATGTCTGCATTTAGTAATATGCCACTAAACAGCACAATTTACCATAAGTAAGAAGGAATTTATTGTCAGATGGAACTGTGTGAAAGTTAGCTGAAGGACTTCACATAAATCCTCACCCCATTCTACATGCCGATGCTCAAAGAATACAACCTTTGAATTACGCTTTGATTTTGGATTCAAATGACTCTGAAAATTCACAACACAAAAGAAGCCTGTTAAGTTTACTTTTTTGAAATTGTGGTTAAACCTCTTGGATTCTTCCCTTTAGATCACAGGTGCTGGTTGGGAAGTTAGTGCTCTTTTTCTTGGCCGTCATCTCTTGAAAAGTTCATGATCCTCAACTGGGCTTTGGACTCAAAGACAGACTTTGTTTTTTTTTTCCCTCATGAAAATTCAAACTGGTGGCCGGGTGCGGTGGCTCAGCCTGTAATCCCAGCAGTTTGGGAGGCCGAGGCAAGAGGATTTCCTGAGCCCAGGTGTTCGAGACCAGTCTGGGGAACAGAAATCTCTACACTAAATCACAAAAACTAGCTGGGTATGGTGGCAAGTGTGTGTAGTTCCAGTTACTTGGAAGACTGAGGCAGAAGGATCGTCTGAGAAAAGCAGGTCCAGGCTGCAGTGGCCATGAGCATGCCACTGTACTCCAGTCTGGGCAACAGAGTGAGACTCCAACTCAAAAAAAAAAAAAACAGAAAGGAAAATTCAAACTGGTAAGAGAATCTTGGATACCCGTTTACCCATTGTCAACAAACAGAAATTATGTTAACCTGCTTGTATTTTTAAAACATAATAAATATTAGAGTATTTTAAAACTACATATACTAATGCATATACTATACATATACTAATATTGCTTGTTCTAGTAGCTTTAGAGGTTATTAAATCTATGCATTATTTTCTTTCCCTCAGAACTTTTTCCAATAAGCCAAAACATGAATGAACTGTATTTCAAGATTTTTTCTCATCTATATAATCTCCCCTCAGATGTTTTCAAACACTAAAGAATTTTCTGAAGATTAACCTTTGGAAAATGTCTTTTTAGAAAATAAACAAAAGAAAAAGAAGACGATGCGAGATTTCCCAGAGAAACTTCTTCTAATTTACACTAATGGGTATGCAGGTCATATGGAAAATTAAACACCAAAATCTAAATTTTTAGGGCAAAAGAATTTATGCACACAAATCCTATTACCAGCTAATGGGATTTGTGTGGAACCCCAGTGACCCATTTAAAAAATGTATCCCCTGCTGTTCAAGATGAATATATCACGGGAACTAAACTCGAATGCAGAGTTCTACTGTTGGCTTGATACCCCATCTGTCAAGTGATCCCTCTAGGATTTCTACAGGATGCTGGCAACCATATCAGTATGTATATCTGACTGACAGTGCAAAATGACATCTATATTCCCTCCAAGTTCTCGGAAATTTGCTTAAAATCTATTTTTAAAAAGGTTTCTTTCCTTTTTCCTTTCTTTC
Source organism: Cephalopachus bancanus (assembly GCA_027257055.1). NCBI lineage: Eukaryota > Metazoa > Chordata > Mammalia > Primates > Tarsiidae > Cephalopachus > Cephalopachus bancanus. The sequence continues at coordinate 15,384,972 of JAPVLO010000010.1, forward strand.
TTTCCTTTTTTCCTTTTCCACTCTCTCTTTTCCTCTTTCCCCTCTTCTTTTCCTTCTTCTCATCCTTGAATGTTGAAACAAAGCAAGCATTAATGCATTAATGTACTCCTTACGTCTGGATTTGGTTGAAGAGATGGAGGATTGTGTAGCAACTAGAGAACACATCACTGCTATGGTTTCAGAACGCTTTCTGTGATATTTACACACAAAATCTGGGAAATTATTTGTATTTGTAAGTCAGGCCTATAAGACACTTTTGCTATTTCATAATTCTAGGAAGCATTTTACTTTTGCTCTCCATTACTCAGCAAGTATTTTAAACTATGCTAAAAAAATCTAAGTTAATAAGAATAAGGGAAAATGATGAAATAATCTAAAGCAGGGGTCCCCAACCCCTGACCACAGATTGGTACCAGTCTGAGGCCTGTTAGGAGCTGGGCACACAGCAGGAGGTGAGCCACGTGGGCAAATGAAGCTCTGTATTCTGTCAGAACAGCAGCGACATTAGATTCTCATAGAAGTGCGGGGAACCCAACTTTGAACTGCACATGAGAGGGATATAGGTTGCAGGCTCCTTATAAAAATCTAATGCTGCCAGGTACGGTGGCTCACGCCTATAATCTCAGCACTTTGGGAGGCTGAGGTGAGTGGATTGCCTGAGCCCATGGATTCGAGACCAGCCTGGACAACTTGGCAAGACTCATCTCTACAATAAATCAAAAAATTAGCTAGGCATGGTGGTGTGTGCCTGTAGTTCCAGCTACTTGGAGGCTGAGGTGGAAGGATCGCCTGAGCCCAGCAGCTCGAGGCTGCGGTGGCCGTGAGCATGCCACTGCCCTCCAGTCTGGGTGACAGAGTGAGACTCCAACTCGAAAAAAAAAAAAAAAAAAAAAATCTAATGCCTGATGATTTTCCCTCCACCATGTCTGTGGAAAAATTGTCTTCCACGAAACTGGTCCCTGATGCCAAAATGGTTCGGGAGCGCTGATCTAAAGGATGGTGCAAAACTGAAATGAATTGTTATTCTTCAGCTTTCTCATTGTATCACCCAAAGCACTGTGTCATCTTTGAAGGAGGAATCACCAAACCACTGAGGCAGAGGTAGAGTTTGCCAGAAAAACCTTGCATTCCTTTTTGTGCAGCAATCCTTTTCCAACGCCTATTCTTTCTGGGACCTGGGCACTAAGGACTCTCATCTGTCCTCTGAGTCGATACAGAATTACACTCTAGATGGCATGGCTCCAGTCTTCAAAATGGCATGCTTCTGCCCGCCAGCCAGTAAAAACATCTAATTTCTCAAAATATAAAACTCAACTTCTTTTTGGGAACACGGAGTCTGAACAAAAGACTAAATCAAACAAATGCGTGACTGAATTATCCCCTCTTAAATATCTAAATCTTAAATGCTTTCATGACTAAAGAATTAAGCTGTTTGGTAAAGATGAAATATATTGTATTACAAGAAATGTGAGGTAAGCTGGGCTCGGTGGCTCAGCCTGTAATCCCGCGCTTTTGGGAGGCTGAGGTGAGTGGATTGCCTGAGCCTGCGGGTTCGAGACCCGCCTGGGCAACTTGGCGAGACCTCATCTCTACAATAAATCAAAAAATTAGCTGAGCATGGTAGCGCGTGCCTGTAGTTCCAGCTACTCGGAAGGCTGAGGCGGAAGCATCACTGGAGCCCAGCAGGTCGAGGCTGCGGTGGCCAGGAGCATGCCACTGCCCTCCAGCCTGGGTGACAGAGTGAGACTCCAACTAAAAAAAAAAAAAAAAAAAAAAAAAAAGAAAAAGAAATGTGAGGTAAAGACAGAGTCTGGGAGAAATAAGGCTTCTGGGTATCACTAAGTTAACTCAGATCGTCAATTTTGCAGAGATTTTCAATTTTCTTTCACTCTCCAAAAAAAAAAAAAAAAATCCAAGATGGGTAGAACTTAAAGTAATTAAAAATTAATGGAAAATATACATTATGATTTACGATAAAGTAAGAGTATATAAGCTCATTTTTGCTTTTCAGCAATTGGAGCTTTTTAAACTTATTGAAGTCATAAATGGCTTGTGTACATACAACTTATTAATTTTTATATTTTAATTTCATATAGAAGTTGACTTTCCCTTCAAAATTTCAAGACATCCTAGCAGATGCATTCAGTACACAATCTTGGGTTGTTTTCTATCTATTGATACATGTCTCTTCATAACCACCTAGCTTCTTTCCCTTAACTCTGGTTGCTACGTCAGGAATCACTGGATTCAAATTTAATTATGGAGCTTCTTTTTCAGCATTTTGTGGTGATTAATATTTGATTACTCTTGTTTTTTCTTAAAGTTTTTCAAAAGTTAAAAGAGAAAGAATTTTATTATTTATTTATTTGAACTGGAGTCTCACTCCTTCGCCCAGGCTGGAGTGCAGTAGTACATTCATGGCCACCCCAGTGTCGACCTGCTGGGCTCTGGGGATCCTTCCACCTCAGCCTTCCAAGTAGACAGAACTACAGATGCACACTACCATGCCAGGCTATTTTTATTTTGTTATAGAGATGAGTTCTCGCCAGGTTGCCCGAGCTGGTCTCAAACTTGCGGGCTCAGGCAATCCTCTCGCCTTGGACTCCCAAAGTGCTGGGATTACAGGCTGAGCCACCGAACCCAGCCAAGAAAAAACTTTAACAAAACAAAACATTCTGTTTGTAATTATCACATGGATCCATCAAAGACTTTTATTTTAAAAATATATATTGTGAGATATCAACAATCTATTTTTAGACAGTTTAAACACACTGCTATTTCATAATTCTGGGAAGCATTTTTTTAAAATTAGAAAATATAGTTTATATAAAAGTAAATTAGAGAGAGAGAAAGCGAGAGAGAGAGAGAGAGAGAGAGAGAGAGAGAGAGAGCGAGAGAGAGAGGAAATTTACCTTTCCAAGGTAGGGAAGGGAGTCTAGGAAGTATTTTATCTTTACTCTTCATTACTCAACAATTGTTTTTAACTACCAGGAGGACCCTTCAAAAATCTGAATTTGTTTATTCAAAATTGTGCATTTATTCTTTCTCTTTTTATGTTTTTTGAGTTGGAGTCTCACTCTGTCGCCCAGAGTGGAGTGCAGTGGCCGCTCCTGGTCACCGCAGCCTCGACCTGCTGGGCTCCGGCAATCCTTCCGCCTCAGCCTTCCAAGTTGCTGGAACTACAGGCGCGCACTACCACGCCCGGCTAATTTTTTGATTTATTGTAGAGATGAGGTCTCGCCAAGTTGCCCAGGCGGGTCTCGAACCTGCAGACTCATGCAATCCACTCACCTCAGCCTCCCAAGGCACGAGATTACAGGCTGAGCCACCGAGCCCAGCTTGTACATTTATTCTTACTTGTTTAAACTTCGGTCACCATCAAAGTACTCTCTGTTTGAGGCCATACACTTACTGAGATTCTTTTTCCACTGCTCAAAACAACTTTTGGACTTATCAATTTTGACACCCTTTAGTTCTTCTGCAGTTTTTTGTTTCACCTCTTCCACATCAGCAAATGTGGAATTTTCTCTTTGAGGAATTTTTTCATCTGGGGAAACAGCAAAAAAAAGTCACTTAGGGCGGGATTGGGTGAATAGGGAGGATGGGACACGAGAGTTATGCTGTTTTTAGTCAAAAATTACTGAACACTCGGTCGTGGGGACAGGTGCACCTGTCAATCACCCATCACGAAATGGGAAAATGTATAGAAAGAATGTTAAAAATAAAAAATCACTGAAACTAAGCGCAGTCTCTCACAATAATGCTAGCTGGCACACTGATGCCAATGGATCCCTAGAATGCTTCACCTAGTGGAGAAATTCTGTAGCAAAGAGCCTGCCCTCTAAAAAATAATTCCGGGTTTTTTGAGGCCCCCCTCATATGCTTTAAAAAAATCTAAAATGATAAGAATAAGGGAGAATGATAAAATCATGTAAAGGATGATGCAAATGTGTAATAAATTGTTATCCTTCAGTTTTATCATTGTGTCACCCAAAGCATTGTGTCATCTTTCAAGAGAGCATAAAATAAATCTGTCAATATTTTTGAAGTCTGCTTTAGCTTTCACTGAACAGAGCAGAAACTACGAATTTTTGTTTTCAACCTGTATTAGCAAAGAGTAGAGGAAGATACTTCACAAAATTAGACAAATAGAAAGATGAACACAGAGACAGAGAAAAGAACTATGGACTATGTGGTGGTGAAATTTATCAAGCAAGAAAATCTCAGACTGGCTTTTCAGATTGATAATGCCTCACAAGACTTCTATTAAGGCTGGGCTCGGTGGCTCAGCTTGTAATCCCAGCACTTTGGGAGGCCAAGGCGAGTGGATTGCCTGAGCCCGTGGGTTCAAGACCAGCCTGGGCAACTTGGCGAGACTGTGTCTCTACAATAAATCAAAAATTAGCCGGGCATGGTAGTGCACACCTGTAGTTCCAGCTACTTGGAAGGCAGAGGCAGAAGGATCTCAGGAACCTGGCAGGTCGATACTGGGAGGGCTCTGAGTGCGCCACCGCACTCCAGCCTGGGCAACAGAATGAGACTCCAACTCAAAAAAACCGCAGACAAACAAATAAGAATTCTATTAAACTTAAAATTGATGAGTAAGCAATATATTTCTTTTTTTTTTTTTGAGTTGGAGTCTCACTCCGTCGCCCAGACTGGAGTGCAGTGGCCGCTCCCGGCCACCGCAGCCTCGGCCTGCTGGGCTCCAGCGATCCTTCTGCCTCAGCCTTCCGAGTAGCCGGAATTACAGGCATGCGCCACCACGCCCAACTGATTTTTTTGATTTATTGTAGAGATGCGGTCTCTCTGCCCAGGCGGGTCTCGAACCTGCGGGCTCAGGCAATTCACTCACCTCAGCCTCCCAAAGGCACGGGATTACAGGCTGAGCCACCGAGCCCGGCTAGCAATATATTTCAAAGGTAAAAGGCAATATGGTTTTCTCATCCAATTAGCCAACAAAAAGAAAGATTTCATAATATACAATTTTTGACAAAATCCGAGACCATCTCATTTTGCCAGGATGTATGACCATATTATTTTCTACTTTATGATGCTTAGTGCCCAGATTTACTTGACATAAACAAGTATGCTCTGATTAGATTTTAATTAACGTTTTAATAAAAATGAAATTTTTAATGTAAAACCTTTGTGGATTACTTCTACCCCCCCAAAAAAACCTTAAGACTGTAGAAATTACATGAAAGTGTTCATTAGGACCAGATGGTAAACAGTTGTGACTGTTTTTCCTAGAAAATTGAGGGTCAAGGTGCATAGATACTAAATGAGAAAGTTTATGTGTTCTAAACAGAAACTTTCCGGCAGCACTTTTGGAGGTCCACTGATCTGTCTCTTGCTCCAACAGTGTTTGGATGGAACAGCTGACTCTCTTCCAGCCTCCCACTGCCCTGCGATCTCCTCTCCCCTTGCAACCTCCGAGACCACCTTCTCGGCCACCTCTTGTTTCTGGGGCCAGCGACCACCAGTTTTGCAGTGAACTCCTTCTTGCCGACCAACCATGAGCTTCCAGGTTCACCAGAATGATTGCACCGAGGTGGGGGCAGCCATCCACCACGTGGTCAATTTGCATCTGCGGGCCTCTTACACCTACCCTTCTCTGGGCTTCTATTTCGATCTGGTTCTGGAAAGTGTGGGCCACTTCTTTGGCGGATGGGCAGAGGAGAAGCGCGAGGGCGCTGAGCATCTCTTGAAGATGAAGATGCAAAGGCAGCATGGCGGCCGCACCCTCTTCCAGGACATCCAGAAGCCATGAGTGGGGTAAAACCCTGGATGCCATGGAAGACGCCATGACCTTGGAGAAGAGACTGAACCAAGCCCTTTTGGACCTTCACGCCCAGGGATCCACAGACCCCCCCCCATCTGTGAATTCCTGGAGAACCGCTTCCTAGATGAGAAAGTGAAACTCATCAAGAAGATGGGCGACCACCTGACCAACCTTTGCAGGCTGGCCTGACCCCCCTGGGCTGGGGGAATATCTCTTCCAAAGACTCATCCTCAAGCACGACTAGGAGCTTGGCAGCCTTTGGGGGCCCCTCTCAAAGTATCAAGGCTGCTTCTGCCTGGGCATCTCCCTCCAGCCACTAGGCAGCTTTTAACCACCCTGGAGCCCTCTCCCAGGCCCTGGACTAAATAAAAGTAAAGATTTTTGGAGCAGCAACAACAACAAAAAGAACATTTCTAACAAATCTAATAAACGTACACTTCTTCCCTCTTTCCCTTTAATATTGACTAAGGGAAGAAAGAGCTCAGGGGCTGATGGCTGCTAACCTTGAACTTGTAAGACATGAAAATAGGTATGGAATGGGACCAAAAGGAGAGGACAAAGTGCTAGGATTACAGGCATGAGACACCATGGCCGGCTTAGATCTTACTCTCCAGTTCATACCAAGGCAATAACATCAGCACTTATTACAGCAAAAGAATAATATGAAAGAAATATAGATACATTTTCTCTGAGGGTATCTGTGTTTCACATATAACTCTGCATGTTTATTTCATATTACTGTCCATTGGTATTTAAAAGTCAGATGCTGTCGATCACATTACCAACTAGGTTGGTTTAAGAAATCTCGCGCCTTTGGGAGGCTGAAGTGCGTGGATTGCCTGCGCCCGCAGGTTCGAGACCTGCCTCGGCAGCGAGACCTCATCTCTACAATAAATCAAAAAATCAGCCGGGCGTGGTAGCATGCGCCTGTAATTCCAGCTACTTGGAAGGCTGAGGTGGAAGGATCGCCGGAGCCCAGCAGGTCGAGGCTGCAGTGGCCGGGAGTGGCCACTGCACTCCAGTCTGGGCGACAGAGTGAGACTCCAACTCAAAAAACAAACAAACAAACAAAAACAAGAAATCTCAACAGGCCGGGAGTGGTGGCTCAGCCTGTAACCCCAGCACTTTGGGAGGCCGAGCGAGAGGATAGCCTGAGTCCGGGAATTCGAGACCAGCCTGGGCAACTTGGTGAGACCTCATCTTTACAATAAATCACAAAATAAACTGGTCGTGGTAGTGCATGCCTGTAGTTCCAGCTACTTGGAAGGCTGAGGCAGAAGGACCGCCTAAGCCAAGCAGGTGGAGGCTGCAGTGGCTGTGAGCGTGCCACTGCACTCCAGCCTGGGTGACAGAGTGAGACTCCCAACTCAAAGGAAAAAAAGAAAGGAAGAAAGAAAGAAATTTCAACAGTACTTTTTAGACCCTACTCTTTTTTTACTCAGGCGATTCTTCTGCCTCAGCCTTCCAAGTAGCTGAACCAACAGGCGTGCACTCCATGCCCAGCTAATTTTTGTGATTTATTGTAGAGACAAGGTCTAGCCAAGTTGCCCAGGCTGGTCTCAAATCTCTGGACTCAGGCAGTCCTCTTTACTCCGCCTCCTAAAGTGCTAGGATTACAGGCGTGAGACACTGTGGCGGGCTTAGAAACTTACTCTCCAGCTCATACCAGGGCAATAACATCAGCACTTATTACAGCAAAATAATAATATGAAAGGATCCTTTGTAACTTGCCAGTGCCAAGCCAAAATTTCATATGCCCCTACGTAACCAGTGATCAAAATCACTATGTTAGTTTACACACAGTGCACGTATATTTTTCCTTATTCATAGACCTGTCATTACTCACATTTAGCACATACTTTTATCTAAGCAAAGAATCATAAACATTTTTATCGATTGTACACATATAAACAGGCTTCATTTAAGTTGTTGAATGAAATGTATCAATCTGATTAAATTATCCTGAAAGCCCCTGTTGAATGACAGAGGTCTTGATATACTCATTCTTTTGATTCTGTAGTAGCAAAGCACAACCCTCAGATATCCAATCCCACTCATGTGTGTTAAGGACATTCAGTCATAGAGATAGCTCAGTGAGATCACAACTATGTGGTATCTATTCAAGTTCTCTTAACTCTGAGCCATTAGTGTAGGAATCAATTGAAAGTTTTGGGGTTATTCTGCCTCCAGTCTGACCCAATTTCTTAGTTCCTATATAAACGTTTAACCTTATCCTTCATGAGTTTCAACTAATACGATTTTGATATTTATTCTATTAGTATCTTACAGCGTTTAAGAAGGAAAAACTAAGTCTAGAGGCAAGGTTTTTCTTCTCAGTTCTTTATTTATACAAATTGTCATTGGATTTTAATTTCTGCTTTCCAGTGTATGTTCTATAAAGGAAGGAACATAGAAATAAAATTCATGTATAGGAAGGTACACTAAAACAAACAATACAGATGAAATTGATTTTTCTTCACCAGGTCTGGTGGCGTGCTTCTGCAGTTCCAGCTACTTGGAAGGCTGAGGCGGAAGGACTGCCTAAGCCCAGCAGGTTTGCGCTGCGGTGGCTGTGAGCATGCCACTGCACTCCAGCCTGGGCGACAAGAGTGAGACTCCAACTCAAAAAAAAAAAAAAAAAATTAGAAATGGATTTTTCTAATTTAAGAAATATTTTAGAGATCCTATTATCAGGTTCTGTGCTCACCACTTCAGAAAGAGGAAAAAATAGTGCCAGTAGTCAAAAGAATCAAGCTGAGTGTCACAATAGTTCATATCAGACATTAGTATTCTATGGGATCATGAAAGAGGAAGTATTCAACTTTCATGGGAAGTCAGGTAAGGATTCACAGGGAGTATGACTATTAGTTAGATACTACTGTTCTAGTCACATATCTATCAAGTTGGTCAATTTGCTCTTTCTCCCAGTGATAGCACGCCATCTTCCCTTGCTGGGTTTCTGGTATTGCCCTTTGTTTTTAGACAGCGTTGCCTTCTGTAAAATCACTGCAATAATTCTCTTGTTCCCTGGAACAAAGCCATTATTATTTTGCAAGTCTCCACTACCTAGGTTCATGCTTTCTTCTTAGGAACAACAACAACAAAAATGCCTGTAATTCTGGAGCTTTTCCAGACTAAATTGTTCTTACTCAGTCCATCTAAATGTTATTGTCATTCACTATAATTCTTCTGCTTTTTGAAGAAATTCACATGCCCTCTCATTCTCATTTTTTTTCAAAAGTCTTTTTTCTCTTCTTCTGAGCCTCCGTCCCTCGCGGCAGTTTAAGGCTTGCCAATTTATCATTAAGTAAACCTTCTAAACCTGTTTTTATACCCGTTGATAACTTTTACAACACAAAAGCATAATCCTTAATAAACCTGGTAGGTGATGATTACTATTTATAAATGCTTTGAGGTTTATCCAATAGCTGTATTATTTGTTTAAACATTTATGCTCTTGATAGGCAAGTTGAATGAATGTTGAATTCCCAGTCATTTGTATGAATATGCGTTTCGCTTTTCAAAGAACTGTAGTGACATATGTAGAAAAAAATCCACACAAAGGCATGCTAGTTAGTAAGAAATAACCCACAGGAAACAAGCCTGGACTTAGGGGTGACTGCCAACCTAAAAAAAGCACATGTTATTCTACCGTAAAGTCTCAGAACATTCCTTTCTTTTTCTGAGCATCTCAGGATCAAAAGGAACAAATGCTGCAAAGGTAAATAGAAATCTATGTAGCCACAGCATATGTTGTTAGTGGAGAACAGACCCAAACAACCACATTGGCATCAGACTTGAGCTTTTTAGTTGGAGAACAATTGTGCTCCACTAAAGATGCCTTAATGAGGCAGAGACACAAAAGGACAGGGACATTAACACAGAGTTTGTTTATGCGTTAGCCGACGATGGTTAATTTCATAGGAAGGGTTCCATGTTTCAAAACCACTCATATACATGAATACACATGCAAACAAAAAACAAACCTGTCTAGTTTTTTAGCTTTATGTCTTGTTATTGGGTTATAAGATACCAGACATGGGAGTCTGTAGTCCATCTTGTCAAAGCTGTATTAACATTTAATTCACTGGAAGTATTTGGGTGGATTTTGGTCTTTGCTCTTTTATACAAAGATTCAACTTGAATTTCATTCCGTAGAAGATAAGCATATATTTTAAGAGACAAATTAAACTAAACACTTTTATGCCAGAACTCAAGAGAGCCTGTTCTGGTGTGGTCTCCCATTGAACAAACATCCTATTCAAAGGTTTTGACCTTATTTACTAAATTTTAGAAGTAAAGAAAAAGTAAGAATCAGGGACGGTAATGGGAATCACTATTTGTGATTTGTGATCAATATTTGTGTCATTCCCTTTGTCTTTGCTTTCCTCATTTTCAAGTCTATTTCACCACGTTTTTCTATTGTACAGTACTGATTCTGTACCTTTCTATCTTGGGAAAATGAACATACTCAAAGAAAAGTATTCTTTACCTCAAAGTCCAGCTGAAACAAGTTTGGAACTTAAATATCCTTAGATAGGCTTTAATGAGTCCCTAATTTTTTTCATTGCATTAGCCCCAGAGTATATAATAGCAAAGGGTTTTCTTATTTTGGAAAATGTGATTCCTAATAACTTAGGTTGGGGAGTGGAATAAGGAGAGTCGGGGTCCTCATTTGACTCTAAAACAGGATCAATTTATTTAAATCAAAACAGACACTGACCTGGTAGTTTCTGGGATAACACATACATGCACAAATATAAATGCATACATACAGAAAATGGTAAAAAGGAAGCGATACAGTCACATATTATCTTTGGAGATATCTGCTTTTCAGTAGGACCAAAGTAACTCATGATCTGCTTAAAAATATGGTAGCCAGTCGCAGTGGCTCACACCTGTAATCCCAGCACTTTGTGAGGCAGAGGCGAGGAGTTCGAGACCAGCCTGAGCAACATGGTGAGACCTCATCTTTACAAAGAATCAAAAAATAGCTGGGTAGGAAGGTGTGCCTGTGGTTCCAGATACTTGGAAGGCTGAGGTGGAAGGATCGCCTGAGCCCATCAGGTGGATGCTGTGGTGGCTGTGAGCATGCCACTGCACTACTGTTTGGGTGACAGCGTGAGATTCCGACTCAAAATATAAATATTGTAATTCCAGCTACCTGGAAGGCTGAGGCGGAAGGATTGCCAGAGCCCGGCAGGTTGATGCTGGAGTGGCTGTGAGTGTGCCACTGCACTCCAGCCTGGGCAACAGAGTGAGACTCCAACTCTAAATAAATAATATATAGTTTAATCCTTTGAAACTATGCACTGAGACAACATAAAGTATCGTTTCCTCTTGTATTTTGTATGTACTTCTATCATATAGGACTACATTAATTCTGTTGTAAAAATTATTACTGTATATAATAATGTATGACTTTCATACTAAATGAACCCTTAAATAACTATGTAACTTTTACAACAAATGAACCTTTATTGTAAAGGTAAAAATATGGTTCCATATATATATATATTTGTATACTCAGTCTATCATAATGGCTTGTGATTTATAGGTGTTTAATAAAAGAACTGAGATGATTCTGAATTTAAGAGATCATGTTAAGGGTGGGTATAGATTTCTTAATAAAAAGAAAGCTAAAAAACTCCTCCAAAAATATCACTCCCCTTTGAAAATTGTGAAGTCTTACTTTGCTTGGTCATTTGGATTTATCAAAGAACAAACACTGATTCCAACTATATGTTGCCATAACTACTTGACTATATCAGCAATGAAATGCATCAAAGAAGAATCATAGTTTTTAACAGAAACTATTTTTGATGTATATACAAGATAATACAGTTTTTAAATGCTTTATTTTTCTCCACTTAAAACTTGTATTCAAAGAATCCTATACTTTACTATGTACTAAAAGATAAGATAAAATCAAAATCAGCTGAATTAGCCCTTGTTTATTTAGTTACTAAAACCATTCCCTAAAATGAAGATGCCTACAGAAATAGTAACATTGTTCCAAGAAATGAGGGATCTCAAATGAAACCATATGTCACACCGAAGCAAGTTCTTAAGCTCAGGAAATACCAATTATCTCTGTTGTGATTGTTTCTTTCTTTTAACTCCTAAAAATTTAGTCATGGTTTTGAATGTCAGTTCGGCAACTTCATGTAATTCTCCATCAATGTCATTTATTTCTATGACTTTAATTTCTTAAAGTTATGCTTGATGTTTCCTCAAAAAAAAATTTTTTTTTCTGAATGAAAGAAAAAACATGATTCTTAATCCAAAGCTTGGCTTTGTGTCTTTTTTCAAATATACACGCTATGAGCAGAATTGGAAAAACCTTTTGTTCTCTGTGTAAACTTTGTTTAGCAACTGCTGAAGATTGGCCAGCCATTTTCAACTATACAAGTTTTTGTGGACCAGAATGTGTTATTTTTTTTAATATCAATTTGCCACAATTTACGTATATGTCAGTTCTGATAAACATTAAAAATAATTGCAAATAAATAAATCTGCCATATTGATGCTTCTCATTGGAAGATGTTTTAAAATTCTCTTCTTTGTTAAAATTTCCTGGCAAATATTTCTAAAATTTCCCAGTTCTTGCCTCTCTATGCCTTTTTTAAAAGGACCACTGGGCATGGAGGCTCGAGCCTGTAATCCCAGCACTTTGGGAGGCCGAAGCAAGAGGATTGCCTGAGTCTGGGGGTTCAAGACCAGCCTGGGCAACTTGGCGAGACCTCGTCTCTACAATAAATCAAAATATTTGCCAGGTGTGGTAACGCATACCAGTAGTTCTGGCTACTTGGAAGGTTGAGGCGGAAGGATCACCTGAACCCAGCAGGTTGAGGCTGCGGTGGCCACGAGCATGCCACTGAACTCCAGCCCGGGTGACAGAGTGAGACTCTGACTAAAAAAAAAAAAAAAAAAACCAAAAGAACTTTTGGAACACAGCTATTGTTTCATTCAGAAAATATTTTTTGGCCAAAATAAGGGATGAGGATTATGTTGGTAGAACATCATATTGGACTCTCCAGCCTGTGTACTAGTATTATTGGACAGTGAAAAATTTCTATTTATTTTCTCATTCACCCTTTGACTTTCATGCAAATCAACAGGTGTTTCTTCAAAGAGAATTTATGAAGAACATAACTGAAAAGTCAATGAAATTTTGATTTTCATCTACTGACATTTTAGAATGTCTTCTGCAGGCTACTCTTCTGTTACTATTATTGATTTTAGTATTTAGTTTTCAAGTATTTCAAAGTATCGCTTTTATATTTAAAATCAATTATTAGGTCGGGCGCAGTGGCTCACTCCTATCATCCCAGCACTTTGGGAGGCCGAGGTGAGAGGATTGTCTGAGCTCACGGGTTCGAGACCAGCTTGGGCAACTTGGCAAGACCTCATCTCTACAATAAATCAAAAATTTAGCCGAGTATGGTGGCACATGCCTGTAGTTCCAGCTACTTGGAAGGCTGAGGTGGAAGTGTCACCTGAGGCCAGCAGGTTGAGGCTGTGGTAGCCATGAGCATGCCACTGCCCTCCAGTCTGGGCAACAGAGTGAGACTCCAAATTAAAAAAAAAAAAAAAATTAAAAATAATAAATAAAAAAAATCAGTCGTTTTCCAACTTAGAAACAGCCAAAGCTAATGGCAGTCACTAATATTGGGGTGTGGCTCTGTACAGTTTGTCATTTGCTCTTCACAGATACTAAATTATTTAATTCTTTTTTTTTTTTTTTTTTTGAGTTGGAATCTCACTCTGTCGCCCAGACTGGAGTGCAGTGGCCGCTCCTGGTTGACCTGCTGGGCTCTGGCGATCCTTCCGCCTCAGCCTTCCGAGTAGCTGGAACTACAGGTGCGTGCTACCACGCCAGGCTAATTTTTGATTTATGGTAGAGATGAGGTCTCACCAAGTTGCCCAGGCGGGTCTCGAACCCGCAGTCTGAAGCAATCCACTCAACTCAGCCTCCTAAAGGCGCGGGATTACAGGCTGAGCCCCCGAGCCCGGTTTAGTTTATTTAATTCTCACTAAAATTGTGTGCTATTGCCTTGTTAATATTTTTTCTTGCCAAAGCTGAGTTAATACATCCATACCATGTCATTTAGTTGGAATGTTTCCATTGATCCAGTTGACTCTGCATCTCATGTAGCACTTCTGATTTTTTACCATGTTATTTGAATGTCTTCCCTTAATCTCTCCTGTTTCTGAATTACTTACTACATTGAGGCAATCCAGTAAATCTTAGAAAAGTGGAAAAAATACCTTTGATGTCTAACCTTTCTAAGTATGTTTAAGGTGTAACTCCTTCAGACTTCAATTTTTCAACATATGAGCTTAATTATTTTGAACTTATTTCTTTCATACCTTATTTATCATGGATCTGATCATGAATCATATGACTTTAGAGATACAAGGAGGGTTAGAGATGATCATGCTTGTAACTCCTTCTTAAAATAAAATTGTGACTAAAAGATTCTTAAATGAATATGATACACAGAAGGCAAACTGGCATTTGCGCCAAAAGAAACACACACACACACACACACTAGTCTGTGGCATGAAGGAAATCCATGCTGCTTCTCTAAGATTCAGTGTTACTTTTGTAAAATAGGAATTACTTATCTTTATTTTCTTGAATTATTTTGAGTTGGAGTCTCACTCGGTCGCCCGGACTTGGCGCTCCCGGCCACCGCAGCCTCAACCTGCTGGCTCCGGCGATCCTTGCGCCTCAGCCTTCCGAGTAGCCGGAATTACAGGCATGCGCTACCACGCCCGGCTGATTTTTTGATTTATTGTAGAGATGAGGTCTCGCCTGCCCAGGCAGGTCTCGAACCCACGGGCTCAGGCAATCCACTCACCTCAGCCTCCCAAAGGCGCGGGATTACAGGCTGAGCCACCGAGCCCGGCTAATTACTTATCTTTAAAAGTTTTTCTTTTTTTGAGGCTCTGATGAACTAATACATGTAAAATCACTTTGTAAATGTAAAGTATCATAAAGGTGTCTTAAAAATATAATCTTTTGGGCAACCCCCTTGGATCCCCTCCCACTGTGGGAGATTTTCTGTCCTCAATAAAAAAAGAAAAAAATATATATAAATATATAAAATCTTTTATAAAGTATTCCTATAGAGAGATTTCTGCGATCTCCTATTTCTTTTTTTTTTTTTTTTTTGAGTTGGAGTCTCACTCTGTCGCCCAGACTGGAGTGCAGTGGCCGGGCCACCGCAGCCTCGACCCGCTGGGCTTCAGCGATCCTTCCCCCTCAGCCTTCCAAGGAGCTGGAACTACAGGTGCGCGCTGCCATGCCCGGCTAATTTTTTGATTTATTGTAGAGATGAGGTCTCGCCAAGTTGCCCAGGTGGATCTCGAACCCGCAGGTTCAGGCAGTCCACTCTCCTCAGCCTCCCAAAGGCGCGGGACTACAGGCTGAGCCACCGAGCCCGGCTCGATCTCCTATTTCTATATAGCACATGCATTTCTGACAATTTCACTTTCAGGGTGTAGTTTTTTTTTCCTAAATATAGTTTTTGTGTCAAAAGAAGGCAAACTGACATTTAGTAATGAGTAGAACTAGGAAAACAGTATAGTCTACTCCTCTCCTAAAGAAACTTGTCTGTTATATGTACTTTAAAAATTAATGAAAGCGTTGGAGTTCATAGTTATCCCTCATTAGAACTCCAACTGGATAGACTAGAAAAGCGACCAACTGCTATCTGTAAGCCTGTTTTTCAGATTTCTGTTTCACAAAACAGATTTGAATCCCCTGCTCTTAAGGAAAAAGAAAGAAAGGTCTTCCAAGCTGCCAGCCGCTCCGAGCTGTGTAAAATAAAATGGAGGTAAGAGGACAAAACCTTTCAGGATTGAGCAGAGGCCATGTAAACAGATGTGGGTGCAGTGAATAGAAAAGGTTGAATAGTTGCTTTGTTTCCTGCTTTCTGTTTGTACCACAGAGGGTCCTCTCTATACACGTCTTTCAGATGATGTACCACATAACTCTTACCTCTGTAGAAACATGCAGAATCTGATATTTGCTAAACACAGGCACCCTTAGCTCTTGGCTCTGTTTACTTTAATGAACGTTTATTTTAATGAATGTTTTATGGAAGACCAAACATTTATGGTAATTTTGAAAGAGAATGTATGAAAATGTAACTGAAAAGCCAATGAAATTTTGCTTTTTCATCTACTGACAGACAGCCTTCAGTCTCAGACTGCATTGTCCAAAGAAAAATACAGCATATGAATTTTTTAAAATTGTATTTATTATTGACAAGCCTTAAATAGCATTATAGCTAAAAGGGAAGGGGGGGCAGACATATTCATAGTTAATACATTTCTGAAGAGAAGCCCTGTTCAACACTGAGCTGTATAACCTTCACTCTTAAAGTTTTAGGTTAAAAAGTACATGTATCGTTAAAGTACTCTACATTTGTACATTGATTTATTTCATGAAGAACTGTTATTGTTGCCATCCTGTAAAAGGGCACAGACACCAGATTTGGAAACCTGCCCAGGTTCCTTTAAATAACCCCAGGGTCCTGGCATTTTGTGATGCAAGCTACCTTGCTGGTGTGGAGGCTAGGGGGTCGGGGAGAGGAGTATGGTGGTTGAGAGAATGGAGGATGTCTGCTTTATTTTTTATTGTACTCTTATTTTGAGTCAAATAAAACCGACATCAGCCCCTCAGGCCAGTAGTAGCCTACAGCAATAAAGCATAAAATGTTCCTTCGTAAATGTATATGGTCATATTCAACCCTTTCCCTGTAGTAGATTTTTATTTCATATGGAACAGAATAAATGACTCTCCTGAAAGCTGGTGGATTTACAACTTGAATTTATTATTCTTCTAGCATGGTGCTAACTTCACTAATAAAAATGTTGTGTCTGCTTTGCAGAAATTCTCCACTGAAATAAATCATGCATATCCAGGCACAGAAGAGGGGTACAACTTAAAAACAGGAACTGGAGAAAAAAGGCCAATATTGAGAAGGTGTCCCTTTTCTTGAATGGCATAATAACTAGCAATAAATATTAAAAAGAACAATCTTAGAAACTGTAATTTACTTGTTATAATCACAGAGAAGTCTCACAGTAATGCCTGTATCCTCTTATATTATCCAGACATTGCTCTTTCATGAGTTACATAGTGTGTGTGTGTTGAAACATTTTTGAGAAGGAGAGGGAATTGTAATGTTCCAGCACACAAAAAAGATAAATGTTTAAGGCGATGAATATCTCTCTTACTCTGATTCGGCCATTACACATGGAATACATATATTAAAATATCACATGTAACTCAAAATATGTACAGCTATGAAATAGCAATAAAAATAAATAATGTTTTAGAAGGAAACAGTCTTCTTTAAACTTATCAGTCTCCCTCTTACATGTTGAAATACATATTTGGTGCTTGGTGCTGTTTGGAGACATTTAGAAGTGTATAAACAAAGTAGCTTCCTCTAGTTTCTTGTTCTGCATTCTGACTTCGTCATTAATAACTTAATCTGATCTGGGCACAAAAACAAACAAATAACAAACACCAAAAATGAAGGAGAGGAGAGGAGGGAAAAGGGACGATGAGGAAGAATTTAACCTTTTCTCTGCCTGTGCGGAGGCAGCGTTATCAGCCTTCGCTTCGGTCTCACTGACAGGGCTGGAGGCCCTTCTATACATGACCATGTCTCATGCATTCATGGGCCGCTGTGACACACCACAGTCCCTTTTGTTGGGAGCCAGATAATTGCTCTCCCCTTCGCTCAGCTGCCATATGGTGCAACGGAGACCAACTTACAAAGACAGACAGGGAGTGCGAAAGACTAAAGAAGGAAAGAAAGCAAATCAAGAGACAACAGATGAAACTGATTGATGCTCGGTGTTAATGGGGCTGAACAAGGTGGGACTAAGAAGTGAGAGGGTACAGGGGAACCAGGAGGGAGTAAGTATGCAACCTTTCACAGGCAAACACCTAGGCTGCTTCCTGGGAGGCGGGCTCTGGCTACCGCCAAATACGGTGCTTAAAACGCAACACTTCCGCTATAGTTAGTTCTCTTTTGTTATCAATATTAAATTATTCTCACTGTTCCTAATGGTCGGGGCTTACATTATTTATTTTATATCCTAATAATAAATAGTAAAATCAAACATACTTGTGCTGTACATATTCTCACATACCTGCAGCATGATACATTTTGGTATTTTGTGCAGTCAATATCTTCATAAGAAAATTGTGCGCCGGGCTCGGGCTCGGTGGCTCAACCTGTAGTCCCAGCACTTTGGGAGGCCAAGGCGAGTGGATTGCCTGAGCCCACGGGTTCGAGACTCACCTGGGCAACTTGGCGAGACCTCATCTGTACAATAAATCAAAAATTAGCTGGGTGTGGTAGCGCACGCCTGTATTTCCAGCTACTCGGAAGGCTGAGGCGGAAGGATTGCCGGATCCCAGCAGGTCGAGGCTGCAGTGGCCGGGAACGACCACTGCCCTCCAGTCTGGGCGACAGAGTGAGACTCTAACTCAAAAAAAAAAAAGAAAAAGAAAATAGTGAGGTACTTGTCATTTTCTCCCCTTTGACATCAGATGCGCCTACCAAATAGTTCTATTAACACTGTATTATGTTTGAGGATTTGGGAGCCTACTTTTTTAGGTGTCTGACAAATCCTGCCTTGGCATACTTTCTACTTTCTTAATATATCACACGAACACTCCTACTTTAAAAGAATAAATTTAGGTCTTAAAATTAGTGACCTGATCCTATAATGCAAATACATTTTGACCCTTTCTAAAAAGTGTATGTTAATTGGAGCAAACAATTTGATTTTCCCTCCATTTATTTACTATATAATTCAATTTACTGCTTGCCATATTGAACCAAAGGGAACCAAAATACAGGACTTTTTACCGTAAGAATAGCTTGAAATTTTTGATCATTTCATCGATGAAATAAGAAATACTACAAATGCCCAGTATTTTGTATTTAATCCTGACCCGATAATGTATGATGGTAAGATAATGCTATGTGAAAATATTATTCTTGGACAAGCATAATTAAATGTCTTCAGAAGACAGGGTGAGATAGGTTGCCATATATTTATATCAGAAAATTCAACTTGGTATGAAGTATACAGCCTCGCTTGTTTTTTCACTTGGCATTCAGCACACCACACTCTACTAATGTTATCCATGCTTATTGGCAGTTACTTCTTGGTTTATATTGATGATTTTGCCTAAACTCTACATTCAAGTTGGAGCATTCCAGAGCTCAAACTCTGGATTTCTTTATCTCTGTCTACACTTGCTATTTTGAGGATCTCACCTACTCTCATGCTTAGGATGACAGCACCCACATTCACATCTCTTGGACTCTATTGTATTTGTTTTTTCTTTCTTTCTTTTCATTTTTGGCAGACTGGAGTACAGTGGCATCATCACAATGATCACAGCTCATGGCTGCCATAATCTCCTGGGGTCAGGTGATCCCTCCACCTCAGCATTCCAAATAGATGGGACCAGAGCACACCACCATGCCCAGCTAATCTCTCCCCTCCCCCCTCCCTCCCTCCTTCCTTGATGAGGTTTCGCTATGTTGCCAAGTCTGGTCTGGAACTCCTGGGCTCAAGCAATCCACCGGCCTTGCCCTCCCAAAGTGCTGGGATTACAGGTGTCAGCCATTATGCTTGGTCTCTATCTTATACTGCTAGCTGCCTCTTTGATGTATTCTTGTGTTTACAGATAAGCACCTCAAACTTAAAATATCCCATACTCAATTACTATTACTAATTATTTTATCTTATCTTTTTTTGAGTTGGAGTCTCACTCTGTTGCCCAGACTGGAGTGCAGTGGCCGCTCCCGGCCACCGCAGCCTTGACCTGCTGGGCTCCAGCGATCCTTCCGCCTCAGCCTTCCGAGTAGCCGGAATTACAGGCACGCGCCACCACGCCAGGCTAATGTTTGGATTTATTGTAGAGATGAGGTCTCGCTGCCCAGGCAGGTCTCGAACCCGTGGGCTCAGGCAATCCACTCACCTCGGCCCCCCAAAGGCGCGGGATTACAGGCTGAGCCACCGAGCCCGGCTTTATTTTATCTTTTTTGACAAGAAAGCCAGGCTTATTGTGTTGGGTTAAGCCAGTGGATACAGAGGAAGCTGGTGACTGTATCTTCCCGGCTACCACTGGACTTGGCCAGTCGCCCACTCCTGGGCCAGGCTCCCGCAGAAAGTTCTAGTGCGACCCAGTCTTGGGGACAGGGCCCCCTCCTCCACAACACAGTGCATGGGGGCGCCTGCCAGCTCTGAGTGTGGAGATGGGGGCTGCGGTGGTGGCTGCGTCCTCAGGAAGGTGTCTTGGAGGGTGCCGCCACCCCCTTCTTCTTGGGGACCGTGAGCAACACCAGTTTCTTGGGCAGGCTGTTGGCTGGCTTTCATCACCATGCCATGCTCCATCTTCTTCAGGCTCTTCTTGAGCTTTTGCTGCTGCATGATGTGCACCTTCTTGGAAGCGATGATACGATCGCCTCTCCTCGGACCCCAGTTCCGTTCAGAGGCTGCTGCCACCGCCTTGCTTGTGCACCTGGAACTTGTGCTGCCCCCACACCATGATCAGGCACTCAAAACTCAGTTATTCATCTGTACCCACCGAACCTACTTCTTCCATGGGCTTCTCCATCTCAATTAATGACAGCTCTATCCTGTTTGTTGCTCAGGCCAAAATTCTTGAAATCAGCGATTTTTTTCTTTCTTTCTCTCTTTCTTTCTCTCACCCTGCACATCCAGTGCATCTCTAGTCCCCGTTGGTTTGACCCTCAACATATATCATGAATGCAACGCTTCTAACCAAAACCATTACTATCATTTTGGGCCCAAGTCACTACTGATCCTTTGTTGAATTATTTCAGTAATCTGCTTATTGGTCTTCCTGGTTGCATTCTTGCCCTTATACTGCATTCTCAATAGAGTAACCAAGGTAACCCTCCTAATACTTTTAATGTCATTTCTTGTCCTTCTGTGTATAAAAACCTGTGCGCAATCTGGCTACCACTGTTACCAAAATATCAGGAGTTTGGCCAAGATACCATTGCTCACCTCACCGAAAGCCAAACACTGAGACAATGAGGATTGCCAGGGAAGAAGGCTTTTTATTCAGGTGATATCAGTTGAAGAGAATGGAAAATCAGTCTCCAGTTCATCTCCGGGGTCTTCTAAAATTGAAAGTTTATTTAGCAGGGAAGAAATGTATTTCCTGCAGGAAAACAGCAATTAGGAAAGAGTAAGGGAGAAATTGTGCTGAGCAAGGGATGTGGCCTCTCGCTGTCTGGATGCAAGGCTCTGGTGAGTTGCAGTCCCTTGCCTGAGGGCTGGTCTCCTGAGAAATGCATTCAAATAAGGCAAATGTAAGTTTCTAGTTTAAAGCCCCAGAGGGTAAATTTCTGTGTTTGTTCAATAAAGCAATCCTTACCCCCAAAATCAGTTCTGCAGGGAAAGTTGGCCAGTTTTATTCATGAATTAAATATAAAAGCTTTCAGGATATATGGTTTTAGGGCTACACACATTTTTGTTGTCTCTGTTATATAGTATGATGAGGCTGTAGCTTTGTAAGGCTACCAGTGTGTACCTTAGCTGTATTTTATACATGTTGATTTTGTTTATCATCAGAAAAAGACAACTCTATTTTCAGGAGTAGGAGTCAGAAAACTATAGCCAAATCCAGACCAACCACTGAGTGTTTTTGTAAATACAGTTTATTAGATCATAGTCATACCCATTCGTTCTGTGCTGGCTTCATCTCTTTAACCTTGTCTCAGCCATACTGGGTTTTTTGTTCAAATGCAATAATAACACTCCTGCCTCTGGACCTTTATGCCATCTGTTCTGTTTGTCTAGAATGCTCTTTCCCAAGATTTACTCATTTCCTGCAATTTTTTTTTCCTGACATGCCATCTCCTTGGTGAAATATTCTTTGACTCTCCATTTAAGATTTTTACTCTCCCCTCTGCACACACTATCGCTCTTCCTTGTTACATTTTTTTTCATGGCATTTTTTACTCTCTAACTTCCAAGTTAAAAAAGAAAAGAACAGAAGTAATTCTTCCTGTGAGAGTAGCAGCGTGAAACACTGGAGTTACTGAAAATGTATAATATGTCCTCTTGTGAAGTCTAGATTGTCGTTACCATGTCAACTTACTATCAGAAATGGATCACCTAGGGAGAAAAAAAGTGGTTTTATTTTCTTTCTGCCTAAATTATATGACTTATCAAAATACATTGTACATTTCCAAAAATTGAAGAACTGATATATGTTGAATGCTAGAATCTTCTCCTACACAGGGCTCCCCAAACTGAAATGACTGTAAGGTAAAAGGAAAGCTACTAGTATAGGAGAAGAAACTAAAAATGAATATTCTTTCTTTTTTTGAGTCAGAGTCTCACTTTGTTGCCCAGTCTGGAGTGCAGTGGAATACTCACAGCCACTGTAGCCTTGACCTTCTGGGCTCAGGTCATCCTTCTGCCTTCCAAGTAGCTGGAATCACAGGTGCATGCCACCCATGCCTGGCTAATTTTTTGATTTATTGTAGAGATGAGGTCTCGCCAAGTTATCCAGGCTGGTCTTGAACTCCTGGACCTAGGTAATCCTCTCACCTCAGCCTCACAAAGTGCTGGGATTATAGGCATGAGCCACCACATCGAGTTGAGGTGAGTGGATTGCCTGAGCCCGCGGGTTCGAGACCCGCCTAGGCAACTTGGTGAGTCCTCATCTCTACAATAAATCAAAAAATTAGTCAGGTGTGGTAGCGCGTGCCTGTAGTTCCAGCTACTTGGAAGGCTGAGGCAGAAGGATCGCCGGAGCCCAGCAGGTCGAGGCTGCGGTGGCCGGAAGCGGCCACTGTACTCCAGTCTGGGCGACAGAGTGAGACTCCAACTCAAAAAAAAAAAAAAGAAAGAAAAAAGTAATTGATAATTAGGGAAAATAAAAGCAGCAACCTAAATTTGCCTAATATCACTTAAAAATGTAAGTTAAATTAAAACTTTAGAAATAAAACATGTGGGCTAGGCACGGTGGCTCAGCCTATAATCCCAGCACTTTGGGAGGCTGAGGCGAGAGGATTGCCTAAGCTCAGGGTTTCACAACCAGCCTGGGCAACTTGGTGAGACCTTGTCTCTACAATAAATAAAAAAATTAAGTGGACGTGGTAACACATGCCTGCAGTTCCAGCTTCTTGGAAGGCTGAGGTGGAAGCATCGCCTGAGCCCAACAGGTAGAGGCTGTGGTGGCCATAAGCATGCCACTGCACTCCTGCCCGGGTGATAAGAGTGAGACTCCAACTCAAAAAGAAAAAAAAAAGAAAACATATGTATCACTATTATAATCAAAACATTTGATATATTATGTGCATTTAATAAACACTGAGAAGATAATATTCCTCTCTTTTGAGGTAGACAGAAGTCTAACTTCTCTTTTTTTAACCTTAATTATCTTCTTTTATGATTAACATGAATTCCAATAACTCACTGTGGAAATATTTCCAATGAGAAATTACTCAAAACATAGTTAAAAGATCCTTTGGAATCAGCGTAGTCAAATAAAATCATTTTTACAAACTGGAGAGCATGGGTTCCAGAGTCAGTAGTGTGGCTGCTCAAATGTTTAGATTTCACAATAACTTAGTAAAGAGCTTCTGTTTTCTCATCTGTTATAGGATACTAACCTTCCCAAAATCCACACCTCCAAAACACATTCCGGCATGTATAATGCTCACAAAAAGTGCACATACTATCAATTAATCAAATAAAATAGTGAATAAGGCATAAAAATTAGAGATATAGCAATGACTTTTAGCTAAGTTTTCTCTTTATAATTTAAAAGTATATAATTTTTCAATTTAATTTTATATAACTTGATCTTTATAGCTTTAATTATTGAGGTTAATAAAGAGAGAATAGTAACGGGGCCATCGGGCACCTTGATCATTACTATGTTTCTTTGCAAATGGATCTCAAAATACACAAAATTTCTACTTGAGAGCACATAAAGACAGATGTTCCTGATCCTAACCTAAGGTTTGTCCAGTATCTGCAACTTGATTTCTTAATTTTTAAAAAAATGATTGAAACCCATTTCACAGAAATCAGCACTGATGTGTTGAACCTAGAAGCTTTGTCTAGCTTCAGATGATGAGATGTTGAGAGAGGGTGTGGTTTTTTGGCGGTTTTTTTTTGAGTTGGAGTCTCACTCTGTCGCCCAGACTAGAGTGCAGTGGCCACTCCCGGCCACCGCAGCCTCGACCTGCTGGTCTCCGGCGATCCTTCCGCCTCAGCCTTCCACATAACCGGAATTACAGGCATGTGTTACCATGCCCGGCTGATTTTTTGATTTATTGTAGAGAGGAGGTCTTGCTGCCCAGGCGGGTCTCGAACCCGCGGGCTCAGGCAATCCACTCACCTCAGCCTCCCAAAGCGCGGGATTATAGGCTGAGCCAAGAGCCCGGGATGGTGTGGTTTTAAATGAATTTTTCCATTGTGTCTCAATCAGTTCAGATGCTACAACAAAATATCTTAGCCAAGATGGCTTAAACGAGGTAATTATTTCTCACAGTTCTGGAGTCTGGGAAGTTCAATGGAAAAGTGCTGATAATTCGTCTCTTGGTGAGGGCCATCGTCTTGTCTTGCAGAAGGCAGCCTTCTTGGTGTGTCACATGGCAGAGTGATTTCTTCCTCTTCTTATAAGAACATCAAGACCATCATGGGCACCCCACCTCAAAAACCTAATCCAAGCATCATAGCCTATCAAAAACTCCGCCTCCAAATATTATCACATTGGGGACAGAACTTCAACATATGAGGGGTGGGAGACACAATCGTTGAGTCCATTGCATGTGGCATGTAGAAGACCTGAATGATATTCGTGAATTGATGGCAATTATTACTGATAAAAATGGTGATACTGATTTCAGATTGCAAACCCTATCTTTGGGTGGTTCCTCTATTTGCACGACTGCTGTTTATGCTTAGAGATATTATCTAGATTTTGCTTATATCTATTTCCTTTATCTACCTGTCAAATCATTTTACGTGCTGCTGCTATATTGTTCACAAAGCCTCACAATATTTCTTGAATAAGCACATGTGTGGTCCTTCTCGACTCTCTTGTGGTAGTTTTTGTTTAGTTAACTTAAGTAAGCAGCCATGATCTACCATGGGAAAATGACTAATAATATATGTCAAAGAGGGCAGAAGGACTAAGTTTCAAGGATTGTTTTAGGACAACTCTTTCTAGTGTCATGTGTACTAAGTTCTATGTACAAAGCATTAGGCTGGGCATTTTTATTGACCGTCTCTCATTTAATATGTGTGTTGGCTGGGCACGGCAGCCCAGCTTGTAATCCCAGCACTTTGGGAGGCAAAGGCAAGAGGATTGCCTGAGCTCAAGGGTTCAAGACCAGCCTGGGCAACTTGGTGAGACCTCTTCCCTACAATAAATCAAAAAAATAAGCAGGGCGTGGTAGCATGCACCTGTAGTTTCAGGTACTTGGAAGGCTGAGGTGGAAGGATCGCCTAAGCCCATCAGGTCAAGGCTACGGTGGCCGTGAGCGTGCCACTGTACTCCAGCTTGGGTGACAGAGTGAGACTCCAACTCAAAAAAAAAAAAAATGTGTTAACTTGTTAGAGATATTGCTATCCCCACTCTTCAGCCACTGAGCCTGAGATGGGCAGTGGTTAAAATGTCTTGTTCCAAATTACATACCTAATAAAAAAAGAGACACACATTTCTTGTGCCTTCAAGCCCAGGCAATTCCACTAAAATGAGTTCAATATCAAATAGGACCAATAGATCATACAAATGCCATTTTATCTTACAATCAGGCCCCTCAGTCATTTGGAAAGTGGAATGCTACCTACAGTGCGTTACAGGACCTAAATTTGGAGATCTTGTTTCTGCATACTGTTCTCCCTCAGAGTATTCTGGGATCTTGGCTTAGTAAATATTTGTCTCTGCCATGCGTTACTACACAATATAATATCTAAATAGGGCCGGGCGCAGTGGCTCACGCCTATCATCCCCACACTTTGGGAGGCCGAGGTGAGAGGATTGCCTGAGCCCGTGGGTTCGAGACCAGCCTGGGCAACTTGACGAGACCTCATCTCTACAATAAATAAAAAAATTAGCCGGGCATGGTGGCGCATGCCTGTGTTTCCAGCTACTTGGAAGACTGAGGTGGAAGGATCACCTGAGCCTAGCAGGTCGAGGCTGCGATCACCTGGAGCGTGCCACTGCACTCCAGTCTGGGTGACAGAGTGAGACTCCAACTCAAAAAAGAAAAAAAAATCGAAATAACAATGCAACAATAAATTGATGTATTGCAATCAGAATTTAAACCCTTGATTATCTTTAACTTCACCCTCCCCCACCATTAAAAAAAAATTTTTTTTTAGTTGGGATCTCACTCTGTCACCCAGGCTGGAGGGCAGTGGCATGATCACAGCCCATTGCAGCCTCAACCTCCAGGGCTCAAGCAATCCTTTTGCCTCAACCTCCTGAGTAGCTGGGGTTACAGGCACATGCCACTATGCTCAGCTAATTTATTTTATTTTATTTTTGTAGAGATGAGGTCTTGCTATTTTGCCTACATTGGTCGCAAACTCCTGGGCTCAAGCAATTCTCTCACCTTGGCCTCCCAAAGTGCTAGCATTACAGGCGTGAACCACTGCACCGGGCCTCACCTATCTTTAATTGTAACTCAGAGAAAGGCCACTTGAGCTAAGTCTTAAAAGATAAGAAGGGCTGGTTTTCTAGGGCAGACAAAAGTTATTATACAATTTATTTGAGAGAAGTGCCCTCTTAACTTCATCTTGACCTACAGGGACTTTATTTCATTCTGTTTTGTACTTGTGTGAAAAACCAGCCTCTTTTATTTCTTGGGTGTTATTGGGGTCATCAAAAACACTTCTGCAGTTCTTGAATATTTCCTCATTAAGGAATGAATGAGTAAAAGGTGAGAAATGTAGTCAGGAAATTAGGGGAAGAAAAAAAGAGTGGCAGAGAAGAGGGATTTGTTGTGCCACAAAGAACTGTAGTTTGAAGATCGAATTCTCTGATTCAAATTATAGGTCTGGCACTTATTAGGAGTATGACCTTGGACCTCTTTTAACTTTACTGTCCTTGTGTTCAAAACAGGTATCTTAATAGCCTTTAGAAACTCAAACAATTTTTACAATGCTCACGTACATAAAGTTTATGTGAAAGTGTGAGTAAAATATAATGGGTGCTAAATAATTAGTAGTTTCTTTTCTTCATGTGTTTATACTTATTTTCCCATTTACAGTGTAAATTCTTTCAGACCAAGGTCTCTATTTTAGCATTCTTTATCAAATAGGGTTTAACATGGCACTTCTTAAATAGTAGTACCTCAGTAAGAGAAACAACTAGAAGAAAAAAGAAAAACAGATGGTTAGATGGAAGAGGAGTATCAATGTGCTAAGATATCAGCTCTGAAATTTTTTTCCTTTGGGGCAATACTTTGCTTAAAGTGTAGAATAGCTGTAATTGCAAACTTTTCAGTCAGTGAGTTTCCACCCCCCCAATACCCTACTCAATAATGGGAACAATTCCAAAGAGCAGACTTGTTTTTTTCAAGCTGTACATTTTCATGTTTATCTATAATTTTAAAAATGAGAATATTTGTGCCGTTTACTGAGAGATAAAAGTTCTCACAGTGCATCATAAGTCGCAAACCCACACATACACTGAACACTTCAAACTATTGTGTTGGCAAATCCATTCCTCCCTAAAATATAATTTGATACCCAAGACTCACTAGGAAAACTCACAAATTAACTGAGGTGAAATAATTGCTTTCCTTTTCTTCTGTTTTTCTAAAAGGGCTGACACACGCTGAGATGAGGAAATATAAGCCCTACACGTGTTTTCCATGAGGAATATGTTTGCTGTACAACCCCAGCATTAAAAGCAAGTCTCAATCCCTTGTGCGCAAAGGTAATTTGGAAAACAAGCCAGAGGAGTTAGGACTGCTATTTCTCAGTTGGCTTTAACCATTGATAGACTATTTTTACACCAACTGTGGAGATGTTCAGGTGAGGCAGAAACCCCAGAGAATATTGGGGAAACACTTACTTTCACATGTGTAACACGTTATGCTCACTCACATATTATAATAATGTAATTCTTGTTTTGAATTTAAACAACGTTTATACTACTTAGCACAGTGCCTAAGTCTAATCTTTCTATCACCATCCAGATTTCTCATAAAGAATACCTAGTGAAATTTGCCCTTCACTGTTACTTGAATTCAATTAAGGTGATGGTATCTGTTCTGTGCTCTGATACACTCACAGAAGTGTCACTTTCTCTAACAAATACCCAGGTATCTTAATGAGGTCAATGCCACAACTTGTTTAATTAACTTTTATTTTCTGGAATTCACACACTGGGAGTTTCTACTAGGATGGCTATTTGAAAGACATCTTATTAAAAGAAAGCTCTGTTGCTAAATATAAAGTAAAAAATTGTCCCTGTATAACTCCATACTTGAGGATATTGAGAATTGTATACTGTTCCTTCAATAAGATTTATTGTACAATCATAAACTAATGGCCACTATTTCATCAAAGAGACTAAGTAAAGCTATGTTTATGTTTTGGAAAAAATAATTTTACTGTACCTTACCTTTACTTTATTCAGATTTCTAGAAGCTGTCTGGAGAGTCTGATCCAAAGCTCAGATGGATGCAGTTTATCTTTGAACCTTAGATTACTAAAAGGTGTTCCTAAAATTCTTGAGCAATCCAGGAAAGAGACTTTTAGCTTTAAAGATGCAGCTACTGGCATAAAAATATAGACTCTATTGCTAACTTATGCAAAGAAGCAAATGTCCCCTGGGTTTTGAAATACTTTTTTAAAATCTAGCATTTATCTCTTTGATTATGTATTTCTATATAAGATTTTTAAAAGAGCTTTCGTCCAAAGGAAGAAACAAATATTTTCTTTTAAAATGAGATTAATAATCCCTTGAGACAGTACTATTCCTTATAAACACATAGATTGACATTTATACAGCTGTGTTTCAGTGCTTGAAATTTAAACATATTTTATCTGGTGGCTAAAATCAGTCACACTAAGGGAATTGAAAAGTGATGGTAGTTTTGCATACTAAAAATCACATCAAGAATTTGAGCAACTTTGTCACACACATATTTTCACTGATAACTAAAGTTACATCTCATACAGTGAGCTATAATTGGGAAAGGATATTTACTCTCTGCTTTTTTATTTTAAAGACTTCACAACTTTGAATATTTCTAATATCATTCTACTCAAGTCACTTGGTCATTGGAGGTCACTACAGGAGACTGCATGCTAATGATTCATTGGTTTAGAGGAATTGTAAAAATTGCAACTGGAAATAAAACATCTATTTCATTAATTGATTCTTAGCTCCAAAGCCCATTGTCGCTATATTCCTAAAACACAACTTTCACTATTGAAAAGATCAATACTTTTTGTTTGAATTTATGTACTATAGTATAAACCTGTCCTTTTCAATCTCTTCTTTAATGCATTGAAGCTAACCTGAACTCGGGATTAGCATATATTTGATGTCTCAATAATTGAAAGATTTTTATACCTGCTAGCCAAAAATTATTTTTCTCTTAGACATTGAGATAAGAAACAGACCAACTTTAGAGAATCAAAATTAAGTCATTTAGATTCATTCAACTTCCACCAGGCAGCAGCCATTCTTGACTAACTACCTCCTCCCTACTCCACAACTGACTCCCACATCCTCCCAGGAATTTCAAACTAAAACCAGATTTGTAAAATATAAACCAATGCTTTAAGATGAGATTCCTACCACATAAGTCTTCCAGAAATGTTGGAAATGGTTGTTCATGAGAAGGAGAATTGTTTTTCATGGGCTTATAGCTTTTAATGTTAACACTGGAGTAGAGCAATTATATTCTTCATAAAATTACAATTTAGTGACTTTTGACCTTTTCCTCATCCGGTCCCCAAGTATTCCTCATTCCAATAGTAACAGTATTGAGGGGGGGGAAAAGACCCACATTTACAAGAATTTAGCGTCTGGCAAACATCCTTTTCAAGAATTCACTTCCTGGCTCATGGTTTACATGACCTGTCTTCTCTGGCTGCTTTCTTTCTCTCCACCCTTCCCCCTCCTCTTCTTAGCAAACTGCATTTTAACTATTGCCTTCACTGCTGCTTCCTGCCTCTTGCTTTCTATTTTCCTTTCCATGGGAATGGAATCTGCTCAGAACTATCAGGTCAATACCACCCCACGTCCCCACCTCGACCCACACTGCTGTTAGTACTATACCAGTCACCTTTGATTTACAGAAGAGTTAGCATAAATCTAATGCAGAAGTTAAAAAAAAATGCATCATAAAATTGTAGCTGAGTTAATCCCCGTATTGTGTCTTTGGAAAAACAAGTTTTTAGATGCTGCTCTTTAGAAAAAATTTTTGATTTCTATTAAGGTCCATTTTTTTTTTTTTGAGTTGGTGTCTCACTCTGTCGCCCAGACTGGAGTGCAGTGGCCGCTCCCGGCCACCGCAGCCTCGACCTGCTGGGCTCTGGCGATCCTTCCGCCTCAGCCTTCCAAGTAGCCGGAATTACAGGCATGCACTACCATGCCCGGCTGATTTTTTGATTTATTGTAGAGATGAGGTCTCACCAAGTTGCCCAGGCGGGTCTCGAACCCGCGGGCTCAGGCAATCCACTCACCTCAGCCTCCCAAAGGCGCAGGATTACAGGCTGAGCCACCATGCCCGGCCAAGGTCCATTTTTGAAAGTGGGGGAAGGCATACAATATATGGTTTTACTCTTAATTTAAAAAATTGTTTTGTCTTATTTCTAACGCTAGTTCATTTTTCTTGTATTCCATTTATTTGAATAATACCCCAAATCATAATCAGCAGTAACATGTATAAAGAACCAAATTTCCACTATTTGTCCTATTAGGAAACAGGAGAATGAACTATCAGGCAAAAATTGAGAAAAAAATGACTTGTTCACTTAAATTTCAGTTTATAAAATCTATACATCTTTGAAACTTTGTAAGCACAGAAGCAAATCCCACTGGTAAATGTGGAGAAACTTTTTAGTCGTTTTATTTTTAGGTAATACAAAAAGATTCTATGCAATTTCTCTAGTTTAAAAAAGTTTATTTAAGCCAGGCTCGGTGGCTCAGCCTGTAATCCCATGCCTTTGGGAGGTTGAGGTGATTGGATTGCCTGAGCTCGCAGGTTTGAGACCCGCCTGGGCGACTTGGTGAGACCTCATCTCTACAATAAATCAAAAAATTATCTGGGCGTGGTAGCGCGTGCTTGTAGTTTCAGCTACTTGGAAGGCTGAGGCAGAAGGATCGCAGGAGCCCAGGACTGGTCGAGGCTGCAGTGACCGGGAGCAGCCACTGCACTCCAGTCTGGGCAACAGAGTGAGACTCCAATTCAAAAAAAAAAAAAGTTTATTTAAGGCCAGGCTTTGTGGCTCAAGCCTGTAATACCAGAACTTTGGGAGGCCAAGGTGAGAGGATTGCCTGAGCTCAGGGATTCGAGACCAGCATGGCAACTCGGCGAGATCTCGTCTCTACAATAAATCAAAAAATTAGCCAGGTGAGGTAGCATGTGCCTGTATTTCTAGATACTTGGAAGGCTGAGGCAGAAGGATCTCCTGAGCCCAGCAGGTTGAGGCTGCGGTGGCCGTGAGCGTGCCACTGCACTCCAGCCTGGGCAACAGAATGAGACTCCAACTCAAAAAACAAAAAAAAGTAAGTTTATTTAAATGTAAAATGACAACCCTTTAAACGCATTAGATCCAAAGGAAAAAAGCAAAAATTTAACCATGAAATCATATTTATTATGGATTTTATGTTCTCTATGTCAACTGTTTTTTTTTTTTTTTAACTTGGAATTGAAAAACACCTCTTTACAATATGATATGTCAGATTATGACCTGTTAACAAACGCGATGGATTCCCTGTGGCTCAGAAGTAAAAGCAAACCCAAAAACCTATGGCAGAGTGACAGAGCAGTCACTCTCTATATGTTCTTAGAACATGTAGCAAAATCTGTTTTTCTGCAACCACGTCAAGTAACAGCTTCTGGAAGAGACAGCAGCTGGACATTCTCCAACTGACCACCAACAGGCCACCTGGTGCCAACAAGCTGACTTCCTGAAAACAGCCAATTAAGAGAGACTAGTGACTTGGGGCTTAACGGCCATCCAGTCAGGATTCCGCTCCTCACTCTCTTGACTACTTCCCCTTGCCTGCAGTTTTTGCCTTTATAATTTCTAACTCTCCACCCACCAACCTTGAAGTGCATTATCGGTTTGTACCAAAGCCTGTATCTCCCCAATCTATGATTTGTTTTTAGAAAATAAAGTTCTCCTTTTCCTCTACAGATCTCATGGTTTTTTGTTAACATGTGCAAAACAGTACAATTGTCTTAATTTTTCTTAATTGAGTGAAAGGAAATTAATTCATCATAGTTTTGTTTATATAGTTAACCTCCACTTGGTCTCTACTTGTTTTTTTGTTTGTTTTTGTTTGTGCTTTTTGAGTCAGTCTCACCGCTTCCCAGGCTGGATAGCAGTGACATAATCACGGCTACTATAGCCTCAATCTGCGGTGCTCAAGTGATCCTTCCACCTCAGTCTTCTAAGTAGCTGGGACTACACACCAGTACCACTATGCCCAGCTGATTTTTCAATGTATGGTAGAGAGAGCTCTTGTCATGTTGCCCAGGTTGGTCTCAAATGCCTCAGGCAATCCTCTCGCCTAGGCCTCCCAAAGTGCTGGGATTATGGGCCTGAGCCAATGCATCAGGCCCAGTCTCTGCTTTGTTTCTATTTTCTTGTTTCTATTTCTGCTACCTTGTGGGTAGTTATCTTCACATTTTTCCATTCAAATTCCAAAAAAAAAAAAATTCCAGATTATTATGTGAATAACTTGGCTATTACCAATGCCCTTCTGGGCATAATTTTTGGTGCAAGATGATACCAGATTTGCTGACTACCATACTTCTCTTTGGCAAAATCAGTGGTCACTCCTCCAAGGGAGATTCTAGGCTCTTCTTCAGTGGGTGTTTCAGTAATGTAGTTTTCCTTCGAATATTTGGGTCTACTTTGCATGTGCAGAAAAGAAGCGGTTTAGAATGATGGAGAATTGGTGAAGAGACTGCACACAGTTTTGTGGGCTGAAGCAGAGAATGCCACTGAGAAAAAAATGTCGTGAAGATTGTAGTGTCAGAGCCCAAAAGACCTCAAAAGGACAGGTGCTCTTTGAGAGGATGAGGAAATGACTTGGAAACAGCCGATGAGACCATGGGCTTTATTTAGGAAGGTGGTTCAGGAGCAGAGAGCTAGACAGGAAAAAACCACCCCCAATTGTAAAAAAGCACACAAGTTATATAGTATTTTTTTTTTTTTTGAGTTGGAATCTCACTCTGTCGCCCAGACTGGAGTGCAGTGGCCACTCCTGGCCACCGCAGCCTCGACCTGCTGAGCTCCAGTGATGCTTCCACCTCAGCCTTCCAAGTAACCGAAATTACAGGCATGCACTACCACGCCCAGCTTATTTTTTGATTTATTGTAGAGATGAGGTCTCGCTGCCCAGGCGGGTCTCGAACCCGCGGGCTCAGGCAATCCACTCACCTCAGCCTCCCAAAGGCGCGGGATTACAGGCTGAGCCACCGAGCCCGGCTTATATAGTATTTTATTAGGATGGAGAGAGTGGGTAAGCATGGAAAAGGTGTAGTCTTTAGTGCACAGACAGTGTGAGATGTACTTACACGTATGTCCCATGTGCACAAAATGGCCATGATTTCTCTCTAGGGGTGGGATTTTCAGTATTATAATGAACTAAGGCAACCAAAGTTTATGGGCACTGATCCGGGGAGCCCAATTTGGTCTGAATCAGCCCTGAGGGGCCAGTTGCCTCAAAGAAGGGCACATGAGCACAATTGTAATGCATATGTGTAAGTTGTGATCAGCAGCAACTCAGGACATGTCCTCCTGTAACAATGGGCTATGTCCTCTGCATAACCTGCATGGCCGGGCATGGAGCCCCAGGGGCAGGGTACATCCTGGGTTGACCACCCCCAAGAACCCTCCCCAGGCTCCAGCTCCCTGCTTAGGACCATATCCAGGGTGTGCTCATGTTGTGTGAGTGTCACCCTCTAGAGGTGAGGCTAAAGAAGCCTCAATTGTGATGATGTATAATCTGAAATTCATCCTAACCACGGCAGGAAAGTTGCTGTGGTTGATTCCACATTCGCATTTACAACAGATATTTACATAGGTTAAATGTATTCCTTGAATTTCATGTATCAAGTAAATAAGTGTCAGAGCCAGGACAGAAGACTCAATGGTCTTTCTGCTATATCAAAATTTTATCAGTGTAGCCTAAATTCTTCAGTCTATGAATGTAAGGTGCTTAATTTATTTTTTATTTTTATTTTAATTTTTTATTTATTTATTTATTTATTTTTGGTTTTTGTTTTGTTTTGTTTTTTGAGTCTCACTCTGTTGCCCAGACTGGAGTGCAGTGGCCGCTCCCGGCCACCGCAGCCTCGACCTGCTGGGCTCCGGCGATCCTTCCACCTCAGCCTTCCAAGTAGCCAGAATTTATTTTTATTTTTTAATTTTTTGAATTGGAGTCTCACTCTGTTGCCCAGACTGGAGTGCAGTGGTACACTCCCAGCCACCGCAACCTTGACCTGCTGGCCTCCGGTGATCCTTCCGCCTCAGCCTTCCAAGTAGCTGGAACTACAGGTGCGCGCTACCATGCCCAGCTAATTTTTTGATTTATTGTAGAGATGAGGTCTTGCCAAGTTACCCAGGTGGGTCTCGAACCCGCGGGCTCAATCCACTCACCTCGGCCTCCCAAAGTGAGGGATTATAGGCTGAGCCACCGAGCCCGGCCAAGGTGTTTAATTTAAATGGAAATTTTGAATTTCATTGCATCTTTTCAGTGAATTACTTAAGATTTTCAAAGTTATTGTAATACAGTAAGTGTTCCTAGTCTTACATTTTATTCTTCCATTTATTCTTTGCTTATAATTTCTTTTAAAAAATTTTCTTCCTTGGCTGGGCTTGGTGGCTCAGCCTGTAATCCCAGCACTTTGGGAAGCCGAGGTGAGAGGATTGCCTGAGCCCAGGGGTTCTAGACCAGCCTGAGCAACTTGGCAAGACCTCATCTCTACACTAAATCACAAAAAAACTAGCTAGGCATGTTGGTGTGCATCTATGATTTCAGCTACTTGGAAGGCTGAAGTGGAAAGATTGCCTGAGCCCAGCAGGTCAAGACTGCAGTGGCCGTGAATGTGCCACTTACACTTCAGCCTGGGTGACGGAGTGAGACTCCAACTCAAAAAAAAAATTTTTTTTCTTCTTTGACTTTTCTGATTTGATCTAGATCAGTATCTTTTATCTTTCATGATGAATTTGAAATTCTACGTCTATTTCTATTCTACAAGTGATAACTCCAAAAACGAACAACTTAAATTTTCTATTAATGTCTAGAAATAGCCAGACTTCATAACTTTACACACACTACAGTTAAGGGACTAAGCAAGGTTTTAAATAAATCCACTCTCACTAACTGGGTTACGTTCAATTTGCTTGAGGAAATTATTTGTAAATGCTTTCTTTAATTTTAACAATATTAATTTCCATTAAAATTTATAACCTCATTATTGATAAAGCTTCATGCACTCTAATTTAATGTTATATAGTAACCATTTATAATAATAGTGCATCATTTATTTATTCTACAATGTAGTTATTGTAAATAATATAGTAACTGAAATAGAATTCCTAGATCATGTTATATAAATTTTAATTTTAATAGATGCTACAGATTTACTTACACATTTATCCCTAATATAAATACAATATGTGATATTTCCCAAGTGTTAGCTTTTATTTTTATTATTACATTTTATTTTATTACAGAAAGAAGGGGTATAAGTGAGGATTAACTACATAAGTAGGCTGCATGCAGGTGAAGTTTGGGCTTCTAATTGGCCCTCACTCCCCCTGTTATAGGACCAGGTACATTTTGTGTTGTTATGTGTCTCCCACCCTTCCTCTTCTCTCCCTTCCCTAGCAGTGCCCCAGGACTGCTGATGCCTCCCTTGTGTCTAGTGATCTGGACCCCCTTACGAGTGAGAACAAGTGGTATTCCGTTCTTTGTTTCTGTGATAGAGCATTCAATACCATGGTCTCCAACTCCATCCAATTTGCTGCGAAGTCCATGATTTTACTCTTCTTTATGGCTGTATACTCCATCGTGTATAGGTACCACATTTTCTTTATCTGGTCCACTTTTGATGGACAGTAGGGTTGGTTTCATGTTTTCGCTGTTGTGAATAGTGTGACAATGAACTCAAACATGCATGTACAGGTGTCTTTTTGGTAGAGTTGGAGCCCATCATGTTGTTCTGGGTATATTCCCAAGGAGAGGAACAGCTGAATCTTATGGAAGGTCAATTTTGGGTTATTTAAAGAATCACCACACTGCTTTCTATAGAGGTTGCACTAGCTTGCACTCCCATGAACAGTGTAGAAGTGTTCCCTTTTCTCCACACCTGTGCCAGCAGCTGTTGTTTTTAAACATTTTTCTTTTCTTTTTTTTTTTTTTGGAGTTGGAGTCTCAGCCTTGTCTCCCAGGCTGGAGTGCAGTGGCACACTCATGGCCATTGCAGCCTCGACCTTCTGGGCTTAGGTGATCCTTCTACCTCGGCCTTTCAGGTAGCTGGAATTACAGACACACATCACCACACCTGACTAATTTTTGTGATTTATTATAGAGACAAGGTGGTATCTCATTGTAGTTTTGATTTGCATTTCCCTGATGATTAGTAAGGCTGAGTGTTTTTTCATGTGTCTATTGGCTGCTTGTATGTCTTCTTTTGAGAAGTGTCTTTTCATGTCTTTTACCCACTTTTTAATGGGGTTGTTTGTTTTTTCCCTTTCACTTAGTTTGAGTTCCTTCCTGGATGTTAGACCTTTGTCAAATACATAATTTGCAAATTTTTTTTTCATTCTATGGGTAGTCTTTTTATTCTCTTGCCCTAGAAGTGCAAAGTGTCTCTTTACTTTCTAACCCCAGAAATACAAGACATGAAATTTCCCAAGTGCTAGCTATCTTCTAAAAAAGTCATTTTCACTTTTCTCTTATTGATAGGAAGTCTTTTCATAGATAACCACTTAAATTTGTCTTCTGTGAATTACCTAATTACATCCATTACATTTTTTTCTCTTAGATTGTTGCCTCTTCCATGTTGCACTATAAAATTTCTTTATATACTTGCGCTCTAACATAATCTTTCCGTCTGTGGGCCGATCCTATTTATGGTGTCATTTGTGAAAGTGAAGTTTAAGTATTAGCATGGTCATTGAAAGGAGGTTCCTATAGAAACCTAGAATAAACTCAATCGTTTAGCCTTTTTGCCTCAGCATAACCATTTTTGCTGAGACTTTACCCCTGACAGGCTTTGAATCTAGCAAAGGTTAGACACAGACAGATACATTTCCAATAGGCAGGTTTTAGAAAGTGGTCAGACATTTCAGGCAGGCCAAGTGGCAGCATATCCCACCCCCTCGGCAAATCTCCATCAGATGCAAGACAAGGACAGAGCTGTAGAAATGATAACAGACCACCTTTTGGTCAAGGAGTTTGTGGGTTGCAAATGTCTGACAAATTCTCTTACCGGGAAAAACCCCTCCCCTTGTCTTCTCTGCCCATCTAGCCCACCACCTGAAGGCATAAAATGCTAATGTCTGGCCACCTCAAGATCTAAGACTCATGTGACTACAATCAACATCAAAAACCCACAGCCCTGGACACTCCATCCCGGTCAAAATCCCCCATCCCAAAGGCCCTTAAATATATTCATTTCATGGCCTTTCGGGGCCACACTTGCCTCTGAGTGTCGGCCCCCTTTCCAATCTGTGAAAGGTGAATAATAAACCTTACTTCTTTCTACTTTCTTGGTTGCAATCTTACATTATTCCCGCAGCCCTGGTACTGGATCCGGTCCACCTTGTTCCGGCCCATCTTTTCCAGTCGACCCTTTCAGTCATACTAGAGTACATTAATAATAACAGAATCATAATCATGTTTGCCTATTTGCTTTTTCTTTTTCTTTTTTTTTTTTTTTTTTTGAGTTGGAGTCTCATTCTTGTTGCCCAGACTGGAGTGCAGTGACACAGTCACTGCCACCGCAGCCTCTACTAGTTGGGCTCAGGAGATCCTTCAGCCTCAGCCTTCCAAGTAGCTGGAACTACAGACCCCTGACACCATGTTCAGCTAGTTTTTGTGATTTATTGTAGAGAAGAGGTCTCACCAGGTTGCCCAGGCTGGTCATGAACCCCTGGGCTCAGGCAATCCTTTCACCTAGGTCTCCCAAAGTGCTGGGATTACAGGCTGAGCCGCTGCGCCTGGCCTATTTTTGTTTTTTGTTCCTGTCGTAAAAACATTCTTATCTATCTGATAGCATAAATATATTTATATACTACACATACACATATATCTTCTTTTAGAAAGAATTTTTCTTTTTTTGGAGGGGGTTGGAGTCTCACTCTGGTTGCCCAGGCTGCAGGGCAGTGGCACACTCATGGCCACCACAGCCTCAACCTGCTGGTCTCAGGTGATCCTTTCACTTCAGCCTTCCATATAGCTGGAACTAGAATGATTTATTTCTTTTTGTTTGGTTTGAGTTGGAGCCTCAGTCTTGTTGCCCAGGCTGGAGGACAGTGGCACGCTCACGGCCACCTCAGCCTTGACCTGCTGGGTTCAGGTGATCCTTCCACCTCAGTCTTCCAAGTAGCTGGAACTACAGGCACGTGCCACCATGCCCAGCTAATTTTTTGATTTACTGTAGAGATCAGGTCTCGCCAAGTTGCCCAGGCTGATCTCGAACCCATGGGCTCAGGCAGTCTTCTCACTTCGGCTTCCTCAAGTGCTGGTATTATAGATGTGAGCCACCGTGCCAGGCCATGATTTATTTTTAAATTCATCTTATACTTATATTAATAAAAATTTAGATTTTGTTACCTTTCTGGTAATGTGTTATGTTTGGAACTTAAGTATTTGTTTTTTCTATACCTGGAAAATTTTTTTACTATTACTTCTCAAATATAACTTGTCTTTATTTTTTTCATTCTCCATTCTCAAACTGCTATTGGAAATAGGTTGACTTTCCATTTCACTCTCTGTATCTCTTAACTTCTGTTTGGTATTTGTCATTTTTTTTGAGTTGGAGTTTCATTCTGCCACCCAGGTGGAGTGCGGTGGCACACTCACAGCCACCATAGCCTCGATCGGCTGGTCTCAGGTGATCCTTCTCCCTCAGCCTTCCAGGTAATTGGAACCACCAGTGTGCACCTGGCTATCATCTGTTTATCTCTTTTGCAACTTCCAGATAGTTTCTTAAAATCTTATATTCTAGTTCATCCATATTCCTTTTCCATGTCCCTAATCAGTTGTTTGGATGTCTATACAATGTATACTTTTCATTTTGATATTTTAAATTTGAGAAGAGCTATTTAATTATTTTTTCTTTTCAAATCTACCTAGTTTTATTCAGTGTTTTGCATTATTATTTAACTTCCTTCTTGCACCACTTTATAAATTATGGTCATCAATTTAAAAAGTATATTTTATGTTGTTCTGCTATCTAAAATTCTTGGAGAGCTAATATTGTTATCATTGTTTGTTGACTTTACTTCATCATATATTGCTTCTCCTGTGGTTCAAAAGCTTTTCTAGAGATCTTATTTCAAAGGATTTCGCCTTTCTGCCTGACAATCCCCATTGCTCTGGAAATGTCCCCACAGAGCCACTTTGCTTTTTTTTTCCTACTAAGTAATTCAGAATGATCTCCCTTAGATATGTGTTTTTTTCTTAAATTTGAGTTTTGACACGACACTGTAATTTTAGACCTACTTCCACACAAAGATTTGGTTTTGATTGGTCACTGGAAATATTTTTTTCTTACGTGGAGCCATGAGTAGAAATAATCAGTCTGCTATTTTATGGATCAAGCGGGTCATTTTTCTTGTCCTTTACCCTGACATCCATTCCAGGGTATTGGCGTTTTACATGGATCTCAGTTCTAGATCCATGCCGCCTCTGCTGTTTTGGACCTAAAAGCGACGGTACCTAAGATTAGAGTTCTTACTAAATCAGATCATTCCCCAACTAGTGGATTTTATCTATACTTAATAGCTCCTTCTTTCCTGAATTTGGGGATTTCCTTCTTTCTCCTCCCTTCCTCTCCCATCCCCTCCACTCCTCTCTTTTCTTCTCCTCTCTTACTTTCTGCTCTTCTCTTTGTCTGTCTATCTCTCATTTTGTGTGTGTGTGTGTGTGTGTGTGTGTGTGTGTGTGCGCGTGTGTGTGTGTGTGTGTGTGTGTGTGTGTGTTTAAATGAAGGAGAAGTTCATAGCAACAAGTTACTGGACATCTCTTGTCTCATTTTTCCTAGACTACTTCAATGTGATTTCAACAATTATTCCTTTTTCCAGGCTCTACCCTCTCCAACGCATGGCACAAACTGACTCATTTCCTAGTCCTAAAGGACACCTTTTAGCATGCTAAACACCCCAAATCTACCTTTGCTATTTTTTTTCTAATTTGACTTATTTTGGCCAAGCTTTCCATGGGGTTGGGTATGTAGGTCAGTACACCTGCAAAAGAAATGTTTTGTTTTGTTTTGAAATAGAGAGAAGATTGCATTTTTTCTTAGCTATGAAAACAATCATTAACAAGGCAGTGCACTAAATAACCATAATAGGAAGAAGAATTATTTATAGCTATGATAGTTAAGATTCTACATCATAATAATGATTAGCAATTACTGGTTCTTTAAAGACTGCACTTAAATTTTATGGACTCTCAGGCAGACGACTTGGAAGTGTCTCATTGGTAGTTAAAAAGACCTTGTTTCTAAATCCTTAGAAAGAGATATAATCTTAACTCTTTGTTATCTATCCTAAAAGAAACAGCGAAGTGTCTAGTCTAAAACATTTTGGTTTGTTATGTATGAAATAGTTTATCTATTTTTGGCATACAACTTTTACATTTTAAAATGTTTTTCCTCATCAAATTTTAAATTACGTTGCATTTAAAATTGGAGAATACACATCCCTTTTTGAGAGTGTTCACACCCTTTTCTGGAGAAGGAATGAAGTCTGGCTTTAGTCTCAACTGGGAATATTAACCATTTATGGAAAAATGTTCACCAGTAATGCAGTCAATGAGACTCTCCCACCCCCTTTTTTTGAGAAAGCACGATTTATGGAGAGGACAGAGAAAAGCTCCCCCAGTGGGAGGGGACCTGAAGGGCTGCCTGAGACTCCTTTAAGATGAAAATGGGTGTGATTTTCCTCCTAACATAGGCTCTTTCTTTTAGGTTGTGCCTCTCCAGAGCTGTAGATTTCTTCCAAGGATATTCCATCTTTCTACCCAGTAGTTTGTTTTGGGGGGGCCCACTCATGACTCATCTACAGTGTTGTACAGTTTATTCATAAAGATTTAAACAATGGTTTAACATACAGTTGTAAGATCTTTCTGATATACAAATGTAATATTTACAACAATCCTAAAAATCAGATGAAGCTTTCTAGTATCACTTTACAGATGAAAAGTCTTGCCCAAGGTTAATAACTTGAACTTGGTACAGCCAGAATCTGACCCAGATATGTTACTCCCTGATCCCCTGTGCTTGGGAATGGTGCTATACTGTTAACTAGTTGCAACTGGTCATTTCACTGAATGAGCAAATTGCAACTGCTCTACTGAATTGAATAATTTTACCTCCAAATTAGATTCAGGTCTAGTGTTTGTGGCATATTTCTGATGAACAACCTACCGGTATGATTAATTATATCTCTTAGAATTATCTTAGACTTAAAATTTCCAAAAGCATTGAAAAACGTTGATTATCAAAGTAATCTTTTTATACAGGAAAATAAATTTGGTATTGATTCTCCCTTAACTTGTGACAACAGAGAAAAACTGATTAGAAAATGTAAAAATTAATCCATGGATACAACTAAAAGAAAGAAATGGTTAATTGAGTTAATGCACGATCCTCTTTGTGACATGCAGATGTTCGCAAAGTAATTGAAGAAATAAATTTTGTCTCCCACTGATGAAATGTACTCACCACTAGTTGTTCCCCCTGCTGTAACTTTTAAGTGCTTTCTATTTATCTTTCTATAGGAGCTGGGAACCAATCAACCAGTATGAGAAATTCCTCCAGCTAAATAGAAGAAAACTTTTTTTATAAACTCCATATTCCAGGGCTGAGTTTTATCGTACACTGGTGTGATGAAAACAAATAACAATCACTAGGCCACATCTATGTGTTAAAAGCAACCAACGTTTTAAGACATGCTTGTCGTGATCACATAACTCAAGCTCCATAGAGTATTATTCAGACTCCCTGGGGACACATTACTATATGTGGTATCTTTTAGGTTCTTCATTTCTCAAGGGTAATTAGAAGAATGA
Organism: Cephalopachus bancanus; assembly: GCA_027257055.1. Taxonomy (NCBI): domain Eukaryota; kingdom Metazoa; phylum Chordata; class Mammalia; order Primates; family Tarsiidae; genus Cephalopachus; species Cephalopachus bancanus. The sequence continues at coordinate 15,427,313 of JAPVLO010000010.1, forward strand.
GTGGTAGAAAAATGGCATGCCTGGAAAATCTTTGAGTTTCACACTCCCATCATCCATTTTTGCATTTAAGCTAATCATTTGCTGGCAGCAGATGGGTAATAGGAGGAAAGTTTTCAATATGGTGTGGTGGGGATATATATTTCCAGGCACAACGTGAAAGAGTACAAAGCAGAGTTCTTAATGTGATTAACAAAGAGGCATGGAATCTGCTATCAGTCTCCCTTGTTACTGTCATGGTACTTCCCAGGACTGTTGGAGAAACTTTACAATGGCTGAATGCATGTTGCAAATACAGTTGAGGAATTGCCTTGGGGCAGGATGGTACAATTTACTAGAAGTCCATTTTTTGAATTTCTGCTTGCTGAGTCACCACTATCAGTCTGATATTTTCATCTCAGAAGTCCTACTACCTTCATGTTAACATGGCAAATAAAAGACTGTGTCATCATTTCATAACCGTATTTGCTGTGTTTGAAAATTTTATCCCAGACAGCATGGCTCACAGAAATTAACACTGAATTACAAGACAGATGTTTATTTTTGTCTTTTTGGGGTCACAGCATTTTTTTCCTCCCTGGAACTTAGGAAAATCCGTCATGTATTTTGGATTTTTCTATTTGTAGAAAGAAAATGAGGCATACTTCTGTCACGAAATGTTATTTTATTTATTTAAACACAATTTTACCTTCGGGCAACATTAATCCCTGGTGTTAATCAGAGGCCTAACATTAAAGAGATGATTTTAAATGCCTACGATTTTCTGAAGAAAGTCTTAGAATAATGATGGGTTTTCCACACAGGAAAACTGTGAAGGAATTTTCTTAGTCTTTCATTACTGCTAGACTCGGTCTATTTAACCCATTGTATTTCTTGGCTGTAATCTGGAGAAGAAGGAGAGTGAAATTAAGAGGTTCTGGTATTCATTCAGAGAGCCAGAAAATGAAAATAAATGAGTGACAAACAAGATATACTTTTAGGTGAAACAGAAAAGCTATGGGACACTATTTCATTTAGCAGTAAAAGTGTATATAGAGTAGGGGGAAGTAATAATTTCAAAATATGTATGGACGCTTACAAAAGTTAAAGAGATCTGGAAAAAGTTTACAAGAGAAAATATTGAAATTGGGAAATCCCAAATAGAAATGCAGCTCCATAATGGGAAAATAAAGTATATTTAGCAGTAATACAGACCAAAAATGACATTCGATGGCTTGGATTTGTAACATATCCAATCAATGTCTATTTATATTGCTCTTTCCTGCAATGCTCAGAAGATCAGGGAAAAGGATGAGAAATTAAAAGGGACTTTTAGACAGAAAATCGAGCCTGTGGAAATTCTGGAATCAAGTAGAAGAATGAAAGGGGGTCAAGTCTCTGGCTGGCTTGCTGATACATTGAGGACAAAATTCAGTTTATGAGAAAAAGAGAGAATTCAGACTAATATGTAGAGATCAGGGAGGGAAATTTCAGAAGTCATGATTTTAGAATAGGGAGAGGTTGGAATAAGGATGGCAATAAATATGTGGTCTGTTTATACTTTAAATATACCATTGTTAAAATTCATAGACATTTAGAAATCACAGAATTATAAAGTCTGGTTATGAAGCTATCATATTTAAGTAAGATTTGATGTTTGTTTAAAATGTTATTCTTATTTACAAAGTTCCAGCCCTCACTGTCAAGTACGTGTTTGAATATTAACTTCACTCAAATAATATTTGAAGGGCAAAGAATGATGTTCAGGCATCCTTTTTCCATTCGAAGCATAAAACCATCCCAACCCATTCCCTAAACCAAGAGTGTGTTTTCCTAAATTTGGAGATTTTAGGTTTTGTAAGGAATTACTCTTTTTCTTACTTAGGAAGGGACAGCATTTTAAAATGCTTTTTAAAAATAATAAAGTTATTCCTCCCTTTAATTACGTTTTTTCACATCTTATCTGCTTCCAAAATATTGACTGTTATGTTTTCTTTTTATATTTATTAATGTCCATTTGGTAAGTAATTCACCTTATCTTCCTCTTCTTTTTTTTTTTTTTTTTTCTCTGATACTTTAATCCTGCTGACATCTTTCAACACATAATGAGAAACAGCTCTGCCTTTTTCTGGTTTCCTTATTTCCGAGTACTATGGCAACGGATGCTAGTTGACTTAGTAAAACTTGAAAATGTCACATTGCTCTTCTTTCTTTGATGAATGCACATTCATGAATGCAGCACTATGCAAAGGCAATTAAAGGCAGCCTTAAAAACACCATCACCAAAGTCACCCTCAAATGATATTCCCCAGGTGGTGTATTCAGAGCAAACCATTCCTGGTATTAAAAAGACACATTTTTTTTTTTTGTCTCTGAGAATGATCAGCAATCACTTTTAGAAACATGTCTCACAAAACAAAATGATTTCTGTAAATAAATCTTAATTCCAAATCACTGAATTCACTCAGAATGCGTTTTTCCTCCCAAACTAATGAAACATTAAAAAAATGAAACGAGGAAAAAACAAATAGACTAATTATTTAACATAAATATAATCACAACTCGAACCTAATTTCATCAGCACATATAAAGCAGACACACACATATACACACACTAAATTTTAACTCACCTGATTTAAACAAGAATTTACAAAGCAAAAACATGTTAAGAATGTTTTATGGAGCAATGCATGATAGTGTACACCTATGATCTCAGCTACTTGGGAGACTGAGGCAGGAGGATCTTTTGACAAGCTCAGGAGTTTGAGACTGCGGTGAACTAGGTTCACATCACTGTACTCTAGTCTGGGTGACAGAATGAGATTTTCTAAACAAAAAAAATCCGGAAAAGAATGTATTGTGATGTAGTGGAAAATATTTGCTCATAAAACAGATTGATTCTATATTTAATAATCTAAACACCAGTCATATTTATTTTTTAATTAAATAAGAATACTTTACTATATTTATAGTGAGTATATGTTTTGTCATTGTCTATATACATTTTTTGGCATGGCTTTAATTTTTTTTGATTTTTTTAACATTTAAGTTGGAGTCTCACTTTGTCGCCCAGGCTGGAGTGCAGTTGCACGCTCATGGCCACTGCAGCCCCAACCTGCTGGGTTCTGGCGATCCTTCCGCCTCAGCCTTCCAAGTAGTTGGAACTACAGGCACACGCCACCACGTTCAGCTATTTTTTAAATTTTTTGTAGAGATGAGGTCTTGCTAAGTTGTCTAGGCTGGTCTCGAACCCATGGGCTCGGGCAATCCTATTACCTAGGCCTCCCAAAATGCTGGGATTATAGGCGGTGAGCCACCACGCCCGGCCCTAATGATTTCATATTAAATAATTTATGATCTCATAGTTGTATAGGGCTCCATGTAATAAAATACATTCACACATGATTGGTTAATTTCTGTTTCAACTATTTCAATATCTGCCGTGTACACGTGGCATAGTTCATTGTTTGCATTTTATAGTTGACCCAACATTTGAGAGCTTAATATCTGAAATCACAATGAAGTATGAAGTTATGAAGTACAAAAAAAAGTGTTTTCCTGCATATAGTTGAATTAAATAAACCTTCTAAATAGTTGCTATTTCTTAGAAAAATTGAAGCTGTTAGGTAACTATATGTTAACATGACCTGTGATAAAGATACTAACAGACATAAAAGTGTGTGGAGTCTGTGAAAATACCATATCTGAAAGAAGCAGAAGCAAGGTGATGACAAGTATAATCAAGACTTGCTGACAATGATTAATTAATTAATCTTATTTCCTAGAATGGCATAATGAAATGTACAATACATTTTAAATTTTAGACCAAATCTACATTGCTTTATGAAAATTTTGAGTATATCAAAGAAGATCGTTCTCTTTAAAGTCAGTATTTAGCATTCCTACATAAGGGAGCTAAAACCACATTTCTTTCTGGTCATTCCTAGGGGCCCAAGGAAAGACAAAAAGGCTTAAAGCGAGCCTATGACAGAAGTGAGACGTGAAAACCAGTGCAGTTTTAATATGCTATCATCCTCTTCGTGAAGAGGTCATAAATGAGGTTCATGTAAGTGAAGCTTAAAATAAACAATTTGAGCTTCCAAAAAGGATGCATCTTGACCACAGGGTCACTCTGGGGACCTAACAGGAAGCTCATTAAAAAGGGTGCCAAGATTCGCTCAAGAGGCAGTAATAGTGAAGGGTTAAGAGTGTGAACTCTGAAATAAGACAGACTGGGTTCAAAGCTCAGCTCTGCCAATTTCTATCAGGCAAATTCGGTAAAACATCTTAACCTCTTGTGTTCTAGTTCCCCTACGTATGAGACAGGAATGATGATAGCAGCCTATATCATGGGTGGTTGTAGGAAATAAATGTGTTATCAGAGTGAAAATAATAGATCAAGAATTTGGGTTCTATCGGTAAAAATATCTTCTGGATATATAACACTGTGGAGACAGTCAAATTAGTCAAACAGCTGTCAACAGCTGATATCCCTATTGCTTCCTCTATAACTTCTCACTAAAATGCAGTGTATAAAAACCAACTATTAGATCACATTGAATGCATTTCAAAATGTATGCCAATATCAGAAAATGGAGAAACGTGGATTTGAGCATGTAGAACAAAATACCATTAACATGATTGAAAAACAAATGAAACATTGGAAAAGTAAATAAATCTGTAGCAAAAAACACAGAGAAGTTAGAGCATTCTTAATATATAAAATGGTTGACAAGCCAGTTAAAGTAAAAAATAAATTAAAAAATGTATAAATGCTGCATGGAATTTGAAATATAAATGGGAAAAGAAATATAAAAATATTTCAACCTTATTATGATTTAGAGGTAAACATTAAAATCACTTTACAAAAGCATTATTGATCATTATAAAGGCCAAAAACTTAAGACTGAGCCAAACGGGAGAAAGCTGTAAGATACTCTCAATCTTTTTAGTAGAAATATACAATTGAAATATATTTTCTAAATTGCAATTTGGAAAAATTGATCAATAATTCAAACATGTGTATGTCATTTTACCCAGGTATTCCATTGTCAAAATTTATGGTAAAAAATTCCCAGCATCGCAATGTTCTTTATAATTTTTATCGCTTGAAAAACAAGAAAACAGGCTGGGCTCGGTGGCTCAGCCTGTAATCCCAGCACTTTGGGAGGCCGAGGTGAGTGGATTGCCTGAGCCCGCAGGTTCGAGACCCGCCTGGGCAACTTGGCGGGACCTCATCTCTACCATAAATCAAAAATTAGCCGGGTGTGGTGGCGCGCGCCTGTAGCTCCAGCTACTTGGAAGGCTGAGGTGGAAGGATTGCCGGAGTCCAGCAGGTCGAGGCTGCGGTGGCCGGAGCGGCCCCTGCACTCCAGTCTGGGCGACAGAGTGAGACTCCAACTCAAAAAAAAGAAAAACAAGAAAACAAAATAAGAATACTTTAAGAGAAGACTGATTAAACATAATGAAAAATTAATGTATGTTAACTCAATAAAATATTGTTAACTGTTTAAATAAGGTTGTAAGTCTATATTTGTTGACATGAACTATATGACTTGTACGACGCCTCGTTTCATAAATAAAACATACAGTAAGAGAGAAAAAATACAGGTGGAGATACAGAAAGGAAGTAAGGAGTTACCAAAATTGAACTGATAAGAGACACAGGATTTATGTTTTCTTCTTCTTCTTCTTCTTCTTCTTCTTCTTTTTTTTTTTGAGTCAAAGTCTCACTGTGTTGCCCATACTGGAGTGCAGTGGCATGCTCATGGCAGCCTCCACCCGCTGGGCTCAGGTGATCTTTCTGCCTCAACCTTCCTAAAAGTTGGAACTACAGGCATGCACCATGCCCGGCTAATTTTTTTGATTTATTGTAGAGATGAGATCTCACCAAGTTGCCCAGACTGGGCTCGAACCCGTGAACTCAGGCAATCCTCTCACGTCAGCCTCCCAAAGTGCTGGGATTATAGGTATGAGCCACCATGCTCGGTTTGTTTTCTTCTTTATACTTTTCTTTGCTTTCAATATTTGAATGAGAACTTATATTGAGTGGAAAATAAAACCATTTCTGCTGAAAAAGAGTAAGACATATTTTGTCAAAAAGCTTTCCGACATAAAATAATCTTCTGAAATGAAATCTATTGGAATACAGCAACTCTGCTCCAGACCAAAGAATCTCAATATGTAGCTGAGACATAACAAAATAGTGTCTACGCTATTTCAGCCATGAGCTTCTGATCACGTAGACCACTGTATAACATGAGTCATCTCCCTGGAATGTCATTTTCCTCAAAGATTTTGAGGAAAAATAAATGTTTGTGCTGTTCAGATGTTTTTGTAATATATGACCATCTTGTTTAAAAAATACCCATGCTTCTGCATTTTTCCAAGGTTAACGTTAGCACAGTTCAGAAAAAAATCAATGAGTACGCTTTAAAAACTTATATTTTTACACACATCGATAATAAAGACGAACTGTAAATGTCTGCTTTCTCACACACGTGCAGCTTTGCTTAGGTGAATGTATATTGCTAGGCCACCTTTTAAAATGAGTTTCATCAATTTTTTCCCAGCTAGAAACATACCACAAGAATGTCTTATCAAACCGCCTTAATGTAAACAATATCATTTTAATGAAAAAGAGACATACAAAAAAAGTATGACATTTAGTGGGTTTTATTTTCAAAGCTAAACTATTTTTGCAAGTAGTAGCTAACAGCAAAAATTTGAGAGAGGATTAGACTCGATATTGAAACGTAAATTATTTGAGGTGCTTAGTTCATTTACACGTTTAGAAAATATAACATTGTTAGTCATCTTTGTCCTCAGAGAAAGCATTTTGACAGGTATTTTCAGGAATGAGAAAATAGATGGGGCAACTAGTGAAAAAGAGAACATTTCTGTGTGCTAAAATGACCAGCCAATTATCAGCACACTACTTCCTCTGAACAACTCTTTCACTTTAAAACCCATTTAATTTATTTTTTCAATCAGGGTTTCACTGTTTCCCAGGCTGAAGTGTAGTGGCATGATCACTTCTCACCACAGCCTCTGTCTCCTGGGTTCAGGCGATCCTTCTGCCTCAGTCTTTCAAGTAGCTGGGATTACAGGTGTGTACCATGATGCCTGACTAATTTTTTATTTTATAGAGATGAGATCTCACTGTGATGCCCAGGCTGTTCTCGAACTCCTGGGCTCAAGCAATCCTCCTGCCTTGGCCTCCCAAACTGCTGGGATTATAGGCATGAGACACTGTGGTTGGCCAAAAACAAAAGAAAAATAACAGCAAAAACAAATTTATAAATATGTTACCTCTTTGCAAACTTCTGCAAATATATTAGTATAAAATTATACACTAATCTTGATACCGGGATCTAATATTTTAAGGTTCTGCCAGAAACAGATGGTAGTCATTAAAATAGATTGTGTGTACCCTCTGCGACTTTATCTCTCACTGTGGTGACATTCATGAGAATCTTGCAGGATGATTTAATAGGTATGGATTAAATGAATGCATTCCTCCCACTCACGCCCTTTCTTCTTGTATGCCATCTCATGCAAATTTGCCCCAAATGACCCCCAATTTTCAGTGGAAGTTAGAGGATCTGAATGGTCCTAGCTTTCTGACTGGCTCAACATGAAATGTAAGTTGACCCCATTTTCTTTACTCAATATTATAGATTCTGGAATATTAACCTGTTTGTATAAACCTGAAGATTTTATGTGGTTCTTTTAATAGAGTATTCCTTCTTGTTCCCGGACATCTTCCCTTGCATGTCATAGTAAGTACAGCAAATAAAATCACTTAATAAGTATAAGGCCTAAATTGTTCTTGAAAATAACAGGTACTGTTCTCTACCGTATCTTTTTTTAACCTTCTTCTAGCCTTATCACTTCTCTACCTTTGATTTAAAAATCTGAAGATCTAGCCAGGTGCTGTACGCATGCCTGTAATCCCAACACTCTGGGAGGCTGAGGCAGAAGGATTACTTGAGCCCAGGAATTGACCAGCATGGACAACATAGCGAGACTCCATCTCTACAAACAATTTTAAAAATTAGCCAGGCGTGGTGGTATCTGCAGTCCCAGCTACTCAGGAGGTTGAGACAGAAGGATTTTCTGAGTCTAGGAGGTCAAGACTAGGTGAATTGTGATCGTGTCACTGCATTACAGCAGTGAAACCCTAAATCAAAATAAAATAATAAAATAAAATAAATCTAAAGATCTAGCTGACCGTGAGACTTTAAGCAAGTCGTTTAATGATATGAGGTGTCTCCATCACTGAGATATGATTAAGTATGACTAGATTACAGACTTTTTAGAAAAATTTAATTATTCAATGCACTTGAAAACACTTTAGAAATTGTAAAGAACCTGATAGATTGGTCATAGTATAAATGGCTCCTCTATTTGTGGTTTCTTTGTTTAATCTATGACATAAGCATTATTTTCATAGACTTTTTCACACTTCTGTTGTCTAACACCTGTATTTTACAAAACCACTCAACATTTTACTCATGTATGAGACTGTAGGCAGTATATGACATTTCATTCAGAAGTACTGAATGAAACAATGCTACAGTTGTCTGTGTCTGGTTTTTCACTTTAGCAGGTTACTTATTGAGAAGAATGATTTCACATGAAAAGTGACTGGACTTTTATCAGTTATGCTTCCACAAAGAACATTTAAAAAGCAATCTTTTAAAAAACGATGTGGGTTATTTATAACTTCCCGTATTCCTTTCATCTTAATGGCAACACAATATATGATATTTTATAACCCCTGTAATTTCCATTATCAGTCTGCAAGTCTGCATTTCTTTCTTTGTTGACTCATATATTTGCAAATTATTTATTCATCCCAAGGTATATCTGTGCAACTGATAGAAAAGAATAAAGTCAAGGCTGAGCATCAGTGAAAGTAGATCAGTAAAAGGCACATAAATCTCCCTTTCTGTTTCCCTCCTTGTCTCGAATTATTGTATTACCAAAGTTTTAGAGCAACTTTTGAAAATACTGAAAGAAGGTGTCTGTGAATTAAGGGTCCATCTTACAGACTAAAATGTCACTCTCTTTTCTATCTTGCCAATGGTAATCCCACTTTATTCTTTATTCCAGGGAATGTTTAACTGTACTGTAAATAATTACGTTGTGTCAGTTTTTGAAATTTCCCATGAAAGTTGGGATTCTTATTTGTATTTTTGTGTTTATAAATTTGCTATTTCACTTGGATTTCATTTGAGAAGAGCCTGTCAGAATGTCTTTATTTTTATGACTATAATTTCTATAAACTCCCCATGCCTTTATTTTGTTTGTTTCTTCCTACAACAACTGGTTTTATTTGACTACTTTAGTTTGCGATCGATGCTCTTAAAGGCCACCATCTGCAGACTTATTTCCCTGAGAACTTCCTAGTTTCACATATAGTATTTATTAGACTATAATTGGCTTTCTTAAATTATCCAACAATACTATTATAATACCCAGTTACAGAGAGTTAAAAAAGTATGAGATACTAGAATTGTTTCTGAGTATAGGTATTCCTTGGCAGTCAAACTAAATCTATACACTGACACTGAACTGATTCTGAAGCATAAATGAATTATTTTAGTTCACTATTTATTGACTTTGAAAGGGTCCACTGAGGGGAGGTTGGCTGGGTCTGGTGCCAATGCCAAGGTCGCAGGAATAATGCAAGACTGCAACAAGGAAGAAAGTAGAAAGAAGTCAAGTTTATTATTCGCCTTTCACAGGTTGGAAAGGGGGCTGACATTCAGTGACAATGTGGCCTGGAAGGGCCAATAAATGGGTATATTTAAGGACTTTTGGGGTAAGGGGGGTTTAGGCCAGAAGGAATGTCCAGGGCTGTGAGTCTTTGATGTTGATTGTAGCCACATGAGTCTTAAATCTTGCTGTCTCCAGACATTAGCATCTCATGCTCTCAGATAGTGGGCTAGATGGGAGGAGACAAGGGGAGAGGGGTTTTTCTACAAGAGACTTGTCAGAAATTTACAATCCACAAACTCCTTGACCAAAAGATGGGCTTATTATCATTTCTATGGCTTTGGCCAGTCAAGGGGTGATCTCTGATGATCTTCCTCCTTGACAAAGAACCTGAAAAGTTTCCTAGAGATATTTATGCTAAACCATGAATTGAAGGGTTGAGTTGTTGGTTGTCCTGGCCTTGCATCTGATAGAGTTTTGCTGAGGGGGTGGGGAAGGCTGCCAGCCTGGCCTGCAGTGAAAAGTCTGAAAGCTCCCTGAAGCCTGCTTACTGGAAATTCATCTATCTATCTAACCTGTGCTAGATTCAAAGTGTATCAGAGGTAAAGTCTAAGCAAAATTGGCTATGCTGAGGCAAAAAGACTTTGCTAAACTAAGTTCATTCTAGGTTTCTATAAGTACCTACTTTCAGGTTTCATAAAAGAAAGCTAGCTATTTGCTAACAACAGTGCCAAACCACTTTTGACTACTCTCAGTATTGCCATGCTTTCCTTTGTAGGAAGCAGATATAATTTTCCAGTCCCATATACAGTCTTGAAGGGGTCCAGCCCCTTACCGGGTCATGAGGTTTCCTGAAGGAAAGACGGATAGGCAAAAGATGAAAATATTATACTCGGACACCTGCTTCCTGAACAGATGTTAGTTAACACAGAGCTTTTATACCATTCGTAAAGGAGCAAGACAAAGAAAATTCCTTCACGTACATATGTTTTAAAAGTTACCACCATCTAGCGGTCTAGAAGCGACAAACAAGCCAAGAACACTATCTACTTTTAGTTAATGAGTCTTTATCATAAAGTCAGAAATGATAGTTTTAGTTCAAAGTCCCGAATTACAGTCCTTGAAATGTCTCAAGAAAGTTTCCAAGTGCAAAGTTCTTCATGTAGCAGTAGTTTTCCCATCTGGGGCTTCTATGACCTTCAGAGCTTTGTAATCGCCTCTCTTGTCCAGGTGTCTTCGTTACTTTTCTCTTATCCTACAGTGTTTGTTTCTAAAGAGAACTCAAAAGAAGCTTTTAGTAATGTTTCCCAGGCCCCCAAGGTTGCTTTCTGTCTTTAGCTAAGTTATCATAAAAGTGTCTGATTAGTATATTATGAGTTCAGTGAAAACCCACTCTATAAATGTTAACTTAGAGTTTTAACTATTGAATTAAGTAAAAACCTTAACGATTAATCTTTATCTTAAGTCAGTGAAAACAGTGTTATAAATCAACTACATAACTCCTAGATAAGTGTTAGAACTTATAATGAATTCATAATGAACTTACTATAAACTTGTGCTTTTAAAAAACCTTATGTCTAAACACTAAACTGCATAATCCTAAATCAAATAAGGAGTGAATATACTTATATCATTTATTACTTAAGCAGTATCTAGTAACTTATAACCAAGTAAAAGAAAGCATTCTTGATGTGCTTCAGAGTTTAACCCTTGCATATGTAGAAAAGGCCAAGTGGCATAGTGGGAAAATGGAAAAATGAACCATGACATTCTCAGGTTAGCTGTGAGTACTTCACATAAACATGCCATTTTCTTCTTCCACGACTGCACAGAATTTCTTCGGTGGTACCAAACAGCAAAGGTGGAAGACAGAAGGGCCTCAGCTTCCCGGGCTCGCCCTGCAGCCCAGGGTCTTCGGCCCACCAGGACCCTGTCAATCAGGTGGACTTCCAAGGCCGGCTCCCAACACAGTCTAAGTGATTAGATGCATGCCTAAATCCAATCCATTTTCTAATTTGTAGTGAACAACCAATGTATAAGTGAACAGAGTAACATAACACGTCATGTACAGCAACAAGTTAATATTAAAGGATGCATGTACCTCATACACTTTCAAGTACAGAAAATCCTACAAAACCCATTCTTCCAGGAAGTGAATTTCACATGGAATATAAAAGTAGTATGCATGTAGGACAGCACAAGGAAGAGGAAGACTGTTGGATTCCACTTAGCTAACAGTTATTAAAAACATCTGTCAAGCTGGGCTCGGTGGCTCAGCCTGTAATCCCGCACCTTTGGGAGGCTGAGGTGAGTGGATTGCCTGAGCCCGCGGGTTCGAGACCCGCCTGGGCAGCGAGACCTCATCTCTACAATAAATCAAAAAATCAGCTGGGCGTGGTAGCGCATGCCTGTAATTTCCAGCTACATGGAAGGCTGAGGCGGAAGGATCACCGGAGCCCAGCAAGTCGAGGCTGCAGTGGCCAGGAGCGGCCACTGCACTCCAGTCTGGGCAACAGAGTAAGACTCCAACTCAGAAAAAAAAAAACAAAAAACTGTCATGTGCAAGACATTCAACTAGTAAGTAAAGTGAATGAAAGACAGGGAAGATACTGCCTGTGTTCCTAAGAAACAGGGAAAGATGTGGAAGAGCCTTACTACATACGTTTGAACATTGTACCATAGTGAAATCTAATGTAGAGGAGTAAAACAAGTGCTATAAAAACAAGAAGGAAAAAATTAATCAGAAAATGTTGGAGGTAGATGGGTGAATGAGATTCTCATCAGCAGAGATGAAAGAGATATCCTAGTAAAAGACAATGGAGTGAACACAGAGACAAAACTAATAAGATACCTACAGTGTATATTTAAGAATGATGAGGGTGGGGCTCGATGACTCAGCCTGTAACCCCAGCACTTTGGGAGGCCAAGGCGAGTGGATTGCTTGAGCCCGTGGGTTCAAGGCCAACTTAGGCAACTTGGCGAGACCTTGTCTCTACATAAATAAGAAATTAGCCAGGCATGGTAGCCTGCATCTGTAGTTCTTGCCACTTGGAAGGCTGAGGTGGAAGGATCGCTGGAGGCCAGTGGGTCAGTGCTGGGGTGGCCTTGAGTATGCCACTGCCCTCCAGCCTGGGTGACAGAGTGAGACTCCAACTCAAAAAAAAAAAAAAAAGGCAATGGAGTGAACACAGAGACAAAACTAACAAGATCCCTACAAGGTATATTTAAGAATGATGAGAAACCATGTCCACCTAGAAAATAGTGTGTGATCAGCAGAAGATTCAGATCTGATTATGAAAAACACTTGAATAACATTCAATAATAATATAAGAATTTCTATACATAATACAAATTCACGATTTTGGAGCAAAAAGTCAATGATTAGAACTATGATTTAAAAATGCCATTGCCAGGTCATAGAAGGGGATTGAATGAGACACTGTGAGAAGGGAATGTATTGAAGAGATAATGACAATAATCTAAGTGCAAGATAATGACATCTTAAATACAAAAAACAGCAGGATATATAGCAGTAGTGTAATTGATTTATCAGTTGATTTTAAATTAAGAAATAACTTGAGAAAAGACCATTCTCCAAAGAGAATCACTCTCAAATGCTTATTTTAAAAATTACTGTAGTATGGCTGGGTGCAGTGGCTCCGCCTGTAATCCCAGCACTTTGTGAGACTGAGGTGAGAGGATTGCCTGAGTCCAGGGGTTCGAGACCAGCCTGGGCAACTTGATGAGACCTCGTCTCTACAATAAATCACAAAAACTAGCAGGGCAAGGTGACCCACGCCTGCAGTTTCAGCTGCTTGGAAGACTGAGGTGGAAAGATCCCCTAAGCCCAGCAGGTCAAGGCTGCAGTGGCCCTAAGCATGCCACTGCACTCCAGCCTGGGTGACAAGAGAGACTCCAATTAAAAAAAAATTTACTATAATAATTAGCTGATATGTTTGGGCGTCTTCTATCTTTTCCCCTTATATTATTCTGTCTAGAATCTTGATTTACTATCAAAATTTTTATGTAATATTGATAGCATAGTTCTGAATTTAACCTCAACACCTTAATGTCATAATATTTTTTGTTCTTATTTTTCTCAGAATTGACTTTTTATCCCTTCTTGAGCTCTAGTAACTTTTACTAATCCCAGTCCCTGAGATTTGTCTCTCTTTTTTGTAAGTCCTCAATCTGAATGATATTATGGATAGTTTAGAAATTATTAAAAGAAAGAGAGAGATTATTTACAAGTCTTGAACATACATAGCTAGTTTGTCAGGGGTTAGTCTAAGTTGGTATCTGTCCCATTTTTGCTTGTGTCTATTGTTCCAGGTGCTATATAAAATCTTTTTCTAGCTGGATGTGGTAGCGCACGCCTGTAACTCCAACTTCTTGGAAGGCTGGGGTGGAAGGATTGCTGGAGCTCAGCAGGTCGAGGCTTTGGTGGCCGGGAGTGTGCTACTGCATTCCAGTCTGGGCGACGGAGTGAGACTCCAATTCAAAAAAACCAAAACCAAAACAAAAACCCAAAAACAAAAATAAAATAAAATCTTCTTCCTCCCAGATATTAGACTATGCCTTGAGATTTTATAGATGTTATAAAACTGTGATGCAATTTGGGGATATTTTGATTTCAAGTTGAAATAAAACATTCACCTAGTGATGTTGAACTAGAAGCTGGAGTTATTTGTGGCAAGAGAGCAATACATGAATATCATCAACTAAAGATTAATGGACTTACATTTCAAGATGCTAAACTTGCCACATTCATTTAACTACCTTATTAGACACCACTAAATGATTGCAAAAAAAATTTAAGTATAAAACAATATGGTCAATATTAATAGAAAAGACAACAGAAGATACAATATTTTGAAAGACATGTAATAAATGAAAGACTGCTTTACAACCAAAAAAAGTGTATGAAGGAATAATTATCCAATACAGTCAGATATATTGTTAAGTCATATGCCACTTGATGCAGATACTTCCTGAGAAATGCATTGTTAGGCTTTTTTATTAAATTTTAAAGATGTGGGGTACAATTCAGGTTTAGATATACAAACGTTGATTATGCAGATACCCTTGTTGATGAGGTATGCCCCTTCTTCCCCTAGCAGTTTCCCTCAACTGCAAATCCCATCTCCCCGCTCCTGACAGTTTCCAAACACTACTGCCAATTGCTTTCTTATAGAATTATAATTGTTCAAGTTCTGCTTATGAGTGAGACCATATGGTCCTCTGTTCTTTGTTTCTGTGATAGATCACTGAGTATAATCAACTCTAAATCCATTCAAGTTGCTGCAAAGTCCATATGTTTGTCCGTCTTTATGGCTACATAATATTCCATTGTATATATGTACCACATTTTTTAATCCAGTTCAGCTTCGATGGGCAGCGTGGTTGGTTACATGTTTTTGCTATTGTGAATAGAGCTGCAGCAAACATACATGTGCAGGTATCTGTTTTGTAGAATGATTTGAGTTCCTCCAGATATATTCCTAAAAGGGGGATTGCTGGGTCATATGGAAGGTCAATTGCTAGTTCTTTCAGAAATCGCCACACTGTTTTCCAAAGAGGTTACTGCTAGGCCATTTTTTAATTGTGTAAACATCAAAAGGTATACTTACATAATCTAGATGGCATAGCTTACTACTTACCTAGGATGTGTGGTATGGCCTGTTGTTCCTAGGCTACAAGCTTGTACATGCTATCGTACTAAATACTGGAGACTATTGAAGCACAATGCTAAGAATTTGTGTGTCTAAAACATCTAAATATAGAAAAGCTACTCTAAAAAAGTAGTAATCTTATAGGACCACCACATTACGTGAGATATGGCACACAACTGTAGGTGGGAGTAGGTTTAAGAAAGAAATAATTTTTCTCATGAAGTGTGCACACAATATATGTCACCAGATTTCTAGTGCAAGGAAAGGCTACTGGAACTTAATGCTTGAAAGACACTAAAACAGAAAGACTAAGAATGTAGGAACATTAGGTTTGCTAAGAAATAATGTTGCAAGCCGGGCTCGGTGGCTCAGCCTGTAATCCCCCGCCTTTGGGAAGCTGAGGTGAGTGGATTGCCTGAGCCCACGGGTTCGAGACCCGCCTGGGCAGCGAGACCTCATCTCTACAATAAATAAAAAAATCAACCGGGCGTGGTAGCGCATGCCTGTAATTCCGGCTACTTGGAAGGCTGAGGCGGAAGGATCGCCGGAGCCCAGCAGGTCGAGGCTGCGGTGGTCGGGAGCGGCCACTGCACTCCAGTCTGGGCGACAGAGTGAGACTCCGACTCAAAAAAAAAAAAAAAGAAATAATGTTGCAGAGTAGGCCTGATTAAAAAAAAAAAAGATGAACTGAAAGTCCATAAAGTACAGTTTTAAGTTCATAGACATTTCTAGAGAGATTATAGATGTCCACATTAAGATAATAGATTTAAATGATTAATTCAAGAAGTCTAAATCCAAGTACATGGGACTCCCAGAAAGGGAGATCAGAGGAAATAGAAGAAAAGAAAATGATCAAAGGTACAATATAGAAAAATTTTCCAGAATTGAAGAAAATGAGTCTCCTTTAAAAATAAATAAATAAATAAATAAATAAACCCTGGGGTACTCCTACAAACATGAAATTGTTAACAGGAGGGCACAGAACTACATATTTTCTAGGATAAAGGAAAAATATATAACTGATCAATAAACAACCCTAAAATCTTCTGAAGAGTTTAAAACGGGGCACCAATAAAAACAATAGAAGAAATAATAGCACCAGGTTTCTCAACAACGCGAATTCCTAAAGGACAAGGAATAGTTGATTTTCCATTATACTGACTAAATGCAAATTCTAACCCAGAATTCTGCAGCTAGTCAGCAAAACTTTCAAACGACATGATGATAAAATAGATTTTTATACGTGCAGTGACTCAGAGAATGTAATCTCTTGGATTAGAAAACTAATCGAGGACATGTGTTTTATATCCTAACAGAGGAAGTCAGCTTGATTTCGTCTATGGACCTAATCAACAATGTTCCTGTATCCACGCCCAGTGGATACTCTGCACTTGGTCATTCATCTGGCTTTGAACAATGGGATAACAGTAAATGCGATGAAAGCGGGGTTTTGAAAGCGTGCTTGTGGCCGGGCTTAGTGGCTCAGTCTGTCATCCCAGCACTTGGGAAGGCCGAGGCGAGTGGATTGCATGAGTTCGCAGGTTGGAGACCCGCGGGGGCAACTTGGTGAGACCTCGTCTCTACAATAAATCAAAAAATTAGCCGGGCGTGGTGGTGCGTGCCTGTAGTTCCAGCTACTTGGAGGCTGAGGCGGAAGGATCGCCAGAGCCCAGCAGGTCGATGCTGGGGTGGCCGTGAGCGTGTCACTGCACTCCAGCCTGGGTGACAGAATGAGACTCCAACTCAAAAAAAGAAAAAAAAGAAAGAGTGCTTGCACATTTTCCTTCCTCTTGATTCTGTAACTTGCCATGAAAGTATGTCATGAAAACAGCGCCAGGCTGCTGGAGGACTGTGAGAGCCGTGTGCATGTGACATATATGTGAAGGGCAGCTGAGTCACCCAGTACTGGCCACGCAAGACTAGGATTCCTCAAGCTGTCCTCCCAGCTAAACAAGAATACATGAGTGAGTCCAGCCAAGATCAGTCTAGTCCAACCCAGACAACAGCCAATCAACTCACAGCCTTCAGAAAAATTTTAACAACTGGTATTTTAAAAATTTTACACCACAAAATAATTAAATTTTCAATTGTCTTTTAGCTTTATCTGATGTAATGCCAAAAATGGCATAGCAAGAGATAGTGGTGTGTATTACTGGAAGAGGACAGTCAGTTAATTAACAGAAATAAAAACTGTGTTAGGTTTTGGGAAACAAACTGTTAGATGGATTGGTGTGCTTTCTTTCATTGTAATATTTTAGTAGTGATTCTTTTAGTAGTGACTTTTTAAAGCCATGAACATGTTTCAGGTTTGTGTGTGTGTGTGTGTGTGTGTGTGTGTGTGTGTGTGTGTGTGTTAGAGTCTCACTTGTCGCCCAGGCTGGAGTACAGTGGCACACTCACGGCCACCCCGGCGTCGACCTGCTGGGTTCCGGCGATCTTTTCGCTTCAGCCTTCCAAGTAGCTGGAACTGTCTCTTGTTTTACAATAAATCACACCTGGTGATTTATTGTAGAGACGAGGTCTCACCAAGTTGCAGGCTAGTCTCAAACTCCCAGGCTCAGGTGATCCTCTCGTCTCCGCCTCCCAAATTTGCTTGGATTACAAACTGAACAACCGTGCCCGGCCATTTTACAGGTTTTTAGAAGAATGACAGATTAGTTTCTACCCAGAGAGTTTTATGTCAAATGTATTGTTTATGTTGTTGTTGCTTTGTTTGTTCTGAATACAAGAGGACAAGTCTAGGAATGGATTTGGATTAAGGAAGATGAATATGAATTCTGTCTTGTAACCTGAAAATATAAAGGTTTAGAGTAATAAGTAGCTGACAGGACCCTGCCATCTCTCAGGAATAGGGGCAGGTTTCTATATGGGCAAACACTGAAACTGATTGAGTTTGTATAGGCAACATAACTTCCTGGGGGACACAAATCACTGGGAGTAGAGGAGTTTTGGAGACAGAAGTTGATAGTTAGGGATTGCATTTATGTCTTTGAGGAACTAGGCACGAAAGAATGGTCAACATAACTACCTTGCCAATCCTGAACACATCACATTTTAAAATATTTTTTTCCTGGGCAACCCCTTTGGATCCCTTCCCATTGTGGGAGCTTTTCTGTCCTCTCAATAAATCCTGCTTCCTCATTAAAAAAAAAAAAAAGAGATAAATTTTTTTTTTGCTGTGAGAATGCTTCAAAAACCTAGGTTTTTCTCAACTTGCATTTCTGCAGCATTTCTATAAAGAAAGAACTCACATGCAAGAGCTAATTTCAGTTTAGACTCTAAATTCTGTATTACACATACTGAAATAACTGATTCCGAATTAGTAAACTGGTGTCTACACATGAATGCAGGGATTATAGCTGTTATCCAAGGAAAAGGTTTCCTTTAAGATAATGAAAATGAAAAGTTTTCCTTTGTCTGAAGAGTATGTGGGAAGAAAATTCATGATTGGAAATTCAAATATATCATTTAAAAAAGCAAACTTAGGCTTCAAAGTCTCATTTAACTAGAGGATAATGCTTTTAAGTATAGTGTGAAGTAAATGTGCCCAAGTAAATCACTGTGCTTTGACGCAGTCAAGATTACCGTTTAAAGTAAACTTGTTTCTTCTTCTGTAAGAAATAGACATTATAAGAGAGAAATAAGTTAACAACACAGTCATTAAGTGAAGATAAAAATGTTCAGTGATGTTATATTTTAGAGAATATATTAATAATAACTTCAAGTGTTTCAGTGCTCCACAATCTCTGTTGCTTCCCTCAAACACATGAAAAAGGCTTCAGTCTGAGTAAGCACAGGAAAATACAAGTTCCAGACAACTCAGTAAGCTCCACTGTCCACATTTCCACCCTCAGCCACCTCACACACATGATGGTGAGTAAAAAGAGTGGTTCCTCTGCCACCCAACCCATTATCAATAACATTGTGAGCACCCAAACCTCTGTATATGTATATGCATGTGTTTAAAACGACTACCAATCTCTTTATCCTTCATTTAACTCTATTTGAAAGCCCAAGTAATTCAAATTGATCTTGCACACATTTGCAAAATAAGCCAGCTCTTCAATATATGACTCTTTGACAATATGATATCATCTAGTTACACAGAGAAACAGGAATGTAAAGCAGTGTGAGTGGCTGTGAGGGACTACTTTGTAACAATATTCACTTACACGTGATTTCCCATGAGAGCAATGTAAGGAATGATGAATATTTATTTTCTCAGTAAGATGCATAACTAGACCCCCACTTTTCAAGTTACAGTGGGTACAACAGACTAAAGTCGACTAAAATGTGTACTATGTACTATTGAGAAAAAAATAAATGACCCGGGCAAAGTTAAGACATAACAGATGATCTGGAACACTTCTCAAACCATCAAAATTCACATAAGAAATACGTAAACTTCAAAATAAAATATGACACAGTAAAAAATAAAGATCGGTTTTATTTTTGCTTCCAAGATCAGAATAATGCACATATAGCAATTTTGCTGAAATTATACTTGAACTTAACCTAAATGAGATGTTTCAAAAATGAACATGTTGGAGAATTTTTGTTTTAATTTTGCCTTAATGACACACAAAGGAATAATAATACATCATCATGTGACAGACGACATCAAGACACTTGTTTTCTTGCATATTTATCATCTCAAATATAATCAAAGTTATTGGATATCTCAATATGTATTATATATATATATGTATGTATTTATCAAGACCTATTGATAAACTGTTGTTTAATCACATGCTACTTCTTTTTGACCAAATCACTTTGTCATTTTAATGTACAATATGAACTCTGTAAAATAGCACACAAGGAATCTTTTAAAGTACTGGCTTGTAATCTAAAGCACTGTGGTTTTTTTAAAAAAAAATTTGTTACACACAACTTAAAAAAAAAAACCCAAATGAGCTCTTATCTTTGAGAGTATCTTCTTACACTTCTATTAGAAATTGCTGTCTTTCTCTCCTCTGTTCTTCATATATTTAGATCAAAAGTCTATGATCTGTGTGAACTGCAAAACATCAATGTTCACATAGAGTTCAATGACAGAAGAGGAATTTTGTGAATTCCTCTAGGCTTGAACAACTTAAGGTCAAAGGAAAAGTCTGCAGGAACTAATTTATATGGGATTATTTTATTCAAAAGAAAACAAACTAATGCAAACTATTATTCTTTTGTCTTTCAGACTTGATGATACCCACTCTCCATTTCTCTAGGATCATTTCTGTTTTCTTTGGTTTTTATCTGTTCTGTATTTTCCAAAGTTGAGCACTGACAATCCTAGAAATCACTAAAACTATGGTTAACATACGGTGGTTTTAATTCGTGTATTGATGTATCCCTCGTCTTCTTTGCCTAGGTGTATTTGATATTTTCCAGCATAGGTTATGGGTAGATGGGAATTTTAAATGATTATATTGTTTCTTTTGAATCAAAGAAGACGTATTCACCTACAAATTTCTGCAAAGGAAGAGAACAAGCACGCTCATATAGAAGGCAAAGAGTCTGCTAACAGTCACAAAAGAGTATTTTAGTGATTTATCAGAAACTGGAAACTGTCTTTTCTCTTGAAGTCTTAGTATTTATCATTCTCCAGGATTAATTAATTAATTAAGTTTTCTATACAGAAAAGATAAACTTGATAACTCAAGAATCTGTTGAAAATTAAATAATTTTTTCATCTGCTTTTTCTAGCTTGCTCCTAAAATATATTTCTCCTGCCTTGGTTGACTCAAGTTTGGCAAATGCAAATGTAATGGAAATCACACAGCACAATATGTCTTTACAATAGCAGTGTTTACAAAACAAATTGCTGCATTTCTGCTGCTGGAACTATGAGTTCAGAGGGAATCTAAATGTCAGGAAACTTACAAAGTCAAAGTACTTTTAAAAATTCAGAGTCTTTTTAATACTAAGTAACCTCAAGATTTTGTTAATTTCTCCTAGTGATTCCAATGTATTCATATTTCTAAATACTCTACATGACCAATTAAAAATATATTGAGATATGCACATCTAGAAAAAACTGACATAGTATTGAATATTTAAATTATTAGATATCTTTTTGTTGCCTTTAAATTGCCTTTATAATAGAATGATATTCAAGTAGCCTTAATTTCAGTAGTAATAGCATTTTATATTGATAACACTTTTAAAAGTAAGCCAGTGCAGTCAAAATGATCAATGCTATCATTACAAAATTGTCAATGTAAGATATTTATGATCTATAAAATATAGTTAAATGTTAAGGTAATGTAACAAGTAGTATAGCTCCCTAGGGAGTTAAATTGAAAAGAAATGTGAGGCTGTCTTTTTCAAAATGATGAGTATAAAGGTTGATAACCAATACCTGCTATGAGAGAGAGGAAATAGCACTTCTGCTTCAAATTTGTCATTCCCGATATAAAGTTTAGAATGATTTATTACATAGAAATACATTACATGATCAGTTTCCATTAAAAAAAAAGATTTCTACATTTTCCACAATATGTTCAGTGTCTTCATTTAACTGATGTTTTTCTGTATGCCTTCAAATATCTGTTGATTCAGCATCCAAGGGAAAACTTACTCACCTACCCCTGTGGCCTCATCCTGGAACTTTTTATTGCCTAGATTTCCTCTGCTTTTTTCAAAAAATGCAAAGTATTCCTATTAACCATTCTCTAAATCACTTACATCTTAGGTAATTGTGCTTTGTCCTCAGAAGGCTCCATATTTTGATTGTCATGTTTCAGACCATTTGATCAGCCCTCTATGATAGACACACTTTTGCCCATTTAGCTTAGGGGCTGCAATCTTTCGTTTTAGACATGAGTGTGCCACAGAGAATAAAGGCTATCGGGACCATCAGCTTCCTTTTCCGTGACTGTGTCCCTTCTTTCAATTTCAATATTTTGTTTCTTTACACCCATCCTTAAGGGTTCTCTTTAAGTTTCTCAAAAGTACAACATTCTGTCATATCTCATTGCCTTTGTTTATGGCTGGCCAGCAACTTTCCACCTTTATCTAATTAATTTTTCAAGATTCCTGAGCTTCAAGAAGTTTCCATTCACCATCAATTCCCATCTCTCTTTCTCCGTACTTGCATGGGTTTTATGGCCTTTAAGCATCTTATGCTAACGCTTATCATTATACTTATCACTTAAATGACTTTCTTATCAAATTGTAATTTTCTTGAAGAAAATTAGAAAGAGTAAAATTTATCTCTGCATCTTATCACATTGTATTGTTTATCATAAGGGTTTATATTTTTTTGTCTCTATCAAGCAACCTAGTTACTTATCTATCCACCTACTTATGTGATTGGCTAAGTATTTATATATTGGCATGCTTGTCTATTTATCTGTTTATAGATTTGTTTCAGTGATATCAATTTGTTCATATAAGTACATAAAATACATAATAAATGTATCATCTATATAAAATGCAGTGAACAAAGAAAACAAGACAACTTTATTGAAGATAATATATATCCAACCATACATTTAATGGCACCTACCATAATGACGTATCTACCTACATTGAATCACAAATGAAAGTTGTTCTTTTTGTAATAAATAGCTAGTGTCCATAAGAATATCAATATTGACCAGGTTCAGTGGCTCAGCCTATAATCCCAGTACTTTGGGAGGCTGGGGCCTGAGGTGAGTGGATTGCCTGAGCCCGTGGGTTCGAGACTAGCCCAGGCAACTTGGAGAGACCTGGTCTCTACAACAACAAAAAAAATTTAGCCAGGCTTAGTAGCACACATCTGTAGTTCTGGCTACTTGGAAGGCTGAGGCGGAAGGATCACTGGAGCCCAGTGGGTCAGGTCAATGCTGGGGTGGTCATGAGTGTGTCACTGCATTCCAGCCTGGGCCACAGAGTGAGACTCCAACTCAAAAAAAAAAAAAAGTATCAATATTATTAAATTTCTCAGTGAAAAATCTTCTGGAGTTCAGGAACACTGGAATTAATATAGAACATCATCTACAATAAGATGGCTGTTAAATCTATGCTGTGTTTTTATAGAAACCCAACTATTCCACATCACACACTAGTTAGATGGACTGACGGAGCCTTGTTCAATGTAATATGGAAAGAAAGAACATTCATCCCATCTCAGTACAGCATCTAAAATACCTTTTATGAGGTCTTCCGTGCTTGCTGTCCTTCTTCTTCTCTAGTCCTGACTTGGAAGATCCAGTGGAGGACTGAAGCCATCAGGGTAAGAAATCCACTAAATAAACTTGACTCTGAGTCTCTCAATCACCAAACTTAAGTCTGCTTAAGTAGACTGAGATGAAAGACATAAATAGACTTTTATTGTGCTGAATAACTAAAACATTTTGCTTTGTTTTAAATTTTATAGCAATTAGCCTATTTTAGCTAATAAAAACATTGTCACGGTAGTGACTGTGTCTTCAATGACTTTCTTAGGATACTTACTTTTTTAGGATATTTAGTTTTATAATAACTTTTGGCATAAGGTAACGGCAAAATAAAATGAATGCATTTTTTCCTGAAGTGCCAATAATTGCTAGGTAAACAGATTTCTGGTGAGCTTGTGCAATCTTAACATATACATTAAATGTAAAGAAGAGTCGATGGATTTCTTGTAAATTTCCTTTTTTTTTTTTTTTTTGAGTTGGAGTCTCATTCTGTCTCCTAGGCTGGAGAGCAGTGGCACGCTCACGGCCATCGACATGCTGGGCTTAGGCGATCCTTCTGCCTCAGCCTTCCAAGAAGCTGGAACTACAGACACACACCACCACGTCTGGCTACTTTTTGTGATTTGTTGTAGAGACGAGGTCTCACCAAATTGTCCAGGCTGGACTCGAACCCCTGGGCTCTGGCAATCCTCTCGCCTTGGCCTCCCAAAGAGCTGGGATAATAAACTGATTCGCCACTTCTGCTCTTCACCTCTTTTGCTATTTCTGATTTTAACTATATCCTTGATGTAAGAACACCCTGAAGATACAGAATGGCATTAAATACAAATCTAGCTAGTGATTGCTGAAAATCAGATTTCTCTTCTACTGCAATCATAACAGTTTTATAGACATTTAAATAATGGGGAGAAATCTTAGAAACAGCAATATCTTTATGTACTTTTATCTGAGATAGTTTTACAAGGTAACTTGTGTGCTTTGGAGGACACAGGTAACTTGAAACAGATATAGAGACAGTTTCCAAATATTCGGTGTAAATTTGTTCAGAACAGAAATGAAGTCACTGATAGGTAGTTCTTTTGAGGATTATTGATTGAGCACAGTCTAGGCAGAGACTAAATTTTATATTCTTATTCAAACATTTTCACCACAATCATCACCTCTTTTATCAAACTTAGTACTACAGTTCTCTCACGATTCTGATTTTCTCATGAGAATTTGAGTACTTAGTGCTTGCAGTTCATAATCTGGAGTGTGTGACAGGAAGTTCTTCCTAATTTTTCCCCCTGTTCTGCTTCCCCTGCAGATGTTAAGGAAGGGTGTAGGCATGTGAAAATAAAAACTATCAGGGAAACAAATGGTAATAAATATTTGCTATGCTTTGAGTAGGAGATCGTGTCAATTTTTCTGTTCATCCTATGTAAATTCCATTGGTTCCTTCTTTTTGAGTTGGAGTCTCACTCTGTCGCCCAGGCTGGAGTGTAGTGGCATGCTCATGGCCACATCAGCATCAACCGACTGGGCTCAGTGATCCATCTACCTCAACCTTACAAGTAGATGGAACTACAGGCGTGTGTCACCATGCCCTACTAATTTTTTGCTTTATTGTAGAGATGAGGTCTCGCCAAGTTGCCCAGGCTGGTCTCAAACCCATGTGCTCAGGCAATCCTCTCACCTCGGCCTCCTAAAGTGCAGGATTATAGACTTGAGCCACTGGTTCTTAAATATAAAATAACTCAACGGCAAGGCTCAAAGGAGTGACAGGAAATCATGGAGCACGATACAAGTTTATATGGCAAATCTGAGATCCTATCATCGCATGTATCAAAACATTGAGAAAATACTGTAGCTTTTTTTTTCCTTTAAAAGAGTGCTAAAGCTTTAATTAATTCACTAAGCCATAAGCAAGCCATGTCTACAAAGCTGTGAAAACAGTTTCTATAGAAAGCAATCTTCTTAACTCAATCTCGCTACCCTTGCCTATGGGAATAAAAACAGAGGTACAAGTCACCCTACTTCTTGCCCATTTTAAATACCATGTATGGTCATTACCTGATCAGCCTTTCTCTCATTTGCATGCATTTTGGCCTCCATTTCATTAAGCTGTCAGTGTCAGGCTGAAAGAAACTTTTTCTTTATCTGAGCTGATAGATAGCAGTGAAGCTTGTTCCCTTGTGTCTGAATCTTTCAGTGAGGAAGCATGATTGGGAAACAGATTTATAACAATACATGGATGCACTGAATTAGAAAAGACAGTTTCAGAGCAATGACATGCTTTTTTTCCCCTCTGATGCACATTCCACCGAGATAAGTCAAATACAGTGTATAAAAACTTTACAAGTTTTGAAAGCTTTTCCAACCTCTTTCTATCGTTTTGGTTACTGTTGTTCTTTTCACTTTCCTTGTTTGGTTTTTTGTTGTTGTCGTGGTTCTTGTTTGTTTGTTTGTATTTCCTCTGATTTAGGAATATCCTTTCTAGATTGCTGTGTTAGGTAGAAGGTTATAAATGATAGTCCACCCTCATAGCCTAAGCTTAATTGCTATATTTTTTGAAGAAAACCCTTACCAAAAAGCCAATCTGTCAAGTTAGCAGAGCAGCCCATATCCATCAATGAAGGATGAAGTTCTCCCAGCATATCAAAAGGAGACATTGCTGGAATAAAATAGCTTTGGACACATTCCAAAAGTGAACTTACCCATTCGCTGGGAGGAAATAAAAATTTCAATAGAGCCCAGTACTATCTGAAGTTTTCAATCTTTTTAGCCATCATAATGACATCATGAGCATTTGCGTGATGTCACTCTTTAATTACTATTTCCTGAGTCCACAAGTCCTGTCTCAATATCAGGACTATGCAGTCCTCCTACATAATGAGACGATAAAGGTTATAGTTTCCTATTTTATTTACTAGGTATTACATTTTTCTAAGCAAGATCAAACTAGGGAACACATTTCTATCTGGTGGCTGAGAATGTTCTTGAGTCCAAAATTCCTTCTAGTATATATGAACCTTTCAACAACATTCCAGACAGATAATGCACACAGTCTGTTTTGTCAGCTTCACCATGGAGCACTATTAAGCTGAAAGGGAGAACAGAGATTGGAAACATTCGTGTGGCTGTTAGGTTGATAATGACCTCCCATTCATTGTAAACGCAATTTGTGTTGAAATACTGATACAACTGCCACGAAGTTCACCACCCCTATATTTCCATTATTTCCTTGCAATTCAGATACTTTCGTTCAGAAACACTTATCAGAAATCCACTGTGGTTAGGAATGTGGCAGACGCTCTAAGCTCTCTGGTGAGCTCTTTCTCTTTTTCAATGTCTCGTAGTCTGATTTGGGATGCAGAATATATGTAGGTAATTATAAAGCAATGTGATTTTAATAGGGTAATGATATATACAGAGATGGCTATGCGAGTATATATGAAAATGATGGCTCATTTTGTACTGAGGTTTCTGGCAAGTGTCTTGGAAAGAACGATGTATAATGATTGCTAAGTTGTAAGGAAAAATTAGGAAACGGAAGAGGAACACACAAAAAGAACAAAAATCATGGCTGAAACTCAATTGGTTGCTCTGGTAATTGTGTTAGGCAAATCACAATGATTCCACATGTATTCCTTTTTTTTTTTTGAGTTGGACTCTCACTCTGTCACCCAGACTGGAGTGCAGTGACATGCTCCAGGCCACTGCAGCCTCGACTGTTGGACTCTGGCGATCCTTCCACCTCAGCCTTCCCAGGAGCTGGAACTACAGGCATGAGCTACCACACCCAGCTAATTTTTGATTTATTGTAAAGATGAGGTCTCGCCAAATTGCCCAGGTGGGTCTTGAACCCGCAGACTCAGGCAATCCACTTGCCTTGGCCTCCCAAAGTGCTGAGATGACAGGTTGAGCCACTGAGCCCGGCCTACATGTATTCTTTGAAATCACTTAATATAGTAAGGACTCTTAAATCCTGTTTATAGATAAATAAATTATAGATCAGGGAAATAAACAGATTACCCATGGTCATATAGGTAATAAGTAGGATACCCAACTGACACATATATTTTTCCAGGAACAGTTATAATCTCCAAGAACGATGGTCCCTGTACATAGTAAGTAATCAATTTTTTATTGCTAAATAAATGAATGCATGAATGATCTCAATGCCATTCACTTATTCCTATATTATGTCTTTATTTTACTGGGCAGAGAAAACAGTTTGTATAAATACTTGAAGTCTAGGTAATGCATGATTGATACTTTTAGAGATTTGAAAGTGCTTTGGCTTAACCTAAATTTCTATTTCTTATTTAAAAGTTTCCAAATGTGGCCGGGCTTGGCGGCTCAGCCTGTAATCTCAGCACTTTGGAAGGCCGAGACGAATGGATTGCCCAAGCCTGTGGGTTCGAGACCAGCCCGGGCAACTTGGCGAGACCTCGTCTCTATAATAAATCACAAAAACTAGCTGGGCATGGTGGCATGTGTCTGTAGTTCCACCTACTTGGAAGGCTGAGGCAGAAGGATCACTGAAGCCCAGTAGGTCGACACTGGGGCGGTTGTGAGTATGCCACTGTACTTCAGCTTGGGCGACGGAGTGAGACTCCAACTCAAAAATAAAAGTTCCCAAATGTAGTATAACAATTTTTTTCTTAAATTTTATCTACAATTCACAGCAAGACAGAAGCCTGCTACTTATTATTAAGTTCACTTTGCAAATGTGATTTCAAAAGCAAAAAGATTTGAGTTTCAGGGGAGCCATTAACTAGACGTATGATCATGGAGAAATAAAAATGTGAATGTTTTCCCCTGTGAAAAATGCCATAAAATGATATCTGTCCAAAAACTTATTGTGAGGTTTAAATTGAACTGCCTATGTTTGTTCTCTGTGATAGAGCCTGCTAATATCAAGCACTCAATAAATGCTTTCGCCGGACTCGGTGGCTCAGCCTGTAATCCCGAGCTTTGGGAGGCCGAGGTGAGTGAATTGCCTGAGCCTGAGGGTTCGAGACCCATCTGGGCAACTTGGCGAGATCTCATCTCTACAATAAATAAAAAATTAGCCAGGCATGATAGCGTGTGCCTGTAATTTCGGCTACTCGGAAGGCGGAGGCAGAAAGATCACCAGAGCCCAGCAGGTCGAGGCTGCTGTGGCCGGGAGTGGCCACTGCACTCCAGTCTGGGTGCCAGAGTGAGACTCCAACTCAAAAAAATAAAATAAAATAAATAAATCCTTTTCCCTGCCCAATTTTTTAATGGAATTCATTGCCATTGAATAATGGTTGATTGCACATAGGTAGTAGACAGATCAAGATTTGAAAATCCATAGAACTTAAACTGAAGGAATATTTGTATTTATAGGGAAGTAGCTTTAAGAGAAACAAGCACAGAGAAGTAATAAAGAAAAAAAGAAGCAAAGAAGAAAAAGGATGTTAAAAGAGAAAAGATTGTTACCAGAGTTAATTAAAGACTAGAAATTTTAAACAGTTGAAAAATAAAAAGGGACTTTTGAATTTGGCAAATATATGTTTGTTCATTATATTGTTCTTGGTTTTTACTGCTTATCTCATACTATTTATTATTAAATTATTAAACATATCAATATGAAGAAGACTTAGAGATGTTTGCAAATAACAAAGAGTGAATAATCTTCTTTTCATATTTTCTACCTAGAGAGGGATTATTATAGCAAACCTTACTTATCTTAATTAATCTGATTTTAGAGAACTTTAAGAAAATGATTATTTCATGTGTGTAGAAAAAGTAGATTTTTGGCAGTATGAATTCACTGATTTTTTATATTGATTTAGTGTTGCTTAAATTTCATTTAATTATAATTTTCAATGTAATATATTCAGAGTCAGTAGAAAAAAGAATAGTAAGATAGTTCAAAGTCAGGAGAAACTTTGTTTAAATTATGATGATGTTAGCTATCATCAAGACAATATCTACTCGGATTTTTTCTACATCTTATACTGAGTATCCAATAGATTTTTTAAAAATTCTGTTATGGTAGTAAAGAATCAAATTTTAGATAAACTTGGTCTATAGTAAAAATTATCTCATTCTACTGTCTTGTTTTATTTGGCAAGACTTTCCCGCCCAGGAAATTTATATTAAGTTCATAAAGTTTTCCAAAAGAGTCCCCAAAAGATGCTTTCTTTCAGGAAGTGATTGTTTTCTTAATTTGGTGCTCCTGTATTACTATTGCTGAGAAATAATTCAGATAAGCAGTTTAGAGAAATTGATCTGGTGGCTAAGTATTTTTCAAAAATATGGTTTATTTTCAATAGACTTTTTTATTTTGTGTGGAAATTTTTATTGTTTGAAGATTTGACAATTCCAGCTATAGTAGTTTCCTCTTATCTATAGGGCACACCTTCCAAGACCCTAGTTGATGACTGAAATTGCATGGATAGTACTGAATCCTATATATATATATAATTGTTTTCCATACACACATATCTATAGTAAAGTTTAATTTATAAATTAAGCATAGTAAAAGAATGACAAAAATACCTAACAATAAAATAGAACAATTAAAACAATATGGCAGCATCACTACTCTTGTGATATGGGACTATTATTAAGTAAACTAAGAGTTACAAGAATGCAAACTCTGAAACTGTGGAGTTGATCTGACAGATAGTGTATACAAAGTGGATACTTTGGACAAAGAAATGATGTATGTACCAGGCAGGATGCAGTGAGACAGCGATTTCATCATGCTGCTCAGAAGGACACATGATTCAAAACTTATAAATTGTTTATTTCTGGAATATTTTATTTAATATACTGAGACCTCAGTTGACTGAGGTTGACTGAAACTATGAAAAGTGAAACTATGAAAAGTGAAACTGCAGCTAAGGCAGGTACTACTGTCTACTTGCCCTTACGATGTTAGAATTCCTAAAAAAAAAAGTTCTAGCCAACATTAGCAAACTAGACATTAATGTTTTATATAATCTAGAATCTAAACATAGATAACTGGATTAAAATCTTTAAAATAAAGAAATGTGTATTTACCATCACGGACATTTGTTTATTTGTTTATTCTATGCAAATATCAGAGGGAATTGCAAGTATTCACATGCACATACGTAAACACATAGAAACCTATATACATTTAAAATAGTAATGGTTGCAACAATTTTTTTTTTTTGAGCTGGCGTCTCACTCTTTGTTGCCCAGGCTGGTGTGCAGTGGCACGCTCATGGCCACTGCAGCCTCGACCTGCTGGGCTCAGGGGATCCTTCTGCCTCAGCCTTCCAAAGTAACTGGAACTACACACACATGCCACCACGTCCAGCTAGTTTTTGTGATTTATTGTAGACACGAGGTCTCACCAAGTTGCCCAAGTTGGTCTCGAACCCCCGGACTCAGGCGATCCTCTCACCTCAGCCTCACAAAGTACTGGGATTTCAGGCTGAGCCACCGAGTCCAGCTGGGATGCAACAGTTGTTTATCTCTCACACTTCATTTAGTATTACTGAATGAGAAATGGGACTTAACCCAGTTGGATTATTTGAAATTCCCATACTTTGTTTTCTTATGGCTAAGTTCAATAAATTAAATTTACCTATTTTTTTTGAGTGGGAGTCTTAGTCTGTTGCCCAGGCTGGAAAGCAGGGGCACGCTCAATGCCACCACAGCCTCAAACCTCGGGACTCAGGTGATCCTTCTGCCTCAGCCTTCCAAGTAGCAGGAGCTACAGGCGTTCGCCACCACGCTGGGCTGATTTTTTGATTTATTGTAGAGATGAGGCCTGGCCAAATTTCCCGGGCTGGTCTCGAACACATGGGCTCAGGCAGTCCTCTCACCTTGGCCTCCCAAAGTGCTGAGATTATAGGCATGAGCCACCGGGCACGGCTGCGCAGTTACCTTAAAGGTTGAACCAGTTATACCACCATCTAGACTTGGAATTAAGGTGAAATAGACCTGGATCTGTCTTTTTCCAGGATGAGTTTAATCTTAGCCCTGTTAATTTCTGGGTACTTTCTGAGTGGCTGGCACTGAAAAAGGCACACCGAAAAAAGGCATGCTGGCCTTTAAATGCTCTTTCTTCTTTCCTGAGCTTTGATTTTTGAGTCAGTCCTTTCCTTCCTCACGGTGTGAATCATTACACAACGACTTTCCCTATTTTTCTACTATTATATCTCGAGGTGGAGCAAAACAATAATTTGGGGTCACCTGTATGTGAGACAGAAGGCTGCTTTCTGTACCCTGAGATCACCAGTCTCCAAGTCTGGGGTTCCTAGTGTCATAATAATACTGATTTTGGAGATACTGAAACTAACAGAATAAAAAGGAGAGAGAGGGGAAGGGAATGAGAGCGAGATAAGGGGAGAAAGAGAGAGAGGACACTAAACAACAGTGTTTTAACTTTGGACTCCAGGTTGAGCATCACATCACCCTTGGCTTTCTTGAATACAATAGATAACAAATTATATTTTAGTCTAAGGCATTTTGAGTTGAGTTTTTGTCCTTTGCAGTTGAAAAGCTTGGCCGGGCTGGGTGGCTCAGCCTGTAATCCCAGTGCTTTGGGAGGCCGAGGCTTGTGAATTGCCTAAGCCCGCGGGTTCAAGACCCACCTGGGCAAATTGGCGAGACCTCATCTCTACAATAAATCAAAAATTAGCTGGGCATGGTAGCACGCTGCTGTAGTTCCTGCTACTTGAAAGGTTGAGGCGGAAGGATCACCAGAGCCCAGCAGGTCAAGGCTGCAGTGGCTGGGAGCGGCCTTGCACTCCAGTCTGGGCGACAGAGTAAGACTCCAAATAAAAAAAAAAAAAGAAAAGAAAAGAAAAGAAAAACTCCTATTTCAAGCATATTTTACCTAGTTTGAGTCTTAGAATCATTTTTAGATAAGAAGGAAAGTGACGTGATACAGACTCATTATTCTAAAAGTCATTTGAAAATCCAGAATGAATGTGTCTGCTATTTATTCATTCATTTATTTTTTAAATTAGGGTCTACTTTGTCCCAGGCACTGTTCTAGGAATTATAAATACACTTATAATCTAGATAAAGATTCTAAAACCTCTGGTGTGGAGTGGTCCATATTTAGCACACATATCAATAATTTCAGTAGCAAATTAATGCTACAAAGGAAAAATAAAAGGAAGAACTACACATTACTAGGGGTGAGCAGTTAGGGAAAGCTTTATAAGCAGAGTCTTTCTTGAATGATTAGGCAGCTTAAACCCAATGATCAGGATCTCACAAAGGAAGAAATGGGCTTGCTTGCCCTAGAAACTTAAAAAAGGGCTAGACACTGAAAAGGAGTACATGAGAGGCAAGGGTAGGCAATGATGTCAGATAGAGATGCTTGTAGGTAAGCCGGCTTGGTGGCTCAGCCTGTAATTCCGCGCCTTGGGAGGCTGAGGTGAGTGGACTGCCAAGAGCCCGCGGGTTCGAGACCCGCCTGGGCAACTTCGCAAGACCTCATCTCTACAATAAATCAAAAACTAACCGGGCGTGGTAGCGCACGCCTGTAGTTCCAGCTACTCGGAAGACTGAAGCGGAAGGATCGCCGGAGCCCAGCAGGTCGAGGCTGTGGTGGCCGGAGAGGCCGCTGCACTCCAGTCTGGGCGACAGAGCGAGACTCCAACTCAAAAAAAAAAAGAATCTTGTAGATTATTCTAATGATTTTATGTTCACTCGACTTGCAAAGAGTAATGGTTGGACATTTGTCCTTAATGCAACGCTATGATGCTTTCCTTTTTAATTTCTATCAGTTCTATGGAGAATGTATAAAGGAAGAGAGTGAAGCAAGAAGACTGATTAGGAGACTGTGTAACAGCATGGGTAAGAAAGACATTCTCTGCTGGGCTTGGTGGCTCAGCCTATAATCCCAGCACTTTGGGATTGCCTGAGTCCGCGAGTTCGAGACCAGCCAGGGCAACTTGGCGACACCTCATCTCTACAATACATAAAAAATTAGCTGGGCATGGTAGCACACGCCTGTAGTTCCGGCTACTTGGAAGGCTGAGGCAGAAGGATCGCCGGAGCCCAGCAGGTCAGCACTGGGATGACCGTGAGTGTGCCACTGTACTCCAGCCTGGGCAACGGAGTTAGACTCCAATTCAAAAAACAAAACAAAAGCAAAAACAGAAAAAAAACAAGAAGGACATTCTCTTGGACTAAAAGTAACAAAGAATATAAAAATATTGATTTGAATAATTATGCACTTTGAAAAATGGCACAATAAAACTGACCATTGGTTGAGAATACTGGAAAAGAGGATGGCCAGTAGTGAAAGATCAAAGGTGAAACTGATTGAAAGAATGGGTGAGAAGCGTGTGTCCTCAGCTGCCCCTATTTTCTTAGGATTAGAGCTTTTTCAGATTATAAAAAGAAACAACCACAGTGGTTTAGAGTTTTGCTTTGAATTCATAAAGATCTGTATTAATCTCCACTACTATTTCTTAGATTTGTAACTCTTTATTCATCTGTTCAATCCATTCAATTCAATCCGTCCAAGAGCTACTTTCTGTTTTGTTAGGCATAGGGAAAGTGATGGCTTTTAGGTGCCAATGGAGAGACAGACAAATGACAAGTAAAAAGCATATGTAGATAAGATAATTAAAAATTATAGATAAATGCGATACAAAAATAAATAAGGAATAGGGGACACTGACTAAATGACATGGTAACCACCGAAGTACTTTCTGATGAGATGACTAAAATGACAGCCCAATGTTAGGACACAGTAAATCAAGTAGAGGTTGAAGAAAGAATGTTCAAGATATTAAGAGAACATATTTAAAAAATTCCGGTAGCTTGAGTTTTTTCATCTGTTAAAGGGGAATGACACTGATCTTTACATAAATATGAAAGAGTTGAATAATAGAAAGCATATACAGAAGTAAGTACAGTTATCGAGACATTGTAAACATTAAATAAAGGGTGTAAAATTTTCTAATTAGTAGAATTGATAAAATAAGTAGTAACACCTTGGTGTTGTGAGCATTAGTTTGGTTTTAGACAATGCTTCTAGCTGTGAAACTTAAGTCTTCTATATACAAGCTTTATAATTTCAGACAGATTTTTATTAAGGGCATAGAATTTCAGGTTCCTTTTATGATAAATGAGATAAGTCCTGGACAACTGTCTGCCAGTCAGAGAAGACAAGGGCAAAGATAATCTGGAAGAACAAAAGACAATAATCAACACAAGGTCATAATTTCAGTTTTAC
This sequence comes from Cephalopachus bancanus, assembly GCA_027257055.1. Lineage (NCBI taxonomy): Eukaryota > Metazoa > Chordata > Mammalia > Primates > Tarsiidae > Cephalopachus > Cephalopachus bancanus. The sequence continues at coordinate 15,462,034 of JAPVLO010000010.1, forward strand.
TGATGAGGAAACTATGGTGAGATTTCATAAAATTGCGAAGTACTAGAATTAGGTTCCAACCTAGGCAGTTTGAAACCAAAATCCATGATTTGATTTTATATTATATAACTGCTTATCATTGTCCATGTATTTTTACGCTGTCTTACAGTAAATTATCCTTGAAGGAAAATTTTAAGCTGAAAACTATGTGAGTGATCCTATATCTATTTTCTTGCTACCCACCTCACCAAAGGACAGTTGGCAATGTGTGAAGGCATTTTTATTTACCATTATGGGGAGACAGTGATATCGCTGGCACCTAGGGTAGAGGCCAGGAATGCTGCTATTATTCTGCAATACTCAGGACAGTCCCTTCACAACAGATAATTATCCAGCTCTATCTGTCACTAGTGTTGAGGTTAAGAAGCTATGGTCCAAGATGGTAAAGAGTTAAAATATTCAATTAATGATGGAGAAGGTAGTGTATAAAACAACAAAAACTACAAGCAAACTGAACATACATCAAGAAGTTTTCTAAATCACAACGAATGAGAATTTTCACTTCCTCTGGAAGCCATAATCTGTAGGAATGACATGAGGACTGGCCTCTATAAATAACTGTTTTTTGATGTAACTCACTTTTGGAGAAGTTGTCATGTGGAGGAAGAAAATAAGTTTTTAAAACCTAGATATGTTGCAAACTCAAAGTACTCACATATAATTTTTGAAGTATTTGTTGAAAAGTAGATGAAAGATCAATGAGTTCTCTTTCAGGAGTCAGGGCTAAAATTTCAGAAAGCCTATATTAAATCTTATTGACATACATACTTCTGATGAGGAGTTTGGAAAATTTAATACTTCAAAATCTTGTTTCCTGCAGTGGCTGTTTGTCAAATTTCAGTCATAGAGTATTCAAAATGTCTTCTACATCCTTATGCCTTGCCAAGATATCTTTTGGTGGGGTCCATCTATTTCAGACATTGTGAGCTAGTAAGACGACAGCCAGATGAAGAGTAAGAGTTGATTGACTATGAAACTCTTAGTCATAACAATCTACTCAGGTTCTAACAAAAAGTAGGAAGAAATGTCAGTGAAAACAGTTATCTGCTAAAGTTAAGTTGAGACATGACTAAAGGATACGGGCTCTGGATTTAGATTTTCTGGATTCAAATCCAATATAACCTTTTACTACGTGAGTGGCTTTGAGAAAGTTCCCCAGTAGGGTTCTGCCTCATTTTCTTGAACACAAAAATGGACATTGATAATTGTACCTGCCTCATAAAGCTTTTGTAAGAAACAAATTATATGTGTAAAGTTGCTAAAAGAGGATTTAATAAATTGCTATACATATTATCTTTATGTATAAATGAATGTTCAGCTAATGGAACAACTAGTATATTTTGGATTTATCCCAATGTAAGACCATATACTCAAAGTAGGTACCTACATGTGGAAGACTCCAAATTAAAACTATTGAGTATGTTATTAAGAATAGATAAATAGGATATTCTAGAATTTGACAACATATTTGTTAGCAATTTAAATGGTGAACCTTTTTCCAACTCATGGAACAAAACAGAATATCATTGAATCATACTTGTTCAGAGTTTAATATAAAGAATGCCTTCAGGACCAAAAGTAATGTGGTGGCCTTAAATAATTTGAAATCTAAGGCTCTTGAAAAAAATGATACAATGGGAAAAAATAAGCAATGGCAAACTCTAATATGAACTCCTCCTTTATAGACTCTCCTATGTACAATATGAAGAGCTTTCCTTCTTCGTTTGGACAGAAGATATAGATTTGCCTATGTAACAACAATGTCCCAGGGAGACGCTTTTTGATAGAGGCTAGGACCCTCCTCGGTCATAGCTGGGATAAGTTATGCTTTAGATTGGAAACAAAACAAAACAAATAAATGCTGTGAGAAAGCTGATTCTGGGAGGTGAAGCCAAGAAACACATGGGCCTGTAAGGGTTGGGCTCTTTTGCTTGTTCTTCAACTGGGGAGCAATTTCATGTTAGGTGAGATTTCTAAAAGTTAGGTTGGGAGAACTGGGCATTTAGTGATGCAAATACTGGTGGTTAGTGCCTTCTTACTCTCTGTATGTTTGAAGAGGGGTGTGGAAAACTTGCGAACATCTCACCCCAGTTATAGGTACCTAGGATCTGTAGACCCATCATAGGCACTGACTCTTTGGTCTTATTTTTGCCACTTGTGATGGGGGAATAAGGTCTTATCTAAAACTCAAAGATAAGCAATGTGTCTAGCAGCAGGATCAATACAGGGTCAGCAGAAAAGGCAGATAATTGGATTCTGAGTGGGTCAGACGGTATAGGAAGAGTTGTGTGTTGCCATTTAGCAGAATCAGTACCTTACTATGACAGGCAGTACAGGAAGGCCATGCATTTTATTTTTGTGGCTCCTCAGTGTTTTTGACTCATATCTAGAATTAGTGTAAAGAATTTTTACAATAGCACTGTAATGAAAGTAGTGACAATATAATGGAAGTTATTTTTCTTTTGGTTTTCTCTGAAATAGAGAGGAAAACGGGAACGAGGCAGTCATTCCATGAAGAATAAAGAACATCAGAAAATCACTTCCCATCTGCTAGCTAAATAGATAAATAGCCATAAATCTTTTAAATGATAAACAAGAAAATGTAGTACATGAATCAAGAAAACTTTTTTGACATCTCTTATCAGAAACTCAAGAGGAAATATTTGTTTAATTTTTAACATGCTGATTTTTTTCCTAGTAAAATTAATGGAAGTTAACATTTTTAAAAAAACGTTATTGATAAATGGAGAATTTTAATCATTTCCAATTGTAGTATTCTCTAGGATAGAACCTTTATGATCGACAAAATTTTATTTTGCTCTTTAGTGATTATGCACGCTTATCCAAAAAACTTGGGATTAAAAGTGCTTCAGATTTTAGATATTTTTGGATTTAGGATTGTTTGCATTATATTGGTTGAGTATCCATGGTTTGAAAATCTGAAATCCTAAATGCTGCAATGAACATTTTCATTGAGTGTCATGTCACAGTTCAAAAGTTTCATATTTTAAAGCATTTCAGATTTCAGATTTCGCATGCAGAGCCTGTACTGATAATTTGTTACCAAAGTTACTGTATATTTTTTTTTTAACAAAGTACATTAACAAAGTACATCACATTGTGCCTTTTCTTCATCCATGCTATTTTTTAAAGTCAGGTTTATTGAGGTTTGGTTTACATAATTATACCTTTTTATTATATTTTATTTTTATTTTTTTATTTTTTTTTTGAGTTAGAGTCTCACTCTGTCGCCCAGACTGGAGTGCAGTGGCCGCTTTCGGCCACTGCAGCCTCGACCTGCTGGGCTCTGGTGATCCTTCTGCCTCAGCCTTCCGAGTAGCTGGAACTACAGGCGCGCGCTACCACACCCAGTTGATTTTTTGATTTATTGTAGAGATGAGGTCTCGCCAAGTTGCCCAGGCGGGTCTCGAACTCACAGGTTCAGGCAATCCACTCACCTCAGCCTCCCAAAGCCTGAGATTACAGGCTGAGCCACTGAGCCTGGCCATCCATGCTATTTTTTTAAGTCATGTTTATTGAGGTTTGATTTATATAATTATATAAATCTTTTTTAAAGTGTACAGCTTTATCAATTTGAACAAATATATATTATTGTTTTTGGCTAACATTTTAATACTGGTTTCTAGAATTTTTGAGGAGTAAAAGACAAGATCCTAAATTCCCAACTTTTAAAAGTTGACACTGAAGCTTACTTGAAAATACTTACAGAACCTCAAAATTGAACCTTTGAGTGACTGTGTACATATTTAACTCTCTCATTGAACTAGAATGAAGAAAAAAGTACATATATACTTATATGAAACTATGTTAACACCAAAGCATAATACTTAGAAAATAGTCACTAATTATTACTATATTTTTACTTCAGAGTTAAACTTTTGATCATTCTAGAGTATATTATTACATATTTTATAATATTTCTCTTTTTTTTTTTGAGTTGGAGTCTCATTCTCTCGCCCAAACTGGAGTGTAGTGGCACATTCACAGCCACCGCAGTCTCCACCTGCTGGGCTCAGGCAATCCTTCCACCTTAGCCTTCCAAGTAGCTGGAATTATAGACACACACCACCACGCCCAGCTAGTTTTTTTGTGATTTAGTGTAGAGACGAGGTCTCACCATGTTGCCCAGGCTGGTCTCGAACCCCTGGGCTCAGGCAATCCTCTCGCCTGGGCCTCCTAAAGTGCTGGGATTACAGACTGAGCCACCACGGCCAGCCTTATAATATTTAAATAATTTGGTTTTTAGTTGAATACATGTTCCCTGCTCTAAAAAATGTGTATCTTGTTCTAAATAAATATTGGTTAACTGTGTTCCTAAATACTTCTTGTTGATATACTGAATATTCAGTGCATGTATGTATAACTTAAAATAAAATACAAATGTCTTTCATAGCTTAATGATTTATAGAAAAGGACACACATTCTTTATTAAGATCCATAAATGATAAAATTGATAAATTTTTCACATGTTTTAGGTTGGTTGCACAAGAAAATAATAATGATAATGGTATGATGTCAGAATAATGTTATGTATTATGGCAAACTAATAACCTCCAGGGTGCTCAACTTCCATGAAATTCATTTCTTATCTCATCTATTATGGAGAATCTGTGAAAAAATAGTTTACTATTCCCCTTCTGAGATATTTGGCAATGCAGGCTAGGCTCAAGAAAGCAAAGAGATTAGATGTTGTCATTTTCAAAGGGTAAAATCTGTGAAAGTTACTTTCTAATTCTAGAAATGTCTTAGGGATAAAAATCCCTTTATGCAAATAACATGGGAGGAACAAAACTCAGTCATTTTTCTCAGCTTTCAAAATATATCTTCTTTTTCTTTAAAACAGCACACTTATCAGAAGGGCTCTTTCTACAAGAAGAAATTCATGGGTACATGCTCGCTCACATAGATATTTTACTTCTTGAAAGCAGCTATTTTTAGCATTGTGTAAACCTCTTCAGAGAAGGGTTTTAGTCTCTCCACACCTGGGAAGAACTATCACAATTTTGAAGTCCATGCTGTATCCAGAATGGTAGAAATTCACGTGGAACAAAGACACAGTTTGCACTTTATCATAAAATTTGCTATCTTAGCATCTGACTCCATATTTTCATTGATTTCTCATTGCCTACAACCAAGGCTCATTGTTGGTTCAAGGCTTTCTGTGAAAGTTTGAAACTGTGCAAAATATTATTCACTGAATCCCCAGGAAAGTTTGTAACCAGATAATATAAATATATTTTAACAGAACCTTTAGAAAGCCTTAGGAATGCCCACATTTCTTTTTGACCCGAATTGTCAATTTTGTCACCCTCAAAAGGCCCCTCCCCCTAGAACTTGATCTCTGTTTTGATATTCCTGGATGTCTGTGGATTCTCTTCTGCTCTATTCCTACCTGTTCAAATTCTACACAGCCTTCAAAGTTCAAATTATGTATGATCTCATCCATTCAAAAAGCCTGTGGTACTCCTAAGAGGAGTGAAGTCTCTCTGCTCCCAAAGCCCATTTCCTAACTAATGTTACGAGTCATCACTTGTGTTTTGTGTTACTCTTTGATACACACCCCATCTCCCTGGCTATAGCGAATGCACTATGACCCCTTGTTTATTTTGTATCTTCAAAAGTACTGAATCCAGAGCCTTGTACAGAATGTCACACATACTGACTCAAATCAGATTGAGCTCCAAGTTTATTTCAACCCTCAACTCTCCATGCATTTCACAATGAAGGAAGGAAGAAGAGAAACTGAAGCGAAACAAGGACCATCTAATCTGTGCAACTTTTATTTACCAAGCTTTCTCAGTTTTTTTTTTCTGCCTTATTCTAGCAATTCCTCTTTTTTTTTTTTTAAATTAACCTTCTGCTCCTTTTCTTAGGGTGACGGTATTGGAGAGTAATCTTTGTTGAATTTCATTACATTTTCCTATCCTCTCATATCCTATACGGAACATTCCAATAACTTATTTCATGGAAACATTTTTTCATTCCTTGAATCCAAAATGTCACTACAAGATGGAACATGCCTTAGTTTGGTTTTTCTGATTTTCTTTCAGAATTTCAACGCATGTAAAAATTTGAAAACAAAACCCAAAAAACTCACCTCACCCATTTGTGACTCTCTTGATACTTTCATGGCCACAGAAGTCATACAAAAGCGCAAAAGCTCTTCTTTCAAGTTATCTATTTCCAAATGTGTTATCTTTATATTTCTGAGCTTTTATTTTTTAAAGATTTTATTTTATTTACTTAACTTTTTTTTTAAGAGACAGGGTGTCCCTCTGTCACTGAGGCTGGTATGCAGCAGTGCCATCATAGGTTACTGCGGCCTGGAACTCTGGGCTCAAGTAATCCTCCTGTTTCAGCTTCCCAAGTAGCTAGGATTACAGGAACATGTCACCTTGCCTGGCTAATTTTTTAAATTTTATTTTTGTAGAGATGGGGGTCTCACTATGTTGCGCTGGCTAATCTTGAACTCCTGCCTTCAAGCAATTCTCCCACTTTGTGCCCCAAGGGCTGGGATTACAGGCATGACATGCAACCATTCCCAGCCCCTTCTGGACTTTTCTTTTTCTCCAGATTTGAAAGCTATCCTGCAAAAACTACAGCCAACTTTTTTTTTTTTTGAGTTGGAGTCTCACTCTGCCGCCCAAACTGGGGTGCAGTGGCCGCTCCCGGCCACCACAGCCTCTACCTGCTGGACTCCGGCGATCCTTCCGCCTCAACCTTCCGAGTAGCGGGAACTACAGGCGCGCGCTACCACGCCCAGCCGATTTTTTGATTTATTGTAGAGATGAGGTCTCGCCAAGTTGCCCAGGCAGGTCTCGAACCCGCGGGCTCAGGCAATCCACTCACCTCAGCCTCCCAAAGGCGCGGGATTGCAGGCTGAGCCACCGAGCCCGGCAAGCAACAGCCAACCTTTAGTACTATTTTTTTTTTCTACCATTTCACTTTCTTATATCCCATTTACTATGGGATGTACTTCCAGCCTGTTAATTACACAATCAAACGTTTCTATTTCTACCTGAACAAAATACAAACAGCAGCATGGAAATTACTTGTTAATGTATAAATCAATAAGAGATTATAAATTCCTAGTACTTTCAGGTTGTATGTCAGATTCAGGAAGGACAGTTGCCAGAAAGCCACATTGCTTGGAACAATTTCTGAATTACTGGCACTGGATATTGCCATATCGATTTATTGATTAAAACAACAACAATAATCTACAGGCTTAAGTAGCAAATGAAATAAGTGAATGATATTCGGTGGTATTAATTGTGCTGGTAGCTTTTTTTAAAAGATAAAATTATTACCATACTCTTAATTATTTTTTTAAATTATCTTTTAGGGTGTGTCTCAGAAAAACCCTAAGAGTTAAAGTGATGCCTTTTCACTGAATTGCCTTTTTATGAGGACTTTTAATCGAATTTAGCCACAATAAGCACTATCACATCTTTAAAAGTAATACCTTAATATCATATAAATTTCCCAATTATTTTAATCTTTCATGAAGAATTGACAGCTTAAAGTGTGAATGAAAACAAGGACCATAGTTTGTGATTAATTTAAATGATTTTAATGAAGAGTTTATCACAGAATCTCTGGAATTTTTAGCTGAAAATATGTGTTATTTTTTCTGTAGAATTTTCTAGGGTTTTGTTGATTACATTCCAGCAGTGTCTTTAGCATGATTTTATTCCCTTATATTCCCTGTAATTTATATCCAGAGGGTTGATTAGATTCATTTTAGGTGTTTTGGGCAAGTCTACCCTTTAAGTGGTGCTGTTTATTTCCATCAAAAGGCTGTCTTTTTGTGATATTTTCTGTCCTTGATGATCATTACCTAGATCTTTTATTCCGTTGTGGATTGAAAAATGACAATATTCCATTTTTTTTAAACATTTCTTTTGTTTAATTGGACAGAATAGTTCTAAAAAAAAAGAATGGCCCCATATCAACTCTTTGGTTAACCACAATTAGAGGATATTTAGAAAAGACAGGATAATTCTTAATTCCTTCTCTTTATTTACAAGATATCTGGATCCCTAACATCTATAAAAGGTAACCAATGAAATTCTTGTTTGTTTTTTATCATTATGAATTTATGCATTTAAACATGTCTGATTTATTTCAATACACTGTAGTTATTATTATTATTATTATTATTATTTTTTTTTTTTTGAGTTGGAGTCTCACTCTGTTTCCCAGACTGGAGTGCAGTGGCTGCTCCCGGGCACCGCAGCCTCGACCTGCTGGGCTCCGGCAATCCTTCCACCTCAGCCTTCCAAGTAGCTGGAACTACAGGCGCGCGCTACCATGTCCAGTTAGTTTTTGATTTATTGTAGAGATGAGGTCTCGCCAAGTGGCCCAGGCAGGTCTCGAACCCGCGGGCTCAGGCAATCCACTCACCTCAGCCTCCCAAAGGCGCGGGATTACAGGCTGAGCCACCGAGCCCGGTTTATTATATTTTTATAATGCTCAAGTGAATCCATGTTTGGCCAGTAGACATTTGTTCAAGCTTAATCATGGGTCTTATTTATTTATTTATTTTTTTGAGTTAGAGTCTCACTCTTCTTGCCCAGGTTGGAATGCAGTGGCACACTCATGGTCACCACAGCCTCAACCTGCTGGGTTTAGGTGATTCTTCTGCCTCAGCCTTCCAAGGAGCTGGAACTACAGATGCACGTCACCATGCTGGGCTAGTTTTTGTGATTTATTGTAGAGATGAGGGCTCACCAAGTTGCCCAGGCTGGTCTTGAACCCCCAGGCTCACGCAGTCTTCTTGCCTCGGCCTCCCAAAGTGCCGGGATTACTGGCTGAGCCACTGCATCTGGCCAATCATGGGTCTTTAAAACATTCTTATGCGCTTTGCTGACATTTTTGCTTTTTCTTATGGCAATATGATCCATGCTCATCTTACATATTTCCTATCTCAGACCTCAAAGCAATGATCTTGCCAAATATTCCATTCAATGGAAAATGGTATTTGAGAGAGAACAATAAGGGCATTAAAGAAGTTCATTTTTTGGGGGGGGGTTTGTCTTTGATTCTAGGTCTTCTCAGAGGTGAGACATAGGAACCATGCATAAATCAGTGCAGCCGGGCTCAGTGGCTCAGCCTGTAATCCCAGCACTTTGGGAGGCTGAGGTGAGGGGATTGCCTGAGCCCGCGGGTTCGAGACCCGCCTGGGCAACTTGACGAGACCTCATCTCTACAATAAAATCAAAAATTAGCCGGGCATGGTAGCGCACGTCTGTAGTTCTGGCTGGCTACTTGGAAGGCTGAGACTGAAGGATCGCCGGAGCCCAGCAGGTCGAGGTTGCAGTGGCCGGGAGCGTGCCACTGCACTCTAGTCTGGGTGACACAGTGAGACTCCAACTCAAAAAATAAAAAATAAAAAAAATAAAAAAAAATCAATGCAGTGTGTGTGTATATTAAAAAAATAAACATTTGTGTTCATTTGTCTCATGTTATTTTTATTTTTAAATATTTTAAAAATTTATTTTGTTTTGTAATTGCATAGCATATTTACATGATTTCACAGTTCAATTTATAAGTAGTATATATGCAAATAAATTCAATTTTTATCCTTCTCATCTTCATCCTGTTCCACTCTTCATGGATAAGCTTTTTAAAATTGCATGAACTATACTTCTGATATTTCTTAATGTAAACAAGGACACCCATAAACATTTTGCTATGTGACCTTTCTTAGATAACCTGCAACATATCCTGTGTAATTTTCTCCATGTCTTGACAGTCAGTCACTCCATGAATGAATGTCAGTTCATTCCAGCTGCAAAATCTTATACAGGATGAATTTTTTAACATAGTTTTTTTCCAACAGTCCACTATTGGTAAGTATTTTTCAGTTGTTTCTATTTTAAAATTATTTTTACTTTGTATGACTACAAAATACTGCTGAAATAAATAGCTTTGTCCAGATAATTTATTTTGTATTATCGCTACAATGACGGGATTCTTATAACTACATTAAGATAAGTAGTCATTTAATTTAACAAAGAGAGACCATTGGTCAGAAATAAAGTGCTGAGATAATAATTTTAATTAATTGGTCAATAGCTAAATAATTATAACGCATACTTCTGAAAAAAATTAGCACAGGACAAAGTACCATATTTTCATATTTCATATTTAGCTTCAAATTTCAAATCAGCAGCAGAGCCTAGGATAAATCTGACCACCCTCAGCATGATGTCCAGCAAAAGGCTTCCTTCACCAGACTCTTATCTCGAATTCTCCAGTTCATGCCTCTGCTTTCAATATGCTCATTTATTTTTTTAACATTTTTCCCTTTCTCTTGTCTGTCAATTGTCATCCATAATATTCCATTTAAGAGAAAAACTTAATGTTTAATAATTTCAGTACTTGTGTGATACAGTTGAGGTATCATTGTCACATTACTCAAATAACTTGGCACACATGTAAGGTACTAAATAGTCTTCCAGGCACTCCCCCATAGTGATGGGAAAAAGGAAATCTCTTTAAAACTCTGCCCTCTGCCACCTCTGTTCATCTAGTCCAACCTAGATATCTCATCCTTACAGAATGGCCCGATCCACTTCCTTCAGAGAATCATCGAGCGTAAACACACATCTGATAGGCCCATATCACTTCACAATTTGTCTCAGGGAGTCCTTATGTGTCCTCTTTCCAATATTTTAAATTATTTAAAGTGCAACATTTGTATTGTAACCTATCCATCATCATTTCTTGTCACAAACGTCTCTGAATTGACAGTTCATTTTTCAGATTGGGTGAAGGTGACTTTTAAGTAGGAATCAAGTGTGCAATTTTTATACTGTTAAAATAGTTGAATGGAAACCTAGATGATCATATACTCATCCAAGAGTGCAGACTTCTCCTTGGTCAAGAAGCAACTCACCATTTCTAGAGAATCTCCAGAGGTAGTATTTGTTTCCAATTAAAAATTTTTTAAACCAGGTAGCCATTAGCTGTTATTTACTGCTGATATTTTGTTGCATTTCTCCTCCTAATATGCTATCGTTTACATATAATTTCTACTCTTATGTGAATCACACAAAGATAGAGAAAAACTAACAGGAATGTTTTTGCACCCTGTCCCTGTCTCCTTTATGACACACAAGCTCAGTCTCCTGAAGATTTTCTATTTCTTTCTCTTCCATTTTTCTCATTGCCATCCCTCTTTTTTTTTCTTTGGGTCGGAGTCTTACTCTGTCACCCAGTCTGTAGTGCAGTGGCATTCTCATGGCTACCACAGCTTCAACCTGCTAGATTCAGTCTATCCTTCTGCATCATCCTTCCAAGTAACTGAAACCACAGACCTGTGCCACCACGCCTGGCAAATTTTTTTTTATTTATTGTGGAGATGAGGTCTCACCAAGTTTCCCAGATTGGTTTTGAAACTCAGGGCTCAGGCAACCCTTCTGTCTCTGCCTCCCAAAGTGTTGGGATTGTAGGCATGAGCCAGCATGTCTGGCTACCAACCCCTATTATTACTTTTTAATATACCTCTTCCACTGCTATACTATTATCTAGAAAGAGTATGAATACAACTTTGTTCCCAATTTAAAAAACAGTATATTTGTTTCAATGTTCTATGCATAATACAGATATCCTATTTTCATAGTCAAATTGTTTGTTTTTAGAAAGATACTAATGAATAATTCTCAGTCTTGACTGCAGATTACAATTACCTCAGAAACTTCTCAAAATGCCCAGGAAGCAAAATAGATCAATGAAGTCAGGCTCTCTGGGAGTGGAACACAGGCAACAGTGTTTTGTAAATCTCCTCAGGTGATTCCAAGGTGAAATCAAAGGGGGAAAACCACCGTAAAAAAATGCATTTCTCTAAGGACTATACATCTGCAGTTCAAATCTCTCCTTAGCAAGAGTAAGCCACCATTCGTGTGAGAGGTCATCATGTCACCGAGCAGAAAAAGTTTTCCGAATCAGTGTCATCAATTCTGTAAAATAATCGTGTATCACAGAACCCACCAGGCAACTGTCACTTATAATTACAAAATAGCTAAGGAAAATTAATATTTTGAAGAATACAATATAGCAATATTGATACAGGAGTATTGTGATTTTTTTTGTTGTTGTTGTTGTTTGTTTGTTTTTTTGAGTTGGAGTCTCAGTCAGTCGCCCAGACTGGAGTGCAGTCTTGACCTGCTGGGCTCTGGCAATCCTTCTGCCTCAGCCTTCCAAGTAGCTGGAATTACAGGCATGTGCTACCACGCCCGGCTGATTGTTTGATTTATTGTAGAGACGAGGTCTTGCCAAGTTGCCCAGGTGGTTCTCGAACCCGCAGTCTCAGGCAATTCACTCACCTCGGCCTCCCAAAGCGCAGGATTACAGGCTGAGCCACCGAGCCCGGCCTGTATTGTGATTTTTTTAAAAAAGAGTTAGGTGTTAACATTTAAGCTACTTGTACAAGTTACAGAATAAAAATCACTAGAAATGATATTCAACTTACCCCCAAAATTTGACTAGTGTACCTTCCTAATAGTTATCTTCCAAATCCATCTAGAGGCTGATATTTCATTTTATAGAGTTTTTACTTTTTTTACATACAAGCATCTTTAGTGGAAATTGCCCATATGGCATACAATGCATGGTTGACTTATTTTACATTTGCTTAACGGCCTTATTCCTTGATTTAAGGAGACTCTCGTAAGGGCAAAACAGTCAAACAATATCTGAATAACATTATGGTTTTCAAAGGGCACTCAAGGCAAAATGTGACTCTGACATTTTACCATTGATTAGTAACATGAGTACAATGCAGATATTCCAGCTAAAGACTAAACTGAACACATCAATTTTGCTAGCGACATACACATTTTTCCTTTACTAAGTAAATGGTAAGATATTGTGTTTTGTAAGGAAAAACGAGCTTTTTAACACATGAGAAATAAGGTAATATTTGCTTATGTTTGTACGCATGTTAGAGTGTGAGAGTTCAGGATCCTTCTAATTCTCATCATAAAAATATTAAAATTGGTCTGTTCTTTAATTTGTGAGAGGTGATACCAGCTGTTTTCATTATGCATTGTATTTGTTCAGGGATTTAATTCATGTGCCTGGGAGCATATGCTTTTTAGAAAATATTTTAGTAAACATTTGGATGCTGTCATGCTTATAACTTGGAGAGAAAACACACTTTATTATTTTAATTATATTTTAGCATGTGACTGTATGGCATTACATTTCCCTCAAAGGTTCAATTGATATATGATATATATAAAAATTAGTGAAAGTATATATACCCACACATATCTATATGTATAAATACTCATGTAGTAGAATCCTTAAAGAAAATATAGCAAATATATTTGCTATAATGGTTATGTCTAATTCTTATTTCCTTCAGCACAATAATGACTAAACCAAGGATTGAAGTTGACTTAGTTGAAATATGCTGGCTCATCAATATAGGCTTGTTTTGTTTTAGGTACAATAAAAATAATGTCTGAGACAACATCACTACCATGATTCACAGCACAATCTGTTGCCTGGGAAGAGCTACTTTTATAAATAACACATATGCTTATGTTCTATTATTTTTAACATTCCATACTCTACACTTCTGCAATGTCCAAATGTAGTTTAAGTAGTTGGCATGTGTTTTCGTTTCTAAGAAGTTTGCATTCTCTGAAATGCATTAACAAACAGAAATATTGCTAAAAACTCACTTGTGTTACAGACATAGGATAGCAGGACAAGCAAAGCTTGGTTAACCACATGATTATGCAAAGCCATAAAGGAAGAGAGTCTATAAACAAAACCTGTTACAAGAGTAGGGCGAAGGCTAGGAGACTCTTCCAGAAGCACTGAAAGAAGATCCAATGTAGTGAGCAGAACATCAGAAGGTCTGGCAGCAGAGCAAAAACCATCACTCAAGGAGCCCTTGACAACGTAACACGAGACCCTTGGTACTCTCAAGGTAAGTAGCACAAACAGTGAGAATTCCCAGGAGATTCCAAAAGTGGAATCAACATCACAGAAATTCCCCAGGATAGAAAGGCAACAGATGTAAAATTTGGAGCAGGATTGAATAACCTGGAATTGGAATGGTGGAAAGATAAAACAAGTGAAACCAAAGAGTGTCTGAAGGTCAATGATTAAGGTTGGCATGACAAATCAAATGTAAAGAAAAAGTGTAATTGCGGCTAGGAGACAGGCCTGGTGTCAGACTCAGTGTGGGCGTCGATGATGGCTAAGCACCAACATTCTATATCCTTTTTTACTCAGGACAGCGTTGGGTCCAGATATATTGGAACAGAGCTCAGAACGCTGGGGATGGAAGGGACAGAGTTCAAGTGGTCTGCGATGGGATAAAAAAGAAATATAAAGGCTGTGAACCAGACAGTATTTCATATGGGTAACAGAATTCGAGGAACAAATCACAACATAAATTTTATTCCTGTAAATGCTACATTTAGTAAAATCTGGAGCCACACTTTTGCAAAGTAAAGTCGGAATGTGGGTTTTACAGCCTTGCTATGTGAGTCTTTATGAATATTTTAAGTAGTCAGAGATGTTGATACTAGAGCCCTAGCATTACAGAAATAACGTCGAGTGCTTTATTCTAACTTGTCAAAAAGTCTAGATGCACAAAGGTTTTTAATGGCGTATCACCATTTATATCAAGACAAAGATATAAGGAACTCAGATGCTCGCTTTCATTTTAAGAAGCCAGGGGGCAATGCAATTTCTGTAGATTCAACCATACATTACCTATCTTCCACACATGAGTTCTAACAGACTATAAACAATAACTAAAATGAAGATTTTTTTTCTCCATCCGCATGTTGGTGTACATACGCGCGCACACACACACACACACACACACACACACACACACACACACACATGAAATTGTAAGTTTGTCTTATGGAGTTCAAAGGAAAACCAAGATAATCAGGATCAATAAGGTTGTTTCCCATTGTTAGTAAATGTGAAGCTAAATATTAATAAATATAACTTTTTCAATAACGGTGTCACAAATATTATAATTTTTCCTAATTGTAGTCATTGAAGTAAAAGTTTACTTATAGCAAAGAGATAGTTCTGTAAACTCTCTCTCGCATAACCTAATTTTTTCATAAAAGTACAAATTAAACTTCATCACTTTCACCATGAAGCACAGCTTCCAAGGCTTTTTTTTTTTAGCAGCCTAATCATTCTTTTGTTGTTGCAACCAAAGAAGTTTTATTCCATTTGGGCAGATTGTTTTAAATGCTTGCTTTTCAAAATTAAGTTCTGTCTTTTAAAAAAGTATGGTTTTTATGACACATTTAACAAGGCTTTCTTTTAACCTCTTTGTAGTCTGCATGTCAATAAATGACAGACTTCTACTACTTAAGCTAGAATAAAAGTCATATATTATCACCTCACTCCTGTCCAATATAAACTTGTCAATAACTGCAGTTTATGAATATTTATCATGAGACAACGTGGTTAAAGAGACAGTACAGCTTTAATTTTCAGGTAGCATTTCTCCTATTTATGCAGTTCATCAGTAATGAATCAGACTGCTTAGGCTTTAAAAATATGACTGCCTGAATTTGTGAACTTTTATGAATGTTTCCCTCCTTGCACAGCAAAATTTCCTGCTTAATCTCTGCTGAAAATTACTCAAAACTCTCTTTGGGGATGGTTTTAGTCCCGGCCAGAGCTTCTACAAAATGCAAATTTGACCCTGGAATCAATGAGAACTATAGAAATAACTATTGTTGTTCACTGAGCATAGCTCCTTAACTGCAAATGTTAGGAAACCAAACATAGGCCTTTGAAATATGATACAGTTTTTAAAGATGTGGTGTGTCATTATAAACAAAATAAAATTCCGCATTCCAGAACCTCAGTTGCTTTCAGGTGCTGATTTTAGATCTTTAACTTTTTTTTTCCTCCTTCTCTCTTCATTCCTAGAGTTTTCCGGTGTGTGATCCCTTTTCCCAAAGAAAACTTTCCACTGAGTTGAAAGCCTGGGAACTCTTAAGTTCAGATGAATGATAATGAGCATTGTCAAAGAGGCGGTAAAATTGAGTCCTTGGTTCTGACGGCTGAGCCAAGAGCCGCAGGAGTTAATTGTGTGAATGGTAATGAGACCAGGGAGGTAGCAGATGCTCGCGTGCCTTTACAATCCAAATCCCACCAACAAATTCCTCCCACAGAAACTTTGAGGGACATCTTGGCACCCTGGAGATGGAGATAGACGCAGCTATAGCCACATGCCACCTGCTATACCTATTGTTAAAAAAAAAAGACATTACAATAACAAAGTTGTTTGCTGTCTTTTGCAATGACTTTATGGCACAGGCTTTACTAGGCTACAGGGATGGAACATCTGATTCTTTATGAAGAAATATCTGCACCTAAAGCAGTGAACGATCTACATGGAAGCCCGATGTTCCGTGTATGATACATATTCTTCTGATAAACCCTGCTTGCCATTTGCCCTTGTCACCTCCCTGTCCCTTTCCCCACCGAGGTTGTGTGTTCTATGGCAGATTTACAAGACCAGATAGCTTTTGAAGACCTTTAGACAAGGAGCCATTTTTATCCCTACGGAAAAAGAAAAAAGTTTAGGACTTCGAATTGTTGTAAATATTTCAAAGTAAAATAACAATTTTTGAAAGGTGTTCTGTGAGTGGCCTGTTTTAATTGGGTTTGAATTGTTGCCCCGTGATCATTTTTGTAATATTAATCTGATAAATGTCTAAGACTTAGGAAGGCCAGAAGGCCTAGTTTAAGAGAAATGGATAATCAGAATGAAGACAAGAAAAATTTGAGGTGACCCCCACACACTGACTGTTTAGGTATGTGGGGCGATGTTTGTCAGGTGGCTGTTTAGGACTCACTCTGAGGACAGCTGAATGATGTGAAACTGTAAGAAACTCGACTATTAGTTACTTTCATTTTTGGAGGATGTAGAGACTGCTTTTTAGAAATCAGGGTGTTATATTCCTTGGATGAAATAGTGGATTTGTATCTAGTATTAGAAAGTAGGGTCCATTTAAATGACTTAAGCACATAGGACAGATTTGTCCTGTCTGTACCAACGAAGGAGAGAAGTTGTCTGTCTCTGTCTAGGTTAAACAAAAGCTGCTTATGTCCTTACTTTTGGTTCAGCTAAGTTGACCCTCATGTTATAAAAGCAGCTAGTTAGGCTAGAATTTCTGAATTCATTGTAGCAACCCTTTAATGATCTTGCGTTAATAGTACAGATTTTAGGTGGAAATATTTGTATGCTTCATACGTTGATATGATTATTATCAACTCACCTTTTGGCTGTGTAAACTGTGGGACTGGATTATTCTGTTTGTAAAGACCCAAGATTCTATAGTAAATAAAAAACAGTGTTCTTTTCATAACAATAAAATATGTGCGTCTGACTTACTGAGAAGTCAGATAAGGAAGCGTGTGGGAACAATATGTTAATGCCAAGCAAGCTGTTTATACTGGGATATGCTCCTGCATAATAATCATAATCCAATCCTAGCAGAAACCTTTTGAATTTAAAACATTGTCGAGTTACAGCAAAGCAGAAAGAACCGCAGCAAATGCTCTAGTTGCTGATTATTTGTGAGAAAGCTCAATATGTTTACTTTTTTGTTTTGTTGTTTAAATCAGGGATTTCTATGAGTTGAACACTCTCCTGTAAGATCACTGGAAATATTTTATTGAGCTTTGGTAAGCTGCTCTAGAAATAAAGGGGAACATTTTGAGATACGCTTTTTCAAATTACTAGAAGAACACATGAAAGCAGGAATGTACAGCCATTTTATCCAAGAAAATTTGTATTAAGAGTTGCAGAGAAAGTGCATTGTTTATTTCACATTATGATTAATGTCATGACATTCATGTTAGAAATTCAGAAATTCTATTCATACTTTAATATGTTTCTTAAAATTTAAATAATTTTTAAAAGTGTTATTTATTTGGATGGTTAAATTCAATATGTTTGGATGAACAAGAGAAAGCACATGAGCTTGCCTTAAATTTTACTACTTTCTTTACCATGCATTATAGTGTCTTTCATTTAACACAACAGAAAGCACAGTTTCTAGAAAGGTCTGTCAAAATAAATAATAGACCTTGAATACTCAAAGTAAGCAGGATATGTGGGTGTACTTTTTATGTCTTCCTCCCAAATTTAGTATTTGATCCATTATTCAAGAAAATGCTTGTGGAGAATGACTTATCATGGCAAAGACTTGTGGTGGAACAAACAATGAACAACATCAAAGAGTTGTTGAGTGAGAAGTGGGTGTCTTTGATCTCGGGTCAGTATCTCTTGTACTGCATTATGCTACTTCCCTGTGTTAGTTCCCTGACTGGCTTCTACACCAAGTTTAAAATTTTTCTGATTATAACATAAATAAAAATTTGAATGCTTACTCTCCTTTTCTCAGTTTTTCACTGACTTTTTCTTCACACCTTTTAATCTACAGATGAGTCCCTTGTATTTCTTTTTATGCGAAACTAGTCTCAAGAAATATTACATGGTATGTGAAGATGTCATTATCTAAGGGGTCTAGAGTATTGATAGCAAGTAAAAAGACCACCTCAACCTTCACCTCCTCAGTTTCCTCCCACTCCTGCCTAGGAATCACTTCAGTGAATTCTAGAGTACTGATCATTTTCAAGGGTATCATCTGAAGGAAATACTAGTGATGCTATTTTTGTTAAATAGGTTGAAATATTATTTTTACAAGATAAATCACCTTATGTGTATTGATATTCTTTCCCACATTGCTTCACAGTTAAGGAAAAGAATAAAAAAATCTGATGGGCTTCTTCATTTAATATCTAAGAAGCAAGTAGTTATTCCTATATAGAAGTAGATTTTAGAGACAGATGTAGATATGACAATTCAATACCTACTATACATTAGCCGTAATTTAAGTAAAACATGAGTCTTAGTTTCCTTATACATAAAATGGTTCTAGGATTAATGTGGCAGACATAACTTATTCTCCACTCAACATCCATTCTCCAACCTTGTTAACAGAATTCCAATATTTTAGCGCTTTGCCCTGTATGAAGGAAAGGAGCTATTCTTCCACCCAGAATTAAACTATTTTAGTCTAGGCAAATTATGACCAATCTCTTTGCTAGAGATTGGTTAAAGAATGGTCATGTGGCAAAATTTTGACCATTGAGCTTTAAGAGGATATCAGCAGGAGACTTTTAGAAAATATTTCATTTCTTAATAGAATATCTATTAGGAGATACTGTCTTTTTTTGTAACTCTGTATTCAACTGAGAGGAGAGAGGTTTCCTGTAATTGTAGCAGCCATCTTGAGGTCATAAATGAACCCCCGGGAAGGGAACAAGCCAGCACATAGAAGATCACAGAGCAGATAGAGGGGAGAAATCTGGTTCATGAAGGCATTCATTATTTAGTTATTCAGTGTTAAAAATATCTTATCTTTGTGTATCTTCTGTTTTGACATAAAGTTCTCATTGACACTTTTGGCTATGTTCTACTACCTATATCCCATGTGTTTGTAACAATTACAAACATTTCATTACTAAACTTATAGCAATGATTTAAAGATAAAATATGAAAAGACACTTGGCACATAGCGTTGCTCAATAACTATTACTTTTATTTTATTATGTTCCAAGCCCCTGACATTTAGATGACAGGTGAGATGTAACTATTTTAGATGGTATTTTTTAATTAGTAACACAATCTAATGTAAAGTATTTAAATTTAAATACATCTCAAGTACATTTTGGATATTTTCATAATACCTCATTGCCTAAATGATAATCTTTTCTGATTAAGAACTTCAACTATACTTGATTAATTTATTAAAATTAAACTAACTTATCCAAATTCAAAAAGGCTGGAGTGCAGTGGCATGCTCAAAGCTACCACAGCCTCAACTTTCTGGGCTCAGGCAGTCCTTCTGCCTCAGTCTTCCAAATAGCTGGAACAACAGGCATGCTACTATGCTTGGTTAATTTTTTAATTTATTGTAGAGACAAGGTCTCACCAAGTTGCCAAGACTGGGTTTAGGCAATCCTTTTGCATTTACCTCCCAAAATTCTGAAATTACAGGTGTGAGCCACCATGCCCAGCTGAGATATTTTTTACATAATAATTTACATATATTGAGACATTTGTTATGTAAAAAAGAACCTGCAATATTTGTGTGTGTGTGGTGGGGGTGGGGGTTGGCAAAGGAATGGTAAGCACACATATTTCCAGAGATCGATTTTATAGCTAGGTATCTGTTAGATATTTTAAATCTAGTAATCATTTAGTTCCTCTGTTTTATGAAATTTTAATTATTTTTGATAAAAGTTGTGATTTGAAAGAATGCCTTGAACTTTTTCTTTTTCTTGTAAAATTGAGCATTTCTCAATTTGATAGCACTACTCTTCACTGCATGACAAATATCCTAGATTGTTCCTTGTTGAAAGTTGTTCAACTGGTGGTTGATAAGCCCAAAGTGAATGTCTCACTAGTTCAAAGTAAATAAGCAATCGAACCCTTAAATTGCAATCTAGCTGTATTTACTAATGGTAACTTTTTGTACATAATTGCTTCTAATATTTACCATCTATTTAAGCTTAACCCATATATTTAAACTTCTTTTCAAAAGGTTTTAATCTAACCCAATATATTATAAAATATCATTGACTTGGTTTTTATTATCTAAGTGGATGTTCATATTTCTAAGTTATGTTGGTTCTTTTAAAATTTTATTGTGAGATAGGTACTAGCCTATGAATAATAGGATACGCCTAGTTGGAACAGCAAACATGATTGGATAAATTAGCTATTTATTGGGAGCATCCAGAATTATTGCACATGAAATGGGTTTTAACATGAATAAAAAAGAGTCAAGCATTGGCCATAAACTTTTTGTCACACTTTGACCTGTGTTCTTAATCCTGAACTGGAAGTATTTAAGAATAAATGAACAATATTCTCAAGATTTGCTTTCCCACATGATAAGGAATGAGTCAGGGTGAAGGAATGTTGCCATGAAGAAACATAAAGCAAACTTGTGATTTATGTGTACCCAGCAGATGCAAAACACTCAACCAGAGATTCCTGAACATGTACATATGTAGAAATAGACATATATGTAATGGCATTGGAAATATACTTGCCTTCAGAAATAACTCTTCGAAAAGAACTAGATCTCTTTCTCTGGAAAGTATTTTTCTTGCTGATGCAAACCGTACAACCTAATGGATAAACAGGGTGATAGCTAGTATAAAACTCTAGATCCAGAGGGAAGCTTAATTTCCCTTCTGCCTGTGAATTTTACTAAATA
This sequence comes from Cephalopachus bancanus, assembly GCA_027257055.1. NCBI lineage: Eukaryota > Metazoa > Chordata > Mammalia > Primates > Tarsiidae > Cephalopachus > Cephalopachus bancanus. Next base: position 15,483,402 of record JAPVLO010000010.1, read on the forward strand.
AAGTTTTCTTATATCACTTCCACTTATATTCTTGAATTAATGATGTCTAAACTCTGGCTCTTTTTATGGTAATTTCCATATGCCAATTGTCTCTGGACTCCCTGGAGAAAAAAAATCTCACAGCAGATAGGATTTAAGTGCCCATCGTGTTAAGAGCTTCTACCACTTCAGACAACAGATTACTCTTCTAGCAATGTGTCTTAAACTTTAATGTGCACTGGATTCACCAGAGGAACTTATTATAATGTGGAATCTGTTTAAGTAGGTCTCGGGTGCGGTCTAAGATTCTGCATTTCTAACAAGCTTCCAGAAAATGCTCAGGTTGCTGTTCTACAGATCGTACACTGAGTAGCAATGCTTAAACTAATAATTTAGACTCAACTCTCTTAAAGGCTCATCCCTTTTCCCCACTCAGTTCCACAAATATCAGCTGCAACTATAAGAACACTTTGTGGGCTTCTCTGCTGCAGGATACTGTCCTGACAAGAAAGAATTTAAGGAATTCTCTAATAGTTCAGATGATTTCTTCTTAAAATCAGTATTGCTGCCGTCTAGTTTAACTTTGCGATCTGGTTTCAAATTTTGACTTGGCTTTAAATATGGGCCCATTTTCAAGACACTGGATCTCTACATGCCTGAGTCGGTCTCCATATTTTAATCTCAGTTTTTATGACCTGCCTTGTTTGGAAGTCCTGAAGTCATAAAATGAATAGCAGCTCACCTATACGCCTTTTATTTGGACTCAGTAGACTGCCTTTGGCCATCCAGACCCTAAGTCACCTGCTGGAACTCAGCAAATTACCTTTGGCAGGACAACCCAAACACTGATTGCCCACTCAGACAAAAATTGACCTAGCACCTGTCACTGGATTTTGTAGACTCCAACTCTTCCTGGCCCCTGGTTTATGCTACCTCTGGCACAAGCAGAGCTACGCCTCCAGGTTTGTGGCTCTCCTAAAGGCGCTGAACCCATTTGTCTGTTTGGATCAGAATTCTACTAAAGTATCTATTTCTGTTATATGTATCTGATGTTAGTCTGGCATCCATTTTCATCTCCCAGCCCTTGATCTTAAGTTGATAAATTCGGTCCAATAAAGAGTTTATATTGGTCAGTGATTTTTCATTATTATATTCTTGAATAGATTAATAAATAGAATACAAGAATAGCATGGAAAGATTTAATATGATTGATAAAAGGCCTAAATGTGCTTTTTAAATAAAAATCTTATTTGACAAACTTTATCTTTCCTTGTCACTGCCAAGATATCATATCAAAGTATATCCTTTTTTCTTTCTTCTATAGTGTGACACGATACTTAAAAGACACAGCTGTTCAGCACAAATGACTTGAGAACAGGCAAGTACTAAATGTGCATGCTACCAAATAAGAAAGATAAATAAGTACCTGGCAGACTTTTAAAAACTGCTTTATTTGATATATTTCTCTGGTTTAGTGTCTGGGGGGTGCACTTGGATATACTTGTTAGATGGTGTAGAATTTCTCCAGTGAAGCAGCAAATTTTCAAGATCATCACAGGTCAGTGCTAAGAGTTCTTCGACTGTGTTTCACAGGTGACCTTCACAAATCAAAATGAAGAGAGTTTTATCTTTTCTGCATAAAATTACATACACATCTAAACTAAAACCCTAAAAAGCACCAAGGTCTATGAAAACAATTCACATTTTTCTTCAAAGAGTATAAAAAAGAAAACAAACACACAGAAGCTAAGAAACAACAACAACACAACAGCAACAACAAATAACTTTTATTGTATGTCTACACTGGGCCAGCCTTTGTGGAAAGCCTTAATGCACACAAAAATTTGTTAAAGTAAATTATTTTTCCCACCTCACAGAGGATTATACAGACTCTGAGAAGTTAAATAATTTGTCCAGGATTACACAACAATTGGTGAAACCCACAATCATACGTTTGTTGGGCTCACGTAAAAAGTCAAGTAAGCTCTTTATCTTAAGCAATTCTACAGTACTGGAATTTCTTAACTTTTCTAACCTTGCAGTTTTGTCTGGCAAAACCTCCACCCTCATCTAATTTCCCAGGGTACATAGTAGAGCAATTATTTAGGCTTTTTACAGCCATATGGTGTCAAGTAGGACCACGATTTCCTTCTACAAGGCATTTTACAACACATGTTATGAGAAAGATTGTAAAGTTATGCTCATCTAGAGGAAGATTGTGAGACACATAGAATATTATTTTTTTGACGGGAAAGAGGATAGGGTGAGATGGTGAGATAAAAGTGAATATTTATTAACCTACTATTTTTTATTTCATATGATCTAATAAAATATAAATTAATAGCAAAAAAAATTTAAAACCAAATGCACATTTGCTTGTAAGAACTTTTAGTAACTTTAATTTTCTATCACAATACCAAAAGAGACATTTTTCTTCATATAGTGGGGAGAAATTTGAGTTTTACAATTGAGTTCTAGGTTTCCCTTCCTCTTCAACAGGAACAAAATCATCAAAAATTTAGAATTATAAAGCCCAACTTTCCTTAAAAAAAGTAATAAAAATAAATGGCATGATGAAAGTGTTATTAGAGGTGACAAGATGTATTGTAAATGCCAGCTGATATCTTTTCTCTGCGTTTAGCAATTTTCAGCCCAATTAGGCTGACGCGGTAAAAGGAGTTTTGTACATAAAATATGCACAACAGGGTGCATGTATCCAAGGCTCTCCTCCAGGAGCATAGAAGCACTTTGCTCTTGTGCCTAATATTAGTCATGATGGCACAGTCTTCAAGATGTGAAACCACTTTCTTTGTCAATAAATGCTGCCACATCAAAGGAGGATGGACTTTAAGAAGCATTCAATCAACTCTCCCTAATTAGTTGTCTGAGAAGTTGACGCAAAGAGTCTACTACTTGTTTATGACTTTATAAAACTCCAGAAGAGGCCGGGCACGGTCACACAAGCCTGTAATCCCAGCACTTTGGAAGGCCGAGGCGAGAGGACTGCCTGAGCACAGGGGTTCGAGACCAGTCTGGGCAACTTGATGAGACCTCGTCTCTACAATAAATCAAAAAAATTAGCTGGACGTGGTACCCTGTAGTTCTGGCTACATGGAAGGCTGAGGCGGAAGGATCACCTGAGCCTAGCAGGTCTACGCTGGGATGGCTATGAGCAAGCCACTGCACTCCAGCCTGGGTGATGGAATGAGACTCCAACTCAAAAACAAAACAAAACAAAACAAAAAACTCCAGAAGAGGGATCAAGACCAATCAGGTCATCATTAGATGACAACTAGTAGAAGTTTATCACTTTTTCTCCTCTAATACAAGACCATTCACAGAATAATTTGGGAGATCGTTTCTTTTATTATTTTCTTTTCAAAGATACTGAGTTAAGGACATTCTGAATTGCTAGAACTAATCAAAAGTAGAAAGATTTCTTTTTAATTCTGTACTTTTTTGGGGGAAAAACGTAAAGAACAGATTAGTGTACAATAAGAGTAAATCAAAAGCACAATATTTTCAAATATATATACATATATAAATACATACTTATATACACACATATATATCTTCTCAGGGAGAGATTGGCAAACTGAAAAATGAAATAATATTTGGTGAGGATGATATTGTAAGTGAAAGATCCATTATCCATTAAAGATTCCAAGTTCTATAAAGACTTGCTCATAGAAACACATTCTCTATACCTATGTATTCATTCACAACCTATTTTTAATATTTCAGTAAGTTACACTGAAGTTCTTCTTCACAATGACTATTTCAGTTCAAACCCACTGCCAGGAATAAGAGAAGTACTTTTACGTATTTTTACTATTTAAGCATAAAGAAAAAAAAATGTCCTCTATATTAAGGTAGCCAGATCCATTGCTCTTGATGTTTTGGGGGGTAAACTTATCAAATTCACAAAGAAAATTCTCCTAGAACTAATGAAATTAGATTACCTTTGAATTCTCACCCCAACTTTGAATAGTCACTAATTCCTTTCTTTGCTCTTTTGGCGTTTGCAAAGGGGTTCACTAAAGCCTGAATTGATATAATTATTGGCTCAGATTGTTAGACTTCTGGGCCAGATGGCTATGGATTTCTAAAGTCCCACTTGCTTGTGGTAGTTTTCCTAGTTTGCCTATAGGGTTTGGGGCTCAGCAATTTGAAAGGGCTACAAACTTGTAAAACAGTATTATTCATGGGGACAGAATGTTCATCAGCGTGACCCAGTACTAAATACATTCATTATAGGCATTTCTATTCTGCACAATTTGCCACACAGCACTGGTTTCAGGAGGGGGAAAAAAAAGACAATGGCTTATAAAATGCTTTTGAATGCCTAAAAAGAAGGAGAGTTCACGCTGAGACTCTTCTGCTTTCTTTTTTGGAAAGAACCTTCTTAGTGACTTTAGCTGAGCTCTGCTGAGAGTAAGCAAAGTGGAAAAATCAGAAAATTACTTTTTTTTATATGTTTCTGGGGGGCAAAACTGAGAGTGGGAGAAAATAAATGGAAAAAAGTGACAGTGAGATTATGTGAAACAGCAAATATGCAAGCGAATGAAGACAGCTAAGGAATAATGCAAAAGGTAAGAGGAAAAAAAAGGCAGCAAGAATGGAGTCATGATGATAAACTTAAAAGGAATTGCAGAGCAGAAAGAACATCATAAATAATCATATTTTCAAATAAGAATACCATATCAGTCTCTGTGACCTGGATAGAGCACAAGTCTCCCAAGATATTTCTTAGCATTTTGATGCACACAAAATGCAATTTTCAGCTCAGGCATTTTATTTGTCAATGTAAACAAGCTTTGGGTTTTGAAAATACATATCTGAAAGTGTTTTCATAAATAATGCATAAAATATAAAAATTTGACTTGTAAACTATTGAGTCCACGTCCCCCCAGTATTCCTGGTGAAGACCCATCATGTACAGATTGCAGCTTCTGGTAGAAATCGACAGGCTAAAGCATGCGGTTTCTACCCAAGATAAATAGGGGTTTTTTTTTTTGAAGTAGAGTATAAAGAGATATCATAGACTGTTTTGCCCAAACTCAATGAAATGAGCGATAGAAGGTAGAACTGTATTGTTAATTAGTTCCGAATTCTGAGGTGCCCCCTGAAATCTGGCTAATTAAGAGAAACCAGGAGTGCAAGATAGCCCCTTTCTTATCTTCAAAGAATAAAGATGAAAGAAAACAGAAAATGAAACCTCTTTTCCTTGCTCTGTTCTTTAAAAACAGAGCCCCAAGAAAATCGGCTTGAGCTGCTGGGAGGGGAGGGGGGGAGAGAGAGAGAGAGAGAGACGAGACCCAAATATTTACGGGGCGGGGAGGGGGGGTGGGGAAGGGGGCTGTCTGAGCCGCTTAATTAGAAGCAAGTTTTCAAATTTTATTAAATCCCTCCACCAACAAAAAACGCACTTCGAGGTATTTTAAGTTAAACCAGCACTTAAGGACTATGAGAAGCAAGGTGATGACTCGTCTGTGGCGGAAGACAGGGCAGTTAAAGAGAACAAGGACCGTTGAACGCGCCGTCTACAGAAAGGCGACCAGAAGTTGATTGAAAGTTTTTCTTCTGTAATTTGTCTGCCCTTTGTCACGGCACGCTCGGAGAAAGTGAAGGCGGTAGAGGGAGGGCAGGAGGGGGCGAGGCGAGGAAGCGGGGAGGGGCGGGCGGGGCCCGGCGCCCCGCCCCCTCCCCGGGCCCCCAGCCCGCGCCCCGCTCCCCCTCGAGCCCCGGCCCCGGCTCCCCCCTCCTCCACCCCCCCCCCCGGGCTCCTTCCCTCTCCCTCCATCCGCTTCGGATTTGGAAGCGCGCTGATTGGCTGGAAGCGATTCAACCCCCGCCGAGCCGGAGCTTTGTCTGAGTTGGAGCGAAGTTGTCCGGATTCCGCAGCCCGGCGTCCGCACCCGCGGGGGCTCCGCCGGCCGCCGAGCCCAGAGGCCTCCCCGCCGCCCGGCGCCCCGCGCTCCATGGAGGGCCGCCGCGCCCGGGGCCGCGCGCCGAGGTGACAGCCGCCCCCGCCGCCCCGGAGCGAGGCCGCGCGCCCGCCGGACCCGCGCGAGGACCGCCCGGCCCGACCCGCGCCGCCGCGCCGGGGCGTCGCGACCCGGTGCGTATGCGCCCAGGGCGGGCGAGCCGCGCGGGGCGGGGCGGGGCTCTCCGGAGGGCGCCTAGCGGGGGGCGGCCCGAGGAAGTCGGGGCGCCGCCCGGCCGGCCCGACCCGGCCCGCGGAGGGGCGCCCGCGCACAGCGCGCCGCGGCCCGCGATGCGCCCGGGGATGCGCCCGCAGGGGCCCTGGCGGCTCGCGCTGGCCCTGCTGGTGGGGCTGCTCCACCGCGAGGTGCTGGGCAAGAGTTTGCGGTACCGGATTTACGAGGAGCAGAGGGTCGGCTCGGTGGTCGCGCGCCTCTCCGAGGACGTGGCCGATGTGCTGCTGAAGCTGCCCAACCCTGCCTCCGTGCGCTTTCGAGTCATGCAGAGGGAGAACCCGCTGCTGGTGCTCAACGAGGCCACCGGGGAGATCAGCATCGGGGCCACGATCGACCGGGAGCAACTCTGCCAGAAGAACTTGAACTGCTCCATCGACTTCGATGTGATCACGCTGCCCACGGACCATCTGCAGCTCTTCCACATCGAAGTGGAAGTGCTGGACATCAACGACAACGCCCCCCAGTTCTCCAGAGCCCTCATACCCATCGAGATCTCCGAGAGTGCGGCCGTGGGGACGCGGATCCCTCTGGACAGCGCGTTTGATCCCGATGTCGGGGAGAACTCCCTCCACACGTACTCTCTCTCGGCCAACGATTTCTTTAACATCGAGGTCCGGACCCGGACCGACGGGGCCAAGTACGCGGAACTCATCGTGGTCCGGGAGTTGGACCGGGAGCTGAAGTCGAGCTACGAGCTTCGGCTCACCGCCTCCGACATGGGGGTCCCGCAGAGGTCCGGCTCGTCCGTGCTGAAAATCAGCATCTCAGACTCCAATGACAACAGCCCTGCTTTTGAGCAGCAGTCGTATGTCATACAACTCTTAGAAAACTCCCCCGTGGGTACTTTGCTCTTGGATCTGAATGCCACGGATCCAGATGAGGGCGCCAATGGGAAAATTGTGTATTCCTTCAGCAGTCATGTGTCTCCCAAAATTATAGAGACTTTTAAAATTGACTCAGAGAGGGGGCATTTGACTCTTTTCAGGCCAGTGGATTACGAAATCACCAAATCCTATGAGATCGATGTCCAGGCTCAAGATTTGGGCCCGAATTCAATCCCGGCCCATTGCAAAATTATAATTAAGGTTGTGGATGTCAATGACAACAAGCCTGAGATTAGCATCAACCTCATGCCCCCCGGAAGAGAAGAAGTATCTTACGTTTTGGAAGGGGATCCCATTGACACACCTGTTGCTTTGGTCAGCGTTCAGGACAAGGATTCTGGGCTGAATGGAGAAATAGTTTGTAAGCTTCATGGACACGGTCACTTTAAACTTCAGAAGACTTATGAAAACAATTATTTAATCAAGACTAATGCCACGCTGGATAGAGAAAAGAGGTCTGAGTACAGTTTGACTGTGATTGCTGAGGACAAGGGGACACCGAGTCTCACCACGGTGAAACATTTTACTGTTCAAATCAATGATGTAAATGACAATCCACCACACTTCGAGAGAAGCCGATATGAGTTTGTAATCTCAGAAAATAACTCGCCGGGGGCATATATCACCACTGTGACAGCCACAGATCCTGATCTGGGAGAAAACGGACAGGTGACCTATACCATCTTGGAGAGTTTTATCCTAGGACATTCCATAACTACGTATGTAACCATTGACCCATCTAATGGAGCCATCTATGCCCTCAGAATGTTTGATCATGAAGAAGTGAGTCAGATCACTTTTGTGGTAGAAGCAAGAGACGGGGGGAGACCCAAGCAACTTGTAAGCAATACCACAGTTGTGCTCACCATCATTGATGAAAATGACAACGTCCCTGTGGTGACAGGGCCTGCACTGCGTAATAATACCGCAGAAATCGCCATCCCCAAAGGGGCTGAAAGTGGCTTCCATGTCACAAGGATAAGGGCAATTGACAGAGACTCTGGTGTGAATGCTGAACTCAGCTGCTCCATAGTTGCAGGTAATGAGGAGAATATCTTCATAATTGATCCACGAACATGTGACATCCATACCAATGTGAGCATGGAATCTGTTCCCCATACAGCATGGGAGCTCTCAGTTGTCATTCAGGACAAAGGCAGTCCTCAGCTGCATACCAAAGTCCTTCTGAAATGCATGATCTTTGAATATGCAGAGACCGTGACAAGTACAGCAATGACTTCAGTAAGCCAGGCATCCCCGGATGTCTCCATGATAATAATTATTTCCTTAGGTGCAATTTGTGCGGTGTTGTTGGTTATTATGGTGCTCTTTGCAACTAGGTGTAACAGAGAAAAGAAAGACACTAGATCCTACAACTGCAGGGTGGCAGAATCGACTTACCAGCACCACCCCAAAAGACCATCCAGGCAGATTCACAAAGGGGACATCACATTGGTGCCTACCATAAATGGCACCCTGCCCATCAGGTCTCATCACAGATCATCTCCATCGTCATCACCCACCTTGGAAAGAGGGCAGATGGGCAGCCGGCAGAGCCACAATAGTCACCAGTCCCTCAACAGTTTGGTGACAATCTCGTCCAACCACGTGCCAGAGAATTTCTCGTTAGAACTCACCCACGCCACTCCTGCTGTTGAGGTAAGACCATAAACTACATCAGCTCACTGACAGCGTCGGCTGTTGGTGTTCAAAAGTTGTGCTTTTTAGTTCTTAGATGTGTTCAGTCATAGGTAATAATACCAACCCTAGGCAAATTAAACAGGGTACAAGTTACATTGTGTTTATGTAGCAAGTATGCACACGGTTTGGTTTTTCTTAAATCATTGTCTTGCATGTAGTATGTATAATATTTAAATATCAATGTGGGTCTCACAAAGGACTCTCTAGTTAGGTTCTCTGTACTTCTCAGATTAAGAAATCCGAAAGCCAAACAGTAAAGGAACTGTTTTTCTCACAGTTATGGTCTCTGCTGAAGAAAAAAAAAAAAAAAATAAATGGAGGCCTCCAGAATCCCATATTGGTTGCATGCTCTATTGGTCCAACTTTGGAAAATTTTCTGACTTTTTTTTAAACTACATGTGCTACAGTGTTGTAGTTTACAGCATTTTCCATGTAGTCTTACAGCTGGTCACTTGATCTGAACTGTCAAGGAAATCGGTCAGTTATTTAAAAGGGAGTTAGTTCTCTTTCAAAAGGAAAAATCTGTAGTGTAAGCTCATCCAAATCTGAGATATGTAGTTCAATTATAGTTGGTGGCTGGCTGTGTTGTCTGCCTCAGTCTGGCATATGCAAATCTCTAAAACAGAGATAGCGTGTTCAGTTACTTAGTGTGAAATAACAAGCGAGTGTTTTTCCATGCTTAAAGATTGTGTCTGAGGATTTGTTTCCAGAAATCAGTTGTGTCTATTTGGTTTCCAGCAGGTCTCCCAGCTTCTTTCAATGCTTCACCAGGGGCAATACCAGCCAAGGCCAAGTTTTCGAGGAAACAAATATTCCAGGAGCTATAGGTATGCATTATTCTTGTGTTACCTATTAAGCCTCAACATAAATGCTGACGAGTGAAAACAATATGTTCCCTGCTTTATCTTTCTAGATATGCCCTCCAAGACATGGACAAATTTAGCTTGAAAGACAGTGGCCGTGGTGACAGTGAAGCAGGAGACAGTGACTATGATTTGGGACGAGATTCTCCAATAGACAGGCTGCTGGGCGAAGGATTTAGTGACCTGTTTCTCACAGATGGAAGAATTCCAGCAGGTAAGAGGGGGGTGAAAGCTGAATCTTTATTTTCAGGTCTACTACAACACAGCGACTTGAAAAATTTCTCCCATGGTTATATTTCTTCTTTGTTCTTTACACTGAAATATTTGTCATTTGCACACTGTTAGCAATGATCAGAGAGTGGAAAACTTTAAAATTATTTTCTTTAAATTCACTAAGAAGGAGCTTAATAGAACAAGAAGAAAGGGCTGGGGAGAGACTAGGAAGCCAAACCACTTCCATCCTCTGTCTACCTCATCCAGCACTGCCCCAGGGCACCCTTGAGCAACTCTTTACAAAATTACTGGGTGGTTGTTTTTATTCAGCCAGGCTGTTTGGGTGCATAGTGGTGAACTGGACTATAATTTGGAGGATGCATTTCCTGTGATGGGAACCAGCTCACAAAATCAGAGACGAAAATACATTGGAAATGGTACACTTGAAGCATTCAAAATAGGAGAAGGAATGCATCTTTGTAGGTGGTAAGCATAGGATGACTATTTTTTTCCCCCTACATTTCATTTTACTGCAGTAGAAGAGAAACAGGGATCCAGGAACGCTTATAAGTACACCGTTAGATGCATGAGGTGCTATTAAGTTTTGAACCACATTTTCCTCAGAGTCCCTTCCCTCTAATTGTGTAGTAGAAACTCTCTGAAACGACTAAGTACTGGCTGCATCACGGCAGCCACCCTGTTACTTAGGACTGTAATGTTAAATCACCCCTTAGGACCAAAAAAAGTGTTCCTTTGGCTAACTGTATTTCTGAGTTTCACCAGATGTTGATTAAAGAACTGCCACTTGATTATTGAAAAGCAGAATGGCACTATATAACCTATCTTACTTCTGTTATGCCTCTATTTTCTAAATACAGTGAATAAGAGAGATTTAGAACGTAAACATGACAGAACCTCAGACAGAAACACATTCAAAAGAAATAAATACTATAACGTACTCTCCATATCCATGGGTTCTGCTTTCACGAATTTAACCAACCATTGATTTAAAATAGGGGTTTGACATCAGCCTGGGCAACATGGCGAGACCTCATCTCTATAATAAATAAAAAATAAATTAGCAGGGTGCGGTGGTGCATGCCTATAGTCTCAGCTACATGGAAGGCTGAGGCAGAAGTTTCGCTTGAGCCCAGCAGGTCGAGGCTGTGGTGACCGTGAGCATGACACAGCCTGGGTGACAGAGTAAGACTCTGACTCACATAATAATAACAATAGTAATAATAAATACAGTATAACAACTATTTACATAGCGTTTATATTGTATTAGGCATTATCAGTAATCTAGAAATTATTTAAAGTATATGGGAGGATGTGTGAAGGTTACAAATAAATACTGTGCCGCTCTATATAAGAGACTCAGGCATCCCCCAATTTTGGTATCCATGGGAGTCCTGGAATCAACTACCCATGGATACCAAAGCACCACTGTGAATAGAAACTCCAGCTGTCATAAGTTCTAGTAGAAGTGTGGGCAGTAGCCACGGCAGTATTTACATTGGGCATCGGAGTCGCAGAAGTAATTACCAACTTTGTCCTGGGGTTGACGCCCATTCCGTGTAGATTTCTGTATCTGTACTACCTTTCCTCAGGCTTTGACACAGAAATTAGGAGTGGTGGCAGTAACAAGTAGTGTTCATATTTATTTTTCATGTTTGAAAACTCAAACTTATGAAGGTCGGAAAATGCATCTCAAATCAGGCAGTTTGTATATGGCAGGGTAAGACTTGAATCAGTGCCCACCGTCTTAGACTAATCTTCGAATATGTGAAGTAACAGGAACAGGTTTTTGTTTATTTTTTCAATAAATTGAATGGTTCATTTGTTCTTATGTTTTAAAGACTTAACTACCCTTTATGTGGCTATTGAATGAGACTTAGTTAATTATGCTATTACAGTAATAGATACTACATCTCAGCAGAATGAATGTGTAGAAAGGATTTCTAGTGGCCTTAAGGGGTGCAATACACAAGAGCCTGTTTGCACAGTCATTCATGGTGTCTTTTTTTAAAAAAAAATTCATAGACTTTAGACCAATTTGAAGAGATCTCTGAAAATCTAGTAGACTACATATAGGGTCAAGACACTTTTCTTAAAAAAATCATTTTTAGTATTCTTACTTATATAACAAAAGAGCTGGATAAATTTCTAGGATTCTGAGATACTGACAGAACCCTAATTTTGAATATTAATCCTTAATTTTGAATAATGTAATTTCATTTCATTATTCTGAAACGTAACATAATGAGCATAAAATCAACACTGTGTTGTATATTTTTACATTTGCATGAAGTGCATTCATTGAAATTTAAGTTTATCAGCATAGTTAAATGAAGAATGGTGTCTCCTATTTAGATAACCTTGCCAACTGTGCGGCTAAATGATACCTAAAGCCCTTTTTAGTTCTGAAATTGTATAATTCTAATAGCTAATCAAAAGCCTTTCTTTTTTTCAAGTCAAGATTCCTCTGTTACACTTTTTTATATTTTCAAAGTTACCACCTCTATGTAAGTGTGTGGCAATAGAGTTATCTAGCACTTGGGGCAAATAATAGTAATAATAATAATAATAGATGTACAAATGTTAAGGAATAAAGACATTGGGAAAAGAATAGGTTGACAGATACATTCTGACAAAAAACAGTGAATCTTTTTTAGTGAATGATGTTAAGCTTCATCCATATCTCATTTCTTTTTGAAATTAGAGGATCATTTTTATATTGTTATTAGTAACTCCACTTACCATATAGACAGTCCTTAACAAATTTCACATCTGCACGATCATACTTAATCCAGGTATGTGATGGGAGAGCTATTTTGCATAACATTGTATTACAACAGAATGTATTACAGTAGACACATTTCTGCCTTAGTTGGTATATGTCTCAGCGTGGAGTGTAGTTGGAGTAAACCTGGAGTTGCAGACCACCAGGAAATCACCAGTGATCCACAAAGCATAGTTATGCTTGAGTGGTATAGACTGCAAAGTTCACATTGAATATCTATACAGAGATAACTAGCCTTTAATTATAAGGATCATTCTGATATTTTACCCATATACTAGTTCATTATTTATCCTGGCAACTTGAGCAGGCGAATTAGGGTGTAAAACCCGTGTGTTGTAAACTTACATTCCCAGGAAATATCTCAAGTAGAGAAAAATGTAAGTCCACATCTGAATGCCATTAAGAGATCAGCACAGTTTCCAAAGTGTGGATATTTTTAGGACTTAAGTGTCTTATTCCAACTGTTTTTCTGCCTCAGACTGTGAACAAATATAGATTATGTTATGTTGCAGTGCCTGCCAACAGGGTCATTTCTGGTCATTCATGCTATTAATTCCCACACAAATATCCTACGTTTTGAGCAGTAAACTCAGCGTGCATTTTTGTCTCTTGGCTCACATTTGCCAACATTCTTTCATACTCACTCAACTTTGAACTCTAACACTAAGCATACGCCTGCAAAATCTCCATTTTCCCCATTGTGTTAGCTTACCCAGAATGAGTTATCAAAGGTTTTTGAGGCCACAGTGGCTCATGCCTGTAATGTCAGCATTTTGGGAGATCAAGTTGGGAGGATTGCTTGAGCTCAGAGTTCCAGATCAACCCGGGTAACATAGCAAGATCTCAAAACAAACATTAAAAAATTACGGAAATTAGCCAGACATGACAGCTACACTGTAGGCTGAGCCTGAAGGATCACCTGAGCCCAGCAGGTCAAGGCTGTGGTGAGCAGTGACCATGCCACTGCATCCCATCTTGGGCAACAGAGTGAGACCCCCGACTCTAAATAAATAAATAAATAGATACATAGATAGCTTTTGATTTTTGTTTTTCTTATGAGTTCATTCCACTTTTCATCAGTCTGTCACCTGTGATTACTTACTACAAACATTCCTTTTTAGTTCTATATTCTCTCCTTTCTCATGGTAGGTATCCTGGCTATGTTCCGGCCTTTCTTCGAGGATTGGTTTACTGTATCCGTATACAAGCTGATATCCACTTTCCAGAAGCTCCTGTCTGTCAAGTCTCTCTTTCATATAAATTGAACAATCTTTTCAGAACGTTTTAGTTTACATTTTTTGCCTCAAAATTAGTATTTGACTCTTGTTGCCCAGCAACACTGAACTAAACTATTCATCTTGGCATTTAAAGACCAATGAAATTCGCTCCTAGCTTATTCTCAATATTGCCATGTTTGTGTCTTTTGCAATAGGCAGAGGCATCTCCACTTAACACATTGATTTTTGGCTTATGGTGTTCTTCCCACCTGAAAAACTGGTTTCTCTTCATTTTCTGTATCTAGACCCCATTCATCTTTCAAAGCTTGTTTTAAGTGGCTCTTTCTTTTTTTTTTTTTTTTTTTTTTTTTTGAGTTGGAGTCTCACTCTGTCTCCCAGACTGGAGTGCAGTGGCCACTCCCGGCCACTGCAGCCTCGACCTTCTGGGCTCCAGCGATCCTTCCGCCTCAGCCTTCCAAGTAGCTGGAACTACAGGCACGCACTACCACGCCCGGCTAATTTTTGATTTAGTGTGAGGTCTCACCAAGTTGCCCAGGCGGGTCTCGAGGCTTTTTCTTCAGTTTCCACTTAGACTCTTTTTTCTTCATCTTTCCTTCCTTCCTTCCTTTTTCTCCTTTCACACAGGGTCCCACTCTGTCATCCAGGCTGGAGTTCAGTGGTGTGATTACACCTCACTGCAGCCTCAAAACACCTGGGCTCAAGCGATCCACCTGCCTCAGCCTCCCAAGTAGCTAAGGTTCTTGCCACCATACCTGACTAACTTTTTTATTTTCTAAAGACAAGATCTCACTATGTTGCCTAGACTGGTCTTGGACTCCTGGCCTCGAGCTATCCTCCCGCCTCAGCCTCCCCCAATGCTGAGATAACGGGCACATGTTACCCTGCCCGGCCTCATTTTTTTTCCTTGACATGTTCTCAGCATTATCCAGTTTGACACTTTAGCAGGCGTATATGACCTCATTTGATGCACTTGACTCAGAGCTAGATCTTAAACCTTTTGAGGGCTGAGTACTGTCTTTGCACTTCATATATGGCAGGCTGTTAGTGTACAACTGATTTAATCACCTAGTGACTCATGGCTTAGAAGCGACACACATTTTTTGTTCTTGCTTATGCTTTTAGAAAATATTCTGTGTTCTGCTCCTTGCCCCACCTACCTATAAGGGACAGTACTGTGACAAAATTCGTAGACATCTAGTGGGAAAGACGATTCCTCTGCTCCCACCAAGTTCTCACTCCCTAGAGGAGGCTCAACCACCCTGCACAGTTTTCTACGAGGGACAGAAAGATTAACCACTTGCACTGCTCGCCAGCAAGCAAATCCTGGTCCCTGGGATGCAGCGTGGAACATTCACAGCACTGGATGATTTACCCACTGAGAATGTTTCCGTACAGTCAAGTCCCTAGGGACAAGGTTGAAAATAATCAACGAAGTTGCAAGAAATGCCCTCTTCTGCACTACTATTCTGTCTTATTCTATTTTTTGCCTTACTTCTCTCCACTAGTTTTTTCTTTTTCTTTTTCCTTTTTGTATTGGAGTCTCACTCCATCACCCAGGCTGGAGGGCAGTGGCACGTTCCCGGCCACCGCAGCCTCGACCTGCTGGGCTCCGGTGATCCTTCTGCCTCAGCCTTTCAAGTAACCAGAGCTACAGGTGCGAGCTACCATGCCCGGCTAATTTTTGATTTCTTGTAGAGACGAGGTCTCGCCCAGTTGCCCAGGTGGGTCTCGAACCCGCAGGCTCAAGCAATCCTCTCGCCTCGGCCTCCCAAAGTGCTGGGATTACAGCCTGAACTGCCGAGCCCAGCCCATTAGACTTTTCAAAATCAATTTTTCTTATTATATTTCTCTCTCTTAAGTTAATTTATTATTTTGTAATTAAAGTTTCACTTATTTATTGGGATGAAGTTGTAAATAGCACTCACTGTTTTAAAATTCCTATGACCAGAATTATTTTTGAGCCCTAACTTTCAAATTGTGTTAGCTACCTAGATTGTGTTGTTCCATTGTATTGTTGGTTACATGTTCATTATATTCAGGTGTCTAGAAGACTGGGTCATGTTCAGCATTCTTAGAAGCCCATGTAATTTTTTCTTCTTCCTGCCCTCCGTCATTAAGCATTAAAGCAAAGCCAGCCAAACAATCAATTAAACAAATAAGTCCTTCCAAGCTTAAGACTACAGTCAAAGGCCAGCAAACAAATGAAGAGGTGTCAGCAGGTCTATTCTTCTTCCTTCTGACAGGATGTGAGTAAGACAGCAGAGACAAGTCTCAGTTCCATTTTCAGAAATTCAGGGAATGAAGAAGGGAGAAAAAAATCATTACCACTATGACAGTTATTTCGCTGCTGAGAAAACCTCATTGCTATTAAAGCATTCCAAAGACTTGCAACTACTTTTAGTTTTGTCCACACCAAAAATGAAAGAAAAACCAGAAAGTTGGTAAATATTTTCAAGTAATAATAATGTGTTAAGTCAGACTATCTTAAGCAAGTTTTTATTCGTAATCATCCTTGCTGATTTAATTTTTTTTTTTTTTTTTTTTTTGAGTTGGAGTCTCAATCTGTCACCCAGACTGGAGTGCAGTGGCCACTCCTGGCTACTGCAGCCTCGACCTGCTGGGCTCTGGAGATCCTTCCGCCTCAGCCTTCCAAGTAGCTGGAACTACAGGCGCGCACTACCACACCTGGCTAATTTTTTTGATTTATTGTAGAGATGAGGTCTCTCCAAGTTGCCCAGGCGGGTCTCGAACCCGCGGGCTCAGGCAATCCACTCACCTTGGCCTCCCAAAGCGCTGAGACTACAGGCTGAGCCACTGAGCCCAGCCCCGATTTAAATTTAACCTTTCTTCATTGCGAAATTGCACAGTGATTCTCCATGATTACCTTCTTTCCTTACCTTGAGTTACGTGGAATTGATGTTTCACGTTTCTCTGCATTTTTCCTATTTCCTTTATATTTTCAACCTTCCTAGCAATTCAGCTTTTTTTCCCTCACTCACAATATTTGATCCCCTTTTTGATTAAAAATTGAGGTCTATATTTGGACTTCTTAAACAGAATTACCATGAGGTTTCAAAAATTGAAGAGCAGTGACTTCTATACTTTAAAACGAAAACCACTATATCTTTTTTTCTGAAAGTCCACATTACTTTCTTCAAGTTTTATTCAGAAAATATGTAGTGGATACCTACTCCATGCAGACTTTACTAGGTGATGGGCATGCCATAATGAATGAAACTGACAACTTGCTTCCCCTGAGGAGACAGCTGGCTTTCTTCCAGGTTACTCTTTTAGCAATAATTTGGGAGGAAGAGAGCTCTTTCTAAAGTAGACAGATCTACAAAATTAGTTCTGAATACACAGGTATAGCTGATACCAATTTTTTCTTTCAAATATAAGGGAATTTTTTTGTCTTTTCTATGTTTTATTTGCTCTAAGATGAAATCATGATGCTGAAGAGATGTAGTTTTCATTGGGATAAGTCAGTGGTTTGTGGCATATTTTATGTCTTTGCATTTCCTCATTGTCGTGCAGTTTCATTACTGTTTTTGCCAAATCTAGAGATTTTTTTTTCCTCTTTACTTTTCTGCTTTTCTCATACCTTCTTATTTTTGTCTGAGTGTGGCCACTCACATTCCAATGGGACATCAGAGCATCTGGAAGAATTAAGGAATGGATTTTTCATGTTTTTCACCTTTTGATGACTTTCCCATGTATTTCTGTATCGGTGTATTTTGAACCTTTAAAAGGAGACTTCTGCTTTTGGGGGTATTTTTTGAGTTGGAGTCTCACTCTGTCGCCCAGGCTGGAGTGCAGCTTCTGGCCACCATAGCCTCGCCCTACTGGGCTCCGGCGATCCTTCCGACTCAGCCTTCCGAGTAGCCGGAACTACAGGCGCGCGCTGCCATGCCCGGTTAATTTTTGATTTATTGTAGAGACGAGGTCTTGCCAAGTTGCCCGGGCGGGTCTCGAACCCGAGGGCTCAGGCAATCCACTGTCCTCGGCCTCCCAAAGCGCTGGGATTACAAGCTGAGCCACCGAGCCTGGCCTTGAAAGAAGACTTCTTAGCAGGGTAACTGTAGATGTCCAGTACGGTGGATGCTTTTCACTGCTATTTTAAGTTAGACCTCTATAAATAATTTCTAAGGCTATTAAGATAGATTACTACGTATAATTACCTGATGGCTCTTATTTTCTCAATGTCTCCATCAAAAACTAAAGTAGTTCAGTTAGTTCTCAGTATTGAGAAAGGTACACAGGCGTTTATTCTTCAAGGATTGTCTGCTGGGCGTGATGGCGCACGCCTGTAGTCCCAGCTACCAGGGAGGCTGAGGCTGAAGGATCACTTGAGTCCAGGAGTTCTGGGCTCCAGTGAGCTATGTCGATTGGTTGTCCGCAATTAGTTTGGCATCAGTATGGTGACTTCCCGGGAGCGGGGGACCACCAGGCTGCCTAAGGAGGGGTGAACCGGCCCAGGTCGGAAACGGAGCAGGTCAAAACTACGGTGCTGATCAGTAGTGGGATCGCACATGTGAATAGCCACTGCACTCCAGCCTGGGCAACACAGTGAGACCCTGTCTCTAAAAAAATAAAAAATAAAAACAAAAGAAATAAATAAAAGAAAGAATTGTCTGTTGGCATTCTAAAGTTATAGGTTTTACCTTACAAGTCTAATTTTTAGAATTTACATTCAGCATTTAACACTCACATGTGTAAGTTATCCACCTGTTTTCACGTGTAAGTTATCCACCTGTTTCCTTTTCAGTATTTGAGCATCACAATATTCCTGAGAAGTTCATGGGTGATAACCCTTCTCTTCTTACTTAAGCAATAAGAATAAGAATGTATATAAGATATATATATATATATATCTTATATACATATATATACACACACACACAGCAATGGATAGTACTCCTGAAGATTCACATGAAAGCCATAATTTGTAGTCCAGCTTACATGTATAATAAAGAGTTAGCATCATGGCAATAATTTAAAACTGTCTCCTTTTATTTTTTAAATAATGAAATCAGGTTGTTTGCATCTTTTGAGTATGCTAAGTATAATAACGAGTCCCCATTGTTTTCCTCGAGTGCAGCTATGAGGCTTTGCACGGAGGAGTGCAGAGTCCTAGGACATTCTGACCAGTGCTGGATGCCACCGCTGCCCTCACCATCCTCTGATTATAGAAGCAATATGTTCATTCCAGGAGAAGAATTCCCGTCACAGCCTCAGCAGCAGCATTCCCATCAGGGTCTTGAGGATGACACCCAGCCTGCAGATCCTGGTGAGAAGAAGAAGAGTTTTTCCACCTTTGGGAAGGACTCCCCAAATGATGAGGATACTGGGGACACCAGCACTTCCTCTCTGCTCTCAGAAATGAGCAGTGTGTTCCAGCGTCTTTTGCCCTCATCCCTGGACACCTATTCTGAGTGCACTGAGGTGGATCGGTCCAACTCCCTGGAGCGCCGGAAGGGATCCTTGCCAGCCAAAACTGTGGGATACCCACAAGGGGTGGCAGCCTGGGCAGCCAGTACACATTTCCAAAACCCCACCAATAGCAGCTCTGGGCCCCCACTTGGAACTCACTCCAGTGTGCAGCCTTCTTCCAAATGGCTGCCTGCCATGGAAGAGATCCCTGAAAATTATGAAGAAGATGATTTTGACAATGTGCTCAACCACCTCAATGATGGGAAACACGAACTCATGGATGCCAGTGAGCTAGTGGCTGAGATCAACAAACTGCTTCAAGATGTCCGCCAGAGCTAGGAGATTTTAGCAAAGCGGTGTGGTTTCCATATGTATGGAAATGAGGGACAGGGAAAAAAAAAAAAAAAAACCTGAAACAGCTGGCGTTGCCAAATAGTTGCATTTATCATAAATGTGTCTGTGTATATTGAATATTAAATACTGTATTTTCGTATGTACACAATGCAAGTGTGATTATTTTAATCTGTATTTTAAAAATACATTTGTACCTTATATTTATGTGTAATTTAACAAACAAATTTTATTTTTTTACTCCCATGACGAACATGTTTTTCCTAATCATGTAGAAACTAGCCATGTTCAAATCTGATATACTATTCAATCGTCATGTGTAAAGGCACTGCTTAGATTAGCTATGTTGAGGAAGGATTGTTATGCTGTAGGAGAAACCCCACTAAAGCATTACACAATTCTTAATTTTATTAAATGATCCAACTTTTTTCAATAATGCTTTAAAAATTAGGCATTGTTAAAAATGTTAAACTATTTTATTATTATTTTCACTGCTCTCTACTAGCTCCAGTGGTTCAACTCTTAAAGCAAAATCGAAACATGAAGTGGAATTTTATTTCTGGACTGAGAAGTATCTCAAAGGATATTTATGAGATGACTATCTCAAATGAATTTTTCATAGACGGTGATGGAAACAGATCTAAAGTCAATGTTCTCTGACTCCCAGATTCCTGCTATTTCTGGCCATCACACTAGACTGTTCCTGAGAATATTTCTTCTGTAGTATTATGGTCTACTTATAATTAAGGTAAACAATACATTTCACTCCATCTTTGTAATATGAATTATGCTCCAAGGAAATGGAATCTGTCCCTCAAATGGATAGTAGCATGTATTCTGACAGCATCAAGTATTAATGGACAAAGACAGTTGTGTCAGTGTCCCTCCTAGGGTAGTAAATATAATTGATTTATTCTGAAACCATTCTATTTGAATATTTTCCCCTTTCTGTCTCCATACTTGAATACTTTTATCTTTTGCAATGTTTTATGCTGTAACTATTCACTTTTAGCTTTTGTCTTCAGTGCATGATCTCGTATTTTTGCTTTTATTTTTAGTAAAAGAACATTTATAAAGGCACATTTTTGTTACTGCAATTTTGTTTTATTTGTTGTGTGACAAATGAGAATCTCTATTTATTGTGCTGTTATCTCTCTGTGTGGAATGCCTTGGTAAGAGAGATCCTTATATTATGACTATTATCATTTATGACCAAACTTCTATTAATGTTATTTCTAATAATACACTATCTTGATTGTATCCTCCAGAAAATTTTACTGTCAAGGAAAATAAAAGGAAAATTAAAGTAAACCTAAGGAACTTTCCGTAAGTCAGAGTCCGGTTCCTACATATAGCCACAAAAGCGTTGCACACAGCATACACTTCCTGAGATGGCAATTTAGTGTTGGGTTTCAAATACTACGTAGGGGACATATGACTGGTTTGGCAAACAAGAAAAACAAAATGGAAAAGGAATGCATTAGACACCTGTAATGGGAACAGAAATATTCCAACTAGGTTAAATAATTGATATGCACTTTTAAATCAATAAGCAAGTAGTAACTTCTTGCATATTTTTTTAAATGACAAAAATATGATACTTTTTTAGAATATTTTACATTAAGCTGAGAAGGAAAAAAGTGTCTTTACAATATTTTCAAGAGACAAAAGTGTTACCCTCCTTGATTTACTAGTAGGGAATTGAAATACTAGGAAAGTTAAGTAACCTAAAAGTAGTTAAAATTCAGAAACTTGAATTTTTAAATGAGTGCCACATTAAATCGAATACACGATCTCTTTCAAAAGGCACATTTTTCCTTTATAGCAGAGATTGCAATTCCAAGCGAAATTGCAGTTTATTTTTCAGTAGAATACACACACCAATGCTAACCACATTTAAATACATTTTGCCTTTCAACTTCACTTCCTTTCAGTACATAATACCATTAAGAAAAAAGACTTTCAGCCGGGTTGGGTGGCTCCGCCTGTAATCCCGCACCTTTGGGAGGCTGAGGTGAGTGGATTGCTTGAGCCCGCGGGTTCGAGACCCGCCTGGGCAACTTGACAGGACCTCATCTCTACAACAAATCAAAAATTAGCCAGGCATGGTAGCGCCTGTAGTTCCAGCTACTTGGAAGGCTGAGACGGAAGGATCGCGGAGCCCAGCAAGTCGAGGCTGCGGTGGCCGGGAGCGGCCACTGCACTCCCGTCTGGGCGACAGAGTGAGACTCCAACTCAAAAAAAAAAAAGAAAAGAAAAGAAAAAAGACTTTCATAACCTCACTGTTCTTAATTTACAGTGCCAGCTGTAATTTAAGAAGCAAAGCTGGGAATCGATATTTTGAATAATGTGGAATAAATAAAATGCAATGTTACATTTTATACAGCATCCTAGTATATTGTTTGTCTGAGGAGAAGTTTCATGTCTCTAGCTCCTTGCTCTCCACCTTCTCTATGTATTATTGCTTCTCATAGGCTAAGTGAAAATTGGTGTAAGATTTCCGCTTTTTTCTCCTGTTTCCTTAACTAGCAATATCCTTTAAGTGAAAGCTGAGATGTCTGGTGCTATCATGGCAACCTAACCTCTCATCAAGTATATATCTCCTCTTTTTTTGATACCATACTCTTCCTCAGATTGAAACAAAGCAAACAACATTTAAAGATTCCTTTTTCCATCCATTATTTTCTAATCCCTTTCGCTCCATTGGATCACTTTATTCTTCAATGACAATCATGTTTTTTTTTTTTGAGTTGGTGTCTCACTCTGTTGCCTGGAATACAGTGGCACGCTCCCGGCCAGCACAACCTCGACCTGCTGGGCTCAGCCGATCCTTCTGCCCCAACCTTCCAAGTAGCTGGAAATACAGGCGCGCTCCCACGCCCAGCTAATTTTTTTGATTTATTGTAGAGACACGGTCTCCCCAAATTGCCCGGGTGGGTCTCGAACCCGCGGGCTCAGGCAATCCACTTGCCTCGGCCTTCCAAAGTGCTGGGATTACAGATTGAGCTGCCTAACCCCAGCTGACAATCATTTTTAAGGAAAATGTAATTCGACATTGAATCTGTTGCTTAACAAATCCTTTCTCAATGCTTGTTTATAGAGTGATTTCGAATTAACATTCTTTAAATTCTTACAAGCTATTAACATTGTTATTCTTTTCTCAGTCATTTCTTTCTTAGTATTTAGCAGGTGAGGCTGATGATGTTGTTGACCTTTGAAGTCTTGCTCCTACTGTCATACGTATCAAACTTACCAATAGGTAACTGCTAAGGCAAAGATGAGTAAGTTGTCTTGTTGAATCACATTTATGAAAATCAGCTAAGTTCTTTGTTTCGTTCTTTTGATTTTGCTTGTCAGAAAATATTTTAAGCTGAATTTAAGTATTGACACACGAAATTGCAAAAAATTGTGGATTATTAAAAAAAGCAATTTTGCACTGGATTACTTGATGGGTGAAGACTACACTTTGTGACATGGCAGTTTTCAATATTGTGTGAAGTTACAGAGCTGATCCAATACTATGGAACATGCTTTAATACTTCTGTTCCAATTCAGGATATCTTGATCATGTATCATCATGCTATCAAAGGTAAAAGACACACTGAACTCAAAGCAATAAATATTGCTGTATAAAAGTTAAAGTCCAACCATACAGAAATCTCAAAGATTTATGTTAAAACTTAAAAAGAATAAAAACAATGCAGACATTTCAAAAGAGTCACCATATTTGAATTTCTTAATTGCAGGTTGAATTCACAAAACAAAGCTACCTTTATGTTTATAAGCTCTTATGTTGTGAAATCAGAAGCTTCCACACTGATTATAATCATTTATAATATGTTTGGATTTTTCTGTAAATGATAGAAACACTACTAGTTTCTTACATAAAGTGAGGTTTTAATTTGATAAATTAGACTATTTGGGCCACTGAAAAACCATCTGGTTCAGTTAAGTTCCTAGAACAAACACAGTTACTGTTTTTGACATAATTGATTGATACAGAGAAAATCGCACTGAGATTGAAAAAAAGTTATTGCCTAAATTGGGGTTTTATTCTTCCTCTGTGAAACTAGAGTCACAGTCAGGTATATATACTCTTAATATTAGAAATAATAGAGACCCTTAATATAATCTAAACCAAAATATAATGGAATAGGTAAGGACTATATAATAGATGTATAAAAGGTATATATTTCTTATTATGTTTTTATGATATGTTAGTGTATACAACTTGTGGAACCATTAAACACATTTTATTGGGAGTTGGCATCACAAAAATTGCTACCAAAATTTACTTACTTCCTGAATTTTAAAATTGCAATAACACATTCTACTCTGACATTTTAAAATAATAGTTTTCTATTTCCTTTTATGACTTCTGCAAGACGCTCCTAATTCTTGTTTGCTTTCTCAGATTTTATCTCTTCAATTTATTTATTTAATGGTATTCCTTCTTGATAATTCATGCTACTGTCCACATTTTATAGCATTCCTCTCCAGATTTTCATATGTATAGAGTTCCCCATATAACCACCGAGATTTTATAATTTTTCCTATGCCTTTTCTTTGTTATCAATATTATAAAGATCATATTTTTGATATATAAAGCTAATACCTTTTGTTCTCAATAAACCTTGCTCCTCTGATTCATTTATTTAATGGATGAGTAAATTCATACAATTAAGAACAAAGGGTCACATACTTCCTTCTAAGTCTTAAATTAAATGATGCTGAGTGCCTAGAAAGAAACTAGTGTGGAATACTTGGCTTACTGAGGGAAGAAATAATTTTTATGTAAAACACTTCTCTTTATGCATTGAGGGTTGGGCTGGGAAGCGTGAGCTTGAAATTTTACTATAAGTCACAATGGAGTACAGGAAGAAAATAGAACAGTAAGTAAGAAAGGCCCCTTGCCACAGAAAAGCAAGATAACTTAGCTAGTGGTTGGGAGCAAAAAGCCCTGGGGTGAATAGGTTGAAAAAAGTAAAATACCAGATGTTCACGCCTTCCTTATCCCTACCACCAATTATCTACAGAAGAAGCTACAGAACAAAGCTTTGGGGACACATTCCTCATTTTCCTGATCCTCAGCACAGGAGTGCAGACTCACAAGAAAGTGGTCCCAAGGTGCATGTATCTCTGGAAGGAGCCTCGGTCCCTCAGCACCTTTGGATGGATGGCTGACCTGTGGGAGATTCAGACTTTCTTCCTTGCCCGCGTGGGGGAGGGGTTGGGAGTATAAACCCTATTATATTTCAAAGTGCTTTTATCTAAATGAGGGCAGGCTTTCTGAAAGCCCCAGGTACATTCCTGTTTTATTAAAAGGTGCATTCTGCAGCTTAAAATGGCTAACCACAAAATATTCTAGACAGAAGCTTCAGAGACCTTTCCTTTGGAAGTAGGCCTTTGTGTTAGACAGCGCTTGAGGATCTAAATTATCTACAACAGTTCCAGTAAATCTTGTTACATGCAATGTAATAAAACCAAAATATGCAACTAATAATGTTTCATGAATTCCAACCAGAAAAATGTTTTGCTAGTCCCTGCCTTGTGATTTGAATCTCTCCTGCAAGCTCATGCCTAGAGGCTGTTAGTGTGGATTTTGTGGGCTTCCTCTGCAGATTTTTGGTATCTGCTGAGAAGTTTGGGTGGCAAATACACAAGACAGCCACCTGGTGATGAGTAAAGTATCTCCATGGGAGACCAGCCGCCATGCTGAAAAGTCCTTCACTGCTTTTTCTTCCGTTACTTTGTCCTCATTTTCTCCTTGGGTGGTGGTATAGTTTGGATATCATCAACTCCAAATTTCATGTTGAAATGGGATCTCCAGTGTTGTGGGAGGTGTTTGGATCATGTGACCAGATCCCACATGAATGACTTGGTGCCCTACTGAAGAGTTCTAGCTCTATTCATGGGAGAATTGGTTGTTTAAAAGAGCCTGGTATCTCCTTTCTCTTGTTCCTGTTCTCACCATGTAACAAACTGTCTCTCCTTACTTTCCTCCATGAGTAAAGGCATCCTGAAACCTCACCAGAGGCCGAGCAGAAGCCAGCACCATGCAGAACTGTGAGTCAATAAACTTAAAAAATATATAATAAATTACCTAGCCTCAGGTATTTCTTTATAGCACGGAGAAGTGAACTAACATAGGTGGTGTCGGAGTGGAGGGCCAGCATGTAATCAATTCTTTGTTCAACAAATATTCACTATGCACTCATTGTGTCTCAGATACTGTTCTACTGTTCTAGGTGTTTGTGATGCACAGATGAATAAAACAGGCAAAAAAGAGAGTTAGAACAAACCCCACAGCACCAATGTATGACGACTGCCATAACAGGTTAGGCTACACAACCTACCACTGAAGGCAGACATTTCCCATCAGGAGCAATGAGAAAGAAAAAGAGGGAGACATGACTGGAGGTCTTGCTTTGCTTTCCAACACATCCTCAGTGCCCCAAACAATTCTGGACCAGTTACAGACACTACATAATTATTTGTTGAATATGTGAGTGATTGTCGGCATCTTCTTAAAATCATATGCTCCTGGGAGAAACATGAAAAAATCATGCAGTATTACTATTAAAACTGAGTTATTATTTAAACATTTTTACATATTAAATTTGGGGAAATTAAGAGTATATTAGTTGGTAATATTCAATTCCAATCGCAGCAGTAGGAACTGGAAATTAAGAAAAGCTAGAACCAGATTGAAGTGCAGATACCTACATTGCGGTCTCCATATTTTGTACTGCAATGTTAATAATAGTAATAACACTACTCACCTCATAGGACTATTGCATGGGTCAAGAGAAACAAAGAATGAAATCTTCAAATAAAAACAGGAGAGAATTTATCACAGCACCAACTTGTTTTCTGTGTCATTTTTCTATGGAAGGTCTCATCTGCTCAGGTGCAGATATAGAGAATCAAATAATAAGATTCTTTCTCATCTGAGATTTTTATCATTTACAAATTTATTGATTGGGAAAAAATATATAAAAAGGAGAAATTATAGTCAATATTGGTATTGATTGAGGAAGGATGCCAGTTATTTTAAAAAAAAAATCTCAAAATGAATAACATTTTAAATCTAGCAAAAGTTTCTTTCTTCTCACATAACAGCTAGTCTATTTTTTTTTTTTTTTTTGGTAATTTTGAAGATCTGGGGTATGATTCAGGATTAGTTATACAGGTGGTCTTCATACAGGTAAAGTTTGGGCCTCAGTGTAGGTATAACTTCGAAGAAAGCAACCCCTCAAATGAAGTCATCGGAGGACCGGTTCCATGAAGACTCCATCATTAAGCCCTCATTTGGAAGGGATCTCATTCCTTATGTTAGTGAGTCATTGACAAAAGTTTATGACTCGCATCATCAGTTGTTTTATAAAAACAAATAACCAAATAAAACATAAGAAAAAACAAAAGCAAAACAAAATAAAAACGCATATTTTTCTCCTCTATATCCATCAACTTTTTTTTTTTCTTTTTTGGGTTGGAGTCTCACTGTCACCCAGACTGGAGTGCAGTGGCACGCTCCCTGCCACCGCAGCCTCGACCGCTGGGCTCTGGCGATCCTTCCGCCTCAGCCTTCCAAGTAGCAGGAACTACAGGCGCGCGCTACCACGCTCAGCTGATTTTTAATTTTTATTGTAGAGATCAGGTCTCACCAAGTTGCCCAGGCGGGTCTCGAACCCGCGGGCTCAGGCAATTCATATCCATCAACTTTTGTGATAATGCATCCAATCTTACAAAAGTAGAGACATGACATATATAAAGTTAGTGCCACGGATTAAGGAGCATGTTATGTCAATGACTTTGGAATATCTAGTCCTCCATAGAAAGAATCTCTCAACTCCACAAAGGAGAGGACTGTGGAGAAGCACAATTAGGAGGTCATTATGGACAAGACCAGAAAGTGTCCTATGCCCCTCCCCCTGACAGCTCATTGTCTAGAAACAGTCACATGAACCACACAAGGAGGCTATGAAATGCTGACCACAGTATTTTGGTGAGCTGTAATATTTCTACAACACAATCATTGGGAGGACTAGTACTTTCTAAACATCACCATAAGTCATTTATGCAATGTCTACAGTAATTTTCAGTATACTTCTGTAAGTCCCATCCAAGAATCTCAGTACCTTGACAGAAGGGAGGGTGTATTTTTTATTTCTTTATTTTTGAATCTACAGAGACTAGTATAGTACAAAGGTACTCTGTGAGTAAATAAACAGATAAGAAAAAGATACTATTTTAATCCTAGGTAGGTCCTTTATAGTAACCTTTAATGGCTGGAGATATAAGGAGAGGCAGAGATTGGATTGTGACAGGGAAGGGTTGGTAGATATAGTAATTATCAGACTCATCATCTTTTTCAAATTAAATATGACTGCTAGCCGGGCTTGGTGGCTCAGCCTGTAATCCCGCACCTTGGGAGGCTGAGGTGAGTGGATTGCCTGAGCCCGCGGGTTTGAGACCCGCCTGGGCAACTTGGCGAGAACTCACCTCTACAATAAGTCAAAAGTTAGCCGGGCGTGGTAGCACGCGCCTGTAGTTCCAGCTCCTTGGAAGGCTGAGGCGGAAGGATCGTCGGAGCCCATCAGGTTGAGGCTGCGGTGGCCGGGAGCGGCCACTGCACTCCAGTCTGGGCGACTGAGTGAGACTCCGACTCAAAAAAAAAAAATAATAAAAAATAAATATGACCACTTGCTCCCACATCCTGAGGAATGTTGGAAAATTGCTTCCCTGGTTGTGTGAGTAAGGGCTGCATAGGGAGAGGGTGGAAATTGCCCTCAAAGTTGAGTGAAGAAGACTTTTAAGATAAAGTATTCCCTTTCTTGATTAGTGGTGGCACATTGCATATGTCAAAACTCATCAAAATGTACATTTAACATCTGTGCATTTTATTGTATGTAAATTATCTCTCAATTGGAAAAATTGAAAAAAACCCACAACTTAACAAAATATGATGAATTAACAAAAACAGAGATGACTATGTGGACTTCTCACTGAATCAAGTCTATGTGATTTTTAAAAAATATATTTGTAGTTACTGAGAAACAGGATCTCTCAATATTGCCCAGCTGGCGGAGGACATGACAATCCAGGACTCAGCATGGGAACCGAATGAAGACACCCTTCTGGAAGGCAAAGCCCCAGAAGGGATCCGTGTGTGTGGCAAAGCCCCGCGGAAAGTGTTGAGGAAAGTTCTACACGAATGTCCTGTGACTCATGGTCGCCTGTTTGTTCCCATGATATTGTTCAATAATAAAGCAGTTAATGTTTCACCATTGGCCATGCCTTAGGAAATGCAAATAGCAACCCAACGTGTCACAATGACCCAACCAATTACTCCAAAACCTACTGTGACAAAGTGTACTTTTAACTGTTCTACTTTATGTTAAAACGATGGTATCGAGAAATGAAACTGAGGTACAAACTAAAGCAAACACAGTTAAGCCATACAAACAACATCAGAGTAGCCACAAGTTTAAAGCTTTGAAACAATATGACAAACCCTTGCCAACTGTTAGAGCAGGCCCCCATATAGGCTATAATATGAATGGTAGAATTTGGTGGGCACCTAGAGGAGAGAGTAGTATACAAAACCTAGAATGGCTTGACCCTCCACTACCTTATACAGGTGCATATGATGATGATATGGTTAGAAGAGTCTGGATAGATGAAAAACATGTTACGTAGAAAAACTTATCTTTATAGGAAAA
This sequence comes from Cephalopachus bancanus, assembly GCA_027257055.1. NCBI lineage: Eukaryota > Metazoa > Chordata > Mammalia > Primates > Tarsiidae > Cephalopachus > Cephalopachus bancanus. The sequence continues at coordinate 15,512,810 of JAPVLO010000010.1, forward strand.
AATAAAACGCAGTGGGCCCCCTTGTTGCCTGCTTTCTAAAACCCAGAGTCAACACTTAGTAAAAAGTGAAATGATTGGTATATATAAATAAAATATAGACACTGCCTCATCACAGACAGCGACCTTTAAATTAAAACTACATAAAGCTTATATGCCTAACACCTTTATATCTATATAGATTATTTACCTTTATAAAGCATAAGTTTTACTTTCCACTTGCTAATCTTTAGACTAATATTAACTTTGCCCTTATAATAAGTTACCACTTCCAAGAACAGCTAGTTTCTTATATGTAGACATTACTAAACCAAATAATTATCAGAATTGTAAAATTATTAGTACGTCATACAATCGTTTCGATATGTTTTGATTGTTAATTTTTTCCTTTACTGTTAACTTTCTGCTAAGTGTGTGCCAACAATTATGATATACATAAATCAGCACTGGTGTGCTTCAGTGCCAGAGTGCCTGAAAAGAAACTCTGGTCACGGCTCTTCCTTCCTTCGCCTCATCACGACTCCTTCTTGGGTCCCCGTGACCCCACCGGAGCTGGCCTTCGGCACCCAGCCTAGTCTTGAACGCCTCACCTCAAGTGATCTTACATCAGCCTACTGAGTAGCTGGGATTGCAGGACATAACCAACACACCCAGCCAAATCTATTTGAGTCTAATTCAAGAAAAAGTCACTTCAGGGAAGGTTCCCAGCAGGGTGTCCTCTATGATGTCGCATTAGCAGCGACTCAGTTCTGTGACCTGGCTTCTTGTCTTTCTCGTGCAACTTCAGGGTTCTGAGGGAAGTGGGTGTCTACTGAGAGCTAATAAAAGTGACTTCTTCACAATGAGCTGTGACAAGGGGGAACAACACTGAAGAAACTACCATGAATATTGAAAACCAAACTTTATTTAAGGAGCATTCCCATATTTAGGAGAAACCTTATGATTTTGTTTTATTTTCACAGAAACCAAAATTGGTTCCTGTCACAAAAGGGAGAAATCTGTATGCATTCCTAGGGTAGCAGATATTATGGGAAAGGAGGTATACAAAACAACCTTCCCATCACTGCAAGCATATATACGTGGAGAGACGGAGAGGGAGAGAAAGAGAACATGAGAAGGAGAAAGAGGAATACATATAAGAAGGGGACCCCCCAAAAACTGCAATTAGTTTTTTGAAGGGCCAGTTCTCTGTAGCACAGGTTTCCCGCATTAGATAAGTGTTCTAGGAACCCACCTACATCAGTGTACCTGCTAGCATTGTTGTGAGAGGCTGCATTCGGCCTTCAGTGAGGTTTTTGTTGTTGCTTGTTTTTGAGATTCTTTGAAGGTGTTTGCCCATTTCATCATGGGTGATTTCCGAGGGCACCACGTTGAGTGTTCAGCAGTTTTGGACCAAAAATGGCATGGCCCTTGTGCCCCACTCTCTCTGTTCACCTGATTTTGCCCTGGACGAATTTTTTGTGTGTGTTTCTTTGATGAAAAAAAGTCCTCAAAGGGAATTGGTTTGCCGATGTGGAAGAGGTGAAACAAAAAAACAGCGCAAGTACTCAATTGTTTTCAATTGAGTTCAAAACTGTTTTGAGCAGTGGAAAAAAGCATCTTGATTGGTGTATTGCATCAGACGGAGAGTACTTTGAAGGTGACTGAAGTGCAAACATGTAAGAATAAATACACAATTTTTTATACATAGACTGCATTCTGTTATGTGCCCCCTCATAATACGTGCAACAGATAGAATTCTTTCCAGGTTTTCTAAAAGTACTTTGGAGTATTTCATGTCAGCTACAGTGGAAGAGAAACTTGAGGCTTACCCAGAACTATCAAGTGAAGATTTTGAACAGCAACAAGACTGTTACTCCAAAATTATAAAAAATGAAACACCCAGAAAAGCTGTCAGAGAGTTCAGCAGCCTCCTGCCTGTCAGTTTAGAGTTTGTGCCACATGTTAGGCATCCAACCTGTCCTGCAGTGTTAAGGCATACACATGGAATGAAGAAAAGACACTCAGAAGTGTGTGCAGAAACTTTGCTCTCTAACTTAGTGAGTCACTGACAAAAGTTATGACTCGCAGCATCAGCTGTTTTACGAAAACAAATAACCAAATAAAACACAAGAAAAAAACAAAAGCCAAACAAAATAAAAACGCACATTTTTCTCCTCCATATCTGTCAAGTTTCATAATAATGCACCCAATCTTACAAAAGCAGAGACATGATATGTATAAAGTCAGTGCCACGAATTAAGGAGCACATTATGTCAATGATTTAGGGATATCTAGACCTCCATAGAAAGACTCTCTCAACTCCATAATTTCATTTGAAGTGAAGGAATGCTATCTGCTCATTTAATATGAAAAGTTGCATTGATATTCAACCCTCTGAATTCAATGATAATAGCTAAATTCAAAACTACTTACTAATTGCTGGTATTTTTGATGATGGTTTAGGCTATGACCCAGAATAATTCTTTTTTTCCTCACGATTGATAATTTTTAAAATAATTTTTATTCTGCGAGTCTTTCAATTTTCTTTTTTTTGCTAACATGACTTCAAAAGTTAATCTCTTGCCAGGATATCATATCTTGAATATTACCTCCTTCCATGAGAAGAGCATTTGATTTAATCACAACTTCTCGATGATTTTACTTTGCTCATTTCATTTGAATCTAGTTCAGGCAAAAAGGTAATGTTGGCAAATTGTTCTTTCAATTTACACATTTTTTTTCTATACAGTTCTCAACCGTGCTTTTTATTTAAACATTTTTTGACTAAAATGCATTAAAAAATAAATTGTCTAACATTGAGAAGTTGGTTGGTCTCGGATTATTATTATTATTTTTTTGAGTTGGAGTCTCACTTTGTCGCCCAGACTGGAGTGCAGTGGCACACTCCCGGCCACCGCAGCATCGACCTGCTGGGCTCCAGCGATTCTTCTGTTTAGCCTTCCAAGTAGCTGGAACTACAGGCGTGTGCCACCATGCCCAGCTAATTTTTGATGTAGTGTAGAGACCAGGTCTCGCCAAGTTGCCCGGGCGGGTCTCGAACCCACAGGTTTAGGCAATCCAATCCCTTCGGCCTCCCAAAGTGCTGGGATTATAGGCTGAGCCACGAGTCCAGCCTGGTCTCAGATTTTTAAAAAAAACTTTTAATAATAATGTAAAACAATGCTGTAGTGCTTAACAGTAGATACATTGCCTTTCTATTCAAATATCAAGATCTTTTAATTATTTTAAGTTAAAAATGATAGAATTAGAGAAACATAATTATCTTTCTTTCTCTGCCTCTATTTTTGGGACATTTCTGTTCATTTTATTCCTATTTTATCTTTGGAATCAGCTTGTCTAGCTTCCAAAAATATGCTGTTTTTATTTTTACTGTCATTACATTAAATTTATAGATTAATTTGAGAAAGTACTGACTTTCTTATAATGGTGCATTTTCTATTCCAAGAATGTGTCATTTCTTGTGCTAAATCCTTCTTTTGTGTTCCTCTGTGGCATGTACTATTTTTTTCACAGAAGATTTTACGTTTCTTGTGATGTTTTGTATTTTGTATTTGGATGTTTCATTATTGTGCCTAGTTATTGTCCATATAAGAACCTCCTAAGCCGGGCTCGGTGGCTCAGCCTGTAATCCCGCGCCTTTGGGAGGCTGAGGTGAGTGGATTGCCTTAGCCCGCGGGTTCGAGACCCGCCTGGGCAGCGAGACCTCATCTCTACAATAAATCAAAAAATCAGCCGGGTGTGGTAGTGCATGCCTGTAATTCTGGCTACTTGAAAGGCTGAGGCAGAAAGATTGCCGGAGCCCAGCAGGTCGAGGCTGCGGTGGCTGGGAGCGGCCACTGCACTCCAGTCTGGGCGACAGAGTGAGACTCCAACTCAAAAAAAAAAAAAAAAAAGAAAAAGAACCTCCTTTATTGCTATGAATTAATTCTGTACCCAACCCAGTAACTGTTTTTGCTTATTATTTATAATAGTATTGCAATTGATTCCTACAGATTTGTCAAGGAAAATGTATCCATCATTCTCAAGTGATAATAATTTAAAATTCTCCTTTCCAATATTTATTTCTACATTTGTTCCTTAATATATTCACAATTTTATTGACTAATACCCTCAAAACAATTTAGAATCAAAATGTTAATAGCAAATGCTATTGCTTTATTATTGATATTAAAAAGAATGCTTCAAAAGACTTCAATTAGCATGTATGTGGTATTTTTGCATATATATATATATAGATATATATATAAAGTCAGACTGAAGTGATTCTATTTACTATGATTTCAAAATCAAGACTGGATCAATGTGTGGTACATATTCTAAAAGAGCTGGGAAATTTTCTCTTTTTTCTATTCTCTGAACAATTGAAATTTAATTGCAGTGTATCTGTTACTTGAAGTTTTGGAAGAATTCCCCTGTGAAACCATCTGGGCCAATAGCTATTAGACAATCTTATCTCCTGAATGGCAAATGATCTGTGTAGTTTTCCAGATACACTTTCTGGGGTCAGTTTGGTAGTTTATATTTTCCCAAACCAAAAAGCATCCATTTCATCCATGTCCTAAAACTGACTTGCAAAGATATGAATGAATTCGGTTTCCTTTAGAATTCTACTATTTCTACAATGTTTGTGGTTATTTCTTTTTGGTCATTGATAAGGTTTTTTTGTTGTTGTTCTTTTTATTCAAGTTACCAGTTTTGGTCCTATGAAAAAGCAATAGGATTTATTTATTGGGTCAATCATTTAACAGCTTAAACTTAATTTTTACTTTTATGTTTATTTCTCACTTCTTTCCTTAAGTTTTCTTTTTTTCAAACATCTAAAATTGGATGCATACTGCTTTCAATATTACATATTATGTTTTCTCTGTGCTCTATTTAAGCTGATTGCATAGGTTCAAAAATATACGTTTCAAATAACATAATTTTTATAAATCATTTCCAATTTTGTTTGATTTCCCGTTTTCTGTAAAAGAGATGTGTAACAGAGAAATTTTACATTTTACACTCCTTTTTCTTCTTCTTAATTTTCATTCTACTGAATTGAAGTTATATTATTTTAACTCTGGAACTTATTAAGTTGTTTTTGAGGCCCAATGGAAGGTCAATTGTGAATATTATTTAGGAATTTAAAAAAATGTGTTCTTTTGTCTTTTGTAAATATGCACACACATACATACACCTGCATTTAGTTGAAAGCATGCAACAGTTGTCCTAATACTAGATTTTAAAATTGTATTCTTGGTTTTTAGGCTTTTTAATTTTTGGTCTGTTATACACTGCAAAATGGATCGTCATATTGTGTTTTTATGCATTTCTCTTGCTTTTTCTGTGGGTTTTACTCCATTAATGTTGATGCTATGTTTTTGGTGCATATAAGCATCTGATATGCCTTTGTCCATTTATTAATATTTTAGCTAATATAACTAACTTTGTGTTAAGAATGTTTTCTTGCTTATGGTGGCAAATTTTGTTTGGTAGTCCAACCGGATAATTGTATCATTTTAATAAATGAATACAATCCATTTACAGTTAGTGGTTTGACATATGTTTTGGTTAACATTCATTAGCTTTTCAAACTATGTTTAGGTTTCTCCCGTTTTTTTTTTTTTTTTTTTGAGTTGGAATCTCACTCTGTCATCCAGACTGGAGTGCAGTAGCAGCTCCTGGCCACCGCAGCCTCCACCTGCTGGGCTCCGGCCATGCTTCCGCCTCAGCCTTCCAAGTAGCTTGAACTATAGGTGCGCGCTACCATGCCCGGCTAATATTTTATTTATTGTAGAGATGAGGTCTCGCCAAATTGTCCAGGCGGGTCTCGAACCCTCAGGCTCTGGCAATCCACTCACCTCAGCCTCCCAAAGCACAGGATTACGGGCTGAGCCACCGAGCCTGGCTGGTTTCTCCCCTTTTAAAATGTTTTTTGATATTGTTTAGTTTATTTATATTATGAAAAATTTCTGGGTTTATACATTTATAATTCTAGCTATATAACAAATTGAATCCTCTTTTTTAAGGCATTGCCTGTGATTGATTATAATCAATGGCATAATTTAATATCTACTTCTTTTCTCTTCCTTTTATTCCCAGTCTTTCTTAATTTTAGTTGGTTGCTATATTGTTCTTTAGCTTTTTTTTTTTTGAGTTGGAGTCTCATTTTGTCACCCAGGCTGGAGTGCAGTGGCATGCTCACAGTCACTATAGTCTCGAACGGCTGGGCTTATGTGAACCTTCCTCCTCAGTGTTCTTTAGCTTTACACAATACAATACACACTTATAACTTAATGCCATTAAATTATTTTATTTAACGTGTATCTATAAAGGATGAGTCATCCCATTCACTTTGGTCCTTCCATTTTTCTCCTCCTACTACAATTTTAGTTATGTCATGATTACGTTTTCGGTGCATATTCATGCTTTTATTGTATGGTTTTATTCTTCACATTTATGTTTATCCTAGTGTTTTAGGTAATTTTTCTTTTTTATAGAAAGGAGTGTGCATGAGTTTTATTTAGTAACATTTGCCATTTTTGAAATCTGACTTTTCCTCACATGTATTATTTCTTCTTTATTTTGAAGATGTGGGGTGCAATTCAGAAGGGTTAGGTATACAAATGTCATTATGCAGGTACCCTTGTTGATGAGTTGTGCCCCCCCCCGTTTAGGTAAATTCATTTTATGTCCACTGTCAGTTCTTTTGCTACAATTGCCTGGAAATTGAAATACACTGACATAGAAAGTTTATGTATGCATTGCTACTTGGAGAATTTGTACTTAATGCCCGACTGTCTTCTAGTGTTAAATGGTGTTATGGAAAATTGGGAGTCCAGGATAATTTTTATTTCCCTTACAGATAACTTTATCTTTTTTCCTAATGATTTTCTCCTTTTGTGTATTCATAATGCTGTAAAATCTACCATTCTATATTGTAGTATGATGGTTAATTTTATGTGTCAGCTTGACTGAGCTATAAAGTGCCTAAATTAAATATTATTTCTGGGTTTGTCTGTGAGTGTGTTTTGGTTAAAATTAGCATTAATCCATCTACTTAAGAAAACAGATTGTCCTCCTCAATGTGAGTGGGTATCATTCAATCACTTGAGGGCCTGAATAGAACAAGCAAGCAAAAACATTGTCTCCTTTTTTCCCTGCCTGACTATGTGAGCTGGACATTGGTCTTTTCTTGCCCTTGAATTGGGATTACACTGATAAGTTCTTACAGTTCTCAGGCCTTTGAAATTTGGACTGGAATTATATCACTGACTTTCTTTAGTTTCCAGGTCACAGAGAGCAGATTGTGGGACTTCTCAGCCTCCACAATCCTATGAGGCAATTCTTCATAATAAATCTCTTTATGTAGGTAGATACAGATAGATGATGGATAGACAGACAAATAGCTATCTTCTACTAGTTCAGTTTCTCTAAAGAATGTGACATTTCAGTTTTTATGTATTCATTGTATTGTGACTAATGCTTTGTGTGTCAGGTGTCTTTTCTTAATCTGTAGAGTCTCATATTTTATTTTTGGAAAGTTTTGTTTATATATATTATATCATTTTATTTTTGAAAGTTTTATTTTATTTTATTTTAAGGCAATTTTATTGTTTTCTTTTCTAGTAATCAATTTGTTCTCTTTGGGACTCCGATTTTGCAAGATGTAATATAATTTGTTTGTCTTTTCTATCATTAGTTGTTCTCTAGCTTTTTAAACTTTGTTCTTTCACATTTTATCACTTATTACCTTTATTTTAAACTCCTATTGTCCTGTCAGTTACCGTGTCTTTAGTAGTGTCTAATTCATTTGTTGCTAAATCTTACAAGGCTTCATCTTGCTGAAGGTTTGTACATGTTGGGACCTAGGTTTTCTTTCTGTGCTTTGCTTGTCATATTTGACTTCCTTTTGCATTCTCATCATGACTTTCCGGAGACTTTTGAATTATACTTTGCGTTTTCATTTTATAACGTGATTACTTCACAAAACTTGAGAATATTTCCTACAAATATGACTTTTGTTTGTGACCCCTTTTCAGCCTTGCCTTCTATAATCCTGAGACTTTATTCTAAATCAGTTTCTCTGAGGTCTTCCTGTCTACGCAGGTTTCCAAATTTTGCCTGATTAGCGAATTATTTACCTTTGAAAAGTAAAGTGGGCCTTTGAAAAATGTGCTCTGGTTCTGTTTCTCAATTTTAAAACCCAAAAGATCTGTATTAGTTTTCTAGGGCTGTCATAACAAATTAGCACAGTCTGGGTAGCTGAAAACAGAAATAGCTTTCTGTAGTCCAGAGTCTGAAATGAAGGTTTGACAGGGCCGTGCTTCCTCTGAGAGCTCTTGGGGAGAATTCTTTTTTTTTCTTCAAGCTTCTAGTGGCTCCTGGCATTTTTTCGCATGTGGCATTATGACTCCAACCTCAGCTTCCATCTTTACAAAGATCTCTTTATAAAACTTTCTCCCCTTTATCATTTGAATTTAAGGCTCACTCTTAACCCAGAATGATCTCATCTTGAGATCCTCAACTTAATTACATCTGCAAAGGCCATTCCCCCCACCCCAAATAAGGTCATATTTAAAGGTTCCGAGTAGACATACTGTTTTGAGATTCACTAGTCAGTACACTACAGGATCCTAATGTCTTCCTATTTATTTTCTTGACTTTGGCTAAAATGGTAATTCTTGCTTCCTGATTTATGGCTTGGGTTACAAATACCTCCATGGTTTATCCACACTTGAGTTTTATTTTTCATTTCTTAACTTTTTGTTGATTTTTGCTGATATGCAGAAAAGGGAAAACTTCTGTCTTTATTTCACAGTTTTAAAATTTCCAGATTCGTTTTCTTAATGTGTAATTTAGCTTTACAGAGGTAGTATACTCAACCAGATTGACCCAATTTAACTTTTGGCATACAAATCTATCTGCACCTGCATCTGTAATTTCGACTCCCTTTTCATTAACAGTGAATAAACATCTCACTACCTTTTTTTAACCTTTTCTAGGTATATTGCTTCAATAGTTTCTTTTTTTTATATTTTCAAACTCTCCATTTATTCACTCTACATGTCAAATTCTACGTTACTAATACATTCTCTTGTCTATTTCATTTTTTTTTTTTTGAGTTGGAGTCTCTCTCTGTCGCCCAGACTGGAGTGCAGCGGCCGCTCCCGGCCACCGCAGCCTCAACCTGCTGGCTCCGGGGATCCTTCCGCCTCAGCCTTCCGAGTGGCTGGAATTACAGGCATGCGCTACCACGCCCGGCTGATTTTTTGATTTATTGTAGAGATGAGGTCTCGCTGCCCAGGCGGGTCTCAGGCAATCCACTCACCTCAGCCTCCCAAAGGCGCGGGATGACAGGCTGAGCCACCAAGCCCGGCCTTTACCACCTTTGAATCACACTGCTCTGGCCAAGGCTATGAATAACCTCCAAGTTGATAAAGCCAGTGGATGCTTTTGGTCCCCATTGTATAAGAACTTCAACCACACTTGCCGTGGTCAACTATACCATGTCTCTTTAAATCTTATTATTCCCCTGGCTCTTGTATTGTATGTAACAACTTACCCCCAAACTTAGTGGTTTATAGCAGCGAACATTCTTCTGAAGTTTCTGTGGGCTAGGAATTCAGGGGCAATACAGATGGGTGGTCAGGGCTGAGGATCTCTCATGGGATTATAGTCAGATTGTTGGAAGCAGAGTCTTCGGTCATCTGAAGGCTTAATTGGGGCTGGAGTTTGCTTACTTGCAAGTCTATTGGATAGGATAATCACAGTTCCTTACTAGGTACTTCTTCCTCAGAACCTGACAACTAGTTGCCCTCAAAGTGACTGATCTATGAGTGAGTGGTGAGGAAGCTAGTGTACCTCTTATGACCCAGTATTCCACGTTATGCTTCGTGGATTCATATCTATTAAGTCTAGCTACATTCAAGAGGAGAATTAGGCTCTACCTCTCGAAGAGCGTGGATATACTTAAAATGACTGCAATCCTTTAATTACAATATGCTAAGGGTCCTTTTGTGGATTCCCCAGATGCTTCTTTTTCATAAGTACCTTTTTCTCGTGTTCTCTGTTCTACTCACTAACAGAAGGTAGGTGTGCTTCAGAGATTTGCATGTGTTCTTTGACTGTATTTGGTCTATTCCACAGAATGTGTTCGTAGTAGTATAATATATAGATGTCTAAACTGAGCAATGCACAAATCATCATTGTAATTTAGATTTGTATACCTAAAATGAGGAGCCAGGCAGATAGCATTCCCACAGAGACTCATCCTAGGACACCAGGCTGGAACAGGTCAGAAGGGTATTTAACATAAGGGCACGGACAGTCATTAATGACATATTTTACCATCTATTTATTTTTATTTGCTTGTAGTCAAAATATGTATTCTAATCTGAAATTATTATAAGAAAGGATTTTTTGGGGAACAAATTTGTTTCCTGTTTCTCAAAAGAAACATGGACTAGAAAAATTTGGAAAGCACTAATTTAATGAATATTGCTTGCCAGGCTAATTGCTTTTAGATCACACTACAAATTATATAAGCAGCAATATTTTGAATTACATGATAACAAATATTATTATATATATTTCTATTTTTTCTTAAAGAAAATTGGTAGAGCGTAATTAATTCAGCCTTTAGAATGAGACAGGAAATATCTGAAGAATACACATTGTCTACAGTAGAGAAAAAGGTAGTTAGCAATTATTGTTACAACCTTTCTCTCCTTGCTGACATATTTTAATGCTAAGATGTCTGGAAAATTTAACCTTTTTTCCTCAGGTGACATTTTGTCTTGCTATTCTAAGCCCCGAAACATTGTGAAAAGATCACCATCCAGTCATCTTTTTTTGAATCCAGTTTTTTTCTTTTTGACTCCATTTTCAGAGAAACAAATCTCAAATTTAAATTCTAAACCAGCACTTGGTCATCAGTTCTCTCAGTTTTGTCCTCTAAATCTGGCATATTCATTCCTCAAACCACAGGCTGCATATAACCTATCTAAATGTTTCTTTGTTTTCAGGGTAAGCTTATTTTCTTTTAGCACAAACACCAAGGTAAAAATGTTGACTTTGTGCATGACAGTTACTTTTAACTTTCTGTAGTTAAAATAAATAGCCAACTGTATGCCAAAGTAGATCCCCCCCTAAAAAACCAAAAACCAAGCGTTCCTTTCGCCAGTTTAGTAACATATGTTTAATGCATTTTCTTGCCATTTGCAAGATCTACCATGGGAATCTTAGCATTTTTGTTTTTTTCCAGATAATGTATAAAAATGGCAAAAGGTTATTTCAGGGCAGATTTTTGGAGAATAATTTGAATTAGCATAAAGTTAACATTTTCTAAATGATTATTTCAGAAACTAGACCATTAACCTTTAGAAAAGACAAAAAAAAGAGAGAGAGATATTGGAAATTTGCTCTAGTATTTTTGACTTGAGGCAGAATTTGGAATAAGAAGCATATTTCTCAACCTAACTTAAAACAGTACTATTTATGAGAAACAAATAAAACTTTATAATAAAATACTCATACCTATATGGTAATTCTACTCAAAAGAATGTGTTAAAGAGTATTATTTAGAGTTACAAAATAAACAGCATAAAAAATTAAAGATATATTTTTTTCAAGTTATATCAGAATATTTTCTTTCAAGTTATATCAGAATATTTCTATCAGAATAAAAGGAATAGAATGTAAAGGAAAAGTTTATATAGGTAATTAATCAACAACTGTCTAAAAAAGATTGAAAAACTTCTAAAATTAAGATAGCCTATAAAAATTTTACAGGAAATATATGAAACATATAAAGCCTTATGAGCTAAATAAGTAACCGACTTTTAAGTTGAACTCAGAAAAATAAAGTATCACTGCTACAATTGTAGTAAATGGGTTGAAATGATAACGGTTGTTATTGAGTCAGGAAGATAAACTCAGGCTACCTTTTGGAATCTGGGGTGTTGACTAAGAGTTAAGGATTAACTTGTTTAAGTGGGAATTGTCCTCATGCAGAAAATGTGGAAATTGAAACCTCTTCTACTGAAATGCAGCTTTTGACTTAAGTGCACAGACAATCCGTTCCAGTAAAAAGCCAAGGTAAGGCAATGAGTCAGAGCTGGAAGTCACTGGAACAGCACCTCACACAACTACAAACTCAAGGAGGGGATATGAGCTACTGATCAAGAAGGGGTGTTGCTTATGCTTCTTTTAATATGAAGTTGTGTAAATCTACAGCCCAGAGGACTAAATCCCTCACCTAGAATTCGAATACTTGCCCCACCCTTTCATTATATGCAGCCTTAGAGTGTGATGAGCAACAGGAAAATTAGGTAATGGCTGCTCATGTCTCTGTATTTTCCCCAATAATACCGTTTCAGGTTCAGTGTGGCTATTTGCTGGTCAGTCAACCTTCTTTGCATAACAGTCACTTACGCTCAGATACTCAGAAATGTTACCTGTGATGCCCATCCCTTAAGTGAAAGTGAAATGAGAACATGTCAGCATATTATGATTCAAATGTTGCAGGACTTACTGCTTATTGTCATATTTTCGTTGTTAGATTTTAAACTCCTAGAACAAAAAAAAACTGGCTTGTTCATTGAATGAGGTTATTTATTTTACATTATACCACCACACAAACTACTGTGATATAACTCAAGGTGGCTCCCAGTTATCCCAGCTTTCTGTGATTTATGCTTTTGTGTGAGCCCCTGTCTGTGAATGTGGGTGAAAATCTGTGATTTCTTTTTAACCCATAGAATATGATAAAGATGAGGGGATGCTACCTCCGCCATGTTACCTAAGATTGTGACTTCTGTCTCACTAGCAGACATTTCCTATTGACTCTTGCTGGCTTTGATGAATTCAGTTGCCGTATATAGAAGCCTAAATGGCAAGGAACTGAGGGGAACTCCAGGAGGAAGCTGGAAGGGAGGTGAGGTCCTCAGTTGGACAGACCACACCTACTGAAGGCTGCCAAAGTCCAGTCCAGCCTAGAAACGGGACTTTGTTCACTCGAGCCTCAGATGAGACTCAGGCCTGGCTGGCACTCTGATTGGAGTTTTGCAAGAGAAGTTGAAGCAGGGCTCAGGCCAGGATCCAAGTAATGTCTGGATTCCAGATGCACAAATACTGTGATCATTTGTTATGCGGCAATAGAAAACTATACAACCACATATGTTTAGTCAACTTCAGTACATTCGTTTTTCTTTGTTTTATTAGATGACTTTTTTATTGATGCCAACTTCTCAACTTATTGGATGCAAGTGAATCATCAAACAATGATATTTACCATTTAATAAGGTCTCACAGGAATATTGTTTTCATCCGTTTAAACCTAGCAAAGAGCAAAGGACAGAGGTCCAGTTCTTTGTTCGAATATTGAAAATGAATTTCTTTTTTTTATTTTAAAGACGTGGATTACAATTCAGGGTTAGGTATACAAATGTTCATTATGCAGGTACCCTTGTTGATGAGGTGTGCCCCTTCCTTCCCTGGCAGTTTCCCTCAACTGCCAATGCCTTTCTTATAGTATTATGAAAATTGTTCAGGGTCCAGTTATGAGTGAGAGCATATGATACTCTGTTCTTTGTTTTTGTGATAGATCACTGAGTATGAATTTCTTAATATTAGTACTGAACCTAGTGTTTTTACCACACTATAGGAATAATTAGAAATCAATGAAGATAGCTTTGTCTTCCTTCTCAATATTCTACAGCTAATCACTACCTTTGAATTTAAACTCACCTTGGCTCATTCCAGATATTTTAAGATTCCTTATGTCATTTCTGTGTGTCTCTCCCCTGGCTTCAGTGATGATCTCTTGCCAAGACTTTCCTTGAATTGCTGGAATTGGGTTGCTCAAATTCAGAGAAAACAAGGAGTGCCTGAGAGATTAATTCCCTGAAGAGGACTGACTGATGCAGGAGTGCAAAAGCCCAGCTCTGTCGTTTCGAAGAAAGATAACTTTTTAAGCCCAGTGAATCCACGGAGTTACTCTTCGGAATCAAGCTGAAGTTGGGACTTTACCTAAAACTTGGACCATTGCTTGGTTTCCTCATGTATGGAAAAAAAAGATACGTTGATCTATGCCCTATGTTTATGATCAATATATGGACCTATGCTAATTAATTATTTAATAAAAAAAATTACTCCAAAATGTAGTAGCTTAAAAAGCAGTGATTGCTATTACTTCTTACAGTTCTGTGGTGAAGGAACTTAGAACACAGCAGGGATGACTTGTCTGTCAGGAACCTCAGTGAGAAAACGCCAGGGTGGTAGCTTGGTGTTATCTAAAGGCACTCACACATCTGACAGCTGATATGAATTGTCAACCGGAACAACCACACATGGATTCTACAGGTTGGCCAGGACCCGCTCAACAGATGATGTCTGTATGTCAAGTGCAAAAGTCTCAGAAAAGAGAGAGAGAGAGAAACAGAAAGAGATTCAGAGACTGCTAGTAGAAGCAGGATAGTCTTTTGGAACTTAGCCTCAAACGTTATACAGCATCACTTCTGCCACATCGGTTGAGACAGTCGCAAGGTTCATCCAGGCTCGGGGGAGGTAACAGAAGTGCCATCTCTTGATGGAGCATGTTAATGTCACATTGTATTTTGGAGGGAGTGAGATACTTATTGGTGCAGCCATTAGGGGAAGAAAAATCTGCAATATTGCCTCTAAGGTGTTATTTATTTAGCAAATGCAAAGAGAAAAATTACTGGGTTGGAAGTTAAGCAGGAAATTTGCTCTGTTCTGTAGAACCCCTCATTTATCTTGTAAATTCTATCAATTTAGACCTTTGTTTTTGTACAAATTTATTTCTGTATATATGATAAGATGACACCTCTAGTTCTGAATTCTAATATATTTTGATATGGTCCATAGTTGAAATGTAGCTGCTAATTCTTTTTTTTTTTCTTTGAGTTGGAGTCTCATTCTGTCGCCCAGGCTGGAGTGCAGTGGCACAGTCACAGCCACCTCAGCCTGTTGGGCTCAGGTGATCCTTCCATCTCAGCCTTCCAAGTAGCTGGAACTACAGGTGTATGTCACCACACTGAGTTAATTTTTTAAAAATTTATTGTAGAGATGAGGTCTTGCCAAGTTGCCCAGGCTGGTGTTGAACCCTTGGACTAAGGCAATCCTTCGCCTCTGCCTCCCAAAGTGTTAGGATTAAGGCATGAACCATGTACCTGACCTAGCTGCTAATTCTTAAGGCAAAATTTAATAAAAGTATTGTAATCTCAAACTATCTATGAATTTTGTAAGTGAGCATATACGTTTTCTTCAAGAAGAATATGATATATTTTCAAGATAACCTGAGTTAAATAATATGAAAAGCTAATAAGCATAGATGTTGATTTATCAGTAAAGTCAGCTTGCTTTCATTTGAGTTCTAGCTCCTTGCCAGGAGTGGTGGGTCATGCCTGCAACTCCAGCACTTTGGGAGGTGAAGGGGAGACGATTGAAGATTCAAGACCCACCTGGGCAACTTGACGAAATCTTATTTCTACAATAAATCAAAAAATTAGCCTGATATGGTGGCATGCTTCTGTAGTCCAAACTACTTGGAAGGCTGAGATAGGAAAGACTGCCTGAGCCCCAGAGGTCAAGGCTGCAGTAGACATGATTGTGCCACTGCACTCCAGCCTAGGCAACAGAGACTCTTGGAAAGAAAAAAAAAAGAGAGAGAAAACACCAAAAAAAAAAAAAAAAAAAAAAAAAAACCAAAGCAAAACAAACCAAATTCCAGCTCCTTCATTTACTATCTGTGTAAATTGGATTGATTCAACTTCTGTGCTTTTGTTTTCTGACTAATAAAACTGGCATTATAATATCTACTTTATGCAGTTGCTATGAGGAATAAATGAATTAAAAAGACTGTCTGGCACATAATGAAATATATTAACTATTATAATTATTAATGCTATCATTAAACTATTCATTTGAGTGTGTACCTCTGGACTAGAGAAGATAGGCAGGTAACCATTAAAAAAGAAAATGTAGCATGATCATTAAGTTCCTAAATAGCATAGCCTAAAAGCATTAGTTGAGATAGCAGTTGAATTGGGTTGAATTTTGCTCTGTTTCCCCCTTACAGGTATGTCTATGTTTTCACCCCTGAGACCTGTGAATGTGACCTTATAGATGGGTTTGTGTAGATGTAATAAGGGTCTAGGTAGGAGATTATCCTGGATTATCTGAATGGTTCTTAAATCTAATGGCAAGCATCATTATAAGAGACCCAAGAGGAGAAGATACAGAGAAGAGATAATAAAGAGAAAAAGATAAGGTCATATGAAGACAGAGGTAGAGTTGGGAGTTATGCAGCTATACGCTGAAAATATCTAGAGCCACCAGAACTTGTGACGAGTAAGAATTCTTCCCTGGAGCCTTTGGAGGGACATAGCCTTGCTGACACCTTGATTCTGCACTTTTGGCCTTGAAAACTATAAGAGAATACACTTCTGTTGGTTGAAGACACCAAGTTTGTGGTAATTTGTTACAGCAGGCCTAAGAAGAATACAGTGGGAAGTCTGGTGCTTCTACCTTTGAGTTCAGGGGGCATATTATTTTCTTTCTCTGTTTTCTTGCCCTGAGAAAAACTGATGGCATGCAATGGCTAACATTCAATTTCACAGACTAGCAGCTGAATTTGCTAAATATTTTTGATCAAATGGCTATGTGTGACCATCCTTGGACCCAATTTAAAAACTAGAAGTGGGGATATTCGTTTTGTCTACCACACAGCGTCTAAATTGCGCTTGGTTCAGTAAGTCGACAACAGCCATCGGTGAGGCAGAACATAGCAGTGAGGGTGCAGTTGCCTTGAACATGATCTACCTGAGACATTTGATACTCTTCAGAGAAATGCTGCTTTTACTAAAAGATGTCTATTTCCCCACAAGACTGTCAAACATTTGTAAATATGTTTCTAAACTGTTCTTGATCATTCCTTCCTTCCTAAAATAAATTGTTCTGGCAGGAATATATGACAGTTTGGAATTAGCTGTTAATATTGCTAGAGGCCCCCTCTCCTACCTTGGAGAGGTGAATCTCCTCTCTTTCTCTCTAATTTACCTTCTAAATAAACTATATTTTCCAATCTAAAAAACAATATTGCTAGAAGATGTGTTGCAGAAGCTCAGTTGAATGGATTCTAGGGATTAGATTTTTTAAACTCATCATTGTTTATATTAACATTTTTAATACATGAGCATTTCTCTCTGTGTTCAAATAAAGAAGAAAAATTGATGTATGTCTCTTCTATACACACACAACTTAGAGCTGAATTTACCTAGATGCATTGTTTATGGAAGTTATTTGTAGAGTTAGGGACTCTGTTTTCTACAGTCCTGATCAATTTGACTTTAAATAAAAACAAAGTTCAAAACCTAAACTGATTTTTGCTTATCTGCGAAAATGAATGCTGAAACATTCTAGTAGTTCCCTAATGCAACGTATGTTATTTCTTGAAAGCAAGTCTCTGGACAGCGACTTTCTAGAAGAACAAATTTCCAAATCTCATTCCTAAGCAAACTTAATTAAGGAAAGTGTCTACATGCAACCGTGTGAAAGTGCTCTAAATCATATTTTAAAATAAATATGCTGACTTAAATTCCTCAGGGTTGTTTTCAATTTATTGTCATAAATTGTGAACTAAAGCTTGACCTACTCACTTCAGATCCGTATTTTGTACACTAGTAAACAATAGAGAAGAAATGTTTTCTGCAATAATTATAGTACAAGGACATTTTGTGTTCAATAAACATGCATTGCATAAATGATTACAAATAATTCACATAGTTTATCTATAGTGGACTTCAACATAATTTAACATAAATATGTGAATATGAATTTTAATTTTTGGTTTACAATAAGAGGTTACCAGAAAAGTTAAGATACAGTTTTGAAATAGGATATATTATTTTAAAATTGTAACAATGTCATCTAAAAGTAAGCACATTTTAGATGGTGTAAATAGGTTTTTTCCTTTCTTTTCACATTTATTCATATTTTATATTTTATGTAATTATTTTCATTAGTGAATATTTTTAAAAATAGGGATTCATATTATAATTCAGTTACACTGCATATTAAAACAATCCGAAACTACAAAATAAAGAAAAATGTAGGATAAACCTTTTTCAATAATATTAACTGAAGATTTATGTTAATCTCTTAGGCTTTTCAAATTAATATACTCTCACCTTTGACTTTATTCAGAGTATTAATTTCCTTTACAACTATAGTCATATATCTGACTTAAGAACATTATTAGAAGCTGGGCTCGGTGGCTCAGCCTGTAATTCCGTGTCTTTGGGAGGCTGAGGTGAGTGGATTGCCTGAGCCCAAGGGTTCGAGACCCGCCTGGGCAGCGAGACCTCATCTCTACAATCAATCAAAAAATCAGCTGGGCGTGGTAGCGCATGCCTGTAATTCTGGCTACTCAGAAGGCTGAGGCAGAAGGATCGCTGGAGCCCAGCAGGTCGAGGCTGTGGAGCAGCCACTGCACTCCAGTTTGGGCGACAGAGTGAGACTCCAACTCAAAAAAAAAAAAAAAAAAAGAACATTATTAGAAAATAACCAGTTTTAGGGGCCTGGTGTGGTGGATCACACCTGCAGTTTTAACACTTTAGGAAGCTGAGGCAGGAGATCACTTGAACCCAGGAGTTTGAGGCTGGAACGAGCTATGATCAAATCCCTGCACTCTATCCCAGATAAGAAAAGGAAAGAAAAGAAAAGAAAAATAACGGTTTTTAGCATTAGATTATTTTAAACAGAGCTCAAGTTAAAAATAAAATGGCACAAGTGTTCATATTATAACATGCTCTAAAAATAATTCATACATAAGAATAGATTATTATTTGGAGAAATGATGAACACTAAAATCAGCTAAGAATCCATAGCCAAAATAATGCTAATTTCTTAAAATAAAAATTCTACCAAATTATCTATAAAAAAGCATAATCTCTTGGGATGAAAAATTTTGGAGATAGATTGTGGTGATGATCGCAGAACAATGTACATGTATGTACTTAATGCCACTAAATTGTACGCTTAAAGTAACTAAAATAAAAAATGTTATGTTATGAATATTGTATCACAGTAAAAATAAATATCATATCTGTCTGCTTTTATTCATTGGTAAGAAAAAAAAAATCCCACTGTTAATAATACATAATGGTCGGACTCGGTGGCTCAGCCTGCAATCCTAGCTCTTTGGGAGGTCGAGGCTAGTGGACTGCTTGAGCCCACGTGTTCAAGACCAGCCTGGGCAACTTGGTGAGACTCCTCTCTGCAATAAATCAAAATTAGCCAGGCGTGGTAGTGCACGCCTATAGTTCCAGCTACTTGGAAGACTGAGGCAGAAGGAGGATCGCCAGAGGCCAGCAGGTCGAGGCTGGAGTGAACGTGAATGTACCACTGCCCTCCAGTTTGGGTGACGGAGTGCGACCTCAACTAAAAAAATATATATAATAATAATAATAATAATAACAACAATAATACACGCCAGCTGAGCATAAGGGCTCAATCCTGTAATCCCAGCCCTTTGGGAGGCTAAAGCAGGAAGTCGCTTGAGCCCCAGGAGTTTGAGGTTACAGTGAGCTATGATAGCACCACTGCACTCCAGCCTGGGTGACAGAGTGAGACCATGTCTGTAAAATAAATAAATAAATAAATAAACAAACAAACAAATACATAACAGTAATATACGCAGTCTCTTCTCATTGGATCGCAGATTACCCTCAAGGGTGTTACAATGTATTAGCCACACACAATGAGTGGTTTAAGAGCAGAGTTTTACAAAATTACTTTACTTTTATTCAGCTCTTACTTTTTTGAAACATATAGTCTCTGAAAATCTGATGCAATTTATGGATTATATTCTCAGAAAAATACACAAGTCCGTACATTCTTAATATTCAAATTTAACATTCAATTTAAATTTGATATACGATTTCAACAGAGGGCCTCTAAGATTTATCCATGAATGTTTGAGTTAAGAATTCTTTTCATAGTTGACAAAATGTGTATATAGGCTAGTTAGATGGATGGCCACGTGATTGCTTAGGCTATATTTACAACTCTAAATACTATTAAGTCAATCAAAGGAGGTCAATCAACATTTGACTGTAATGAAAATTAAATTATCTAGAGAAATACTGACACCAAGAAAATTTTCCCTAACTCGAGGACTCCACCTCTCTTTTGTGATGATGGATGCACAGGGTATTCTTAACCTGGCGTCACAAGACATTTGTATTATACAAGCATCTTTACTCTTGCTCTGGATAACCATTCTCAACAAGCAACTTTTTGACTGCAAACGGATGCCTCATGCGAATTGCCTGCTTGGGACTAATGCACTAGCCAGATGATGTGGCCAATTTCATTCTCCTGGAAATGTCTAGTTTTGCAAATCCACATGTAAATCTTATCCTGACAATTTCTTCCAGTTCTATAACTCAGAGATTAAGGAAGGTTTATATTAGATTGCAAGTTGAGGTAATGCTTTTTTTCAAGCCACCTGTAAGTTTTTTTTTCATCCAAGTCCACTTTTTGTTCCTTAGTCATGGGTTCTAGAACATCTAGGGAAATTAGAAAATGATGAGGTTTTCTTAAAATCGATATGATAAAATACAATGTGAATTGTCCAGCAAGATTTTATTATGTATTAAGAAATGGAGGCTTTACGTAAAGTCACGCAGAAAACATGATTTGGCATAAGAAATTCACTTCTTACTTAGCTTGTTTCCTTAAAAAAAAAATCTGTTGTAAAAATATCTATATATTTAGTGTAACAATTCAGGCTAATAACATAAATATGGAGAAGAAGGAATCTAATAAATTATACTCTAGACACAAAAGAGTGTTATGAATGAGCATAAGAACTCTGGAGTCAGTCTTTGTTTGAATTTCTAGTAGTTATTTGATCCAGAGCAAATTACTTATCCTCCCTGTGCTTATATTTCCTTATGGAGATAATATTATTTGCCACATAAAGTTATGAGTACTGGACATATAAAGTGCTTAGAATGATTTAAATAATATATTTAGCATTCAATAATTAGCTATTAACTAGTTGGCATGTAATTTTGGAATTTATCCAAATGTATACTACTATGCATAAAAATAATTATGAAATCTAAAATATGTGCAACTGCAATTTTAGTTACGTTTTTCAATTTACATTTTTCTACACAGTTGACCATTCACTCAACAAACCTAGAAAATTATGAAACAATAAATCAAAAGTGCCTTTCTATAACATGCCCAATTGAGCATAAGTTTATTTGAGATGTTCCGAGTTAGATTTTTTTCCCCAAATTTAGTTACGCCTTAAAGTATAAAACCCCAAATCAGTGAATACCTGAGAGTTGTTTATGTTCCTGCATTTTTAAAATGATATATCTGTTATCATTTAATTTTGAAATGGGGGTGAAATAATTTGTTTCTCCTCCTCTTTCTCTTCCATCTTGGAACCAGATTACACATTTTGTGTAGCCTACCCTTAAAATCCTTTAAAAACAAAAATCCCTTTGTCAAGTCTTGTGCACCATGGTTCTTTAACATTCTAAACCTGTTATGGTTGCTAGAATAGTTTATCATGAAAAGAAAAGACAAGGAAAAAAAGGGAAGAAAAATCCTGAGATCACAAATAGGCTATTGTGGAACTAGAGCTTAAAGAGGCACTGCGATTAGGTATATTTCATAATATGAAAAGACAGGCTGATTTTGGCCCCCTCGCCCAGTGGGATCAATCCTGTCAGTGCCATTTATTTGCAATCCCTTGTGATTTTCAAGTCCCACAACACTTTTGCATGAAAATGAACCATAAAGGCAGTCAAAACACCTGCTTTCCTGACAAGACCGATTAATGCTTTGATTTATCCCTCTAAGTGTGAGCTAGTCTGTGCTACAAGGGCCTTGAGTTGGCATGTAATTCATCAGACTTTGAAGGTCTTCTTTTCTGCTTCCCTGAATTTCAGTTATGGGTGTCTTTTGCGTATCCTAGAGAGTTCTATTAACTCCCAGAATGCTCAGGAAAACTGGAAGCCAGAGTTTTTCATCAATATTGGCGCAGGTATTTTCAGTCATTAAGTGACTGTAAATTATTGAACTCATTTGAAAGGCCTCCAGAATATTTAGGTGTTTTCAGCACCTCACTTATCTCCAAGAACCCAGAAAAGACAAGCATTCTGTAGTTTTCTTCAAATTCATTTTCTTTGTAGTCTTCCAAAGTTAATGCTTGTCTTATTTTTATTTGTATTATAGACAGGCAGGGTTGAAAGTGGTGTTCACATCATGCTTCATGGAAGCAAGACATAGCGTTCTTTGTATTTCTGGACACAGAGAATTGACAATCACCTTCAGCCTATTCATCTCTTAGGAAGGAAAGTGCATTCACGACATCATTAAACTTGGGTAGAATAATGATGCTATAGGATATAATTGTATATTATAACATACAGAACTAAGATAATTGTAAAACAAAGATAATCTTGAAAATGCAGTAATTATGTCTGAATTCAGAAGACATTACTTGGCAAGATGCTTCTTTCCATTGTCATACTTAAAAGAGCAAATCTATTTTGTCTTTCCTAATTAAATTGTTTAAATACATTTATTTTAACAATACGGGGAAAAAACGTTTTTCCTTATTTAATTCAAAGATCTTTCAATCCTATTTAAGGAATTTGGTACCTGATTCTGCATCACTTCAGCTTAAATAACTTTGAAGGGGCATTTCATAAATGCTGTACAAATTTGAGTGTTTTACTTGCTGTAAAGGATTGGCCTTCTATATAATGATGGTACAAAATGATACAATCAGTAGAAGGACAGTTACAGTGGAAAGCTGTAAAAGGAAAGAAAAAAAGGGAATCCCCTGGAAAATGAAAGATAGCTATAGAAGGAGGGAAGTATTTTAAATCTTACCAGAGAATGAATAACTAGAATGACATACTTCTGAAAACTGGCAATACAGAGTGGTCAGTTTCAACATAAAAAGATTTGTTGATATTCTGCTCTGTTTTAGGAACTTACACAAACATCCCATTAAGTTAGGATAACACCGAGGATAATACTTCAGAGATTTGCTGAAACGAAATGGCAGACCAGGATTGCAAAACCAAGCAAGCTCCAAAGCTAATTATCTTTCCACCATACCCCACAGCAGTAAAAAGTTTAGGCATAGATGTAGGGGGTGTCTTCATGTGCCTTTTGGAAAAGTCGAGTAATTAAAGTTCAGAGATCGTTTATATTTTTCAGTTTTTAGAAAGTGCTGGTGCTTATAGCTTCAAAACCTTCTGCAGCTGGTCCTATTCCTGCAAATGTGTGTTTCTGCTGAGAATCTGGCTGTCCTCCAAGGACATGCATAGATAAAACCAAAGGCCTGCGTAAAGTCTTAGCTTCAAGTCAGTTCAAAGGCCTGAGGGGACATCTAATTTGTGCTGTATTTATGTTTGGTCGAAATGACCTGGTTTTAAGTACCCTGCAGCTTCTTAGCAGGATGAACTTTGTGAGGATTAAAAAGCCGAAAAATAAAAACAAAAAAGCTTTTCTTTCTTTCTTTTTTTTCCTTTTTGCTTTGTTTCAATGAATTATCAGCAGATAAATAACAGAAGTCTGCTAAGAATCATTTGTGGGATTTCTTTTTATTTAAGTGAAGGAGAAATGCTTGTAACTAAAAGCAGAAGATTTGCTGGATTTATGAATCTCTTTACATCTGAAAGCCTAAAGTCATTTTTTGATAGGAAAGAAACTGGAGTTAATCAAAATCTGGTGGTGTTCATGTAACCAGAGTGTTAGCATATCAGTTGAGATGAAAAAGCTAAATCAAGTTTCTATGAGAACAAGAGGCTGGATGCATAGTTGTTATGAGCAGAACTCAAATACCACACTATCTGAATGTGATTTCAGCTATTCCCCTACTGTTTATATGAACTTGGCCGAGTTAATGAACCACTTGGATCCTGAATGTTTTGCTCTACACGCAAGGATTCTAAATAGGGATAATTTTAATTAAATAATTTTCATAAATGCCATGTTTCTGTCTCATAGGAAATACTAAGCAAAGGTTAACCATTGCTTTACAAATAAAACGTAATACTTAGTGGGTATTAGTTTTTTTAACTCCATTCTTAAAAGATGAAGGAGCAAAGATTCAAAGGGAGAATTTGAAAAGATCCAGCTTCCTCTAAACCTCTGCTCTTTCTAAGATCTCTTAGTGTCTCAGTTAAGACATAGATGAGGGTAGGTGTACTCTCTTTTCATGAACACATATTCATGCTCATGAATATGCTTTACAATACCATGATTCATCAACAAGCTGGTGAGCAAAATTTAAGAATGGCTTGTGTTAGGCACGGAGGATCTGGAGGGGGCATAGCATCTATGACCAGAGATCTGAGTAACAGAGATTTGCAACACAAAGAGGCTAAGAAAGAACAAATTTATTTAAAAAGAGATCACTTCCCACACGTGGCCACCTGGGGTGCCATCCCACGCCGCATGGAAGATGCAAAAAATTACACAGAAATTAGATTTAAAAATAGTTTTACGTTTTTTTTTTTTTTTTTGAGTTGGTGTCTCACTCCGTCGCCCAGACAGGAGTGCAGTGGCCGCTCCCGGCCACTGCAGCCTCGACCTGCTGGTCTCCGGTGATCCTTCCGCCTCAGTTCCAAGTAGCCGAACTACAGGCGCATGCTACCGGATAATTTTTTGATTTATTACAGAGATGAGGTCTCGCCAAGTTGCCCAGGCGGGTCTCGAACCCTCAGGCTCAGGCAACCCACTCACTTCAGCCTCCCAGAGCACGGGATTACAGGCTGAGACACCGAGCCCGGCTAAAAATAGTTTATTTAAAAGTAAATTAGAGAGAGAAAGAGAAGGGAGAGAGGAAATTCACCTCCCCAAGGCAGGGAGGGAGCCAACACCAGGAAGCATGGCCACAGCCACAGCTCAAAGAGTACATGGCCACACCAGAGTCTAGCAAGGCAATGGCAAATGGCTGCTTGTGGTTGAGTCCTTTTAACCATTCCCCTTGCTGGGGGAAGATCATTAAGGTGATTGGGTGGTGGTCTGCTTCACATTATCATGAAGGGGCAGGCAAGCGCAGGTACTGACATCAGGTGATGGACAGCATGCCAGCATGCAGATGGGTAGGTTAGTCACGTGATTGCTGCCATGGTGGTGTCTGCTTGAGTCACAGGGGTCACA
Source organism: Cephalopachus bancanus (assembly GCA_027257055.1). Lineage (NCBI taxonomy): Eukaryota > Metazoa > Chordata > Mammalia > Primates > Tarsiidae > Cephalopachus > Cephalopachus bancanus. Next base: position 15,538,019 of record JAPVLO010000010.1, read on the forward strand.
AAGGGCTGATTAGGTTAACCTGGGGAGTTTGGGCCCTGAAGGGTTTTTCTGCAAGAGAAAAAATTTGCAATTTGTTAGACATTTGCAATCCACAGACTCCTTGCTCAAAGGTGGTCATGTTATCACTTTTATGGCTTTGGCCAGCCAAAGGATGATCTTTGACCCTCTAAAATTTTACTAGAGATGATTACGCTAAACCATGAATTGAAAGGTTGGGCTGTCCTGGTCTTGCATCTGAGGGAGATTTGCCAAGGGAAGGGGTGGCAGTAGAATGTCTGAATTCTTTCTAATGGTTATGCTGAAGCAAAAAGACTAAACTAAGAATAAGCTAAGTTTCTTTTAGGTTTCTATAGGTACCACCTTTCAATTTGTTTATAATTAAGTATACAATACTACTGTTAGGGTTTGAATGTTTCCCCCAAAGTATATGCGGGAGACTCCATTCCCCATATGGCAGTGCTGGGAGGTGGAAGGTGTTTGGATCTTGGAAGCACTGCTCTTATGAATGGACTAATGTCATTATTGTGGGAATGGGTTCATTACTGCCTGAATGGGCTCCTTATATGAGTGTGAATTTAGCCCATTCTTCCTCTCTCTTGCCCTGTCTTTGCCTTTCCACCTTGGGATGGTGGACCAGAAGCCCCTCTACAGATGCTGGTCCCTCAGTCTTGGACATCAAAACTGTGAGCCAATACATTTCATTTATTACAAATTACCCAGTTTCCAGTTTTCTATTTTAGCAACACAAAATGGGCTAAGACAACTATGCTATATTTTAAGGGAGAACTAATATCGTTGATTGTGTGTCTTGAAAATCAGATTTGGGTTCTGTTAACATTTATTTCTTTGCCTCTAGTTTCTAGCCTTGAAAGTATATTTTCTTCGTATTTTATGAATTAATAATATTAACTTAGCATAGACATGAAATTGAGATAAAACGTAACAGGCACAAATCTTTTGTAAACTCTTAATATTTTACTCTTTTTTCGATAAAATATATTTTTATTGAAAAGGCAATGCATTTTTATTAAAGTGCAGTTGGAAAACAAAGATATTAAACAAGAACAAAAATATGCACTGGTAATTCCACCAAAAAAAGTCAAATTAATACTTTGGCTTATTTCCTTCCAGTTGTTTCTAAAAATAAGTGTGTTTCTTTATGTAATCATGTTCACTTCTGTGTTTTATTTATACAAACAGGATGATGCTGAAAATGTCTTAAACTATATTACTCACACATTTCTTTTTCCTTGTGTTTGACACTTGGTTAAACCCCAGGGAAGTAGCACGATGCTCATAAGGGTTTAATTGAAAGGAACTACATGAGTGGCAATTTGGTTCACCCCTTTGACTATTTAAGAAGGCTTACCGAATAGTTTTCACATTAAATGACGGATAAGTCATTATCCGTCATTTAATGACTCAGCACTTCTTTTCATTCCATAATCATTTAACAACCTTACTTTAGAAAAGCAGTTTTTGCTATAAAGAACTCATAATAGTTTTAATTATTTATGCCTTTAAAAAAAATCTTTCTTTCTAGCATAAGAGGTATACCTATTATTGCTCTATTGTATACATCCAATATTTACATATTTTTCTAATTATTGTCATTTGAAATGAATGAAGCAACAGGATTATAAGATTACATACACAGTGAAGTCTTTATTCTAGCAGTAAATGCTACCGGAATGATCCTTCCTTAATGAACAATATTGTTCACAAATTTGGGTACGTTAAGTCCATGATTGGGTTCTAGAAGACAGTTTTTTAACTACCCAACTCAAGGTGGATTAGAATTCTGGCTCTGGCCCAGCGGGACAATAGGAAGAGTTTGTGCTTCAGATTATTTTATAGGATAGAGAAAGAGATACTGAGGAAACATGAAAGATACTAACGCAAAGAAATAAAATTATGCTACGTTTCAGTAATTTTCTAAAATATTCCCAGCTATAAAATATTGCACTCTGAAAGTTTGTTTTGTTTTGCTTTTGAGGAAAAATCTTTGTGCAAAGAGGCTTTGGAAAGGGATTGGCCACATCACATAGCACTTTCACGTTGACCAGTTGCAATTGTTCACAGATGTGGGTCATCTTAAACTGAGAGCATCGTTCTAAATATTACTAGTACCTACAAATTGTGGATATTTAAGAATTATTTTTTGAAAGAGTAAATTAATTAATGCGGTTGTTTAGAAGGAAGGGGTTATCTTTTTGGCAACGGATTTCAATGGGGAGAGAAAATGAAAATAAAACTATCTCCGTCTCTTAGAGCAAGAGTTCATAAGCTTTCTCTGTAAGGGCCAGATAGTAAATGTTATCTGCTTTGCAGGCTGTATCTTTTCTGTTGAAAAGACTGAACTCAAACATTGTGCAAAATAGTTAAAAATTGATGCATAAATGAATGGGTGTGCCTGTGTTCCAATCTATATACAAAAACACTCCGTGGTCAGTCTGGGTTTGTCTGTAGTTTTCTGACCCTCTAATCCTGAGAATAGATTTATCTTTCTCTGAGGCTAAATAAAACTCAACATGTCCAAAATCCAACGAAGGTAACCTTACAAAAGGCATAGCATTATTTATCACGCGGAATAATAGAAACAAAAAAGAAATTGGGTATCCCTAAAACCACTGATATTTTCTGAAGGCTTTTATATCTGATCCATCACCACTCTCCTTTGAAGAGCTTTCCAATAACGCTAGTTAGTATCAGCGTTATGTTTCACCTTGAAAACGTGAAACTAACCTCCAACTGACTCATTCATAACTAGGTTGCCCTCTTTACGATCCACGCCGCGCTGTGCAAACACAGTGACTTTTTGAAACCTCTATCAGCTGCTAAAAATACTTCACATCTCAGCATGAAAACAATATTCTTTTTGTTTGTTTGTTTTTGGTTTCGTTGTAGTGCTTGATGTTTATTGAACAGAATGCCAATGCTTTCTCCAGGTAGTACTGAGGATCTTGGCTGTGTGCCTTTTCATTTGGAAAACAATATTCTTAATCGAGCCAGAGAAGCACACTATGGTCTGTGTTTAATAATCTCTCTAGCTTGACTTCTGTCCTCATTTTTTTTCGACTCCAGTCAGAGTAAAATGATTTAGAATCCTTGTGTCCGCTCTACTCCTTCTTTGCAGAACCTGTTCCCTCTTCTGATATGCTTTCAGTTCCCCTCTCAGTGGGGTCAGTTCCTTTCTAGAGTCAATTTCCTTAGTATAGTTGAGTCACCTTTTCCTGACACCTTTGGTGACATTAGATCCTCATGTCTCCTCCCCCTACACTGATTGATGACAAAATAGCACTTGGGGTTTATTTCTGAGATAATTTCATTTGGTTCTTTTCTTGTTGTTTTAAAATATTTTTAATTTTTTTTTTTTTTGAGTTTAAGTCTCACTCTTTGTCATCCAGGATGGAATGGGGTGCTCACAGGCACCACAGCCTTGACCTGCTGAGCTCAGGCTATCCTTCCAGCTCAGCCTTTCATGTAGCTGGAACTACAGACACACGCCACCATGCCTGGCTAGTTTTTTAAAAAATTTATTTATCGTAGACATGAGGTCTCACCAAGTTGCCCAGGCTAGTCTTGCACCTCCGGGATTAAGGCAATCCTCTTGCCTTGGCCTCCCAAATGCTGGGATTACAGGTTGAGCCACTGTGCCCGGCCTGGTTCTTTCTTGACAACATGAAGGAAGGTACCATGAAGGTATAGGGGGTGGTTTTGTTCACTGCTGCATTCCAGAGCCTAGCAGAGGATCTGAAAATCAGTACATGTCAGGAAATGGTTGTAGAAAAAAATTAGTGAATGAAACTGCAGACCCCACCTCCCCAAATCAACTGTTAATTAAGAAATTCTAAATTAAAGGACATGGGAAAAGGAAGGATGAAACAGAGAAAAGTGAAGAAACGTATCTTAAATATTATGTTTAACTGTCGAAACAGTTATTGCTCTTCTTTCATCTTTATTTCAATCATAAAGTGAAATACATTGCACTATGTTGTAATCCTCTTTGTATACATATTAATTTTTAATGTAGCACTCACAATTTTACTGTTTATGAATAATGGATAATTAGCTTGATATGTTGGTGTTCCATTTTAATCATACAGGTTCTACGACTATACTATATGGTCACAAATATTAGCATACTTTTATACGAGAACAGGCTTTAATATGCCCTTTCTTGTAGTTTTCAATGCTTTATAAATTAAACTTTGAAAGAGCTCTACTCAGATATTCTCAGGGACCATAAGCTAGAAACTAATTTGTAAGAAAGTGTTAGTTTCAGTTTAATATCTGCAATATAGTTTGTGCCAGCGACTTTTTGGGAACAATAACAACAAACGCACCAGTTTTTGCAAGACTTGAAAAGCCAATAAGGAGAAATATCAAAAGACCAAAAGAGAACAACAAAGAGTGACACTTTTATAAATATCATTCAGTTTATGAAGGCTAAGATAGTTTCGTTCCTCAGGGCGCTAAAATGTCGAACTGATTAATTTCATTTCCTCTGTTTTTGTAGCTTACTTTCTACATTAGCAGTTTATTCTTTATTATGTGATATTATGTAGATTCTGCAAGGTCAAACTGGTTTAAAGTTGGAACTCCATTACCTCACGGTTCTGTATACATTATTGCTCCAAAATTCCATTAACTATGTTTTGTATATCATGAGATTACTGGCAATGAGAATCCAAAACTTAAGCCTAGTTCAGATATTAAGATATTTTTCAAAGAATACTGGGGGTGCCAAAAAATGTAGATATATTTAAAGAGATGCTATCTGTGTATTACTTTTTGAAGTTGAAATGAATTACAGTAGCAATGTGTAGTAAGACACTTGCTCAAAACATGTAGTTTATTAAATGAATGCCAGTGTCACCATTGACAGGCAGCACAGTCAAAGAAAATGGCAGAAGCATAGTTGTCACTGCAGAGTGCAAGACCATTTTGAAGTGGTATTTAAAATTCGAGACCATTGCGGAAGTATGCCAATGGAGGCATGGGTATGCTACAGAATCGCCAACACATCTAACAATTGCACAGACTCATGACAAGTAGGAGATGCATCGTTCTGTGTGTGATGTGCATAAGGGGAGATCTCAGAGGTCTCCCACAACAACAAGTCAAGCCATAATCAGAAGTGTCTGGACGCTGATGGGAACCACTTTGAGCACCTCTTGTAAATCTAGAAGTCAAACGTGACTCGTATTCATCTTTTCTTATAGGTATATATTGAGTAATACAATTTTAGTGCAGTTTTTTCCTATCTTAAAATGTGTATACAAGTTTTTCGCACCCCCTGTAGTTGAACTCATTTATGATTTGGAGGATAATTTCCATTATGGAATTAAAATAAGGGGAAAATTTTGATTTTGCTAGGAAATTATACAAGCTAGAAAATCAAGATTTAGACTCAGAAAAAATTAATTAGTAACCTAGAGGGTAAAATAGTAAGTTATAGTCTCTATTTATGAGTAAGAAAATATGTGAAATATTTTTAGGAAATGATACCTTTATAATCAAACAATAGAATAAAGTGAAAATGTTACAGAAACCTTTTATGGATTGATTCTTAGAAAATAAAAAACAAATATCAGCATGATTTCAACTTTAGTCATTTGGTTATAAGACTACATTTCATATTCATGAACTATAAAATAATTGGCAGTCAATTTTCAACATAAATTAGACAGATCAGGTTTGCTCAGTTTATAAAACTTGCCCTAAAGTTCCAGAGGTACACTTCAATCTTTTTCTTTCCTTTTTGTTTTTGAGTTATGTTTACAAGGAGTAACCATCTATTCACCACTGCACATAATAACCTTAGAACTTGTCTAACTGGTAAACAGAGAAAAAAATTAAAACTCTTAAGAGAAATCTATTTGCTTTTGTTTTGCATTTTGATACCAAAAGTGTTCTATTTCATTTATCTCTAGTAAGGGGTAACATTTTAAAAATGAAAGAAATGCCCTTGTGAATTACTCCAAAGTTCAATGGTCATACTCAATTATTATTTGAAAAGGAAAATATAAAAGTGGAGCACACAAACAAAATCGGATCAGAAGCAGAACCAAAACCTAAATCCCTAGAAACAAGAAAAGCAAAGAATCCCATTATAATGAGCTCTATGTTCCTAAATCCAATGACATTTTTTATTTCCAGTCTTAACCTTTAAACGGCACTTGGTTGTATTAGTCACTCATTCAGTGAAGCACTTGGTTTCTCTTACTTCGCCCAGTCTTGGTTTTCCCTCGCTTCTCTAGCTACTCTGTTAAGGTTCTTGGTTGGCTCATTCTCCTCCAACCCACATTTGAATGTTGGAAATCTTCACAGTTTAGTCTTAGTTCAAACTATCTGTATCTCTCACTTCCCGTCCCCCACCTCCCGCGTTTGCTAATTCATCTCCCTACAACCATCCACTTCTATCATCTCCCACAATTCTTTTAAAACTCAAATCTGACTTGCTTTCTCCACTGCTCAAAACCTTTAAATGATTTGTGTTTATCTTAAGGAAAAAAACAAATCCTCATCTTTTTAATGGTCTAAAGAGCTCTTCATTGACTGGCCCATTCTTCTCTCTTAGCATCGTGTTATACAGGCCTGTTGCTTTAGGGACAAAAGGTCATCTCTTTGCTTTATTTTGATTCCTCATACGCACTTCTTTTTACTTCAGGGTGTTTACCCATGCAACCCTGTGCCAGAAAGGCTCCCACACTGTCTGTTTATTAATTCTCTACTTACCCTTCAGATCTCAGATGATGGAGCATTTCCTCAGGGAAGACTTATCTAACCTCTGAAGTATTAAAGACATCCCCTCGCCCCTTATTTTTCTTTCATATACTTCACACACTTGGTAATTATGCATTAATTTGCATAAGTATTTTGATTAAGTGCTCTTCTCTTCTTAGACTAACTCGTCCTTATATCTCCAGGCCCCAGCTTGGTACAAAGTGGCTGTTTAATGAATATTGCTGAATGAATGGTTGAAATGACACATCTTATATTGTTAAACCTCAGAACATTCCTTTGAAAAAAGGGTGTTCGAATTATTTAATTTTACCAAGAAGAATCCGAAGTTGGCAGAAATAAAAAATCTTGCCTATGCTTACCAAGATCAACTTGAACCTGAAAACGAAGCACGTGTTGTAATCACTGTGGCTCTTCACCTTCTAATATATTCGGGTTTTCTAAGTGAATGAGAAAATGGACCATGTACTGTAAAGTGATTAAAGCCAAAGTATCTGGGGCTAAATAGAGCTGGCTTTTTTTTTTTTTGAGTTGGAGTCTCACTCTGTCTCCCAGACTGGAGTGCAGTGGCCGTTCCTGGCCACCGCTGCCCCGACCTGCTGGGCTCCGGCGATCCTTCCGCCTCAGCCTTCCCAGTAGCCGGAATTACAGGCATGTGCTACCACGCCCGGCTGATTTTTTGATTTATTGTAGAGATGAGGTCTCGCTGCCCAGGCGGGTCTCGAACCCGCGGGTTCAGTCAATCCACTCACCTCAGGCGCGGGATTACAGGCTGAGCCACCGAGCCCGGCTGTAGAGCTGGCTTTAAACTTGATTAGGACACTTACTTACTCTGCAATTTCAGGCAAGTCACTTAACTTCTTTAAAAATTTGTTTCCTTGTCAATAATATAGATTTCATAATAATAGCAATCACATAACATAATTGTGGTAATTAAATGACATAATAAATACGAGACAGAGTGAAGGACACCTACAGGGTCAGTAATGGTAGGCAGTGTTACTTTACCCAAGTACTTCTGGCTCCCGTTTGGAGAGAATGTTATTATTCATATGTTTTAGGCACTTTTACATGTATAAATCACTATAGAGCTCATCTCGTTGTTCTTTATAATACAATACTTACATAGAAGAGAGCAAAGTCAAACATCTATGATTCTGTCACTTTAACTAGACACACTAAAAAATATAGGCAGTTTTCTGATAGAGGTAATATTCTGTTTCTGCAATGTTGTAAATCAGACGATTGGACTGACTTTATTTTATTCAATGTGAAAACTGTATGATAATATCAGTAGAGAACATTTTTAAAGAAAAAAATCTATTTACAATTACAAAATTATAAAACCTCTCCAGACTAAGTCTATTTGTCCTAACCAATTTTACATGTATATTTAATTCTTACATCATTAAATTTATATTGTGCTTTTATTAGTTCACATGATTTTATAAATACCTTCATAATTCTCATCTTATTATCTTCATCATTACAATTTCATGGCTATACAACAAAATATTTATCTTAATAGATATGCAAAATCTTTATGTTTTGGGGCACTTAGGATATTTAAAATGGTTTTTAGTTATAAATAATACTGCAACCAATATTTATAAATTAATTTTCCTCTGTTGAATCATTTTCTTTAAATTAAATTCCCCAGGGTGAGTAATTAGTGGTATTCTAACTACTATGCATTTGTTAGACATTAGCAGTCTACCTCAAGGAGTTAAATAATAGTTTGTACAACATTCTTGTGACAATGCATAGATAAGTATAAAAAATTCAAATTGCACATTCACAGTTTGTTCAGAGAGTATCAATAATTAGTGAGATCCATCCTTGGGTGGTATTTGTAGACTATAAGAGCAATGTTGAAGGATTCTCTTGAATGATAGTTCTTTACTGAATAAGAAATAGAAAAGTCATGCTGCACTCATTCCAATCACTCAGAATGACATATTAAATAGACAATAGTTAATAAAGAATTATCAATTCACTACTAGATACACTGTAAGTTTTTTTTTTTTTTTTTTTTGAGTTGGAGTCTCACTCTGTCGCCCAGACTGGAGTGCGGTGGCCACTCCCGGCCACCGCAGCCTCGGCCTGCTGGGCTCCGGCGATCCTTCCGCCTCCGCCTTCCAAGTAGCCGGAATTACAGGCATGCGCTACCACGCCCGGCTGATTTTTTGATTGATTGTAGAGATGAGGTCTCGCTGCCCAGGCGGATCTCGAACCCTTGGGCTCAGACAATCCACTCACCTCAGCCTCCCAAAGGCGCGGGATTACAGGCTGAGCCACCGAGCCCGGCACACTGTAAGTTTTAAAAGATCTATTTATTTGTTGAGTCAATTGTGCCTTCCTAGAGTAAGACATAAGAGCTTTGGAATTCAGTTCTAATTTACGTAATTAATTATGTATCCTTTTCCAGGTGCTCAGACATTGGCTAAAATGAAATTATCTCCCAGGTCTTAGGACTAAATCTTGGAATTACTTCAAGTTACATGTGATAGTTATCTCAAGAATATATCTGGTAATCTTTGAATTAGTAAAATTAGAGCTTGTCCATTTCACTTGGAAATTACAGCACATGATAATGTTATAGTGTTATAATATATAATTATATAATGTTATAATGTTCAGAAGTTTGGTTTTACTGAAAATATTCTTTACCAGCATTGCCTAAATTGTCACAGATTTATTGTTATTTTGCATCAGATAAATGTAGGTAGACAGAATAAAACTCAGGGCGTTTGGCCAAAGTGTTATATAAGAAGCATACTTTTTTTTATTAATGCAAGATGTAAAATCTCTTTCAGTATAATACACATTTTTCTTTTTAAAAATAAATTTAAAAGTGAAATAGAAGATTCTTTTCTGATGCAAGTCAGGGTTTTGTTATGAATTTTAAATCACTTTTCCATGGTATATAATAAAACTGGGAAATGAAACACAACTGGTTTGAGTAAAATGTTTGCTTTTTTCCTATTCTTTAACATATTACTTAATTTATGGGGCATTTTGTAAATGTATAAAACATGTTCTTCAAAATGCAAAATTATTAGAGTGCCTACTTCTCTTCCTATAATTTGTGATTCATCTATATTAACTTATTCAAACAGAGCATTCCCAATTCCCTATTCCTCACCAGCACTATAGCCAATAGCAATTTCATACCCATTGATTTTTTTGACAGTTTTCATGTAAATTTTGTAAAAGTCAAATTGGCTAGGCTATGAGTTATTTCAGATTCCAAAAAATAGTGTCCAAAAAAATTGTGTATTCCTTATTCCTTTTTTTTTTTTTTTTTTAGATTGGAGTTTCACTCTGTCGCCCAGGCTGGAGGGCAGTGGCATGCTCACGGCCACCGTAGCCTCGACCTGCTGGGCTCCAGCCATCTTTCTGCCTCAGCCACCCAAGTGACCGGAACTACAGGCATGTGCTACCACGTCCGGCTAATTTTTTTGATTTATTGTAGAGATAGGTGTCTCGCCTAGTTCCCCGAGCTGGTCTCGAACCCGCGGCCTCAGGCATCCCACTCTCCTCTGCCTCCCAAAGTGCTGGGATTACAGGCTGAGCCACGGAGCACAGCCTCCCTTTTCCTTTTATGCTTACTTATACCCATTTGCCAATTTTCCATATGGATGGGAAGTCTACACTGTCATGCTGCCCCAGCTGTAAGGAAATCACCAGAAATACTAAGTGGGACATCCTCTGTGGCAGCCTTTCTCAAATATCTGTCTCTGACCTTATGCAATCTGCAGGTGAAATTACTCTGGGAATGGATAAAGATAGCAGGTGTGTGCCTATTCATTTAAAGATGAATTGTTGAAAACCTTGCTTCTAGTTACCTTTGAGAAGATGTGTGCTGGATTTCTCAATTCTCACAAGTGGGAAGGGAGAACTTCATTTTGTTTTGTACTCATTTGTGATTTTGAGTCATGTATTTAAACAGATTGACTTTTGATTTCCTGTAAAATTTTTAAATAATATATTTTAATTGATAATCTCATATTCAACTACGTTTAAACTATTAATGCTTGAATATGAAAAATGAAGGCATCTACATTTTCAGTGTGCAAAGACAGAGGAACTTAGTCAATGGAAGCAAAAGAAATATGAAAATTGACACTAGATAATTACACATCTCCTGTCTGGAGACACAGGGATATTTTTTGAACATCTTTTAAAACGGTATTTTTAATTTTTTATTTTATTTTAGGATTTTGGGGTACATGTGGGGATTTAGTAAATCATGTGCAGGTGAGGTATGAGCTTCTAGAGAGCTCTCTGTCTTCATAATAGAGGATCTGGTACCCAGTATGTGTTATAATGTTATATAATGTTATACATATAATGTTATAGTGTTATAATATATAATTATGTAATGTTATAATGTTCAGAAGTTTAGTTTTACTGAAAATATTCTTTACCAGCATTGCCTAAATTGTCACAGATTTATTATTTTGCATCAGATAAATGTAGGTAGACAGAATAAAACTCAGGGCTAAACTCCTTTAGCCGTGTCCGGCATCTGCTGTTTCCAGCTTTGGGTTCATGTATCCAGTGATCAGGTCTTATGAGTGAGAACATCTAGTATTCAGGGGTTTTTTTTCTGTGATAGTTCACTTTATTTCCTAGTCTTACCATTAAGACATAACCCTTTATGCTCTTTGTCGAATTGATTTTCCCAGCAATAGAAACTTGGAGAAATTAATTTTAGCAACAAACAAATAAAACATTTATTTAGCAACAAATAAATAAAACAACAAATAAAAATGGGTAAGTAGTAGACTGGACTTTAAAATTAGTAACATAGTGCTTGACGGTAATACCAAAAGCAAAGAGATTCACGACAGGCTTTAGATTTGAGGACATACCAAAAGGCCTTTTAATTTTTGCACTAATTGTATGTTTTTTTTTGCTATCGTGGTGTAAGAGAATTGTCAAAGAAGCAAAATAAAAGTTGTCAATATTGAAAGAAAAATAATGCAGTCCTCTGAGTTTTAATTATGTGCTTCATTTAAATTGACATTTTTATGTTTTATGTCTGAAAGGAAACAAGAAAGGACTTTGAAATTGCCTAAGATTTTAGGGAAAAACTAGCAGAGATGAACATAACTAAGGAAGAACAATCAGGATAATTAAAAACTAGAAATAAGATAATAAGAAATATCTCAAGATAATGTACTTTTTTTTTTTTAATTTTAGGGGGCTGAGGCAGGATTTCTGCCGGGAAATGATACAGAGGTGACTTTTGACTCAATTTGAGTGTTTTAGAAATTCAATGGGATGAGATGTCTTGTTAAGTAAAGAGCTCCCCACCCCAGGTATTTTTTAGTTGAATCATTTTTAGAAAAATAAATATTTTATAGGTGTTAGATATATTAGGTAAACACTTGATTAGATCATATCTCAGTTCCTCTCCAAATGTAAGTTCATGTATTTTTCTTTTCTCTCTCTTTTTTTAAAAGCAAGATTGAGAGGACAGAAAAGCTCCCACAGGGGGAGGGGACCAGAGGGATTTGCCCCAGCATCATATTTTTTTCTAAATAATTTCTCTTTGAGGAGGTACTTTCTAAAACTACGATTTTGATAATGTTATTTGTTCTTTACAGGAAATATAGCATGGTTATTATAAGCTAAGGAATCTGTGTTTTTATTTTCTGTTTTTGTTTATACTTCAGGCTATGTAATATTACATGAGAAATGAATTGAAATGAGAAGAAATTTCAGATCCATCCATCCACATAGGATTTTATTATAGAGGAAGAAACAACACATTTCAACATTTTATTCTTCCTAGAAATAATTGTAAATAGTAATTCAAAGTTAAAAAATTCATATACTAATAATAATTTCAGAAAAAATCTAGTAATACTATTTTTATTTTAAAATGAAATCACATCATAAAATATATATGTAGTTAATAAAAATTTAAAGAGTACTTATTTCATACTATCTAAGAGATTGTCTTATGACAATAAGTAACTCAAGATATAAGGCATCCTGAAGTAGTTTTCATTTTACCTATTTAAAGAACAGCTTAGCTTCAGTTTGAAAGACATAGTTAAACAAAGAAATTCATCATTTTAGTATAGTGAAAAGTCTAGGATAGTAACTGGCTAGTCTTCCCCTAAAAGTAATCTAAAAAAAGGTTATGATATTTGTGAAATTATTCAGTGAACTTTTAAATTCACTGTAAATGAAAGATTAACATCCAGCTTTCTCTTACCATTACTCTCACCATAACTCTCACCATTGCTATCAATAATATTGATAGCTAACACTTGATATGGTGCTTGTGTGGCAGGCATTTTTCTAAGCACTTTACATAGTTAGCCCATTTATTATTTCTAGCAAACTCAAGACAAATGTCATCCCATTTTACAGATGAGAAAACTGGGGCCCAGGGGGTCATTTGGGTAAGAAAACAGCAGCCCTAAGATTAGAATCTTAGTAGTCTTGTTACAGAGTTGGAGTTTTGTACTACTGCAAAATACTTCCTCTCCAAATTTAGGTGTTTTAGGGTCATTCTTTTAAGACTGTTAGTCATAAAATATTTTGGGACAGCTGCAAGTAAATGGGATTTAGCTAAGGAATTTATGGTGAGGCTCAAATGTCCTGGATGAGAATTAAAAGACTTTTCAGGGCCTTTTTCAGACAGTAGCTTGTGCAGATGCCTTTACTGAAAGCAAGGAGTTTGGAGACTAGGTTGCAGAGACAATAGAGTAGACCTCTGAGGCTCGTCAGAGGAGCAGAAAACCCAGGAAAGTTTTAGAAATGGAAACACTGAGTTGACTATTCTGAGAATGCTTAGGGAAGTCAAGTGGAAGAACCGGAAGACCAAGAAAGCAAGCTTGGAGCAATTAGCATGTGTTAGTGTCCTTGCAATGGACACAGGTCATGGTTAGCGTTACCGAGAGAAAAAAAAAATGCTCAGTGATCCCACTGAGTGTAGGGCTTTTAATATACAGTCTGATGTCTCCTTCTTCTGGTTTGGGAGTCCTGCGGCAAAGCAGAATAGGGAAAAAGAAGCACATAGAAAGAAGCAGAGAGTGATATAATAGAAGGTTATATAGAGGGCAAAGAAGGCTTCGCAAAGTCAGCAAGTGTAGGTACTGTCGCTTTTAGCCAACTTTGCAATTCTTCTTCACAACAGATAAAATAATATACACAGAAGGAGAGAAGGCCTCTTTGGTTAGTTCTTCTGAACAAACAGAGAACCCAAGAAGCAGGCATGTGCCCAGAATAGAAAAAGAGAGCAAAAATATAAGTAAGACGTAGAAATAGCAGTGCTGGACATGGCTCCTGGGAAATCAGGGCTTGGTGGGGACGCTAGAAAAAACACTTGTGCTTTTGTTTAATGTTTTTGTTTTACTTGTTCATCTTTTCGTTTTTGTTTTTAGTTATTTGGATTTTGTTGTATATTCGTGTCTACACAATTTTTAGTTCATTTGCATGCTGCTTACCAACAGACATATTCTTGATCACCTCAACAAAGCTTACTGAACCTGGAATAGCCACTGGGGACTGTAAGTAAGTTCAGAATTTGTTCCATCAGCTCACAGTTGGGAAGGGACTTACATAAAATGAGAAACAGGTACATAGATTCAAATTGTACTTTAGTAGAGATTTGTAAGCTTGGCCTTTAATACTGTTCTCAGAAGGATTAATTCTATGACGATTGAAATATTCTAAGATATTTCCAATCTATCCCTTTTTCTCTTCTGTTCTATTATATTTTCAGAAACTTGCCTCTTTGTAGAGACGGCAGATTTTGTGTTTGTTTTGATTTGCTTATTTATTTTTCTGTTTAACTGAAGACCTATATTTATAGTATTTGCTCAGAGGGCGTTCACTTGAATTATCACTGAAAAGGTTGCCATCAGAGGGAAGGGAAACATTAGAGAATGATTCAGTACAACATGCCCTTTTGTCTAACAAGAAATTGCTTCTACATGACTCTTAAGTTTGTTGCTCGGAGAGATCAGCAGTACGTTCAATTATTCATGTTTTCTAATTAAGCCCTGCTGATTGTGCTTACATGGAAACTTTATTTGGGAGAGAATGTGTTCTTAATGTTTTTCACTACAATAATTTGTCAGACAGCAACATAAGTCTCTTTAGGATGCTTGGTAGCCTACTCGTTTGGTTTAGCAGCTGTTATCTATCATGTTGAAAGCTCTTAACTTGTTTATTTCATGTCTTGTTTAGAGATGACAACAACATCTGAATTTTTTTTTTTTTTTTTTTTTGCTAATGACCTTTTAGTTACTGTCTGTATCGGAAATATTGGAAAATTACAAAGATGATTCTGTTGCTATGTAGTTATTTAGCAATTGTTGTGCAGTACCCTAAACTTACATTTGTTTTAAATCTAAATGAAGAGATCCAAATATTGTATTTATATACTTGTCTCCCTCTCTCTCTCTTTTGTTTCTGTGTGAATGAAAAGCACCTCATACATAAAAATTGACCAGCTCTCATTACTTTTGGCAATAGTCATCCTCTAATCAAAGGAATTGTTTGACTTATAAACATGAATATTTCTCCACTGTCTCCCCCACTAAACTCCCCTAAGGTAAATCTTCCAAAAGCTAAATCAATGTATGATTCCTCAAAACACTGACATTTAGATTATTTTAGCCACATGACCTCAAATCAAAATAACTGTATATATATATTAATAACTCCATTCTTGCCTCTCTTAACTTTTATGATCCTAGCAAATTTCCTTTTTCACATATTTTATTTGATGAGTAAAAATATAAAATGAATAAATTCGACCGTACCAACCTATTAAAGTACTTTCATATTTTTGTGTAAGCGATCCATTAATAAGACAGAAATGGCTAGGCTCGGTGACTAAGCCTGTAATCCTAGCACTTTGGGAGGCTGAGGTAAGTGGATTGCCAGAGCCCACAGGTTCGAGACCAGTCTAGGCAACTTGATGAGACCTCATCTCTACAATAAATCAAAAAAATTAGCTGGGCATGGTAGTGTGTGCCTGTAGTACCAATGACTTGGAAGGCTGAGACGGAAGGATTGCTGGAGCCCAGCAGGTCGTCACTGGGAGTGGCCATGAGTGTGTGTCACTGCAATCCAGTCCCGGCAACAGAGTGAGAGACTCCATCTCAAAAAAAAAAAAAAAAAAATAAAGCCAGAAATGAGTATTCTAGTAAGTCTGAACAATAAGACAGAGATAATAGGATAAAGTTCTGAATCACCTATTTTGGCTAACAATATTAATCATATTATGTAGAGAAATTGTTACTGCTATTTCATGAGAAAACATCCCAGATTTAGTGTTTTCAAAAGGTGAGATTCTTTTTTATAGACTGTGTTTTGGATATTGATAAAGAACATTTTTTTTTTCTTATTTTCTCCTAAAAAATCTGCACAGATTAAGGATGCATCATTAATTAAATGATAACTCTTTATTAAAAATAAAACTGGCGGTTTTACCTGATGTGTAAATACCTGTTACAATTACTCCAAACTCTCAAATTTGTATTTTTATTAACATGGGGCCCTGAATTCGAATAGAAAAATATATTTAGAAATTACCAAAAATTATGGACTTCGCAGCAACTTGGATGGATTTAAAGTCTATCATACTCAGCCATCTAAAACAGAAATAAAGAACTGAGTACCACATGTTCTCACTCATAAGCGGACCCTGAACCTTTATCATTATGCTACAAGAAAGGGATTGGCAGTAGTGGGACACTACCAGGGGGAGGAGCACATAGCATCAATAAGGGTACCTGATCCTCAACCAGGTGAAGTGAGGACCAATGGTAAACCCAAACTTCATCTGTACGTTGATTGCTTATATATTAATATCTGATCCTGAATTGTAACCTACATCTTTAAAATAAAATACTAAAAAAAAAGAAATTACTTGAATTTTATTTAGACTTGTAACTGAAATTTAAGGCAGTTTAAATATTATTTACATATATTTTTCTGGATAATTTAATGTTTAATTTTCAAAAAAATTACCTACCATTTCACTTATAAAAACATGGAGCACTAAACAGTTTCAAATTTTGGACAGATACTGATGCATGACTTTCATTCGTTTAACATGTTTATAAATGTTTATTGTATTGTATACCACATATAAAGAAGGGGTTTCAAATAATGTAATGTTTGCAATCAAATAACAACCACATTCCAGAACACAATCAAATATGGGAACATATAGTATTCAGCTAGTATCTCATACTCCATATGAATGAAACATTTGATTAATTCCTTCACATTAGTCCTTGGATAGCACATAATGCTAATTAAGAAAGACTTCACTCCCTAAATGCTGTGTTGACAATTTATTTGGAGCTGAACCATTTTTTCAAGCTTTCTAGAAATTATTTATTCATTAAGGACAGATTACATTTTAAATGTTTCTGATGTAGATGAAGCACTTTACCGCAGAAATACTGTAATGCTAAATAGAATTATCAGCCATCCTTGAGTCTGAGTTTTATTTTTTTGGATATTACCAATCTGTTAAAAACAATATTAAGAGTGATTTACATAGGGCTATGATGACAATTGTCTGCCCCATTTTTGGTGTCTATATCTTGAATTTAATTTGAACTTGGATTTTATTTATAATTTTTTTATAGTCTTGCAGTTGGAGTTTATAAAATTCTGAATTTTCCTGACCTTGTTACATAGATTTTGTCAAGGTTTGGAATTTGGGGGGAATATACTACAATTACATTTCTGTTAAAAAGTATATTGAGGCTGGGCATGGTGGCTCACATATGTAATTTTAGTATTTTGAGAGGTTGGAATGGGAGGATAGCTTGAGGCCAGAAGTTCAAGAGCAGCCTGGGCAACACAATGAGTTCCCATCTCTACAAAAAAAGTTTTTAAAAAATTATCCAGCATGATGTGCCTGTTGTCCCAGCTACTCAGGAGACTGAAGCAGGAGGATTGCTTGAGTCCAAGCTATAGTAACTTATGATCACGACACTCCACTCCAGTCCGAGTGACACATTTTGTTGTCTCCACAACAACAAGTACATCAAATAGTTTTGAAACTCTTATTGTCAGAAAAAGGTCAGCGTTTTTACTTTTCTTAATCATCAAAGTATTAAAATAGACTCAGTTTTCATAAAAATGTAATGTAGACCAAACAATAAAATGAATATTTGCATTTATATTTTATTTAAACCAGATAACTCTGGAAAATAGGTATTATTACCTCCCATGAATAAATGAGGAACCCGAAGAACAATAAATAGTCTGAATCATACAGGTAGAATGTACAAAGCTTGGATCTTTCTAGTCCAAGTTCATGATATTCTAGCCAACTCCCAAGTCTATATGATTCCCCCCAATCCCCATACCTAAAGAATCCCAGTGACTAGTAGGAACTTTCCTCTTCCCCAGCGGGAAAGTTCTAGAATCTTTTAAAGGCATCCAAGCAATATGTACTATCCATGAAAGCAACTTTGTTCATCCCCATCTATATGTTCTTTTAAATATGCAACTAAGCAGTGAGATTTGGAGCACTCCAGTGCCCATTGGTAAAATTTCTTTCTTTTCAAAGCTTATTTTCCTACTAGTTTCTAAATGCTCTTTCTTGATTTTCTTTCCACCACTCTGTTTGTGCCATCATATCTCTTTCTTTCTTATCTTTCTTGATTTGTTTTTTTTTTTAGAAAGGAGAATTTATTGAGAGGACAGAAAAGCTCCCACAATGGGAAGGGAACTAAAGGGGTTGCCTCAAATCTCTTTCATAAACCTCTCTTACACAGTCTTTCCATTACACAGTTATTTCTCAGGGTACCATTCTTAAAATTCCCATTTCGTTAGATATATCCTCCTTGGGTTATCTCATTAACTACAACCAGGAATTCAAAATGTCTATCACTGGCTCATACTGTTTCTCTGGATGTCCTGATTAACATTCTAATTCCTTTGGCACATCAAAAATACTATGTCAAAACCCAAAAGTAATCACTTCGTGTTTCCTTATGCTTCTCTGTGTCCTTCTCCAAAAACATACAACCGTGTGCTCAGTGGAAACCATAAATCTCACAGATATCTTTGACTTCTTCCTCTTCCACTTGTTAACTAATTACATGTATGTAATTCATTGTTCTTTTAATTAAATAAATATCATAGAGCTTTTTATGCACCCCCAACTGTTATCTGCATTGAGGATATAGTGATAACACTATGACTTCCCAGAGATTTTGTGTTAGGTGTCGAGACAGACATTAAACAAATTTGAAACAACAACAACAACATGAAAACCGAGCTATGTTAAGAGACTTGGTTCCAGGACAGTATTTAATGGAACATTTCACTTAATCTGGGAAATAAGGGAGGGCTTTTCAGAGGAAGGGAAGCTTGAGCCAAGATCTGAATTATGAGTAGTGAGTTAACTGGTTTATAAGATGGAAAAGACAAAGTTCCAGATGGGAAATCACAGGCTGTCAGGTCAGAAGAAGCACAAAGAAGGACAGAGTTGCTGGAGGAAAAGCAGTCTGGGGAGGTGTGATGACAGATTAGACAGACGAGAATGCGGAAGCAGAACACATATGTTCTTATGGAACTTTTCATGGCTCTCTGAGACATGGTGAACTATTTGGAGTTTTTTCTAATCAATATTTCCCATAAATGTTCATATATAGGTAAAAAATCCTATCTCTATTAACTCTTAAATAACCCTTGAATTTGTCTCCTGCTTTCTTTGTCACTGTCCTCCTCATTCTTTCTGAATTACTACAATACCCTAACACATTCTCCTGCCTCTTTTCTGTCTCTGCAAATATATCTTCTCCTATTGCCTGAAGGAAAATGACTAAATGTGATTCTGTAACCCAGAGTAGTGTTTCCTAAAGTGTATTAATCCCTGAAAATGTTCTGAGAAGAAAGGATTTCATGATCACTTCATACATTGAGTACTCCACAATCTATCCCCTACTTGGTGGTGAGCAGTGCAAATCCTGCAGAAGAGACTTAATTACTTTTCTTTCACCAGGCATTTCTTGAAGTTAATGAACCCTAAGATACTTTTTTCTCCTCTTGAGAATTACTAGTATCTTTCAAAACCAATGCTCTTTTGAAAGTGCTTTGGGATTGTTGCTTATAGCGTGAAGTCTAAATTCCTCAATATGGCATTTGAGGCTCTACTTTCGGGATGTTTTCTTCTTCCCTTTATGGCTTCAATCCTTATAAACCTCACCCCCAACACACACTCAACTACGGATTTGTAGAACTGCTCACACTGTCCTGAATTGCCGCCCTGTTAGTTTATAATATGTCTCTTTTTGGTCAAAATGTCCCCTCCATTGCTTCGCGCTGGGTTAGCTCCTATTCGAGACCTCTGAGTTGCCAATTTCACTGAGACTCCTTTTATCTGTTAGTCTGACTGAACTGGAAGACTTATTTTCCTTTTAGGCACACCTTTACACTTTATAGTTTTCCTTTTAAAATTTGATACTAAAAAGCAAACTCCTTGAAGACAGCACTACATTTTTTTCTTTGCATCCCACTTCACTCCCATAGTGCTTGGAATATATGTTGCAAAATAAATGCCTGTTAAATAAATACACAAATGCAAGGAACCAAACTGGGACCAATAGCTGATAAAGGAGAAGAGGGAACATGGTTTCCTTCATCAGTAAACTTGCAATTTAGGGAGAGTAGAAGACAAATGGCTATAGCAAAAGGAAAACTAAGGAAAACCCTTTGAGGAAAGTTTGCAAGTTTACATATGGCCGGATGATTGGGGCAAAATTTCAAGAGTAGGTATTATTTTAGGTGGGCTTGTAATTACCATCAAACAGTATTTCCTTAGGAAAGAGAGAGATAGTCCAGGTGGAACTGGGAAGTTCAGAGCCGTATATACCAGGAGACAAAGTCTATATGCAATATATGTGGGACACAGGGTTTTTAATAGCAGGCTCAGAATTATGTGTTTTGATGTATAAATAAGTATGAGGTTTTGAGGAATTTGAGCATGAGACTTGCATGAATGTCGATGTCATAAAATGATCCAACAGAAAGTATGATGCGAGGATAAACTTTAGAAGAGTCTGGGTATGACGAGACCAGTTAGAATGATTATAACAATATTCTAAGCTGGAGGATGACAAATGTTTTCTGTAAGAGACCAGATGATAAATATTTTGGACTTCGTGGGCCATATGGTCTTTGTCACAACTACTCAACTATATTGTTGAAGATAAAAGTAGCCACAGACGATATGCAAATGGTAAGCACAGCTGTGTTCCAATAAAAGTTTATTTAAAAATAGGTAGCAGACCTGATTTTACTTGACCATCAGTTGCTAGGTGAAAGTTAATAAAAATCTAAACTGGTTCAATGACAGTGAAAATGGAAAAGAAGGATATCTGTAAGAAAATCATGGAAGTGCAGTATATATGCTGATTTCTTACTGCATGGGAGTGGTAAAAAATAAAAAGGAGTTTAAAATGACACTAAGATTTTGGAGGCTGACAGTGCCATCACGAGAAATAGGAATATAGAGAGGCTGTTTAGGGATGAAGATGATTACGTGTGCAAAGCAGAAGTCAATTGACAGAAGAAAGCTGTGTAGTGCAATCCATTAAGCCATGACATATTTGAGAACTCCACAACCCTGTACCACTTGGCAATGAGTTTTGTTAAATTTGTTCCAACTTTCTAATATTTACACTGTTAATAATGAAGAGGTATATGAGTTTATTTTAATACTGTAGAATACCTAATATGGTGTTATTGGCACTCTGTACAGAATGTATTGCTTCTTCACCCATTCATTTGAGATATAAAACAAATTGTGCTATTGTAAAAATTATTTATTTTAGAAAATAGTAATCTATTTCTTGCTATAAATAAGTTTACAATATATATTGACTGACAAACGTGACTTTACTTTTTACTTTATTCAGATGTCAAGTGGATTTAAGTTTGATTTTAAGCAGTCAAGCTGAAATAGCATTAACTATAAACTATTTTTGTCCATTTCTTTTCCTAGACAGGCAAACTTTACTATGCATTTCAATTAAAAACACACTTGTCAGGTGGAAAGGAAAAAGGAATAAGGTGAGTCAGCAATGGAACAGGACAGGCTTCTTTACCAAGTCTGCTTCCTGTAGAAAACAACGGTCTGGACATGAATTATTCAAAGCCACACTGAAACTAGTCAGCAACATTGAAATAGTGTTCAATACACCTGAAGTCTGTTGGGGGGAATTATTTTTGCTGCTGTTTCTTGAATGCCTATAAAATTTCCTTGTTAAAACAAGATATAGAAGGAATTTCTTTAAAATTCCACTTCATTATAAGGTGCCTGTAAACATTGCTATTATTATTCTCTACTGCATGAAAAGTTTTACATAGTTAAAACTGTGCTCCTAGCCATAACATGAAATACCTAGGACTCAGCTGCTTATGGTTTTTTATGTTTTCTATCTCTCATTTTCTGGATTACTATACAATCTTATTATTAGTAACCATTCCTGAAGATTTATCTGGACTTCAGAAACAATACACAAGTCCTATTCCAAGTAGATCATTAATCTAGAATGTTTTCTATCAATTATGAGTCAAGCTGAATGAGTTCTTCAGAAAGACCTGTTATATTGTAAACACTCTAATAAAAATGTTTTCTCTTTGGAACTTTTAAAGAAAAAATTATGAAACAGTCATTTGCTGTGCATTTGAAAATATGCTGGGCATGTGTAGTGATATTCTAAATACTTTAAAATTATACCTTCCTCTTTGCTTTATTACAAATTATAATCACAATTACTTATCCAATTTGATTTATTGTAATTATTTATCAAATTTCATTTATCAAATTTGGAGTGATAGTAGGTCATACCTTTTTCTCTTAATCTACAAACATAATTGAGGCTGGGCTCAGTGGCTCAGCCTGTAATCCCAGCACTTTGGGAGGCTGAGGCGAGTGGATTGCCTGAGCCCGCGGGTTCAAGACCAGCCCGGGCAACTTGGCGAGACCTCATCTCTACATTTTAATAAAAAATTAGCTGGATGTGGTAGTGCGCCCCTGTAATTCCTCCTACTTGGAAGGCTGAGGCGGAAGGATAGCCTGAGTCCAGCAGGTTGATGCTGGGGTGGCCATGAGTGTGCCACTGTACTCCAGCCTTGGAGACAGAGTGAGACTTCAACTCAGAAAAAACAAAAAAACAAAACATAACTGATATGTTAACTGCACCAAGGAAGTACTCAAAATTGAAAAAAGAATGAAAATTAATGCCTGTGTGTTTTGGGGAAGAGGGAGCTCCTATAAATACCTGTAAGCGTCTTCCATGTTGTACTAAATTTTAGTGATATTTTAGGGGGAATGTAATTGGAAATATGGTTAGTCAACTTTAAACTTTAAGTGAAAAATAATACCTGATGATAGGGATAGGGTGCGGGGTTCAAGATTTTTCTCCAAACAATTAGATTAATTATACAGACCACTCAAAAGAGTTTTACGTATAAACAAATCCCACAAAGTCTCTTTATAGCAATGATCATCAAACTGAGGTATGAGAACCCAGAGAGGTCAAGAAGACTTCTCAAATGATAAATGGGCACAGATATTTTTAAGAATATCAGTTTCTAGGTTTCAGCCTCCATCTGTGTCCTTTCCTATGGGTGACACCATCATGTAGTATCTTTTTTCTCACTTCCCTTTCATAATCACCTTCTTCCCAATTTGCAAAATAAAAACAAACCTCATCTGAATTCTGAATTTTTGTAGCAGTGACTTTCCTTTGATGACCTTGACTTGTCCATCACTGAATTCCTGTCAAATAATTCATTGTCCCAGAGGAACAAAGCAAAAGAGCTTTATGCTATTAATCATCAAACTCTCAGCAATAGCCTACGCCTTATCTATCCATGTATGTGTATATGTCTATCATCTATCTAGCTATCATCTAATTATCTGTATATCTTAGCATGAAATTCCAGAATTGAAATTTTCTCGTGATCTCATTGCCACATTTATTTGAATTGGAAAATAAAGTCTGGCTTTTTCTGATGGGAAGTATGCAATTACTGTTTTGTTTGACAGCAGCTCTAGCTTTGGGAAGAGGTTATATGTCAGATATCTTTCCTGTAACTGAATGATCCAAAATATCAGCCCCAAGGCTACACCACACATGATACTATGGAAGTATATATCAAAAAAATGAAATTAATGATATTTCAATTTTCTCAAACCCTTTTGAATTCATCTGAATAAAAATGGTGCTTCTAAGTGAAGGTGAAACCAGCATGAATAACAATTACTTGCTAAGTCTGTTGGATTGATCCTTTATCATTATATAATAGCTACTTTGTTTCCACTGTTGTTAATTTAAAGCCTGCTTTATGTGATGTGAGAATGGTTACTACTGCTTATTTTTGGTTTCCATTTGCACGGAGTATCTCGGAGTATCTCTCCCCTTACTTTGTTTCTAGAGGTTTTTTTTTTGTTGTTGTTTAGGGTGCCAAGACCAAGGAACACCAGCTGCCTAGGTACCAAACAATTATGCTTCTAAAATATCTTGATGTCGATTCCACACCAAGAGCAATTAAATTGCCCTGTGTGTGCCACTCACAACAGAAGCCTTTTTTTCTATAGGGGTTTTTGTGTTAAGTGGGTCTTTTGAGGGCAGAAGATATTTGGATTGCATTTTTTTAAATCCATTCTGCCAATCTGTGTTATTTAAGTGGGACATTCACATATGAGGTTAATAATGATATGTAAGGTACTACTCCATGGTTTCCAGGGCTTTCTATGGGTGTATCTCGAACTTTTGTTTCATGTTTAGAACTCCCTTGAGTATTTCTTGTAGTGCTGGTGTAGTGGCGACAAATTCCTTCAGTGTTTGCTTGTTTGAGACAGTCTTTATTTCTCCTTCATTTATGATACTTAATTTTTTTTTTTTTTTGAGTTGGAGTCTCACTCTGTCACCCAGACTGGAGTGCAGTGGCCACTCCCGGCCACCGTAGCCTCGACCTGCTGGGCTCCGGCGATCCTTCCGCCTCAGCCTTCCAAGTAGCTGGGAATTACAGGCATGCGCTACCATGCCCGGCTGATTTTTTGATTTATTGTAGAGATGAGGTCTCGCTGCCCAGGCGGGTCTCGAACCCGCGGGCTCAGGCAATCCACTCACCTCAGCCTCCCAAAGGCGCGGGATTACAGGCTGAGCCACTGAGCCCGGCTATGATACTTAATTTTATGGGATACAAAATAATTGACTTGCTGTTATTCTGTTTAAGGAGATTGAAGATAGAGTCCCAATCCCTTCTGGCTTGTAGGGTTTCTGATGAGAAGTCTGCTGTCAGTCTAATCGACTTACCTTTGTAAGTTATTTGATGTTTTCGTCTCACTGTTCTTAGAATTCTTTCTTTCATATGAATTTTGCAAATCTGATGACTTATGCCCTGATGATAACCTTTTTGCAACAAATCTTTCATGGTTCCTTGGGCTTCTTCTCTCTGGATGTTTAAATCTCTGGCAAGGCCAGGGAAGTTTTCCTCGATTTCTTCAAATAGATTTTTCAAACTTGCTGCTTTCTGTTATTCCTTATGAACACCTATGATTCTTAGGTTTTGACATTTTATGTATCCCACATTTCTAGGAGGCTTTGTTCCAACGTCTTGATTCTTTTCTTCGTTACTGTTGTCTGATTGGGGTAATTCAAAAGACTTACCTTCAAGTTTTTGAGATCCTTTATTCAACTTGTTCTAGTCTACTGTTAAAACTTTCCACTACATTTTGTACTTCTCTAAAATGAATCTTTCATTTCTAGAAGTTCAGATTTTTCTTTTCTTCTTGTGTGTATCTATCTCTTTGGAGAATTTTTTCATTTGTGTACTGAATTTTTTTTTTTCTTAACGGTGGTTTTCAACTTTATCCTGGATCTCATTAAGCAAGTTTATAGTCAACCTTTTGAATTATATCTCTGGAATTTCCAAGATTTCATTTTTGTTAGGTTCCATTGCTGAGGTGTTCATGTATCTTTTGGAGATATTGTAGAACTCATTTTGTTTTGTCGTGTTTTTCATACGGTCAGAATTATTTTCCTGGTTTCTCTCATTAGGTAGACTATTTCTTCTTATTTGGAGCTGACAGGGTCTGACATAGACATTGTAGGGATTCCCTTGGTTGTAGTCTTGGTGTGGTGAGTGTCTCAATTGCCCCTTTGTGGCAGTGGTGTGCAGGGTGCTTATACAGGCCCAAGGTGTCCTGAGTGGCTGGGCAGCTTGGCTAGTGATGTTAGCTGGCATCTGGAATCAGACTTTCCCAAAATTTGACATATAATCTCAGATGTAATGGGCTGTGCCTGTTGACTTCCTGCCAGTAGCTTGCAGGAGATGGACAGTTGTGGTGGTGGATGTGGGTTTTCTGCTTGCCTCACGGGAAGTATCTAGCCCACCTAGGTGATGGGCAGGGCTGTGGAAACTACACACATTCTCTGTTTTGAGCCTTTGAATGGTTTGTTGGGAGAGGGATGTGGAGAGTGGGTAGTGCTCAAGCTCCTGATGTATGCACTGTTGGTTGCCTCAGTGGGGATTGGGAGGGAGTCCCCAATCACTGGGGTAGCACTGCCTCTTTTGCAGAGGCTACTTGGAAGAGTTTACCTGGAGAGTGACTGTTACTAGGGCAATGAGTGCCACCCAGATCATCTGCCTTAGCCTCAGGCAGTCTGCTTTCAGAATGTAAATGTATGGTTGGCCCAGGTGTTTTCACAGAAGCCCACCCCAGCCAAGAACTGTCTACCCCCATGGAATCTGACCTTGGAGTAAATGAAAGCAGCAGATCTTCCCATTCACTCCTAGGCCAGCTAAAAAGCACCACACAGCAAGAATTCAGTTCCTTGGGAATGGCTGCTGAAACAATTCAGGCCTTTTTTCTTGCACCATACCATGTGGGTTTCAGCAGGGCACAGCTGTGAATAAGGCAGTTTCTCATGAAGGACTGGAATCCCATGAGGTTTAAAAGAACTTCAAAGGCCATGACAGGTGCACTGAACTCAGAAATTTTCCTCACTCATCTCCCTGCTATGTATATGTCTAGAGGCTGTTAGTGGTTTGTGTGGTGATTCAAGCGAGCCTGGCTGGTTCCAATTCAGGCCGATTGATTTTTCTTTTTTGCTCTCTGTGCATCTTACCTCTTCTCCAGTGATTCATGGAGGGTATGTTGCTGGCCTTCTTCCTCTGTGAGTGCTGTAGAACTCTCTATATTTTGGCTTACTCCAAGAGAGAAACACACTCTAGCTGCTTCCTATTGGCCATTTTATAAATTGTGAATATTAACATTCACATATAGCGACTGGGTTTTGTTAGTCAACAATAAAGGGAAAATATTTTAGAAGCAATGTTATTTTTTTCATGAAGCATTGGTCTTAAGTATGTTGCTGGAGTATTTTTTTTAAGTCTGTGCTGTGTATCTAGTCTGGAGATAAGAGATGAGCTAATGGTATATTGGGGTGAAACTTAAAAGTCTCATCTTTGAATGATAGAGTAAGAATGGCACTGGAAAAGCCTAGAGGCAGGAATTGAACACTGGTAGGCACAACAAGGATTCTAGGATGATGGTCAGAAATATGTTCAAGTGCCAGATAATAAAAAAAGTGTTAAATGCAGAGAATATATAACTAGTACTGAGGTGAATTATAAGGGAAAAGTCTACAGGACAGAGGGCTAATTTTAATATGAAGTCTTAAATGAGAATTTGATGAAGAAATGAAATTCAGAGCTAGAGACAAATGACACAAAGAGGAAAAACATAAAATAAAACAAAAACTACCCTCCAAAAGAAAACAAAAAATTAAAAGTAGTATCAATGTTTGAGAGAATTGAAGATATGAACACAAATTGAATATGAATACAAAGAGACCCAAGTAAAATTCCAACGAAGAGATAGAATTTTAGGTCTCTTGGTAGCCATGTAGCAGCTAAGGAAAAATATATCTGTATGTTTGTTTCATAGAGCTTTGATATCTTGGAAGAACAACAACTTTCTGTTTCTTAATGATTTGATGTGTGACTTCAGATAATATGAGACTATCAGTTGCTTAAGTGCTCAATTATGCCAGCTTTATTAGGTGTGATTCTTTTAGTTCTAAAGACCAAATACAGATATTAAAATAAAATCATAAAAAGTAAGCAGATTCAAGATAACAATTCTCAATCATTTCTAAACATTATATGCATCGTGTTTTGTTATTTGCTTGTTAATGAGGTCTTCTATTATTCATTAGCACAGATCTAAAGTTTCCATGCTGATAATTATTTTAATATAGATTAGTTGTATTGCTAGTAAGAAGTATATTTTACATTTAAAATTTTATGGTGAGAGAAAATAGAATACAAACTGAATACAACTATGGAAAAATAAGAATGAGGTAAAAATACCAAAATAGATATTTGTAATTCATGTAATTAAAAATGAAGCAATCATATGAGCAGGATATTCTTTTAAAGAATTGTTCCACATTCATTTTTGCTGTATGAGGAAGAAATCTGAAGATTATGTTTTCATGAGAGTAATGTTTCAGTTCACTTGAAAGTACTTTTATTTTATAATGGAGAAGCCAGATTGTTATGAGGGTAAAAAGGAGACTAGCACATTCATTCAAAGAGATGATACATTTCCAGCCACAATTGTTCACTGATACTTTACTGTTTTGTTGAGGTATCTGTCTCCTTTTCCACCCCTATTCCCATTCTGAGAATGCCATTTCATTCCTTAGTAAGAGCACTGCAATATGCTTAAATTTAAAACCCAAATGGCTTTTATTGTTTGTCTGTCAAAAGCAAACGTGTTTTCCTGAGTTATCTAGCTATTTGTTTTGCTTTAGCTTTTCTGGATTGTATCAAACTTTGAATGAATACAAATCAATGCCTTTACTATAAGATTAAAAAAAAATCCATCTAGTGTCTCAAAATGTCTGAAGTTTCAACGAAGAGTAGTAAAATTAAAAAAAAACAAAACTCTGCCTGCCAGACAGTTTCACATTTGGGAGCTGGGCTTTGCTTCACATATCCTGGCATGCAGAATAAAGTTTCCACATTCTCAGAAACCTGATGGTAATTCCACATTGCTCTGTCCCTCTGGGAGTTCATAGCATTTGTATCAGATTGCAACCTCTCTTCGAGTTCATGTTCATTTAAAAATCTTTCCCCACCTTGAGCTTTATTTGTATTTTTCATCGCATATTCTTTTTCATGAGCTCAGTAGTTTTCAGGGAAGAGAATGTCTTTTTTATACTATTGCTTTGCTAATTCTTAAGATCTATAATCTAAAATTCTATAAGTAAAGTTGGTGATTGAGGGTGTGTAAAGATGTCTCAAAATGAAAAAAATTTAATGTAGAACATTGGCTCTAAGTTAAAAATCTCTCCACCCCACAGCATCATGATCTAATTTTAGCTTTTGGTTCTTCAAAGAACATTTCTCTATGAAAATATATAAGTAAGAGGCAAATGATCCCTGGTAATCTAATTACTTATAGATTAGAAGCTGAATTATTTCTGTTAAATGTGAAGTAGGGGTATTAAAATAAAGATTTAAAAAATGTTATTCAAATTTGGTTTACATGTGTGACAATAAGTAATCTATCTGCCTATGTAGAAAAACTACTGAAAACCTATAATACAAAATTTTTGATTTCCTATCCATCATAATCACAGAGTTTGTTGTTAATAGCCAGTAATTAGGTCTAATCAAATTTTATGTCTAGCAACCACAACTAGGTTAAGCACAGATATATTTGCAATACATGTGTTTTGATGATGAAAATGGTGGAAAAGTAACTGAATTAAATGGTGGAAAAGTAACTGAATTAACTTGTTTATATTTTAGAAAATCTAGATACATTTAGTTAAAAGTGACCAGCTTAATTAGAACATTTTTCAATAAAGTCTATTATCAATTCTAAGATACATTTTCCCATAGAATGAATATATCCTTCTATTTACTTCTGGAACATGCTATATGTAAAAAAAAATTGATTAAAGGAAAATATGTATTTTTCTGATAGCCTTTAAATATTAAATCTGCTGAACAGTCACTTTCTATTTCTGTGTACTTGTTCTCATTGTCAAAATAGTACCTTATAATTTTAATGAAAAAAATTAGTAGCAAATATGTTGCAAAGAACTGTGAAAATTGAACAAACACTCTTTTTTTTTTCCCAAGCTTAACTTTTCTGGAGAATTTATCGTACAATAGACAGCACTGGCTTATTTACGCACTCTTTCATTTGTTTGCTTATGTATTCTTTGTCACTCTACCACTCTATCAGGAAAGATTGTTGCCAATGTGCATAATAATTTTATAGCCTGTCTTAAAGTATTCAACTAATAGTTTAAAAAAAAATTATTTATTTATTTATTTTTATTTCAAAGTTGTGAGGTGCAATTCAGGATTAGGTACGTGAGTGATCATGATTGTAGCGGTGATGCTTGGGCTTCCTATGGATTCCTCACTTTGCCTGGTTTGGGATCAGGTGCCTTTACTGATGTCCCACTAATGCCAATCCCTTTCTTGTAGTGTTGTGATAAATGTTTAGGACCCACTTATGAGTGAGAACAAAAAGTATCAAACTCAGTTGGGGTTTTTTTTTTTTTTGAGTCAAAATCTCACTCTGTTGCCCAGGCTGGAGTGCAGTGGCATGCTTACAGCCACCGCAGCCTCAACCTGCTGGGCTCAGGTGATCCTTCCACCTCAGTCTTCCAGGTAGCTGGAACTACAGAAGTGCGCTATCATGCCCAACTTATTTTTTGATCTATTGTAGAGATAAGGTCTCACCAAGTTGCCCAGGTTGGTCTTGAACCCCTGAGCTCAGGCAATTCTCTCACTTCAACCTCCCGAAGTGCTGGGATTACAGGCTTGAACCTGGCTCAAACTCAGTATTAATAAACAAAATGTTAAAATGTTTCACTTCGGTTAAGGAGCATTGCCTGAATTATTGCAAAATGAATCACATTTTAACTTATTTAATACATTTTAACTTATTTTCTCAGGTGTACTGTTGATGCCACTTTGTGGGTAATAACATTTAAGGGTAGCTTTTTTTTTTTGGTTGTTTCTATTGTTGTTTTACATATAGTTATGGGTTTGGGCAGACTTTTACTTGAAACATAAATGTAGGTTTTAATTTGGTGAATACATGGACATGGGACATGTATAGTATAATCATGGGTTAATTTCTCCTACTCACAGGGAAAATGCACTAAATAATAGCTATTAAAAAATACTATAGTAGTAATTAGGCCTCAGTTTTCAAAACAAGCATCTCTCAATTCAACCTGGGACACTTGGGAATTGAACTTAGAGTATTCCCCTTGTCACCTACTCCTTGAATCTTCTCTTGTTGGGAAGCATCAGTTGATCAGATAAACAAGCTAGGTTATTTTCTATTTGGAGTAAAATCTCTCTGCCCAGATTAAAGAAAGACAAAGGAATGTGTCTTTTGATGAATAGTAGTAGGTTTCCTCTGAATAACTGATCTTTACCACGCTCAAACGCCTATTTCCTCAGTAGGGAAAGATTAGAGACTTTCTCTGCCACATGCAGCCATTTGGGGCTGTTATACACACCAGAACTTTCTGAAACCCCACTGTTCATACAATGGTGAAAGTATAAACTTCCAAGGCTCAGGTATACTCCATTAAAGTTAATAGAATCAGAAAACATGTATTGTAGTACCTAATTCTCATCTGATTGATGAAACAAAAGTTACTGCAACATAAGTTGCTCCAACCTCTGGCATTCCATTGCATAAAATTTCCATGCAATTTAATGAAGGTAAAACTACTTCTGGATTGCTGAATTTTATGAGATTCGATTTTATGAGATCTTATATCTACATAGGAGTAAGCAATGCTCTATTTCACACCTGACTCAAAAGAGAATACTTGATAAAAAATATATATATAATTATAAACCACCCATTGCTGTATTGAAAGATCTTTTTAAGTTCATAGAATTTCTTCCATCACTCACCATACATCCTATGATAACATGTGTGAATTTCATGTAAATAAATGAGAGAATTAAACCTGAAAATGAAATCTTCACTGAATATATTGAAATTGACTATACTAATGGGAATCTTCTCATGTGAGGGTTTATCTTTGTTCTCAATCCTGAAGAAAAAAGAGAAAAGCGTATAGAGAGATCTTTGATATAATAGCCTTACTCAAAAATAAAGAAGCAAAGAATCGATTTCCAACTTTTAGCGAAGACTTTCCACATCATTTTCAACAATGGTTCCCATGTGCAATAGAGTCTATGTGTAAATTAATACAACTGTAAAAGAACTCTGGAAGAGTGACAGGACTAAAGCATTAAAAAACATTCTGAGATGAGAAGTACGTCTGTTTGTGCACAAATAGAAGAATATAGTAAACTGAGAAATATAAGAGCCAACTGGACATTATGATAAGTTAAATAGGTCAGTCCCAAAAGAGCAAATACTGCATGATTGCATGTACGTAACATACTAAAATAGTCAAACTCAGAGCAGAAAGATTGGTGGTTGCCTTGGACTGAGGGAAAGGGAGAATGGAGAATTAGCATTTAAAAAGGAAAGAGTTTCAGTTTTGCAAGATGAAAAAGAGTTCTGTGGATGGATGGTGGTGATGACTACACAACAGTGTGAATATGCTTAGTGACACTGAACTGTACTCTTAAAAATAGTTACAATGGTAAATTTTATGCTATGCATTAAAAATAAGTTTAAAACTTAAAAAAAACAAAGTTTGGAAGATAAAATCAAGGAAGTATCTCAGAAAATTGGAAAGTAGAAAAATTGAAATTGTACAAGGGTGACTATATTTTTTAATTGGGTATGTTTTTTGTCATGGTTGACAACATTTAAAACCACGCTGATAGCCTTGGTAATAAAACCAGCTTCTTAACCTAGATAATAGAATCATAGATTTGACACAAATATTGGAAATTACATAAGCAGCCACCTCATTTAGATAGGGGCAACTAAGCTCCAGAGAAACTGGAATGAAGCTAGCAGAAATGACACTATTTTCAGTTAATTTTACAAGAATGTGGCAACATAGAGTAGCAGAAAAGTTCATAATACAAAACTTATGGAATCAGATGAATCTGGTTTTATATTCTGTTCCTACTGCTTACTAGTGAGGTAATATCTAGCAATTTATTAAACTCTCAGAGTCAGTTTCCTCATTTTAGAAGAGATGATAATTTATTGAATTAGACATTATATATAAGCTGGCACAGAATGTCTGACCTCGAATACTCAATAAATTATAACATTACTTCCAACAGGTTTAAGAGTATATATTTATGCTATTGGTAACATATGGGAGGGGTAGTATATTTTATATATTTTAATTATTTTTTTAAGTTGAAGTCTTACTCTGTCACCCAGTCTGAAGTGCAGTGGCACACTCACGGCCACCACGGCTTCAATCTGCTGGGCTCAGGAGATCCTGCCTCAGCCTTTCAAACAGCTGGAATTATAGGCATGCGCCACCACTCCGGGCTAAATTTTTTTTTTTTTTTGACTTATTGTAGAGATGAGGTCTTGCCAAGTTGCCCAGACTGGTCTCGAACCCATGGGCTCAGGCAATCCTCTCACCTCAGCCTCCCAAAGTGCTGAGATTATAGTCGTGAGCCACTGCACCTGGTGGGGTAGTGTATTTTTTAATCAGAACGACAGTATAATTTATCATGCAATAATAAACAATAATGCCAGGACAACATGTTAAATCGTGACTGTCCTAGGCAAATGGTAATGTAAAGTCTTCTTGTTATGATGTAGTAGAATTAACACATAAAGTGTGCGAGAGAATATCTGGCAGGCAAAATGGAGACCACCTGAGTAGTATGTGAGGCACAGATAGCACCTGGAAAAATTTTGTAACACGATTGATAAATATTTCACAAATAGTAACCTTGAAAAATGTTCCAGTGGACAGAAAAGTCTGTGAAAGTGAGATAACACAAGCATTTGAAAGATATAGGGGGAACAAAACCTACAAAGAGAGCCAAGTTGGCTGATTACTGTCAAGTTGTCTTGATGACCTGCGGAGAGATAATGAGAAGCTGAGGACCAGAAATTAAAGACTAGAGGTAAGAGTCAGAGTGGCTTTTTGGTAGCTTGAAAAGTCTTTTATCTCTTTCACTGGAAGAACAAACAAGTTTGAGCAGCCAACCAAAGGTTGCAGAAGTCTAGAGATACCTAAATGCTCAGCAAAAGAAGATCTGTTATACTGAAGTCGGGGTCTAAGATGGAATTTGGGACCCTGAAATAAAGATGGAGTGTCTGTATTTTGTCCCCAGGCTTTTGTCTTTGCATATCCTCCTGAGTCCTCAGAGCTTACAGAGGAGCTTGCCCTTCCCTAGAAAGAACTGGCATTATTATCTATGCTAAAGACACTGAAGGAGCTTCCCAAGGAGCTCTTTTTCTGGATACAGGTTAGTAACGTGGTATTAAGGGAGGAAGATTTTATATTCAAGGAGCTGCCATAAATAGAAAATGAGGAAATGACCCCTGATATTGGAATTTGACCAAAATAATGCACCATTAGAAGGATAAGAATGACCAGGCTTGGTGGCTCAGCCTGTAATCCCGTCACCTTGGGAGGCCAGGGCGAGTGGATTGACTGAGCCCGTGGGTTTGAAACCAGCCTGGGCAACTTGGTGAGACCTTGTCTCTACAATCAATAAAAAATTAGCTGGGCGTGGTAGCATGTGCTTGTAGTTCTGGTTACTTGGAAGGCTGAGGCGGAAGGATCGCTGGAGCCCAGCAGGCTGATGCTGGGATGGCCGTGAGCGTGTCACTGCACTCCAACCTGGACGACAGAGTGAGACTCCAATTAAAAAAAAAAGAGAATAAGAATGAATTTATTCACTTTGGGGCACTTTCATGCGACACAGGATTGAGTCCACTGGCAAAAATATCGGGAGATGAAGTGAATTCACTGTTGGATGGCTTTCAGAAACCTAGAAAACACAATGGCCAGTTCTGAGTAGCGTCAAAATGATTGAGCGACCAAGGCAGAGTAGAGCAAGGAATGAAGTGGTTGTGGGAGGTGGACATATTGTGATGGATAGATTATGTGAAGTAAAAAAACAAAAGCAAACAAACAAACAAAAGCCCCACTGGACCGTCGGGTTGAGCCCAGAGGACACAGGAGGAAGAGCTGTTGAGAGGGGACCAGCGTCACTATGGAGTTCATTTCTTCTGAAGACAAAGACGGTGTGTAGAAGAGTCAGCAGGTCACAGAGGTGTTTCTAAGGTCTATCGGGATAATTGGGCTGGGAATTAATACAGGCCAGGGAGTATCAGTTCATCACAAAATAAGTTATGAAACTATAATTACCAATATTATGGTTGGAGGCGAAATCACAAAATTGCCTCCCAAGAAGCTACGAACATGATTCATAGACCATGGTATTCTGAGAAACAAAATAGACTGATAGGCAAAAAAAAAAAATTAACATCTATAACCAAACAAAGGCAACGACGGGAAGAATAAGAATCTAAAAGTGGTTCCCTAATATTATTTTGATTTTTTTTTTTTTTTTGCTCAGTTTCCAGTCCTAAACCAATTTTTGAACTTGAAACTTATTGACTGACCTTGTCACTAGGCTCTTAATACGGAGAAACTTGTGACATCGCAAGGATTATATATGATAATGATTCCTTCAGTTTTTTTTCAAAGTAACTTATGATCATTTTTACTCAGGTACTTATGTATTTTGAGGATTATTGAAGAGCATGTTTGAGTTGGCACTAATAACTGGAGAGGTGAAGTTCCCTCATGGTCCCACTTTTAGATAAAATGTTTATGAGGTCCAGGTAGTGAATGAAGTCCTGGCTGAAGTCCAACTCACAGTTGGCAACATTTGTCCTCATATCCTCTTTGTGGCCGTTTCCTTAGTCCCTGTGTGTAATATTGGAATTGACACGTTGGTGGCTGGAATAAATTTCACTTTGGGCACTTAGTTTTTTGGAGAAGCCTTTGGGGAAAGCTGGGTAGAAACCTTAGAAAATGACTTCCAAGATAGAAAAGTAGTACTACATCTTGGTGGGGGTGGGAACATGGAAGATAGTCTACCTGTAAAAGCCTAAAATATGAATGAATAACGTTTCTTATATAATTAATGTAATTCACTAATTTGGTCTGTAGAAAAATTGGAAGGTTGTAGAAAATGGCTGTAGACCATTGCAATCTCAAACAAATGGTAGGTCATTCACATTGCTGTAACAGATGTGAAATTGTTGCTAGAATAGATTAATTAGAACTTAGGCATAGGAAATTCAGATATTTGATTAGTCAAGAGAATCAGAAACAGTTTGCATTTACCTCAGATGAATTAAAACATTCATTGACAGTTTTGCATTGCGCTATTTTAGTTCTTTTGTATTCTGCTATAATATTCTCTGAAGATATCTGTACTGTCTGAACATCCCACAGGGTATTAACACAATGACATTACTCTGATAGAACAGAATGAGCAAGAGGGGGCTAAATCTTAATCTTTAGAACTTTGGTGCATCACACATTTGCTCCAGAGGGTAGAATACAAAGATATGAAGTCTCAGTAATTTGCGACTTTAGTCAACTTTTCAGGGTTAGGGCACATCAATCCCTAACCTTGAGAATACATGAGGCAGAGCTCTTGGTAGGCCTCCTTGAATTCTTGAGGCAACATATCCCAGACCTAAGGATACTGCTCCAGATCTGTATACTGGGTGACTCAGAAGGCTGCAGATTTGCGTGGGACCTGGAACACAAAAAGGTTCTCCAGCAGGTCTAGGCTGAGCGACAAGCTGTTCTGCCACCAGGTGCCCACGGTCCATCAAGTCCTATGGTGTTTGAGATGTCAGTGACTGGAAAACATGCTATATGAAATATTTGTTAAACTCCTCTGAGAAAATTACAACAAAGGCTTTTGGGATTCTGGGACAAAGCCAGCCCATTCTCAGCAAAGATTTGTGTACCTTTTTAGAAGTAGTTCTTAGCATGTTGCAGGGCTTCTGTAGATAGGAAACATTTGATGACAGGCCACCGAGTGAGTGTGCATGACGGAACCGTCCCTATGATCTGAGTTATGTCAGACAGTCCAAGTCATAAAGTTAAATGCACTCAAACAGAAGTTCATCCTAAAATGGAAACTGTATGTCTGAGGTTCAGCAGGAAATAGTATGAATAAGCTGAGCGAGCAGGTGTCTCACACTTCCAGGCCACCCACTATGGCAGAACCAGATCCTCTTCTCCAGGGGTCACTTATGATCATATTTGAAGACTAGGGAGTTCATACCAGTCACTAACAGAGGAGGAAAATGCCCAACTTCCAACTTATGGGTAGGTCAGCTCAATATGAAGGAAGAAGACGAGAATGAATTGTAGCTACATTACTGTCACATTCAGGGGGTGATTATGAAAGGCGGTGAGGAAAATATCTTTCTACTGTGCTGGATTGTGAGTAGTATGCCTGACTATAAACTTTGTAGGAGGAAAGATGGCAGACCTTGAGAATATGTGCAGATTCCTGGCAGTGACCAATGGTTTGAGTGTCTGGTGATGATCCTGGAAGGAAGATTATTAGAGATCAGATATCTAAATACTATAGTTTACAAGGATACAGTATGCAAAATTGCATGGCTTCCAACTTACAAAGAAAGTGATGCCTGGTAAACTGATCACATTTGTCACAAGATAATTTTTTTATGAAAAATTCCAAAGTTTTCAATTTAGATGAAAACATATTTATCTTTAAGTATATTAGAACTTTTTGACTATATTTGGTGGCATTGTGTGTATGTGAACATGTGCGTAGAAAGAAAAAAATAATAAATTCATTTTTTTTCTTCTTGTGATAGAATAAAACAGTTGCCATTAACCTCTACACACTTGAATTCCTTCAGATATGGAAAAGAAAAATGCCAGTGCACTAGCATATAGGTTGCCACTAAATTATCTAATGATCACATTTCCTCACGGAACTGAATATTTTCTTACAAATATCTAGCACAGAGTGAGATTTCAGTGACTCAAAAGATTAGGCTTGCCTCAATATCCTTAAATCAGGATTTCTTTCTTTTTTTTTATTTTTTGAGTTGGAGTCTCACTCTGTCACCCAGATTGGAGTGCAGTGGCCACTCCCGGCCACCGCAGCCTCGACGCGCTGGGCTCCAGCGATCCTTCTGCCTAAGCCTTCCAAGTAGCTGGAACTACAGGCGCGTGCTACCACGCCCGGCTAATTTTTTGATTTATTGTAGAGATGAGGTCTCTCCAAGTTGCCCAGGCTGGTCTCGAACCCGCGGGCTCAGGCAATCCACTCACCTCAGCCTCCCAAAGGCGCGGGATTACAGGCTGAGCCACTGAGCCCGGCTTAAATCAGGATTTCCTTAAACTTCTGTTAGTTTCACTGTTTTACTTTAATTTTCTTAGTAATTTTATTAGCCAGGAACATTATGTTCAGACTTCCAGAATTGACATACCTATAATATTCTGTACAACCACACGTTTTCTGTATAAAGACTGGGAGGAAATCACGTATTTTCAAAGGATTTTTGTCCTCAGGGTGCATATTTCCATAAAGCCTGCTTATACATCACTGTGACAGACTAAGGAAAGGATACATGTTCTCAAATAATAGTTATTTGCTATTGAAAGCCTAGTATAAATGCACCTAATATGAAAAATTTGAGCTTTCTTGCATACTGTAAATGCAATAATTCCTGTAAGTATTGATGCTTTATTAGTAACACACTTTGTCTAATGAAACCATTATATATAAAATTTTAGAGTAGTTTGTAGGCTTTTATTCCTACACTGGAGATATTTGACCGTTGTTCCTCAATTTTAAGGAAAGAGATTGCAGTGTTACAATGACCTAAATGGTCCTCTAATAGTTAGGACTTTCAAGCTTTTAAACCTACCAGTTCCTTATTAAACTTCCCAAAATACATGTCCTTAGCTTTCAATGGCATCTTAATGAAAATTATTTAAGAGTGACATTTAAAGCGTGGCATTCAAGAACCCATAGGAAAAATCCTCAGCTTACATTTTCCGCAGCTCATTTATTACTACATCCTGAATACTCTGTGCTCTAGACAGGTGAAAGCACTGAGCTCTCTGCTTTTCCACCGTCCTCAGAACTTAGCTAGCCTCTTAAAACTCTGTGTTTCTTCTACAGTACCTACCACAGTTTGTAGGATATAATGGGTGCATCCATGTCTACGTTTAAGCAGGAAAACAATTATCCACTTCTACAAAAATATAGGCAATCAGTTGGAATACAGAACCCTCTAAACCAAGTCACACTGTTTTCTAGAGAGCCAGCCTTCTGAGTAAAAAACACTTTGGTGGGAGATAGAGTGCCTTGGATCTTCAGAAAGGGGGAATGTGTTATTTTGACCACACTGTTAAAGCATAATAATTAGTTGCAATTTAAATAGAATTCACCATTGTAATCAGATATTTTACGGGAAGAATTACCTCTAGTCTCCTGGCTAGAAAATAATGAACACTCCACAATGCCCTGAGGAAAAAAAAAAAGCACTGGAGTTCCACATGACTGAATTAAAAGAAAATTTTGGAATACAGACTTTCTATGGATGGGAATTATCTATGTTTTCAATAACACCTATACTCAGAGGATTATATTTTAATTAAGAGATTGTCCTATGTGATATTTTTTTGTTATGGGCAATACTACAGAGCCAGCTGGAAAGCCTGTCTAAACACTAACTGAGAAGCAGAGAGAATGCAGACTTTTTGTAGTATGTTTACAACTCTTTATGAAATCTTACTAGTGTATATTTTTATAATTGTTCATTGCTTTTTCACACTGGCAATGCATCATATCATTCCTCAGAAAGATACACGGTTACTCACTTATTCACCATACATTTATTCAGTCCCTGTATGCCGGGCACAGAAGATGCAGAAAAACAATAAGATACTCTTTGCATGAAACAGCTTCTAGAACCCTTGATAGACAAAAAATATGGACACAGATGCTTGAATTTCATTTGTCTTTTCTTCTTTTTTGTAGAGACAGGATCTCACTATGTTGCCCAGGCTGGTCTTGAACTCCTGGCCTCAAGTGATCCTCCAGCCTTAACCCCACAAAGTGCATCAGTCACTGTAGTGTAGAATACTACCACAAGTATGGTTGTGGTTAATTATATGTATGAATGTAAAGAAAGTTTTCTAGTTGTCAGTCTTTGATTAGAAGTTCTTCAAGTAGGTCAGGTGTTTGTGTTTATGTATGTGTGTCTGTGTGAGTGTGTGTGTGTGTAGATGTAATTATTCTTAAAATAAGTATTATTGTATAAAAGAATGAAGGTACAAAATATATTTTCCATTAAAATATAAAATAAGTTTAGAAGAGATTTAGATAAAGCCCATATCGAAAATAGTTTTGTAAGCTAAGGAGTTTGAGCTTTACTATGGAAGCAATTAGAAACCATAAAGCAGGCTGGGCTCGGTGGCTCAGCCTATAATCCCGCACTTTGGGAGGCCAAGGTGAGTGGATTGCCTGAGCCTGTGGGTTCAAGACCCACCTGGGCAACTTGGCAAGACCTCATCTCTACAATAAATCAAAAATTAGCCGGGTGTGGTAGCGCGCACCTGTAGTTCCAGCTACTTGGAAGGCTGAGGCGGAAGGATCGCTGGAGCCCAGCAGGTCGAGATTGCAGTGGCCAGGAGCAGTCACTGCACTCCAGTCTGGGTGACGGAGTGAGACTCCAACTCGAAAAAAAAAAAAAAAAAGGAACCATAAAGCATTGTAAGCAAGAGAATCAAGCTTAGGCTTGTGTTTTAGAGAAATCAATGTGGCAGTAATGAGAAGAATATACTGGAAGGTGAAGGCAAGACTAGAAGCAAAAGGCTACCAAATAATTTTCAAGACAATAAGAGACTGAGTTAACATGAAAAAGAAAAGAAAAATGAATAGATTTGCTAAACAGCAAGAAAAATTCATTGCTAGAACTTGACCAATTTGATGTGGGGGAATGGATGGGGAAGTATCTATCAGAACTTTTAAATTTCTGTTTGAGAATTAGAAGGAGGCTCCAAAAAAAAAAAAAAAAACATTCAAGAAGAGCGGATTCAAGGAAAATATGATTAATTGAATTCAGAAATGATGAATTTGAGATGTTTCTGGGAAAATCAAGCGGAGATATTTAGTGGAGAGGACTGTCATAAATGTGGTAGTGATTACCTGTATATATGAATGCAAAAAACTTTTATAGTGATCCATATTAGGCTAATTAGAAGTACTTTAAGGAAACAGAGTGTGCGTGTGTGTGCATGTGTGCATGTGTGTGTGTGTGTTATTGAATA
Source organism: Cephalopachus bancanus (assembly GCA_027257055.1). Taxonomy (NCBI): domain Eukaryota; kingdom Metazoa; phylum Chordata; class Mammalia; order Primates; family Tarsiidae; genus Cephalopachus; species Cephalopachus bancanus. The sequence goes on from JAPVLO010000010.1 coordinate 15,579,094, forward strand.
TGTACATACGAATATGTACATACATATGTTAGTATGAAAGGCCTGAGCTAGAAAAAGAGATTTAGTAGATATTGTTGAAAAGATTGACCCCAAATTATCAGAAGGTTGTTATCGTTTCAAAAAGAATGATTTTAAAGGATTGGTTACAAAGACATTGGCATTTAAGAGAAAGACAAAGAAAGAGGTTCAAATAAAAAAATACACTAGGAGAAAACAATGAGAGAGGTGGGGAAAGAATCAGGAGGGTGCACTGTCATGGCATCTGTAGTTTCAGAATGTTTAAAAAGAGAATATTAAACTCACCTGAAAGATCAAGTAAGATAAACAGAAAAAATTCCACTGCAGTTAGCAATCAGATCGTTGTGTACCTTTGCCAGTAGGGTTAAGGTGGATACTAGATTGCTATTACCCAAGGATTGCAGGTAGGCATGCAAAAAAGGTTCTTTCAAGATATGAACCTGAGATGAACAGGAAAAGGGCATCAAAGGAGGGTCATTTTATGGGTCAGCAATATGAGTATGTTACAGTACCTTGGAAGATACTGAGATTGAAGTAGTGATTCCAAGAGAGGAAAAAGAGTCTAGTATAGATGGAATACATTTCTTGACCTGGGAATTGGATTAAATATATACAACTCAGTCTTGAAAAACAAGAGATCAGAAAATTATTTGATAGATGCATATCTAAGGAAGACGTGACATGCATTCATAGGAATATTACTGATTTTAAAAGTATGTCGAAAAGATCTCTGAACAATGTGCAAACTGGTGTTGCCCATAGAATTTTGTTGAATTGTACTATGGACTCAATCAAACTAAGAAATCATGAATTTTTATTTAAACCATGTTTTAAAATAAAATTACTACTTTTTTCCTATGTCACTCAACTTCTCCTATATAAAATTATGAATGTTAGGTCCAGTGCTGATGGATTTAATGTTGAGTTCATCAGATTAATGTGTAAGTATTATATGTGTATGTATATGTATCATCACATGTATATGTTTTTTCCCTCATACAAATATATGTATGTTGCTTTTAATTATTTAGTTAGCTGATGAATACTTACTTGAGTTCATCTTTGGTATTGGATAATACATCCAAAATTTAAAGAGTATTTCAATACACATATCATTTGGTTATATTTGCTAACAAGCAGAGGATTTGGAGAAAAGTAAGTCTTTGCATCACTAGTCCAGGACAATTTCAGTTCTGCTACAATCCCTCACTCTCAACTGCCTATTAAACTTATTTCTTACTATCAGCAGGGTATGGTTAATGAATGTTAACCAAAGAATACTTAATAAAATAAGAAAGTTCAAATAAGCTACAGTATTGTAAATGACTCAGTATGAAACCTAGCACATGAATATATTCATTATTCTTCTCAGTCATTTTTTTTTTGAGAGAATATTGTTGAGACTTCTTTAAAATGTGGCCTTTGACACCGTAAGAACCAACACGTCCCATTTAAAATATTTTTCAGCCTATGATCAATATAGTCACAAAGGTCTGCAAAATTATAATATTGCTCATCTTTACACATTTTCTGTATATTTTGGTTATTTAGAAAATCAGAATTTTTTTTTCATTGACTTTAAAATACTTGTAATGTATCTCTTGATCTGGGTACTTCCTATAGAGAATAATGAAGCTCATAGAACCATCCACATAATATGACTTTGCTGCAAATAACATACATTTAGAAGGATATGCAGAGAAATTGAATGGCTTTGCTAACAAATATTAGAAAGTCAAATTTTGTTAGAGAGAGTGTTTGAGTCTATCTTGTTAATGAGAAATAATGAAAAGCACAGACCTGAGCGTTACAGATCTAGTGTTTTATAGTCAAAACATTTTAAGCAGACACAATCTTAAAACCACGTATATTAAGCACATCAGACATTTATTAACCAAAAACATTACATAGTGTTAAATTTGCCAAAATAAGAGCATATTCTTGTTATAACAGTCTACATAAATTTTTCAGATATAGGAGTTTTCTAGAGCAGTGCTTTGTTTTTTCAACTGGAGTGTCACTATCACCGAGGTTGGAGCGCAGTGGTATGCTCAGCCTCGACCTGCTGGGCTTAGGCGATCCTTCAGCCTCAGTCTTCCAAGTAGCTGGAAACTACAGCCACCACACCTGGCTAATTTTTGTGATTTATTTTAGAGATGAAGTCTCACCAAGCTGCCCAGGCTGGTCTCAAACCCTCGGGCTCAGGCAATCCTCTTGTCTTGGTCTCCCAAAGTGCTGGGATTACAGGCTGAGCCACTGTGCCCAGCGGAGCAGTGCTTGTAAAACAATCAGTGGTGATCAACCTCTTTCTCCCTTCCACTTTCCCCCATCTTCCCTCCTTCCTTCTGTTTCTCCCTCCTTTTCTTTATTTTTCCTCTCTCTTTCAGTCTGTCTACTTTCCAACTCACTTTAACCAAATACTTTTGGAAAATATCATGTTTGCTACCAGTCCCTTGACTTCTACTGAATTCCCTTTTGGCTCAAAAGGCCTTCAATATTCCCTTTTCCTCATTCTTCCTCATTCTTCCCTTTATGTCTATAATAATCATATCCTTATAAACAATACTGTCAAGAACTATGAAAAAATCTGTGATTTTACCCTACTTGTAGTCTAGCAAGTTAGTCTGACACAATTCCACAGATTAGGAGGAAGATATGACACTCCTGGGTCAGAGACAAAGTACTTTACTTTTTTGTGGTATAGGAAACAACAGAGCAGCATGTTTGCATGAATTTCCCTTGTCTAAAGTCCCACAGGGATGTGCAAATGGGCCCAGGTGGGTTGCATTACATAGAGAAACCCTAAGCTTAGGGAACCTAGATTTTTTTACAATAGAACATATGCATGCCTGCCTGTTCTTTCTCCTTAGAGAGTCATTCTTTTTATTAGACAATGAACATACCCACTCTTTGTTCTAGATGGAGACTTCCATTACTTTTTGCTATACAAACATTCTTAAAAGACAGTTTTGAACAAAAGCAATTGGTACTTTTGCTCACAAAATATAAAGAAATGAAGGACCCATGGAGAATTGGCTATCAGCAGTGAATTTTGTCTCAGATTTTTTTCAAATACCTACTTGTAACCGAGGTTCTTGACATCCTACCTTATTCCTTTAATTTATCATAATTGTTTTGTGTACCTTAAGCTCCAAGTGAATGACTTTTACCTATTTTTATATGTCCTTTATACTGGCAATGAACACAACCATTTACAAAAGCTAGAACTACCTCAGGAACTTTTAGACAACAATCAATTTAGTCTGCTTGACTCTGTCCTGCAGAAAACGTACAAGTGGTATGTTTATATGTTTGTATTGTGGATTTTTAAAAATAAATTACTTTATTGTTTTGTTAAAGAGTTGACATAGCCCATTTTTTAAACATAATAATTGACTGTTTAATGGATTCCCTCGTGTTCTTATTCAATCTGCATGTTTTCTTTGTACACCTATATTTTGGCCTCATTTTTTTTTTCCTCTAATCGTGTCTTGCTTTTTCTTTGGCCAGACCTGTTCCAATAATGAGGATTTTGTGGAGGTGTGTACAATGCTTACTATTCTAATAGCTTTCTTTTCTTTTCTTTTCTTTTCTTTTTTATTTTGAGTTGGAGTCTCACTCTGTCACCCAGATTGTCACCCGGGAGCGGCCGCGGCAGCCTTGACCTGTTGGGCTCCGGAGATCCTTCCGCCTCAGCCTTCCGAGTAGCCGGAATTACAGGCATGCGCTACCACGCCCAGCTGATTTTCTTTTTGATTTATTGTAGAGATGAAGTCTCGCTGCCCAGGCGGTTCTCGAACCCGCGGGCTCAGGCAATCCACTCACCTCAGCCTCCCAAAGGCGCGGGATTACAGGCTGAGCCACCGAACCCGGCTAGCTTTATTTTCTTACGTAGCCCTTTGTGTTTGACTATACTTTATTACGAATGTGTTTTTATTCGTTTCTAAGGAGCAGGGATAAAATGGTAATGGCTGCTTAATTTATTTATACCTTGGCCAGGAGAGCACTGATATATTACTCTGATAAACAAGCATTGTTTGATTATTTGATTATGTTGAAGTGATTAGAGAAGGCAGAGAAAGATGAAATAAAAAAAAAAAAATTTATTGAGGTGATACAATTCTCATTTCTTTAAAAGAAGGTAGTCTTGTGTTTGTCTCATTCATCAAAGGCCTATGTAGTCCAAGTCATTTTAGGGCTCTGGAGGGCACACAGTATGTACTCAAGATGTTTTAACTCTTAATTAGAGTTGTGATACCATGAACCACAGAAATATCCAAATAAGCAACTCATGATGTAAATGATTTTGAAAAAGCCAGACTGAAAATGAGTCTGCAGCTAGAGAAAATAAAAATAATAGCAAAATGTTTTCTTCTGAAAATCGAGGAAAATCATTGAAAGATGTACAAGCTTATGTAAGCTAACAATTCAGTCTAAAGTATAAGGCAAATGTGTGTGATCTCCTTTCACCTTACCAAATTAACTAATAATAACAGTATCGACTTGTATTTTTACCTGTTTTTATAAATTATCATATGATCATACATAAATGCAAGGTTTTTGGTTACAACTCTTTATGATAAAGGCTGTTATACATACTTACATGTTTATAATTTATTTAACAATATGCTTAGTTTAAAATTATACTGGCTTGTTTTGTCAACAAATTAATACACACCTAATTTCTTGATTTGACTATCTGCAAGATAATTCCATGGTACAGATTTGATATAATTATTAAATAACACCTGCATTGATAATTGTTATTTTTTTCTACTACAAATAAATATAATAAAATCCTTGCACATACGTTTTTAAGAGCATAATATTTCATTCCTAAGAGGTCATTTTGTAATATGGAATTTCTAAGTCAAAGTTTACAGTATTTTAGATTTTGGTAGCTATTGTTAGATTTCTTTAATGCCATTTCCCAGATTATTTTCAAAAGCTCCAGAATTTCTTCTTCACCTGTTAGCATGATAGTTCTACTATCACTACAGACTATTTATTTTCAAAATATGTTTTAAAATATTTTTTAAAAATATTTATTTGATTTATATTTCTTTGGTTACTAAGATTAAGCATATTTTTATATGTTTTGGCCATCTCCTTGTGTGGCAAGCCATATACTTTGGGCACTGTTATTGATCTTTTTTTGTCTTTTAATAGGTTTGTATTTGTTATTTTTGGAGTAAACATATTAAATCCCGTGTCTGTCATTTGTGTGGCAATTATTTCCCAAGTTAATAATTGTCTATATACTAGTTTTTGTTGTCTTTTGCTATACTATTAAACAAATTATGAGTAGTGCTATATACCTTCCTTTTTCCTTATAGTAGCTAAGATTTCTATATTGCTTAGGATAATCTACCTATTTCTAATATTTTAAAGCTTTTTTCCCTTGATAAATGCTTGCATCCTTATGAATGTGAGGTAGTTAAATTTGTAAAAAGAACTTGTTGCTTCTGAGCTTGGACCTGAGTAGCTGTATGAGTTTGGGGAAGTTACGAAGCCATTTTTCTAACTCTCCTTCTTATACTTATTTTTCTAGAACTTTGATTCATCAATGTGAAAATCATGTTCATATTTAGAAACTAAATATATTTTATTCTTGGCTAGGTCATTTTTATCCAAATAGAGGCTTAATTATATATATATATTTGTTTCTGTATCTTTCAGGACCTTGATCGATCTGGTTAGTTATCTGTGAAATGGGACTCATGCATACAAGTAGTAAGTTTTCGAGTGTTATTTAAGATAATTTTTTGGAGAAGTTGGCATTATACATCAACATGAAATTGTAGGTATTTAATCAAACTCTCAGCTTATATAAAATATAAAGTTGAGATTTAAAACAGACACATTATGACAGAATAAAGATGCACAAAATATAAAAATAATCTCAATAAAAATTCTGGATCATCTCTAACTGTCTATATGCCTGTATCCATATCATTAGTAGATGCACCTGCTATGTTTTAAATATTTTACTGGGGACCTATACATCGATCCTATAGCCACCACAAAGTACATGTTCCTTGAATTGGTCATCAAAATCCCTTGGATTATTTACCAATGAGTAAGGCAAGGAGTCTCATAAACTTTTGGGCAGAGAGACTATCATAACCTTCCAATATTACTCCATAAGTCCAGGCAGTTGAGAGAGCAGGATTCGCCAGAGATGAATAGCAAAATTAAATCCTTTAAGTGCTCACTTACAGTGAGTTCAATTTTTGTTTGTTTATTTGTCTTTCTCTTGATAAAAAAATGAAAGTCTTTATAATCATTCTTGTTCTCCCTCACATATTTCAGATTTATAGTCCAATGAGATCCAGCTTTTTATTGAGTCTCTCTGATTAAGTCATACTCATATATAGCTGGTTACATACCTGTCAGGGGTGAACACTTGAAACTATAAATAAGGTTCCATCATTCATTGTTTAAAACTCCTCAATGACTTCTGATTGAATTTAGAGTAAATGAATACTTCTTACTTTTGCTTCCAAAGTCTCACATCTTTCAAAATCTTCTTATCTCTCCCACAATGTTTTATCACTATACTATTTGTTTGGTCTTCCTACACACACACAGGCTTTCTGCCGCTTCTTCAATAATGCCAAACTTGCGTCTTCACACTGGTTTGAAATGATCGTCCCAAAGCTCTTCACATGACCAGTTCCTCATGACATATCAGCCCAAGCAACCCCTCCTCTGCCACACACTTACCCAATCTGGTAGGCACTAGTCACTTTCTATGGCTTCTTACTTTTAATTCCCTGCATGCAAACATCTTTTTATGTGTGTATGTTTTGTCTCCCCTAATTATTTCTGTATGAATTTTCAGAAGAAAGAATTTAAAACATTACCCCGTCTCACAGTTAACAAATGGAATTGGTATTTAAACACATGTAAACGAAATCCAATGTCTATGCACTAACCACTATTTTGAATGTTTTGAGAAGGGTGTAGTCAAGTATGGGAAATACTGCTAAGAAAAATAGTCGAATGAGATAACTAACCTGAGTCTATATGATTTAGTAAAAAAGTCATTGTTTGGAATTTTCAGAAGCTTCTTGCTTTCCTGGAGTGCGGGGGCAGACACCAAAATGTACTTAACAGGAGACTGAAAAGTAAACCAGTTTTGAGAAAATCTGTGTAGTGACAAGGTTTGTCTGAGAATAAACAGAGTACTTCTCAGGTAAGAAAAACTTGAGTCTTAGATGTTGATGAGAAGAAGCCAAACAAAGATGAGGAGGTTAGCAGAGTGATGAGAGGGATAGTCCATTGAGCTAGGTTCTCATGAAGATGGAAGGAATGAAAGTGAGTGAGAAAGGACAAAGAAAAGATTTACCGTAGTTTGGGAGAAAGAAAGGCAGTTTGGCAAAGCAATTAATAGTAAATAAATTAGAGTTAGTCCTAATCTAATTTTTGATTATCATCAGTTTCTTTCACTGTAAAATAAAAGATTCAATAACTTCTTTGAAAGTTGTACAGATTTGTGAAAACCAGAGAAAAATTTGCATCTAGGGTCTTAGTATGTAGTAGGAACTCATAATGCAGCTTTAGCTATCATCATGTACTAGTTAAACAGTTTATCCAAAGACATGTTCTTCTGGTAAGTGCCAACCAAGTCATGAACCTTGAGTACAGAGCCGACCCTTACTATGCTTCGGGTTAAAGTGCTTCCTAAATATCTTACGTGTCTTTTCCTCAAAAGAGAGTATGTTTTGTCTTATTTACACAGACATAACAACCCTTCACATACTGCTGATGCAATGCTTTATGTGAGATATCTGAAGAGCAAGGAGAACACGAGCAAGAATGTGCTAAGGATGAATGTGCTAAGCTGAACTTCTACTTGTTTACACTACAGGATTAATTGATGCCACCTGATGTGAGGGCAATTATCTCACTTGTGAAGAAACAATTCAATTGTGAACTGCCATTTCTGCCCCTGTAATGAGCACACAGTGAACGGCGAATGAGATTCAAGCTTGAAAAAGAAATATCAACTAAGGTATCAGTCAAAATCTTCTTCTACCCTGCTTTTTCCTGCCTGCCTGTTATTATATCTTCTGCTTGTATGTATTCTTTTCTCTCTAATAGCGTGGACTTCGGTATGACTTCCATCAGATCTAGTCTTTTGTCTACACTATGAATTTTGGAATTTCTGACAACCTACACATGGAAATAAAGCCTGGATTATAGTTTGACTGATAAAATTAAATTAAATAATGCAAGTTTCATGTCTTACATAGAGCAGGTAAATTGCATGCTTTGTATAGAGTTGTTTCTCTCTCCTTTTTTGTCTATTTCATCTCATCATGGAATTTCTACTACCCCTTCTATAAAGACAATTCTCAAATCTTTATTTCTATTTTCATTTTTCTAATTGCTTACTTTTGAATTCTTCAAGGCCCACAGCAAATATTACATCCTTAATTGCAATTTTTTTTTTTTTGAGTTGGAGTCTCACCCTGTCGCCCAGACTGGAGAGCAGTGGCCGCTCCCGGCCACCGCAGCCTCGACCTGCTGGGCTCCGGCGATCCTTCCGCCTCAGCCTTCCGAGTAGCCGGAATTACAGGCATGCGCTACCACGCCCGGCTGATTTTTTGATTTTATTGTAGAGATGAGGTCTCGCTGCCCAGGCGGGTCTTGAACCCGCGGGCTCAGGCAATCCACTCACCTCAGCCTCCCAAAGGCGCGGGATTACAGGCTGAGTCACCGAGCCCGGCTTTTTCTTTCCTTTATATATTCGAGTATCTTTTTTTGTGTGTGATTTAAAATTTTTTTACTTTAATTTGTCTTTCCAGATAGACTGTGTAATCAGAATGCATACCCCAATTATTTTTAGTAGGAAAAAATTATTAATTCAATAACTTTGTTACTAGGTTAGTGAAAGTTACATAAAACCTGGTAGATATATTTATTCATTGATTGTACTTACCAATGAAAACTAAAGGGAAAACTTTATAATGGACTTTGGCAGTTATCAATAGGTTATTATATTTACAAGAGTACTACAAAGTACCTTTGAATATTCCACAGTCATATACTTAAGGGAAAGAGAAGACATACATTTTATTTTTTTAAATTTATTTTATTTTAAAGATGTAGGGTAGAATTCAGGATTAGAAATACATTTTTGAGCTGCTGTACATTACTTACATGACTTTTTTGTTGTAATGAAAATGTTTAAAATTGTATAGCTATGTAATTTTGAGATAGAGCATATCTATTTTTATCCATCAAAATTTTCAAGGAAAATAACCTCTTTTCTATTTATCTCAACAATGCTATATCTAGAATTACCATTTATTTCCAAGAATAACATTTTGTTTTCTATTCATAATATAAAATTCTTTCATCATGTTTGTGGTTTACTATCAACATATTTCAAATTTATCAGTCCATTACATTGCCATTCAAATGTAATGTTCAAAAATTGTGTTTTCACTTAAAAGACCTAGTAGCACCAATAGTTATTGTACTTATGGTCAGTGTCATGTTATTTCTAACTACACATATACATCCAGATATATTTGAATATAACATGCTGATCCTCAAGTCTAAAGCCCATAAGATAGTTTTAATAGTTTCTATTCTCTAAGTTCATTATAGATTTTGGGGGGGCATGCAGACATTATTAATAAAGTGCTTTCAATTACATTTGAGAAGGAAACTGTAAATCAATGACATTATTAAGTGACTAATTATTCTAAACTGAAAAATCTTATTTAAAATGAGGTACTAGTAAAAATAAACTAAAGGATTCTCCCTTAATAAACGTAATATGCAGCATTAATGTAAACTTTAATATATCTAGCCTGATATATTGAAATTAACTTTGAATTCTAGTGTAAAAAATAAAAAAAGTAAAAGATTTTTCTTTACAAAAAAATTTTCTCTTTCAGAAAACAACTCATAGCAGTTTCAAATTAAAATGCAAAATATGATTTAAAAAAAGAAAGAAAAACAAGAACTATAAGTTTTTTATGGGCGCATGAAATTAGAAGTATAATGAGAAATATATTCTTACTTGGTTAAACATTTTTCATTGGTTTGTTTAAACACAAAATTAAAATAAGTTTCTATCTGGTTTTCTCCAACACATTTTGCAGCAATTTATCTTTTGAAATGGTCAAAAAAAATTTTTTTTCCCATATGCATTCCCTAATCTTACATGCTTATTGTGTTTAAAAGTTGGATCTCCTTCAGAGGTTTCTGGCTTCTTATTTTCTTATAGACATGGTTCAGAAAAATATATCTGCTGGAGCTATAGATCATATCAGTAAAGAATAGATGTGGTACCTATGCATATACAACATTAAAATAATTAGAGTACTGATTATTAAAGAAGTCATAAGGACAAAATGCTGGCTTTATTTTTGTAAAGATATAACCTTCGCTGTTTCTACTGGGAAAACTAAACAGACAAACAGGTGATATGGGTGATTTACTTGGTGGTGGTGTGTGCAACGGAGCAAATATGCTGCGTAAAAATTAAATTTTGAAATTATAATTAAACCGTACTTCTAGTTCCCATTCTCAAATATATGAGAGGAGATCCAAAAAACACCAGAATTTATTTATAAAAAAATTGTGAATTTGTTCTTACATGTTAAACTTCTGTCACTTTCAAAGTACATTTTGTTTGATGAAATACACCTATCGAGACACTTTTCCACGGCTCGAAACAGCTTTTGAACTTGTCAATGTTGGTGCCTTTTAGTGTTTCTACTGTTTCTTGTTTCACTTCTTTTACATGAGTAAAATATTTCCCTTTAAGGACTTTTTTCTTCCAGGGAACAACAATGAAACAAGGTGCTCGGGGTGAGATTGGATTTGGTCAAAAACTGCTGAACACAGCCCAGTGTGGGCAGGTGCACTTCGTAAATCACCTGATATGAAATGGGCAAACATTGAAAGAATATTCAAAAGAAGCCAAACGCAGCCTCTCACAACAACGCTAGCTGGTACACTGATGCGTATAGGTTCTTAGAACACTTACCTACAGGAGAAGCCTATATTACAGGGGGCCCGCCCTACAAAAGAGAGTTCTGGTGTTTTTTTGAGTCCCCTTCATATATGGTGTTAACCAATCATAATATTCCATGCTCATGAGAATGATTCTCCAAAAGTTAATATCTACATATATACTTTGTTTTTATAAATGTTTCAAAGATAATAATACTGATGTTATTATGGCTGACTTTATCAGTTTGATGGTTTTGATAAGTCTGATATGTATGGCTTATAATAAAATAAACCTGGAAGATATATTTATGAATTAGTTACACTTACCAGTGAAAACTTAAAAATGGACTTTGGCAGTTATCGATAGGTTATTATATTTACAAGATCACTACAAAACACCTTTGAATATTCCATAGTCATACTTAAGGGGAAAAAAAGGACATACATTTTTACTTAAGGCTTTTTTGATTTTGATAAACCATGTGATCTACAAGGGTAGAAAGAAATTCTGGTTTGTTTGGTTTTTTTTGCTGTTGTTGTTTAACAGTTATGGCTCTAACTTTTAGCATTTTGCCCAAACAACAACAAAAACTCTTGATAAGTGTATATTAAATGAATATGCATATGCATACATTTGAAAATTATGTTTCATTTATTCTGATTTTATGAAGGATTTTTAACACCTTGTGTAATATGTGAAGGCCCAGTTATTAAGATATCAGTTTTTTTTTTTAAAGAAACACTAAGTTCAGCAACTACCTTAAATGAGAACTAAAAAAGAACTGTGAGTCAAAGATTCCAGTGTTCAAGTCAGTATGGGCCTATTCTCAAGAGACAAAGAAGTTCTTTCTGAAGATGTATAATTAAAAAAGGTTTAGAGTGAAGCTCTAATTTTCCATGGAATTAAATTTCCTAAAATTACAGTTGTCCAGTTATAGCTTGTTTCTCGGCCTCTCTATGAAGAACTCACCACATTTTGTTGAGCTTTCTGCAGCATTTAGACTCAATTTTAAAATGCCACTGTTGCCTTTCCAATTTAAGGCAGCGACAGAAAAACGAGGATGCGTTTCTTTTGTTTTTGGATTTATTACAAACATTTTCTTTGTTGGCTGAATGCCTAGCCCTTGCCTACTAGAATAGAAAATAAAATAGGGAATTATTAGCTTATGTTAACTATTTAAGCCCAAATAATTTCCAGGCTAAAAAAACCCACATGACTGTAAAAGTTAATTTAATCAGGATAAGACCCAAGTTAGAAGATCACAGGAAAAAGTGTCTTTCAAAAATTTTTTTGGAAAGCTATTGGTAGTTTCAAGAGACCACCTCTGAATGTTCTTGGAAACCTCTGACAAGCTACACGCCACCCACAAAGCCAAATCTTGCTCATGAGTAATCTTGATAGCTCCCTACTCTTCCTAAGCAAAAGTACAAAGTGTGACTATAAATAATCTCTTCGTATAAACATGTCTAAATTTACTCCTTCAAAGGGGTATTATCTTTTAAAATGGACAACTTGGGAGAAGGTCTAGTTATTCCATTACACAAAGAGTTTGGAAAACCTCTTACTGTATTTTCTTGCAAAGATGTGCATCGTGCAAAAACAAAAATCAATCTTAGAACTATTAAAAATACAGACTATTTGGGGCCAAATTTGGCACAGCCCAATTCCATCACTTACATTATTCATGAGTCTTCGTTTTAAATGAGTTCCATCTTTTTTTCTCGGATGAAGTCCAAATTTAACGTCCAACACTATTGGATGAGTCAATTAAATATACCACAGAGTAAAAAGCTACTTCCAAAAGAGATTTTCCAAAATGCCTAATGAGATGGACCTGACACAGGATTGGGACAATAAACTTAACTTGGATACAGGCTTAAAAAGTAAGTCATATATGTATATATATTTAATGTACTTCGTAAATTGTGAGTATATAATCAATGTTGGAAACTCTCACTTTTTCTTATGATCTAAAATACATAACACATACATAAGATAGTACCTTCAGAAATATTTTTAATTTGTGTATTTCTAGCCATCTACTGTGAAATGCTTATAGTTTCAAATGGGAGTCAATAAACAAATGCCTGGCTTTTCATTATGCCTACACGATTAATCAAAAGCAGAGCGATGGGTAAGCAGAGAAGCCTTAACTGAGTCCTCTGTCAGGCTCCCTGATATGGACAAGGCAATCGTCTACAAATATTAAAATCAATTCAACAAAATTATTGATTTGTATTTGATTTTCAATTGCCCAAAACATAGACAAATCTATTTTTTCTGTGCATTTTCCAAATTTCAAAATGATTATATTTTCTGAAAATAAACTCTAAATAAATCAGATAAATAAGTTCAACCTATGTCGAATTACATTTTGGACATATTTGACATTTTAGTTTATCTACTAAATACCATACTTCATACTCAAAAGGTGATATTAATATACAAGAATACCTAGAAGGTATAATGAACTCATCTACAGTATATAACTTCTTAATCTCATTACTGTAAATATTCTACTTGACTCAGAGAAGCACAAAATCAAATGCTTGGCTTTTAAAATTATTGCATTCATGAATATATGAAAGAGGTAATCTTTTAACAAATATTAATTGAACACCTACAGTACAACAAGAACTTGTATAGAATACAAAGAAATAGTTAATGGTCTTGAGTTATGACAAAATTGTTGGTGAAGTATAGACATGTACATGAAGTCTATAAAGTTCTTTCGGGAAATACAGTCTGAAGCTATGTGAATTTAAGTTTCAAAATAAGATCAATAGAACAGTTACGTAAATATCAAGCAAATGAGAGAAGAATACTACAAATTGAAAAACTTTAAACTTTTTTTTTCTGTTCTAAACATTAACTGTCATGGCTTTATTTTCTAAGGATAGATTCTCATTAAAAAAAGTATCAATTTTAAGCTTTAGTCTTCAAACTCACATCTTTGTAAATTGCATATTATTGACTAATTGAGTAAAGAAAACTTAAGGAAGAAAAAAATGAACAATACCAAATGATTCAAATTTATTTCTTGAAAACATAGGCAGTGAGTTATTTTAAAGTCCAATCATTATCAGAATTTTCATGGCATTGAAATGACTTTAGAAAGCTTTAGAGCACTGAAGCATATTAAAAAATAGAAGATTTATATCATGGAAAAAAGCAAGCAAATGTTTTTATTTCTGTTTATTGTCCCAATTATGCTAAGTACTTGACTTAATTTGTTCTCTTCCTCATTAAATCAAAAAATGTAAAGATGTGTTGAGAATGCCTGTTCCTCTGAAATGTTGGTTGAGAATTATGAAGACATATGAGATTATTTTCGTTTATTTTATACTTTTGCTGAAAGATATCAGTGCTATTTTCTGCAGTCAAATAATTAAAAGTTAAGCTTAATTTAAAAGTCTGAGTTGTTCAAAACTGAATCCCTAATTGATATGGACACATGTGGTAAGTGTGAATCAACACATTTCTATGAGAATTTTTTTTTTTTTTTTTTTTTTGAGTTGAAGTCTCACTCTTGTCACCCAGGCTGGAGGGCAGTGACATGCTCCCGGCCACCACAGCCTTAACCTGCTGGCTCCGGCGATCCTTCCGCCTCAGGCTTCCAAGTAGCTGGAAATACAGATGCGCTACCACAGCTGGCTAATTTTTGATTTATTGTAGAGATGAGGTCTTGACAAATTGTCTGGATGAATCTGAAACTGGCGAACTCGTGTAATCCTCTCACCTGGGCCTCTCAAAGTGCTGGGATTATAGACTGAACCACTGAGCCCGGCCTACTATGAGAATTTTAAGAAAAATCTGATCAATTAAGTATTAAATTCTGTTTGTGATTATTCAGATTTGGAGGATGAGAAAAAAAGAACATGCTTATGTTTGTTTTGTAAAATTTATACAAAAGGATAAAAAAGAAAGAGTAAGATTCTTTCACTGGCAGACAAATACTATGAAAGTATTTTAGTTTCAAATGTTGATAAACTTCAGCTCATTAAGTACATAATACCTCTGAACCAATAAGAATCCAGGTTCTACCTCCAGTAAGTAGACTTAAAGGTATTTTATCCATAGAGAAGAAATAAGCTATTTCTGATATAATAGTTTAAGGTATACTTCTGACTCACACATGGAGGAAGGGATCATATGAGTTCTGAGAGAACAGGTCAAACAGCATGACCTTTATAATCTGAACTGCTCCCTGATATTTGAATCAAAGACTGAGATCCAGCTAGACCAGTGATTCTCAACCGGGGATAAGTTTAGCCTCTGCTCCAAGGGACATTAGAGATGTCTGGAGACATTTTTGGTTGTCACAACTTTGAAGAGACAGATGCATTTTGCTGGCATCTAGTGTGGAAAGCACAAGAATTCTGTTACACATCCCACAGCATAAAGACAGTCCCTTACAACAAAAAAATGATCTGGACCAAATTGTTAATAGTGCCAAGGTTGAGAAATTTTGAGCAGATCCATTGCTTTCTCCCTGTTGAGAAATAGCTGAAATTGAGGTTTTGCCTACTGTTAAAACTAGATGTTTCATGAAAAGTTTCCAAGAAAAGCTGGAACCAACCAACCCTCACATAGCCATAAACATTTCCTGTTGCAGTATCATGTGGGAGAAATTAGAGTTGTGGTCCATGATGAATGCTCATACTTCTTTCTTTGTCAATCTAATTTTTTGTCAATTCAAAGGGCCTTTTTGTAAAAGTGCTCAATTAATTTGCTCATGAGAGTGCGTTGGGAAAGACAAGTTCATCTAGTTTCCCCTGTCTAGGATTCAAGTTATTTCAGAGCAGAGAAGAGGTATGATTCCCAGTCATGGAGAAAATAAAAGGCACTTATAGGAGATCTGGGAAAAAGAGGGAGGGGCATAATTCATTGAAAAAAATGATCTAGGGAAATCCATTTTATCTTTAGAAGTGTCACATGAGTTACTTGTAAAATATTCTGAATTATATAACATGGGGTTCTTCTATTTGTTATTCTATACATCAGAAGATTATTCATTTCCAAGTTCATCCAGAGACATAAGAAATGTGAAAAAGTAATTCATACGAAGAGAAAAACAAAGATGTCTAACAACTGATAAAGATGGCAGTTAGAGTAAGTCTTGTCTATTTCTCAGTGACATATTTTCTTTTCTTAATCAAACCTCATAGAAGAATTCTTGGCAGGTAATAGGTGCTCAATAAATATTTGCTTAATGAATAAATGGTTCCTTATCCAAATTCTGAATTCTCTTTTAAAGTGTCAATACCTCTCATTCATTTTATCAAATTGTTCTCAAGCTTTGACTTTTCTTTCTTCAAATTCTTTTGCTAACATTTGTTTTTTTTTTTTTTAATGGCACTGTCAATTCTTGTCATGGTTTTCTGATTGTTTTTATGTTTTTCGTATTACCATTCTTTCAAAGACCTTGCATCCAAATTACCTCTTGAAAACTTTCTGCATACTTTTTAATACCTTTACAACATTTAAGAGTTCCTCATTATCTAAATGGAAACTTTTATCTTTTTAGTCTAACAAAATGTAATTGAAAATCTTAATATACTTTCATGAACTAGTTTGGAATTTTAAAGTTTATTTAAATTACTATCTTTAAAAAATTATTTTTGGCAAAGTAAGTAAGAAGGCCAGTGTGTCAAAGGACAGAATTTTCGTTAACTAGAAATAAAAAGACTTGAAGCCATGCTTGACATTAAATAATTGAGTGACTTTGAATAAACCTCTTAGATAATTTCAAAGATGCGCCTCAGGTATACAACGCTTTATAATGTTGGAGGAAGGAAAAATATTATCTGATATTTGGATTCTAGCAAAAAAACATATTTTGCTCAATAGTTTCATGAAGGAAAAAAATTATGAAGAAGTTAAGGTTTGGAGGCCTAGAGCCCTCTGTTGTCTTATAGAAAATTAAGCTACAGAAAATATTAGGAGGAAGACAATAAATCATTTACCACATAATTGAAGAGAAATTATTCTTTCATAAAGAAAAAGTTTAAACATGAAATGTTTTTGTCTCACTCATCTTGGCTTCAATCATTACAGCTGCTACTTAGCAGTGAAACAACCCATTTCTCTTTTATCACTATTATTGTGTTTGAATCATCATGGCCTTGGAATGAACTACTGCAGGAAAATGGCTTGAAAGAAATACATACATATACATTGGCATCATTCTTCAGTCTCCTCTTTTTTAGTAGCATTGCTTTCAAGCCAAGTTGGCGCTTGTCCAAGATGGAAAAAAAAATAAAAGCATCAGTTAAACAGCTGGTACCAATTATACTAACTTCAGTGGGACTACATGCTCAAGTATTCAAGTAGTCAACTGGATCTATGATATAATGGACTTGTTATTCTTTAACTTGACTGTGGTGCTTAAGCTCTGTTTTCCCATTGCCTCCGATTAAGGTAATCGCCAGAATGATGCCACACAGCTTTGCAACAAACAAGTGTTCTTATTTTAGTGTGATTGTATAAGCTCATAAAAATCATTGCTTAATTGTGTACACACATGAGTAGATCTTATTTTTTGGGAAAAGAACAAATGAGAAAACTGGATATAAAAGTTTGAATAAATATGTATTTGATAAACAACATATTTTGACACTATCACAGGGATATGGAACTTGAGAAAGAAAAATATACTTGGATAATGAACAAGAAAAAAAAAATGCACACCACAGTCTATTTTTTCCAGCACCAAAAATTGTTTAAACTGTAGTTCCTCTTAAGTTCATTTACAGAAAGAGTGAGAAAACTAAGTGGATTGTAAATTATTGATTCACTTAAATGTTTGTATTCAGAAGGATGTGAATTTTCATAACACATGCTTATATTTATACTTCATTTCTTTAGAGTTATCTCAATTTTTAAGAAGGTTAGATTGCAGTCTTAGCTGTTTGAGATGCTTGTTCTCTGGAACCAGGGAGTAATTGTTGGCAATAATATTAAATAAAATTTGGATAGGAAAAAATTCAGTTCATAATTTTACTCCCTACAAAGTACAAGTCATACATTTGGCAAGATATGCTGGTTTTCATATGCTCTACTCTGAAATAGAAACTCTCTTAAGTTTACTTTAGGAAAAAAAAAATCCATTCCTCTCCATCAAGACTAGCATCTCACACATCACAAAGAGGAATTTGTAACTAGGCAACCAAGGTCAGTGAGACTGTGACCAAGGTTTGGAGAACCAGCTGAACACACACACCAGCCAGACGGAGGATTCAAGCTGCAATGAAGAAAATGAATGTAGTATTTTGAAGCACTCATTTTTAAAACCTATCATTCCATAACACTATGCAGGTGTACACTATGAAAAACAGCTGCTCCAAACCCACATTTTGAGTCATAAAATTATATTCCAAAGATTTTCCATTATAAATGTACCCTGATTAGGCAAGAATCTGGAAAATAAACAATGACAAGAAAAAAACAAAAAACACTAAAAACTCTTAGACATTTTTCTAACATGGGTATTTCACTTGAATGGTAAATTAATACTTGACTTTTCTAGGCAAGAAAAGAAAGGATAAATTTGCTAATTCTTATGGTCAAGAATGTTAAAAATAGATGAAATGCTTTTATGAGTTCTCATGAACTGTTTCCAAGTAACTGAGATTGATGTCTGGATTTTTTTATATTGACACACAGCATAGCATATTGATCAATACTACAGAATTATGTCACCTATCAGAATTCTAGAAGGCAACAAATATGACTAAAATCAAATACTGTTATTGATTTTAAGTTGGTTGTAGAGTTTTGCAGAATACCAAATGTGTTAGTTTTCAAAGCTCAAAAATTGTCATAGGTCTGTAGCCTCAAGTAATTATCTCAGAAAATTGTATTGAGTATTACCGTTATTTACACTGCTAATAGTTGGAATATCTCTTAGAGTAAGCAGTATTCTGAACAGCTTTAAAACTTGTATGTGATTTGGTTATTATTCTTTTTGCTTACTTTCCATCCATTTTTTTTCAGAAGACATGTTCATATCTGTGAAAGAGATGGCCATTTCTTACGGTATGCACCAAAATGCTCAGAGACGCTATTACACTATCCTGGTTGAGTCAAATTGACATTTAATTTTATGACATCATAGTTAAATTCTTCTAGTCTCAACCTTAAAGTTTCTGAAAGCAACTTTATCCATATACACCTTTTATAGGAAATATATATTGGTGTAGAAATTAAAAAATGTAGAATGTATTCATGAACTCAAAATGTCAAATCATCTTCACATGTTCTTTAAAAAAAATTCATGCATTCACTTTCTCTAACTCTTCTCTCCCTTTCTATTTTTACCAATTACACATTTAACTAAGCTTTAATGAGGCTATCATTAAGTGTAATCTTGTTGACAAGTTAAAGAGAAACATGTATATTACAGTAATACTGTGTTCACTGGATCTGAGTGTTATCACCTGAGCATAGACTACTGACCCCAAAACTACAGGCAATGATTCACATCTTCCTACATGATATTGAGGAAATGTATTTGTATGCCTATATGTTTATAGGTGAAATCATAAGCTGTTTGGTTCAGCAGTATTTTCTGAATTTTGTAACCTTTTCCTCTTAGTGGACTGGCAGAGGGAATATGACATTACAAGTAGATTGCAGGAACTCTAGATACATTTGAGAATTTATGCCTCACTGGGAAGAAGAGTAGGGAAGTAAGATTCCGTAATTCAGCCTCTGGACTGATAACTGGCTGTATCGGAAGACTATCAAGCACCGTATTCAAGTTCATTTATACACTAACAGTCAGATTGTTTTTAGTGCATAAGAAAATCATGGTGAGAAAGTTGGATATGGATGAAAACTCTCCGAATGCATTTTTTTTTTTTTTTTACAGATTTTGCTTTCTGACTGGCTATATGGACATCATTTTAAAGATCTAATTTTGCATTTCTAAAACCAAATATTTTTAAGGTGTCACATTACATAAAGTGTCTTCTTAATACTTTCATAGAAGCCAAATTTAAATGGAAACAAAGAATGTAGTAAAATTTCAAAAGAAATGAACCATAAGCCAAAGCTTATCAAGAACATTACAAAATGAGTAAGGGTTTTACCTAATAAGTTTACTACCTATATCCACATATTCTTTAGTAAAAAATCAAATTTAAAAAATATTTTATTCAGAAATCATTCTTTGGACTGGAAAACAAAAATTGTTGAATATTATTTTGAATAAAGTCATTCCTTGCAAAAATTATCATTTAGAGACATAATCTTTTCGTTTCAATACATATGTAAATATTTTCTCTGTAAACATGTTTATAACATCTATTGCACCTTTTATCTTGCCATAAAAATGAATGTGTCTCAAAACAGATTAGCCATAAGGTTTTCATATATTTCCAACATTCATAGTAAGTGACATCTGTGAGCCAGATGGAATTAATGAAAATGTCCCTTTACTTCCTGTGTTGCTTAAGAGAAAATAATACCGACCATTTTGACCTCAAAACAACTAGTTTTATTATTTTCAGATTACATCATTATTCCCATTTGCTCTCAGAACAAAATGATTTTCACATTAACAGTTTTTTTTCAGTTGATTTTGTCTTGTTCTGGAGGATCTGATGCTTTAAAAAATACCTATGAAAAGTTAAAAAACTTTCATAATAACCAGACAATAAGCGCTGTGGGCTCCCACTACGAATCTAGTTCTCTTAGCACCAAACTCTGGCAGACACGAGACAGAAAGATAAAACACATATTAGTTCAATTTTTAAATTACATATTGATATAGTTATTTAACAGTTAAATGCAAAGTTTGCAATTTATTTCTTAAAATATCTAAAATCAGATGTTTTTGGCAGGGAAATTAAGAGGGAAAAATTCACAATTTTCAGGTGAGCTCACTCATGGAAATAAATTTTAGCATAAATAATTGCATTCATACGTTTAGCACTTTAATTTGTTTTCTTGTTGTAATCATAAGCAACACAAATGGACAGTTGGTGCAAGAATGCACTTACAGGAAGTCCTACTAAAGAAAGCAATCATGGAGAGCAGGAAGACAAAGACTGTGATTCTCAAGAACAAATTATTAAGATACACTTGACATTTACAAATGGAGGAAAGTGAGAAAAATGTTTTTATGAGATCTGGAGCTCTTTTGATACACTTTTATTCCACACTGAATGCATAACGGTGAATGTTTACAAGACAACATTTCCTACTAGGCTACTCAGCAAGGGGGAAATGTATCATTCATTTCTGTATCTTGCGAATTTAGCAGATTATTTAAAACTCATTCAAAAAATGCAAATTTGATTAAAAATGGATGAAAGAGTGAAGATTCTTCATCAGTTTCATCAATAACCACAAGTCAACATCATTTATGTCCTATTAGTAAAAAAGTAATCAGAGAACAAGTTTTAAATAATGAAAATAAATGGTTTTTTGCTAAAAATATGTGCAGTTGATATTTTTATTACCAAACCTATTATTTATGAAAACACTAAAGAATTATTATTATGTTTTACTTCCACTTTTAAGCAAAATTACAATTCTCCTACAATACTTTGATATGATATTGCATGCACATGTTAACTTTTTGAAAACCAATAAGTTTTTGAAAAATTGTTTATAGTGTTATTAGTCTATGTGCAAAATGTTATGATGTAATTAATAGCCTTTGTGGTAAAGAAGAAACATGGGGCTACACAATTAATAATTGTATTGTAAACTTTATAAAGATTAAATGGTATGTTGCTGAAACCTAGTCCTCTTATTATTTTTTGCCGTTCACAATTCCAAAATAAATTAATTATTTGGCTTGAAAGATAATAGCAATTATTTTACTATTAAAATGCTAATGTCATTAGAGTACTTAAGTCATTCTCAAATTCAATGAACAACATCAAATTAGTTAAGTAAAATTTTCAGAAGACTCATACATTCATTACTGACCATGATTATATAATTCCAAAGTGAGTAGGGCTCAGTGGCTCAGCCTGTAATCCCGCGCCTTTGGGAGGCTGAGGTGAGTGGATTGCCTGAGCCCGCGGGTTCGAGATCCGCCTGGGCAAATTGGTGAGACCTCATCTGTACAATAAATAAAAAATTAGCTGGGCGTGGTAGCGCGCGCCTGTTATTCCAGCTACTTGGAAGGCTGAGGTGGAAGGATCACCGGACCCCAGCAGGTCGAGGCTGCAGTGGCTGGGAGCAGCCACTGCACTCCAGTCTGGGTGACAGAGTCAGACTCCAAACTCAAAAAAAAAAAAGAAAAAAATTCCAAAGTGGTCTTGAGTTGTGCAATAGTGTGTAAATAGGCACATGTTTGTGATAGTTATCTATCTATCTTTAGATATCACTGATAGACATAACATGTTTTGCTTCACATAACCTCAAACAAGAAGACAGAAAATTGCGATTTAATACTCACATGAGATATTAAATTGCCTGTATTTTTCTTAACTTATTACTGTTCTCACAAGGTTTATGAAATATGAAATTTTTTGTCACTCTTATGGAAATTGGAACTGGCAACCAATTCCTGATTAAAACCCCAAGTGTCCATGCCATAAGAGATAAGATAGACAAGTGGGACCTCATTAAACTGACAAGCTTCTGCAAAGCCAAAGAAACCATCAAGAGAGAAGGGAGACAGCCCACAGACTGGGAAAAAATATTTGCCAATGCCATGTCTGACAAAGGCCTAACCATCTAGGATCTACAAAGAACTCAAATGTGCTGAAAAGAAAAAAAAACAAACAGCCCCGTTACAAAGTGGGCAAAAGATATGAATAGGCAGTTCTCAAAAGGAGACATACGAGCAGCCAACAGATACATGAAAAAATGTTCAGCCTCACTAGTCATCAAGGAGATGCAAATTAAAACTACACTGAGATACCACCTAATTCCAGTCAGAATGGCCATCATCAATAATTCAAAAAATAACAGATACTGGAGAGGATGTGGTGAAAAGGGAACACTTCTACACTGTTGGTGGGAGTGCAAACTAGTACAGTCTCTGTGGAAGACAGTGTGGCGATTCCTAAAAGTTCTAAAAATCGACCTTCCATATGACCCCATAATCACCCTACTGGGAATATACGTGGAAATCACTCTATAAAAAAGATATCTGCAGCCAGGCTCGGTGGCTCAGCCTGTAATCCCAGCACTTTGGGAGGCTGAGGTGAGTGGATTGCCTGAGACCGCAGGTTTGAGACCTGCCTGGGCAACTTGGTGAGACCTCATCTCTACAATTAAAAAAAAAAAAAAAAAAAAAAAAATTAGCCGGGCGTGGTAGCGCGCGCTTGTAGTTCCAGCTACTCGGAAGGCTGAGGTGGAAGGATCGCTGGAGCCCAGCAGGTCGAGGCTGTGGTGACTGAGAGTGGCCACTGCACTCCAGTCTGGGTGACAGAGTGAGACTCCAACTCAAAAAAAAAAAAAAGATATCCGCACACATATGTTTATCCCAGCATTGTTCACAATAGCAAGAACTGGATAAAAAAAATGTGGTACATATTCATGTGGAATATTACGCAGCCATAAAGAACTAAATCATGAACTTCGCTGCAACCTGGATGGACTCAGAGTCTATAATACTGAGTGATCTTTCACAGAAACAAAGAGTTGAATATCACATGTTCTCACTCATAAGTGTACCTTAAACAGTTACTGTAATACTATAAGAAAAGGATTGACTGCAGCGGGAAACTGCAGGGCGGTGGGGGGTGGGAGGGGGTGGGGAGGTGGAATTGACAGTAGTGGAAATCAGTCTGGGGAAGAGGGGGCACACCTCATCAACAAGGGTACCTGTACAGTGAATATTTGTATGCCTAAACCTGAAATGTACCCCACAATTTTAAAATAAAAAAATAAAAAGTTGAAAAAAAAAAGAATGCTTGACACTTTGGTGAAATTTAATAACTATCTTCGTGACCCACCTGGGCAACTTGGCGAGACCTCATCTCTACAATAAATCAAAAAATTAGCTGGGCGTGGTAGTGTGCACCTGTAGTTCCAGCTACTTAGAAGGCTGAGGCGGAAGGATCGCCAGAGCCCAGCAGGTCGAGGCTGCGGTGGCCGGGAGCGGCCACTGCACTCCAGTCTGGGCGACAGACTCCAATAACAACAACAACAAAAACTATCATATTTATTTATAAGATATTATGTATAAATACACATACAACAAGGATATATTATTACTACTGCAAAAATGAGAAACAATAAAATAGAAGGAATTATTTTAGATCCAGAAATGTATACATACCCTCAAGTGTAAACTCAAATCATATTTTCCAGATTTATTCTACCTAGGTTAATGTTTGTCTGATGGTTCAGCAAACAAACTAACAAAATGCATAGTGCCAGTAAAATGGGTGTATTGTACTAAGTTTTGCTATCTGCTTCTCTAGAACAGTATTATTTCCAATTGCTATTATGTGAGGAACACAAAATGTTTATAGATAGGTGTGATAAATTAAAAAAACAATGTATGGTTCTACACCTCGGAGTCTAGACACTGGGAGGCCTTAAGTATTAATATTTCCTTTAAATCATATGAATGTTTTCATGTCTGTCCTGGTATTACTGCCAGTCTTTTTTCCAGGTAAAATTGCCACTCTTTGCACTGGTTCTTACAATACTTAGCCGTGAATGAAGATCATTCACATAGCATCAAACTATACAGTCTGCAATATTATGCTTTTCTATTCTTTTTTTTTCACTTTACTACTTTTTATGGTGACTAAGTTTTCAATAGCTTTATACTATGGCATTCTGGCAAAGCAATACTGACCCTCGGTCTGACTCATACAGTTTGATTGTTTCCAGAAGTGTAGAGACATGATTTCATTTCCTCTGTCTTTCTTTTCCTTTTCTTGTTATAATGAATACATAGTGGAGTGAGTTTGGGATGCATTCATTATTCCTTTAAATGATTTTTTTTTTGAAGCATATGCCAAGGAATGGAGAAGACAGTTATAGAAGGTAAGGTCTTAATTCCTTCTGCATTAAAATGTTATTTATTCAATTCATTGTGTAGTGGTCCTGAGAATCAATCAAATATCTAAAACAGTTCCAAAATATGCCCTTGCTCAAATATTATCTCCAGGTTGTGGAGAAGGATGAGTAATTATTTATATTTACACATTTTTTATACATATTAAAATATTTGTGATATTAGTTCTCATTTATTAAAGATTCAAGTAAATTAAGGATTTATATACAGCAATTTTTAATATGAAGGGCTCATGTTTGAACTATCAGAACAATTCAACAACTGATCTTTTTGTGAATCTTTAAATAAAAATGAGTATTAGACTGAAGAGAGCCATATGGTTTAAATTTCTTCAAATTAGCCTCTTCTTGTTCAAGCACATAGATCAAGGATCAGAGACTGGCAAAATTTTTTTCTTAAAGGGCCAGAGAGTAAATATTTCAAGCTTATGGGCCATATGGTCTTGGCTACAACTACTCATATCTCCCATGGTAATGTAAAAGCCTCTGTAGACAATATGCAAATAAAAAGGTTGTAGATGTGTCCTAATAAAACTTTATTTACAAATGTAAGTTGTTCTTTGTAGCTTCCAGTCCATGTTATAGAAAATTTTTCAGTAATATTGAATACATGAGCATTGATATGATTATTGATCATACAAAGTCTTTCTGAAAATTAAAAAAAAAGATAGGTGAAAGAGAGTAAGTTAAATTGAGACATAAGTCTGATCTGTCATGAAAATAATCAGAAAGTCAACATTAAAAAAAAGAAAGTTTGTGTCTTCGTGCCCTCAAGTGAATGTTATTTTTGATAAAATATTCCAGTTTTAAAAGTGATTTATCGAGACAAGGTAGTTTATTTACTAAATACATGTTTGTTATGGACTCAGAAAATGAAAACAAGTGATCAAGAAATAACCATAAACTCAAAATATTCATTTTCCAAGTGTAATTGACTTTATACAAATTGGAAGAGAAGACTGCTCTGCTGAAGGCTTTTAATTTTTATTTTTTTCTCTGCAGTTGCTGGGTGCAAAGTTTTACATATACATATTATGTCAAACTTGTTAAGCATGATATAAAGTCCGCTATATCCTAAATGACATCTTGTCTGCATGTCCTATCAATACTTGATAAAGATATGTTTAAATTTGGCACCTTGAGTTTAGAAACATCCATTTTTCTTTCCATTTCTATAAATTTTCGCTTTACATATTCCAAGCCTAAGTTACTAGCTGCACCAAATTTAGAATTGTTATATAGTTTTGGTGGATTGTCTCTCTCATTATTATGAAATATTACTGGTAAAACTTGGTAATGCATCTTGCCTTAACACCAAATATGTCTGATACAAGCTAGAGTAGCTTTCCATGTATTAGTAGTAGAGAGGTGAATTGTTTTCCTTTTATTTTCGGAGTTTCTTTATAATTATATTAAAGTCTTATTTATTCTAAGAAGGATTCTCTTCATATTTTCTGACAATCTTTTTATATACACCTATATGTACAGATACGAGAAAAAAAGCTTCATGTGCTCTAAACCAAATCTTATACTTTTTCAATTTTTTTTTTAACTTAGAGCATTATGGGATCTAAATCAGTGGCTGACATAAAGTAGATACAGTTACTAATTATTTAATAGATCGATAATACCATCTTATGAACCAAAAATTCCTCCTCTATCCTCCTACTCTTCACTAAAAGTCACTGGTTTCCTTGCTTAGGGACTTTGGGGAGAACTTTGTCTTTTATTTTTTATCTATACAACATCCCTTTAGGTAGTATTTTGTTAAATTTGATAAATTTAATGTGAAAATGCTTCCCACCACTGTACTTTTTTTTGTTATGTTGATTCCTCTTTATTCAGACTAATTCAAGTCTGGAATTAGTGCTTATCTGAATACTTTTCCCAACTTAGACACATCTTATATAATTCAACATTATATAAAAATATTTTATTTTATTTTATTTTTTGAGTCGGAGTCTCACTCTGTCACCCAGACCGTAGTGCAGGGGCACACTCACAGCCGCCACAGCCTCTACCTTCTGGGCTCAAGTGATCCTTCCACCTCAGCCTTCCAAGTAGCTGGAGCTACAAGTACACTCCACCATGCCCGGCTAATTTTTTGATTTATTGTAGAGATGAGGTCTCACCAGGTTGTCCAGGCTGGTCTTGTACCCCTGGGCTCAGGCAATCCTCTCTCCTCGGTCTCCCAAAGTGCTAGAATTACAGGTTGAGCCACCAAGCCTGGCCAAATTTAACATTTTCATATAAAAATAATGCCCAGTTCATAATTGAACTACTTCAGAAGATTGGGCCAGTCTTCTCTTCTTTTATGTATATCTCATTCATCTACACAACACCACAGCAAAAATGACTTCCTCTATTCCATGACCATGTCATCCATTTTTTATATTTAAACTTTTAATCATGCTATCCCTTCTTCTCATTTATAGGTCTTCAAATCCCATCCACCTCTAAAGGATGAACTCAAATATTATATCACCTAGAGGTTGTTTCTGATACTCATAAACCATGTAGATAAATATTACTTTGACAGATCCTCCAGCATTTTGCTTGTGTCTCACTAATGGCACTAGACATATATAGGGAACAGTATACTGACTTGGAAAAATTAAAAATAAAAGTATGTTTTTTTCCCTCAGCCTTATTAAATTATGACATTTTGACAGCAAGTGCTCGGTTTCAATCATCTTTTGAAATAACATATACCACACAAATACACACACACACACACACACACACACACACACACACAATGCCAGGAGCATTTTATGTGGTGCTTAGTTACTTAACAAATATACATATATAAATAGAGACACATACTAAGCTCATTTGATTTGATTTTTTTTTCCAATCAGATTTCTTCGAGCTGAGAAGAAATACATAGGTAAAATTAAGCCAGAAAATATCTACTCTGCTATCGGCCTCTGAAGAATATGTGGATATATTTTTATTTTATTTTTTTTTTAGTTGGAGTCTCACTCCTTTTGCCAGGCTGGAGTGCATGTTTACGGCCACCCAGTGTTGACCTTCTGGGCTCCAGTGATCCTTCCACCTCAGCCTTCCAAGTAGCCAAAACTACAGATGCGTGCTACCACGCCCAGCTATTTTTATTTTATTGTAGAGACGAGGTCTCGCCAAGTTGCCTGGGCTGATCTTAAACCCACTGGCTCAGGCAATCCACTCGCCTCGACCTCCCAAAGTACTGGGATTACAGGCTGAGCTACTGAGCCTGGTCTTATTTGTGGATGTAATAAGAAGGTATATTCTTATTTTGTTGTACATTTGAAAACATTACTTCAGCAGAATGCTATCTAAAGACTCAATGCTGTGAAAGACAATGACATGGGTCTACAGTCTAAGAAATTCTCCCTCTTCCTCAAATGACATAATTTTCACGCAGGCAAAGGGGAAGAGGTGAGATAAAATTGCCTACATTGGGTTAGTTGTTTATTTATTTCTTTAAAGGCAATAATACAGACAACTAAATTTTTCTACCATCATTTAGCATTTCTTTAGTTTTGTCTATTCTTTATAGACTTATTTGCAATATATTTGTTTGATTTTGCCCTTAGATCACTCCCTTGTCATGATTATTCACTGAGGATAATCTGTATCTCTAACATTCAACACCCATTTCTATTGACAGCGGCTAGTGTGCTTCTTAGTTTGATTATTTACAAATTTGGAAGATAAAAACTCACACTCTTGTAGATCATGTCTTTTTATTGTGAAATTATATGTATTAGTTATTAACCACAGACTTCTTCACATATCAGGCACATTAGTTTCCTTAACCTCTTACATTATGAAATAAAATGAATGAAAATATTTTGTACTGAACACATCAACAAGCCAATTGTCCCACTAAAAACAGCTTTTTTTGAATTAAATCATTTGAAATATGCATAATGTTTCATATAGAAAATATTATTTTTTAGGTAATGCAGAAAAGAGACAAGGACAATACAAGAAAAGAAAATGATGAGCCAATATCCCAGATGACTATGGGCACAAAAATTTTCAACAACATTCTAGCACATCAAACTTAACAGCTCACGAAAAGGAGAATTCACCAATGCCAAGTGGAATTTATCACTGGGATACAGGGATGAGTCATCATATGCAAATATAACACACTAACATAATGAAGAACATAAACCATATGATCATCTCAATAAATGATGATATTCCAATGTTTTCATGATAAAAACCCTCAGCAAATTAGGTGTAGAAGGAATGCACCTCAATACAATGAGGTTCATATATAATAAACCCACAGCTGACGTCGTACTCAGTGAAGCAAAGTTGAAAGCTATTTTTTTTAAAGATCAGAAACAAGACAAAGGTGCTCACTCCTGCCACTTCTATTTAATAAATTACTGGAAGTTCTAGTCAGAGAAATTAGGCATGAGAAACAAATAAAAACATCCAAATGGGAAAATAATGTTAAATTGTTTCTGTTTATAGATGGCATAATTGCATACAGGAACACTAACTTCTTCACTAAAAAAAGATTCCTGAATCTTTGTAGGGCTAATCTTCTATCTTTGGAGAACATGTATCTTATCATGTCTCCAGCATACGAGCCCAATAATTTCACCCAATCAGTGTGAGGTTATCAGTGTTGTATAATTATGGTGTTCTTTGTCATGACCTAGATCAGGGGTTCCCAACCTCCTGAACTGTGGTCTGTTAGAAACCAGGCTGCATACTGTTTTTATAGCAGCTGTCCATGGCTCACATTACTGCCTGAGCTCCGCCTCTTGTCAGGTCAGTCATGGCATTAGATTCTAATAGGAGTGCAATCCCTATTGTGAACTGTGCGAGCAAGGGATCTAGGTTGTGCACTCCACCTGAGAATCTAATGCCTGATGATCTGAGATGGAGCTGAGGCAGTGATGCCAGTGCTGGGGAGCGACTGCAGATACAGATTAACATTAGCAGTGAGGTTTGACTGCACAGAGACCATAATAAATCAGTTGCTTGCAGACTCATACCAAAACTCTATCAGCGAGTGGCAAGTGAATTGATGTGCTTCAGTTGCACAGCTGCATCTGGGGGCAGGCTTTAAGTCAGAATTCGACACTTATTTTTGTATGTTTTTTTAATCATAAAGATGTGGGGTACAGTTCAGGGTTAGGTATACAAAAGTTGATTGTACATGTATCCTTGTTGATGGGGTATGCCCTTCCCTCCCGTAGCGGTTTCCCTCAACTGCCAGTCCCACCTCCCCACACTGAAAGTTTCCCACTACTGACAATCCCTTTCTTGTGGTATTTTAATTGTTAAAGTTCTGCTTATGAGTGAGAACATATGGTACTCTGTTGTTTGTTGCTGTGATAGGTATCTGAGTATGATAGACTCTAAATCCATCCAAGTTGCTGAGAAATCATATGTTTGTCCTTCTTGATGGCTCCATCATATTCCATTGTGTATGTGTATCACATTTTATTTATCCAATCCAGCTTTGATGGGCAGCATGGTTGGTTCCATACTTTTGCTGTTGTGAATAGAGCTGCAACAAATATGCATGTGTAGGTATCTTTTGGTAGAATAACTTGAGTTCCTCTGGGTATATTACCAATAGGGGCATTGCTGGGTCATATGAAAGGTCGTAAATTGACTATTCTTAAAAGCATCATTAAGGCTTTTCTAGGGCTGCGATGGTTAACTGAATCATGTGGAAGGTCAACTTCTAGTTCTTTCAGATATCACCACACTGTCTTTCAAAAAGGTTGCACTAGTTTGCATTCCTACCAGCAGTGTAGAAGCAAGTGTTCCTTTTTCTCTGCATCCTCACCAGCATCTGTTGTTGTTTGTTTTATTAATGATGGCTATTTTTACTGGGGTTAGAGAATATCTCAATGTGGTTTTGATTTGCACTTCTCTGATGATGAGTGAGGCAGAGCACTTTTTCATGTGTCTTTTGGCTGCCCGTATATCTTCTTTTGAGAAGTGTCTATTCATTCCTTTCACCCACTTTTTAATGAGACTGTTTGTTTTTTTCCTTTTGGCGTGTATGAGTTCCTTGTAGATCCTAGATGTTAGTTTTATTGGGTATACAGTTGGCAAATATTTTTTCCCATTCTGTGGGCTGTCTCCCTGCTCTCTTGATGGTTTCTTTTGCTTTGTAGAAGTTCGATAGTTTGATGAGATCCTACTTATCTTATTTCTTAAGGTATGAGTGTTTAGGGTTCTGAATAGGAATTGATTGCCAGTTCCAAGTTCCATAAGGGTGTCTCCTGCGTTTTCTAAGATTCTTATAGTTTGAGGTTTTACATTTAGGTCTTTGATCCATTTAGAGTTAATTTTTTGTTTGGTGGTAGGTAGGGGTCCTGTTTCAATCTTCGCATGAGTTGGTTGAGAAATTGAGATTTTACTTCCAGAATCTCTAACCTGTTCCTTTGGTCTATGTGCCTGCTCTTTTACCGATACCAGGCTGTTTTGATTACTGTAGCCTTATAGTAAAGTTTGAAGTCTGGACATGTAATACCTCCTGCTTTGTTTCTTTTGCTAAGGATTGTTTCGACTGTTTGTGTTTGTTTATGTTTCCATATGAATTTCTGCATTGTCATTTCCAGATTTGAAAAGAATGATGTTGGTAAATTAGTGGGTATTGCATTGAATCTGTAGATTGCCTTTGGAAGGATGGACATTTTAATAATGTTGATTCTTCCTCTCCATGAGGATGGAATATTTTTCCATTTGTTTGTGTCTTCTTGGACACCATTTTGTAGTTCTCATTGTAAAGGTCTTTCACTTCTCTGGTTAGGAAAATGCCGAGGTATTTCATTTTTTTGATGGCTATTGTGAATGGGATTGTGCTTTTAATTTGGATCTCTGGCTGCTTGCTGTTGGTGTATAGGAATGCAGCTATCTTTTGCACATTTATTTTGTACCCTGAGACTTTGCCAAAGTCCTTTATCAGTGCAAGCAGGTTTTTGACAGATTCTCTTGGATTTTCAAGGTATAGGATCATATCATCAGCAAAGAGGGATAACTTGACTTCCTCTTTTCTTATTTGGATACCCCGAATTTCCTTCTCTTGTCTAATTGCCTGAGCTAAGATTTCCAACACAATGTTGAACAAGAGGGGTGAGAGTGGGCAGCCTTGTCTTGTTCCAGTTTTTAGGGGAAATGTTTCCAGTTTCTGTCCATTTAGCAGTATGTTAGCTGTGGGTGTATCGTAGATGGCACTTACTATTTTGAGGTATGTTCCTTCTATACCTATGTGTTTGAGGGTTTTTATCAAGAAGGAATACTAGAATCTGACACTTATTTTAGTGTGTGCATGACTCACCCATTATTTTATTTACCACCTCTGTCCACCCCTTTTTTTAATGGTTACTTGTATAATTATTCATTATATATTATAATGTAATATAGAAATAAAGTACACAATAAATATTATGTGCTTGAATCATCCTGAAACTATTTTCCCCTGCCTCCCACTGTTTGAGAAAAAAAGATCTTCCACAAAACTGGTCCCTGATGCCATGAGGTTGGGCACGCTGGTCTAGATGGTCCAAATTTCTTTAGTCTATGAGACAGGAAAGTTAACATGACTTTTAGTATAAATTTCAAATGAATATGATCATCCATCTAAGTGGATATAAATTGTGTCTGATCCTTCCTGATTAGAATTGAAAGTAATCTATTTATCTGATCAGTAGCTCAACAGTATGTACTTGAGGTATTATTGCTCTATTTTGTCAATTTATGTCACATATAGCACAGTGGTTGAGATTGGGGCTTTGTTAATCCAGGTATAATCTATATACATTTTGCAATATTCACCTGAAGCGGCCATGATGGTGAATTAAACAGCAACAGGATAAATAAAGACTTGCATCTTTCAGTCTTTTATTGGTAACACTAACTTCCACCATGCCTCATCCCTGAATAAAACTCTGTTTTTGATTTAAAATTTTAGAAAGTTGGTAGAGCTTTCCACTTGGTCTTGCCCATTGTAATCATTCTTATTTCGCATACCAGCAGCCCAATGTGGGGAATATTCTACCTGATAAGTACCTCCTACTGCAACAAAGAGTCTTGATGACAAGCTAGTTCTCTGGGTATCAATGCAAACTAGACTCTGTGCTCAATGATCCTTAAAATGTTTGGGTATTTTCCTTTTCCTACTATAGTCATCAGAATAGATGGCCATACCCCCCCTGGGAAAGAACTGAGTAGTAAATACAGTAAATAATTGTCATAGTATGGCAAAGTCCTTTCTTTCAGACACCTGGCCACTTCTTTAGTTAGTAAGTTCTGGATCTGAACAATGGTTCAAGTTTTTTGATTTGTTTGGTTTTGTGTTGCAACTGGAAAGCAGCACACTTGATGACCTCTGGTTTACTTGCCCCTAGAGTTGCCATTGTCTATGAGTCATTTCTAAACACACTGCCAGTCAACTACTGATGGCCTCTCCAACTTGGATGTTAATATGGTAATTTTGACCTCTTGGTTTCTGGCAGTTAAGCATGGCCATCTGACCTCTGTTCCTCCTGGTGTATTGTTATCATGGATGTTTTCAAAAGCAAGCTCACCCTAAACAGTTATCATAATACTATAAGAAAAGAATTGGCAGTAGTGGGAAACTGCCAGGGGAGGGAGAAGGGGCACACCTCAACAATAAGGGAACTTGATCTCAAACCAGGTGATGTGGGGACCAAAGTGAGGCCCAAACTTTACCTACACAATGACCATTTGCATACCTAACCCCGAATTGTACCCCACATCTTTAAAATTTTAAAAAAAGGCCACTGCCAGGCCATTGTGGCCATTGCCTTGCTAAGCTATGGTGTGGCAATGTGCTCTTTGAGCTATGGCCAGGCCATATTTCCTGGCTTTGGTCCCCACCCCTGCCTAGGGGAGGTGAATCTCCTTTCTCTCTCTTTCTTTCTAATTTAGCTTTAAATAAACTATATTATCTAATCTAAAAAAATAAAACAAAATAAATAAAAATAAAAAATAAAAAGCAAGCTCTGTGACTTCTGGGCCACTACTGAACATTCTGGGTGGTGCTGGCTGATCCTCCTCTCACCAGGATATTCCTGAGAGCTTTGGAAATGGTGTGACTTCTGGAATCTCCCATGGAAGATAACATGGTGATAGTTTTGACCTCACATAATACATCCATTTCAACTAACCTTCTTTACTTGGCCTTTTTATTCCTTCCCCTACTATTAGTCATGGCAGCCTGGGTGTTTCTGCTTGGCTCAGATTGGTCATAGCCCTTTTCAGGACTATGCCACTCTAGAGATGTGTGTGTCCTTTTCCCTAGTGTTCTTAATGGGTTGATAAATTCCCTGTCACCCGAATGTGCCCCTAAGTCATATTGAATGCTTGTTTGTGTCCTGTCTTCCACAACAGTACAAGGGGCTTGTGTAAGCTACCATAGGGTCCTCTGGATGTGACATTTAGTCTTTAAGTTCTGAATTTCACATTATCTTTCTGCAGAGCAATAATTCAAAATTTCAGTAATAAGCCCTGTTGCCTTTTAAGCATTGTTGCCCTAATATTTTTGCCATGCTTGAATCTTAAATTTATAAAGACATTTCTCTTCACAATGAACCAGGGACTATGTATCTCATATTCCATAGAATGACATCCTCTTTCCCTGCCAGTTAATGAGTGACCTACTACCAGAACCCGTTTTATCACCTGTTTTTTGAGCACTCCTTGCATTAGTTTGGGTTCTTTGAGAAGCAACTAGCAGACAGGTTTAGGAATGTAAGTGATTTATTGGGGAAAATTATCTGAAGGAAAATGAAGAGTCTGGAGAGGTTGGGAGAGTGCTCAGAGCTTGAGGCAAGTCTGACTCCTGTGGAGGAGGAGAGGGAGGAGAAAAGAAAATTGTGTAGAAAACTCTTAGACTGTACTCAATTCTAAGAAGTTTCGTCAAGGCAGACAGGGAGTCCTCAAGCCAAAGTTGCACATGACAGTGCCGCTTGTCTCTCAGAAACAGGCCTGCCTTGGTATTCTCACCATTCCCAGTTTCTGGCTGGGAGCAGCTTGTGGAGAGTATGGCTTTGGCACAATGCAGTGTTCATTTTCAAAGTACAGCAGCTGGGACCATTAGTCAATGTCACTCCCCATAGTCAGAGACCTGAGAGAAGCATATTCTTGATTGCTGGAGTCCAGAATACATCTCTCCCCTTTGGAATGAACATAAGCCCATTTAAAGTCATGTGTCAAAAGTGATGGAGACTCTGTCAGCTTAAGGATGCATGAAGGATGACACCACTGTTACTATGATGGGAGAGAGAAATACACTTCTATTATGTTTGGGCAATTATATATTATAGAATCTATTTATAATAAAAGTTAGCTTATTTCAGATGCTACTTCTGCTCAACCCACAACTCGTTTTGTATTTACCTTTCCTCTATGTGTTTTTGCTGGCATCTGACGAGCTCTGATCTGCAATTTTCACTGTCCGCAATAATGCCCACTATATAACATGCTGTTTTGATTTCATAAAAACTGACCATTCCTCACCCAGAGATTGTCTTTTTGCCCCAGCAGGAATCACACCCTTGAGATGTAAGTTATTTAAAATTCAGGGCGAAATTATGCCCAGTTATATGGACACTTACCCTGATTACTTGATAGATTTGTTTTTTCTACCTTGCTTCAAAATCTGCTCTTCGTGTGTTTTTGGCTCTTACTCATTTGCCTAGTTCTTGAAGCATTTTGGCAATTTGAAACTGCTTATATACTCCCAGACTTTGGCATGTTGGCTACTATGTCTTTTCCTTGACTGAACCAGGGATACATGTTCTCCTCTGATTCCTTTCTGCACATTTTCCCAGAAATATTGTGTTGTTTTTATATTTATAAATGGTTGAATACTCTATTTTTCTCTGCTCTCTTACTTTATAATCTTTTGGTTCTGGACCCTTGTTTTCATAGGATGCCCTATATTGTTCTCTGTTCTTAGTCTGGTTTCCAACTGTGTTCTACAGCCTATCATTACACAGGACTCCATATTAACCAAGCTATTTTTCTCTCTGAAATATCCTCCACTATCTTTCTCCTAATTCAGAATTATCTGTCCTTTGACAAACAATACAAAATAGACAAATGCCATAGTGTCCAATAATTCTTTCTTTCCTGGATTATTATTTTGTGACTCTTTTAATTGGCCATATATTGTCTGTTTTCTT
Organism: Cephalopachus bancanus; assembly: GCA_027257055.1. Lineage (NCBI taxonomy): Eukaryota > Metazoa > Chordata > Mammalia > Primates > Tarsiidae > Cephalopachus > Cephalopachus bancanus. The sequence continues at coordinate 15,615,265 of JAPVLO010000010.1, forward strand.
TTTTTGCTATACATTGCTAATTGGTTATTTTAATGCCATTAAACTTTTTGGAAGTTAAATGTTTTGCAATTACTATAAAATGTTTTGAAGACAAAAATGAAAAATGTATACAATTTTAAAAAATTGTGTTTTAAGTCTATTGAGTATGAAAATATTTAATGTTCTAACATACTTTTTTTTCAAAACTCTCAGTTTGAAGGCAAGACTTTTTTTAGGTTGTCTAAATAGCCCCAGATTGTTAATTTTTCTTTAATTTTATGTGGTATGGAACTAATTCATATCAATTGCTGCTTATTCATATAGCACAACTATTCTAATCAAAAGGGCACTTTTGGTTAGTCTTTCAAACCACTATGTTTATTGTTTACTCTTTTATAATATTAACAGATAATGGATAAAAAGCAGCTTTTAAATAGTCTTCAGATTTCAAAATAATATTTGCTTACTCTTTCTTCCAAAATTCAAGGTTATTGAAAAGCCTAGGGAATATCCTATATACAGTTGACCCTCTGTAACTGTGGGTTCCACATCTGTGGATTCAACCAACTGTGGATGGAAAGTATTTGGAAATAAAAAATGGAGTCTGAACATAAACTTTTCTTCTTGTCATTATCCCCAAACAACACAGTAGAACAATTACTTACATACAGTTCACATTGTATTAGGTATTATGAATAATCTAGAGACAATTTAAAGTATATAGGAGAATGGGCATAGGTTATATACAAATACAATATCATTTTTTATTAGGGACTTGAACATCCACTGATTTTGATATTCTCAGGTATCCTGAAATTCCCCACATACACTAAAGAACAACTATACTTTTTCTCTTCTCATCTTATAAAGCCCAAGCTGCATGAACTAAGGCAAGTCCTAACTTTCAGAGTTTATTAAAAAAAAAGTTTGTTTATTCTGGGGACTAGTCCCAATAATTTACTCCAGTTGCAAAATATTGTGATACAATGTGCAGCTTAAAGGACACAGTTCTTGAATTAACCTGTTCTCCAAACTGAAATGTTAGAATACAAAACAGCTTGGGAGATAAAACTAGATATCACATGTAAGTATTCAGCCTGAACAGGACGAATCGTAGGACTCGTAAATACTGAATAAATGGTAGCTTTTATGATGATGAATAGGAGGAGAAGGGCGTCTGGAGGAGACAAAGAAGATGGGTTTAAGAACAGAGGAAAGAAAGAAATGAAAGGAGATAGAAAAATAATAAATAGAACTGCATATTCACTGCTCTGTAATCCCTGCAACGATGAATATAAGCGCTATACCAAATTATTTTGAATACATTTGAAAATTATTTTAGTTAAAACATCTTAAATAATTTTAGAAAATTGGTGTCAAGTTCGATCAGTACAAATTTTGTTGTGAAATTTCTATATAATTTTTCTTCTTTGTTTATTTTTTTTGCTACAAGCCTGGTTGTATTACTCTGACGCTGTAGTCCTGGTAAGACCTTTTAGATTTTCTATAAAGGAATAATAAATATTTCTCTGCAGTTTATCTTAAGGGATAGAGGTTCTTCAGAACTTTTTCATTTAAATTAAGCTTTCTTTAAATTAATTCTCTTGACCAAATTAAGTCTTATGCAGTATAATCAGATGTTTGTAGATAAAGCAAATATAGTTTAAATGATCTAGTTCTTTCATCTCTTGCTTTCTTTCTTCCCTCTTTGCTGACATTTTTCTTTTTTTGCTTTTTTTCTGTTCCTCTTTTCTTTATATATCTATCTATATCTATCTATCTATATATAGATAGATATATATACAAAGATAATTTTTTTCTTTTCAGTTTTAGTATTTGTGGTAACAGTCTTTTAATATGTATATGTGTGTTTACAATTATTTGTGAGTGTAGAATTTAGCATTTATTTCTGAACCTCTTTTATTTGAATGTAATAATATTTAAAATAGTTCCAAAAGATCTTTGTATTGTTTTGTATGTATAGTGAACATTTGAAAGAGATTGCCTTTTAATTCATTTCTACCTAAAAATATAAATGCTGTCATTTTAAATCACTATTAAAAACAAAACAGAACAAAAGCTAGCACTAAGACTATACTATGCCTTCAAAATAATGAAAACAGTCCAAATAACTTTCCAAATGCCTTTCATCGAACTCTGCAAGGTACTGAAATAGACTTTTCTATTCCTGTCACATCCAGTTGCAGGATTTACCAGAAGTGTACCTTGTTCCAGTTAGATGAAGTAAGATTATACTGAAAGCTGCTGATCTGTTTTCAGAAGAATTGTTACAATCCTTGAGAGAAATAGCTTAGAGTAATAGAATTTTAGCAGAAATGAATCTGCTACCAGCTGAGAAAAATTGTTATAGCCACCTAGACTTGAGATGCCAAACTTGCAATTTTGACCACAGCCTATAAAATTAGGATGTAGAATAAGAGAAATACATTAAAAGAAAGGTTTTTTTGTTTTTTTTTTTAACGGAAACCTAAAACCGTGTGAATAGCACTATTTCTTTTCTTTCTTTCTAGGTAGATTTCAGAAAATAGTCATTACTAACCCTGGCAATGAACTTCACTTGCATGTAACTGCACAGTAATGACTCCCTCTTCCCTGGCTAATCTAATGTTGAAAGGAAGACAGGCATTTAAGCTCTTCGTTTTGGTGAAAGCTCTATCCCAAGGGACGACATTTTAAAATATTGCCTGGCTGAAAACACTAAATTTTTAGACATCAGGTCTGAAATAACTGCTTGGGATCAATCACTAATCTGAAAGTCACCTTAGCTCACTTACAATTTAAGAATTTATTTCTTGTCTAAGTCATTTTTACTTTTATTTTTTATTTTTTGAGTTGGAGTCTCACTCTGTCACCCAGACTGGAGTGCAGTGGCCACTCCTGGTCGCTGCAGGCTTGACCTGCTGGGCTCCGGCGATCCTTCTGCCTCAGCCTTCCAGGTAGCTGGAACTACAGATGTGCGCTACCACGCCCGGCTAGTTTTTTATTTATTGTAGAGATGAGGTCTCGCCAAGTTGCCCAGGCAGGTCTCGAACCCGGGGCTCAGGCAATCCACTCACCTCGGCCTCCCAAAGCGCTGAGATTACAGGCTGAGCAACCGAGCCTGGCCTCATTTTCATTTTTAAAAAGTATTTTCCTGTGAAAATGCTGTAGGCAAGAAAATACTTGGGAATCAAAGGCATTGTTGGACTATAAGTGAGGCAGCGTGTTATTTACACACTAACACCAACAAAAACATTATAAGAAATAATGAGAAACGGATGGTCACATCTACAGTAGCATATTTAAAAGTACAGAATTTTTTTGTATTTGTAATAGTGGGACAAAATGAATCACAAATCATATAATTTTTTGTGTATGTGAAATGTAGACTCTGTCTTATGATATTGCTAATTCCATCTTTGTTGCTTGCTACTAGAAACCTCAATTCAGCAAAATTAAATCAACAAGAAGCAATTAGTAATTTTTAAATGGAAGGTTCTTCAAACTAACAAAAGATTGCTGAGGACCCCAAATTGACCACATGGCCTAGTGATGTAAGAAACTTGTCTCTTCATTCCTGTCTTCCGTCCTTCCATCCTGGCAACTGCCCACCATGTCCCTTGCAGTGGTATGGGCAACTGATCACTTCTCTATCCCTGAACTAGAACACTGTTGATACAATTATTTTGGGTTAGTCCAAAATACACAATCTAGCAATATTGTACTACAGATTTATTTTATTTTATTTTATTTTTTTTTTTACTTTCTCAGAATTACTGGCTATGTGATCTCCAAAATGGAACTGTTATTTATAGCTAAAAAATCTAAATGTATGCGTAGTAACAAGATCATAGCCAAAATAGAGGTGGACTTTAAAGGAAGCTTATAATGTTCAATAAGGTACACGTTAGGATTGAAGAACTCATTCTAAATTTCTAAAACTATACAAGGGGGACACAAAAAACCCCGGAATTTATTTGTAAAATAAGTCTATATTTATTCCTACATGTTTAAACTTTGGTCACCTTCAACATATTCTCTGTTTGATGCAATGCACCTATCGAGATGATTTTACCACTGTGCACAAGAGTTTTTGTGTTGTCAATGCTGATGCCATCTTTTGGTTTCATCTCTTCCCCATTGGCAAAACGTTTTCCTTTGAGGACTTTTTCATCCCAGGAAATGGAAAAAAGTTGCTCAGAGGGCAAGATTGGGTGAATAGGAAGGGCTTGGCATGGGGGTCATGTAGTTTTTGGTTAAAAACTGCTGAATACTCAGTGAGGTGTGGGCAGGTGCATTGTCATGGTGAAAGTACCAGTCACCTGTTTGCCACAACTCAGGACGTTTCTTTCGCAAATTGTGAAGCACATGGTCAACCAAAGTTTTTATCTAAAAGTTTAGAGAAGGTTGAAGGTGACTGAAGTTTCAATATGTAAAAATAAATACACAAGACATTCTGGGTTTTTTTGGGTGGGGGGAGGGTGTCCTCTCTCATAGTAGTAGGAAACAAAAGCTTTTTAGTTCATGAAGAGCCAACAAGGTGTCCCTGAAACAATAAACTTTCCATAAAACAAGTTTTGCCCTAATAACTGATCCTGAGAATAAAAACATAGCTTCTCACGTGGTGATTTACATTTTGGTAACATGGGAAAATTATTTACTATCTCCTCTCTGGCTGTTGGGCTGTAATCATATTATCCTCGTGGACATGTCTATCACAAGATTTACCACATAATAAATATTCAAGAAATATTAGTTTCTGCCAATGAATGTTAATCCTCTCATGTACAAATGAAGACAGTTGTGTGCTGAAGACTCAGCAAACTCTTCAAAGTAATGTGGTCAACAGCTATTTTCTTCTTGTGTTCTTGGCCCACCTCTTTTTCCAAAACATGTTTTCAGTGACAGCATTCTTCCCATGCACAGTCCTGGTAATTTCTCTCCTGAACCTCTGTTGTTGTCGGTGGTCAGTGTAGCAATATGATTATCTCATGTTCTATTATTTTGGACAAGTCACTTTCCCTCAGAGGACTGGAACTCCTACCTCAATTCAAAGCATGATATGGTTATAAATATGTAACAGGGTTAGAAATGCAATCCTTTTATTTTTAGTTTCAGGTAAAATTTCTAGACAATACTAAAACTGAATAAAGTGGTTTTTAAAAAATTTTTTTGTTTAGCTGCCTAGAAAAGAGATGATGAGGCAAACAGAAGGCTTGTTGAATATAAGAAAAGGATTCTTCTATTTTTATTTTTATTTTTTGAGTCAGAGTCTCACTCTTTCACCCAGACTGGAGTCCAGTAGCACGCTCCTAGTCACTGCAGCCTCGACCTGCTGGGATCAGGTGATCCTTCTACCTCAGCTTTCCGAGTAGCTGGAACTACAGGCATGCACCACCACACCCGGTTAATTTTTTGATTTATTGTAGAGATGAGGTCTTGCCAAGTTGCCCAGGTAGGTCTCAAACCCATGGACTGAGGCAATCTTCTCACCTTGGCCCTCCAAAGTGCTGGGATTATAGGCGTGGGCCACCGTGCCTGGCAAGAAAAGGATTCTGAAATAGAGAACTCTTGTCAGGCCCTGACTCTCACTCCCAACCCTACCCGCAATGAAAGGGGCTGGAATGGGTAGATCCCTGACCCTTACTTTAAATAGGAAGAGGAATGCTTCAAGGTGATCAGGAGAAGAACTTGATCTATGTCCCCAAGGACACTTTCAAGGGCCAAAACTGAGGTCACACAGATAGGGGGGAAGGAGTCATCCGGCATAGGACAACAGTATGCGCTTCAAGATTTTATTGCATAAAAAATGCGTATGTATACGTGGTCCAAATGGGTTCACTTATGAAAGATAACCATAAAAGGGTCATCTTAGATTGTGTCAAAGGTGTCCTCCGAAATGAGTGAAAATACCTCAGGCCAAAGATCTGAACAAATTTCCAGATAGCCAAAGAATGAGCAAGGAGTCGCAAATGACCAGCCAAGGAAATTCTTGTACCCAGCAAGAGAATTGTAGGCCAGATATCCTCCGGGTTACCTAACTTCCAAAGAATTCATGAAAGTTTTTCATGACAGAATTGCTTCATCTTAATTATGTTCTTCTGTTTGTACAGACATGGTGCTTACAGTGAAGCCCACGGTGAAGAAAAAAATTATTTTTTGTATGAATAATTATTTTAATGCTTATTTTCTTTCTGTATTTAGATTGTACAAATAAATATATATATAAATAAATCTCTACTTCAAGAATGTACTAATGTGATGCTGACTTGCTAAAGATATATTTGTATAGATACCTTTCAAATCTAGAAATTACTAATGTTGTAACATCACAGCAGTATAAGTGAAGTAAATACTTTCTATTCCTTTCCTGCTTCCTTTCTCTTATGTAGACCAATTTTAAAAAGTCAAACTGTGAATGTACAAAATAGGGGAACGAGCAGTATACCTCAGATGAGAAAATAGAAAAAAATAAACATCTGAACATCCCCCTCCTTTTAAAGTTTACTCTTTTGGCTGATATTTCAATTTCATTCTTTTCTTTATATATGTATAATAGCTGAAGCCCAACATTTGAGTAAAGATAGGTATCTCTCTCCAATTAATTATCATCTGTTTTCCCTTGCCACTTGAATTTTACAAAAATCTACACACAACTAGACGTAATGATGCTAACATTCCCAATAGTATATTTGCTTTTACACAATGTTTTTATAGCTTTAGGAGCTATAATCAATATAAAAAAACTTGCACATATATAATATATGCAATTTGATAAGTTTGGTTATATTCTTAACCCTGATACCATCACCACAATCAAGGTAGAAGTATCACCACCAAAATGTTTCTTGTATTCCTTTGCTTTTGTGTGTGTGTGAGAGTGTGTGCATGCATGTATGTGTATTAGTGTGTTTGAGCATTTGTGTATTTAAGATAAGAACATCTAACATGAGATCTAATCTCTTAACAAATTCTTAAGTGTACAACATAATATTGGCAACTAGAGGACTAAACTTGAAATGCAATTGTGTTTTTACAAAAATATTTTAAAATATTGTGTTTGAAATCTGTGTTTTCCGAATGGCTATTACTACTGGGAATAGTTCAAAGCAAAGAGATTTAGACCCTATCCTACAATTTATTCAAGTATGTAAATACGTGAGTAGAGTAAATGTTAGTAGGTACAAAAGCTATGCCCCACCTTGTCACTTTTCTTCAGCAAGTGATACCATGCCCATATTCATTCAGACTGAAACCATGTAAACAGATGTTTCTACACGGAAAAGGAAACCCTGAATTGTTGAATTGTTCTAGTATCACCAGGCTCAAACAGACACTTGAGGGTTTAAGAGGGAATACCATAGCCAACAAATCCAGACGTTCCATGAGCTCCACTAAATCCAACAGAAACACTGAGCTTTATACTTTTACCCTTGAGACAGTTCGAATTCAACAGCTATTTGCAGAGTTATGAGAGGGTGAGACAAAAATGAATGTACCATGTAAAATAGTGTTTCAAATAAACGTATTGGATTGAGGATATTTATTCCAATTTTTATAAGGTTTTATTTCTTTACTAGAAGTTGATTTAGCTTGTTAAAAGAATATTGCCTTTTAACTTTTTTCTCCTTAAGGACAACATAAACATAGTTAACCTATGTGGTCACATTCTTCTGAGACTAATAGCGAATAAAAGAGGGCATTGTGTGGACAGTCAGCAATTCTTTCTCTGCTCAGTATTCTTAAAACTGCATAATTATCTGAGGTGTTGCTATAAATCCAGTATTTACAGCATGCATTCCTTAGAGGGTGAAGCAAGCACACGGGTCACAGGGAAAGAAAAAGTGCTTCATTTTTTTCTGTGCGACACTTTTTTTTCCCATTATTGAATTTATGCTTTGGAAGAAACATGACTGTAAATATTATGTAGTCCAACGTATGTGATGGTAGCAAAACTACTTAAAAAATTAACAATAGTAGTAACAGTCTTATTTCTGGGGAACATAAAGTCTAGTGACATCACTGCTATTTTTTTTTTTTAAAGCTTTTGGGGTATAAAATTTCAGATATTTTCACATGGACATTGCTTTTCATGGTCCCTCATGTAAAAATAAAACATTTTCCTGCCATACTGCCTGAATTAAAAGCATTCTGACTTCTTCCAATTTGCTCTACTTAACTGCACAAGTTCATGGTTATGTGAAATTTGTTTCGCTGGAAAATTGTAGAGCACATTGAACTTGTCAATAAAATGTCCTTAGAAAGTTATCACCGAAGAACTAAGTTCTTTTGACTTTTTAGTTGTGCTTGTGTTCATAGTCTTTTCTTTCATGTACACACAGACTTACTTATAATTCCTGAGCAATCTAGAAACCAACCTGCCTTCAAGCCTTGAAAGCAAATCAGATCCACGAGGCTCTGTCTCAAGGCGACTGTGAGTCAGAGTGTAATACAACGTGGAACTTCATACTTAACCACAGTAAAGAAGGTTAGCTCCCCAAACTCTCAACCTCCTCTTTTTATTCAGTGTGTGCATTCATTTATTCATATAAACAAATTTTTATTAAAATTAACAGCCAATGTGAACAGGATGAAAAGTACAATGGAAGTAATCCTTGCCCTACTGGGGACGATCTATTCAACACGAAAATAAGAACGCATACAATATGTATCTGTAACAAAACATATGCATGTTCTAGGAATGTGACTATAATGTCTTAATAAAACAGTGATTAATTTTCTCATGTTAAAGAGTTCTGTTGTGACAAATTATGATTCCCAAAGATGGCTACACCAAAATGTTCTAATTTAAATGGTTGTTTTTTTTTTTTTAAATAGTTGAGAGATGGAGCTTATGCTTTTTCCTCTTGAATGTGGTAGGGTTCAACTATGGTGAAAGTGACACTATGTGACGTTCAAACCTAAATTATAAAGGATAAAGCTTCTGCCTGACCCTCTTAGGAGGTTTTATTTTAGAAAAGAGCCGTCATGGCCAGGCATGGTGGCTCAAGCCTGTAATCCCAGCACTTTGGGAGGTTGAGGTGAGAGGATTGCCTGAACCCATGAGTTCAAGAATGGCCTGTGCAACTTGGTGAGATTGCATTTCTGCAATACCTCAAACAATTAGCCAGGCATGGTAGTGTGTGCCTGTAGTTCTGGCTACTTGGAAGGCTGAGGCAGAAGGATCTCCTGAGCCCAGCAGGTCGACACTGGGATGGCTGTGAGCGTGCCACTGCATTCCAGCTTGGACGACGAAGTGATACTCTGACTCAAAAAACAAAACAAAAAAGCAAAGAAAGAAAACAGCTATTATGCTGGCAGAAGCCAAACAGCCCTATGCATTGGCCATGTGAACATATTCCAGCCCCTATTCCAGACAAAGCTGAAGACTGAGCCAACAGTAAGCATCAACCTTTGTTATTTTGATTTTTAATTTTGAAGATATGGGGTACAGTTCAGGGTTAGGTACACAAGTGATCATTGTACAGGTAAAGATCGGTACCCTTATTGATGTTATGTGACTCCCCCCACCCATGGCAGTGTTCCACTACTGCCAATCTCTTTCTTAAAGTATTCTGATAAATGTTCAGGGTCTGCTTATGAGTGAGTATATGCAGTACTCAGATCTTTATTTCTGTGATAAATCACTGAGCATCACAGACTCTAATTTCATCCAAGTTGTGAAGTTCATAATTTTGGTTTTCTTTATGGCTGCATAATATTCCGTTGTGTATATGTACCACATTTTCTTTATCCCGTCCACTTTTGATGGGCAGCAAGGTGGGGTCCATGTTTTTGCTATTGTGAGTAGTGCTGCAATAAACGTGCGTGTGCAGGTGTCTTTTTTGTAGAATGATTTAAGCTCCTCCAAGTGTATTCCTAGAAGAGGGGTTGCTGGGTCATATGAAAGGTTGGTTTTTAGATCTTTTAGAAATCGTCACACTGTTTTCCACAGAGAATGTACTAGTTTACATTCTCACTAACTGTGTAGAATTATTCCCTTTTCCCCACATGGTCATCTTGACTGGACTTAAGTGGTATCTCAGTGTGGTTTTAATTTGCTTTTATTTGATGATTAGTCGGGCTAAGCATTTTTTCATGTATCTGTTGGCTGCTCCTGTGTCTTCTTATAATAGGTGTCTATTCATATCTTTTGCCCAATTTTTAAAAGTAGGGTTTTTTTTCATCATGTTTCAATTACTTGTAGATCCTGGATGTTAGGCCTTTGTCAGATTTACAGTTGGCAAATATTTTTCCCATTCTGTGGGCTGTCACCCCACTCTCTTGATGGTTCTTTTGCTTTGCAGAAGCTTTTCAGTTTGAAGAAGTCCCATTTGTCTGTCTTTTCTTTTATGGTATTCGCTTTTGGAGAGTTTGGTTGCCTATTTCAATTTCCATGAAGGTGTTTCCTATGTTTTCTTCTAAGATTCTTATAGTCTAAGTTTTACATGTGGGTCTTTGATCCATGTAGAGTTGATTTTTGTGTATGTTGATAGGTAGGGGTCCTGTTTCAATCTCCTGCTTGTGTTCAGCCAGTTTTCCAGCACCATTTATTGCATAGATTCCCCTCTCCCCAGTGGCTGCCGGTGGAAGCTTTCTCGAAGAGGAGTTTCTTAAGAAATTGCAGTTTTGTTTCTGGAATCTCTATCCTGTTCCATTTGTCTATATGCCTGTTCTTGTACCAATACGAAGATGTTTTCATTATTGTAGTTTTATAGTTAAGTTTGAAGTCTGGAGGTGTGATACCTCCCACTTTGTTTCTTTTGCTAAAAATTTGTGGTCTTTTATGCTTCCTTATGAATTTCTGTATTGTCATTTCTAGGTTTGAGAAGAATGATGTTGGTAATTTAATGGGTATTGCGTTAAATCTGTAGATTGCCTTGGATAGGATGGACATCCTAACTATGTTGATTCTTCCAGTCCATGAACATGAAATATTTGTCAATTTGTTTGTGTCTTCTTTGATTTCTTAGAGCATTGTTTTGTAGTTTTCATTGTAAAGGTATTTCACATCTCTCGTTAGGAAGATGCAAAGGTATTTATTTTCTTGTGGCTATTGTGAATGGGATTGTGCTTTTTATTTGTGTTTCTATTTGTTTATTATTGGTGTATAGGAATACAGTTGTCTTTTGCACACTTATTTTGTACCCTGAGACTTTGCCAAAGTCCTTGATCAGTGCAGGAGGTTTTTGACAGATTCTCTTGGGATTTCAAGGTATAGGTATACATCATATGTAAAGAGGGATAACAACTTCTTTTCCTATTTGGATATCCTTGATGTCCTTCTCTTGCCTGATTGCTCTAGTTGGGACTTCCAACACTATGTGGAACAGAAGGTGTGAGAGTGGGCAGTCTTCTCTTGTTCCGATTTTCAGGGGAAATGGTTCCAATTTCTGTCTGTTTATCAATATGTTGGTGGTAAGTTTATTGTAGATGGCTCTTACTATTTTGAGATACGTTTGATCTATGCTTAGATGTTCAAGAGTCTTTATCAAGAAGAGGTGTTGAATTTTATCAAAAGAATTTTCTGCATCGAATGATATAATAATGTGGTTCTTGTTTTTATATCTGTTGATATATTTAATTATGTTTATGGTTTTGCAAATGTTGAACCAGGCCTGTATCCTAAGAATGAAGCCTACTTGGTCATGGGGGATGATTTTTGAGATGTGTTGTTGGATCCTGTTTGCTAGCATCTTGTTGAGAATGTTTGCATCTATATTCATCAAGGACATTGGTCTATAGTTCTTTTTCTTGGTTGACTCTTTATTTGGTTTGGGTATCAGTGTGATGTTAGCTTTATAAAATGACTTGGGGAAAGTTGCATCTTTCTCAATTGCTTAAATAATTTCAATAGGATTGGTATCAGCTCCTCCTTGTATGTTTTGTCAATTCTGCTGGATAGCCATCTGGTCCAGGGCTTTTTTGGTAGATAATTTTCTTATGAAGAAGTCAATTTCCTGGGTGGTTAATGGCCTATTTAGGGCCTCAATTTCTTCCTATTTCAACCTTGCATGATTATGTGATGTCAGAAAGTCCTTCATTTCATTTAGGCTTTTGAGTTTGTTTCCACATAAGTGCACATAGTAATCTGATAATCATTTGTATTTCTTCAGGGCCAGTTGTGATTTGATCTTTTGCATTTCTGATTGTGTTTATGTGGGAGTTTTCTCTCTTTTTCTTGGTCAGTCTGGCTAGGGGTCCATCAATCTTGTTCATTCTTTCAAAGAACCAGCTTTTTGTTTTACTGATTTTTTTGCTCTTATATTTTTATCCTCTCTGTCTCAAATTTGGGCTTTTATTTAGGTGATCTGGATTCTTCTGCTGAAGTTAGGGTTTTGGTGGTCTTGTTTTCCAGTTCCTTTAGGTGATTTGTTAGGCTGTAAACTTGTGATATTTCCATTTTCTTCTTGTGTGTTCATAGAGATATAAATTCCCCTGTTAGTATTGTTTTCATGGCATCCTAGAAGTTTTGATAAGATGCTTCTTCATTTTCATCTGTTTCCAAGAATATTTTAATTTCTGTTTTGATTTCTGTGTTGACCCAGAAATCATGCTGTTTAGTGTTCATGTCTTTGTAGGTTTGGGGGATCTTTGTTGGTCTGATTTTTTTTTTAATTCCACTGTGATCTGAGAAGGTGCATGACATTATTTCAAGTTTATAAAATTTGTTTATGTTTGGTTTATGGCTGAGGATGTGGTCAATCTTGGAGTACATTCCATGTGGTGATGAGTAGAATGTATATTCTGCGGTTGTTGGGTGGAGTGCTCTGTAGGTATCTATTAAGTTCGTTTTGTCAAGCGTCAGGTAGAGGTTCCTGGTCTCCTTGTTGACTTTTTGCCTCAATGATCTGTCTAAGGTTGTTAGTGGGGTATGTATGTCCCCAGCTATGATATTGTTAGAGTAAATATCTTTTTTTAAGCTTACCTAGAACCTGCTTTATAAGCTTAAAGGATATTTTGTCTGATATTAAGATCACAATTCCTGCTTTCTCTGGTGTTCCATTTGCCTGAAAATTTGTTTTCCATTCTCTTACTTTGAGTGTCTATTCTGATGAGATGAGTCTCCTGGAGACAACATGTTGTTGCATCATGTTTTTATTCATGCCATTATATGTGTTTTCAGTGGTGCATTTAGCCATGTTCATGCTAATTTTTCAGATGTGAGAATTTATCCCTGTCATGATGTTCTTATAGAGTTTGCTGTTGTTTATTTGTTTGTTGGTTTTCTTTTGATTTGGGAGTTGGTGTATGTGTGTGCTTTTAATCTTTTTTCTGCCTTCTTTGGGAGGCCATGGTCATTCTTTTTTTCTTTTGTGCGTAATACTTTCTTAAGTGTTTCATGTAGAGCTAGTCTGGAGGCTGTGTAAACTCATAGAGATTGAATATCTGGGAAGGATTTTAATTCTCCATCAGTGATGAAACTTAGCTTAACTGGGTAGGAAATTCTTGGTTGGAATTGTTTATCTTTGAGAATGTTGAAGATTGGCCTCCAATCTCTCCTAGCCTGAAGTGTTTCTGTAGATAAGTCTGTGCTATTCTAATTGGTCTTCCCCAGTAGGTGGTCTGACCTTTCTCTTTTGCTGTCTTTAGGATTTTTCCTTTGATACCTACTTTGTGTAAGTGAATTACTATGTGTCTAGGATTGGTCTTCTCATTTGATGTCTTGAAGGTGTTCTCTGAATCTCTTGTGTTTGAATGGTCATGTCTCTGATGAGATGAGAAGTTTTATTGAAAAATTTCATGGAATGTTTGTTCCAGGGTGGTCATTTTCTATCTGCCTCAGGAATGTCAGTTAATCATATGTTTGGCCTCTTGATCATGCATCTCTTGGAGGCTTTGTTCGGTCTTTTTATTTTTTATTTTATTTATTTTTATTTTTTGGTTGACAAAGGTTTATTATTCCACAAACAAATTTTTTTTCCCAAAAATATTTGCAGTAGGGTTACTTCAAGTGACAGCTCAATGTAAGTACCCAAATTTTCTACAGTACACCTATTGAGGTCAGTAAGACATTGTTTATATACTGAAGAACTATGATCTTGGTTCCTAAATATAAGTTTGAATATTGTGTTTGAGAATTTGAGACTCCAGGCAAAGCAAGTAAGTCATGTTATTGACCGTAAGGAGAAATATTTAAAAAAATTTTTTTTAATTTTAAAATTGTGGGATACAATTCAGGGTTAGGTATACAAATATTCATTGTGCAGGTACCCTTGTTGATGAGGTGTACCCCCCCTTCCTCAGGTACTTTCCCACTACTGCCAATCCCACCTCCCAGTCCCCTCAAGCCCACACAATTTCCTGCTACCGTCGTTCCTTTTCTTATGGTATTACGATAGTTGTTCAAGGTCCACTTATGTGTGAGAACATGTGATACTCAGTTCTTTGTTTCTGTGAGAGATCACTCAGTATTATAGACTCTACGTCCATCCAGGTTGCTGTGAAGTTCGTGATTTTGTTCTTCTTTATGGCTGCATAATACTCCATTGTGTTTATGTACCACATTTTTAAAATCTAGTCCTCTTTTGGTGGGCAGCACGGTTGGTTCAATGACCTTGCTATTGTGAACAATGCTATGATAAACTTCTTTTCTATGTTTTAATAGTTTGGGTTAGCTCCATACTTTGGTCCTCAAGCTCTGAGATTTTTTTTTTCTGCTTGGTTACTTCTGCTTTCCATACTTTTCAGTTTGTTATTTATTTCATTTACTGTACTCTTTATTGCCATCATCTCAGTTATAACTCCTTCAATCTCTCCTCATTTCTATGCATTCTCTCTATTAATATCTTGATATCTGGGTTTGTGGTTTGAGACCATTCCTTCTCCAGATCCTTCATTGTTCGAGTTCTGCAGTCTGTATTATCAGGTGCTGTCTTCCCAGGTGTCTGAATGGCACCTGTGTTTTTCCTTTGTTTCTTCTTCCTTTGTGGCACTTTTCCTCCCCCTTTTTTCTCCCTTCTTTAATTCCACTGCTCAGTGATGGGGGAATATCTTTCATTTTGGTTTGCTCAATTCCCTATTCTTCCTTACGTAGATACTCTGGATTTGTTCACTTTTGAAGTTGGACTGGGGATGGGGGCTGTGCTTTTTACAGTTTTGAGGTTTGATTAAGGTGTGAAGGAGGAACTGTGGTTCAGAAGCTATCTGGAGATGACAGTATCCTCTGACAGGTGTGCGTTCCCCCTGGAAGTCACTTCTCACCATCTTAAAATCTGTCCATGTAGTGGGGTCATATGTATGCCCCCTGAAAGCAAAATGAGAGAAGAAAAAGGAAAAGAACATAAAAAGGAAGAAGGGAGACAAAAGGAAGATGAAGAGAAAGGAGAAGAAGGAAAACAGGCATGCCAACTAACTAATAAAAAAGGAAACAAACACAAAAAAGCCCCAAAGCATATAAACATATGAACAAAAAAAAAAAATCTGATGATACACTCATCCTCAAAAATACATATACACAAATAGAAAAACTAAATAACAGCAACAACAAAATAACAAAAACAAAACAAATACAAAAACAAAAAGAGAAAGAAAAAAAAGAAAAAACATTGCTCCCTCTGTGGCTGTTTCTGGAACTCTCCTCTGCTCTTGGCACAGGCCTATGGGGTTTCTCTTAGTGTGGGTCAGATGTCCCTTGCACTACTATTCAGACCTGGCCTCATTCAGCTCGTCCTCTGCTACTGCTGCCAAGTCCCCCACTCGGATCAGATGTGTCTGTGCCTGGTCCAGCGTGGGGATGGGGCGTCTGTCTCTTCATGTCTGCTCCTGAATTTTCCTCTCTGACCCAGCGATGGTCAATCCCAGAGGGGTGCAGTGCTTGCCTCTGGGTCTCAGGTTGGAGGCTGAAAAGAGCTGGTCGGGCCAATGCAGGTCTCTGCCTGTCTGGGACAGAGAAAATGGTGGTGATTGGCATCTCCTCAACAGCGGCAGGGCTCAGCTCCAGATTTCCTGGTTGTACCCTCTCCACGGTTCCCACTGCTCATGCCCAGTCAACTGTCACAGGTGGGCCAGGTTCTAGGTGCTGAGGAGCAACTGATCTCTTCTGCCTTCTCCTGAGAGACCCCTTGAGAATGGCAGATGATCCTGTGTGGGGGGTCTCCAATCTCAGCCCAACCTTTGTTCTTTGACTGAATGTCTTCAGAGGATTCTAGTACTTAGTCTTCAAGCTTCCCCAGCAGACACTAGGTAGAGCAGAGATGAACTGTCCCTGATAAACCCTGGCCGGACTGCAGATTTGTGAGTAAAATTAATGTTGTTGCTTGAGTCACTAAGGTTTGGTGCTGTTTAAGTGAACTTTAGTACACACACACATACCTGGAAAGAAGCCGCAAGTGTAAGGTTGAAAAATGTTGAAGCGAGCATCAATCAAAGCCAAAAGGTGAGAGACTCTAATAACCAGATGGCTCTCAAAAAGGATATCAGTGAGAGTGTTAAGAAATGTAAACATTTTCAGAGGTTGGAAAAGAGGGGCATTTGTTATGTGGTAGTAGAAAGTTTAGAAACCCTTTCACTTGTAGAAACATGAATAACAGGATATCTGTTTAACGAACTAGACCACTATTCAAGATGTCTCCCATGGAAGTGTTGAAAATGCAGCCGGGTTCTTCTAGGTGCCCAGGGTAAAATAAGAAAAGAAAGAGTTAAGCCAAACAAAAGACTGTTAATTGACCAGGATGTGTTGAGTTAAAAAAAAAATCGTTTCTTGTTTCCCACTTGTATAGACAGGAAAGGAAGATGCTAAAATTAAGAAATGCCTTTTGAGTAAATATCGCATCTGGAGTGATGTGCATGGTATAGAAAACCACCACAACAGTGACAGTTTAGAGTCTCTTCACTTCCTGCCTTGCTTCTTAAACATGTTGATTTTCTGCTCCTCTTCACACCATGGCCATTCCATCTGCATGGATTTCATCTTATTCCACATAGAGAGGATAAGGGCAAAGGGTCAAGGTTGTGTGAGTTATTAGGCCCTCTCTGCTGCAATTTCAAAATTAGTAAACATAGTTCATAATGGCAACTACTTCATGAGTCAGTTGTAAGAATTAAATGTGTTTGTAAGTGTAAAGCATCTTGAATTAAGCCAGGAACACGAGTGCTATAAAAGCATTTGCTTAAGAGTTTGGAAAAAGTGTATGCCTGCTGAATCTGTTCTTCTGATCAAAAAAACAATAACTTTTCTGAAAGCCTTTATTTGCAGATTTCTTTTCATTTCTCTGTGGCCAAACTTGAAGCACATGCTTTTAACTGGGCACTACTGCATGTTAAAGAGTGTCAGAGTCTTAATATTAAGGAAAAAGAGAAAAGTGGACATTGGATAGACAACCATTGTCATACCCTGAAAAACCTGTAAAATCTCATGTGAGTATGTTCTGGGGATTCTGAACCTAGTCTGCAACATCTCATGCAGGATAAAAATATTTAAAAAGAATGTACCATACATATTTGTAACATGATTTGTCGATATTGATAGGATATTTAAGAGTAATGTTGAGGAAAGTACGTTGGAGAAAATCATAAAAAGCATTGAAGGTAAAATTAACAATGAACTTGATCATTTAAGCAATCGTGTGTATGGACACATTTTTTTCTCATACATATTGACATGTTGACAATTTCCAATGTGTGTCTCCTTTCTTTATATTCAAGTTCACCCTTTTGTCATTCTTTGTCCTACAGATTTTCTTTAACGTGTTTTGTTGAATATCAACACATCCTCTCAGAGTCTGGCTGCTGAAATTATATATTATTTTCATTTTTGAAGAACAGTTTCAATGGTATAGAGTTTTTATTTGACTTTTA
This sequence comes from Cephalopachus bancanus, assembly GCA_027257055.1. Classification (NCBI taxonomy): domain Eukaryota; kingdom Metazoa; phylum Chordata; class Mammalia; order Primates; family Tarsiidae; genus Cephalopachus; species Cephalopachus bancanus. The sequence continues at coordinate 15,633,043 of JAPVLO010000010.1, forward strand.
TTCTTTTAAGTAGTATGTTGGAGTAGTATATTTTAAGTGTTCATTGTTTCTGCTGAGAAGACAGCTATTAATTGCAATGTTGATACAATGTATTATTTTTCTTTTGTTGCTTGCAAGATTTTCTTTTCTCATTTGGCTTTATGGCTTTATGCAGTCTGACTATGGCTGTGCCTTTTTAATATACTATAAGATGCAACAAATTCTGTTTTCAAAAATAACTTGGTATTCACACACACACACACACACACACACACACACACACACACACACACATATAACATTGCAAATAGAGTACAGAGAATTCACATATACTCCACTCTATCCAAATCCCACTATTATTAAGATCTTAAATTAGTATGGTACATTCGTTACAATGTATTAATCAACATTGATGCATTGTTATTATTATTAACTAAAGTCAGTAGAGTATTTCCTCCATACCTGCAACACACTGTGAATGGAAAATATTTGAAAAAAAGAAATAATAATTCAACAATAAAAATAATTCAAATTAAAAATTCAATACAGTGCAACAACTATTTACATAGCATTTACTTAGTATTAGTTATTATAACTAATACAGAGAAAAATTAAACATACCTCAGAGATATTTCAAGTTTGGTTCTGTACCACCACAATAAAGCTAATATTACAAGAAATCAAGTCACACCAATCTTCTGGTTTCTCAGTTCATGTAAAACTTATGTTTATCCTGTACTGTAGTTTAAGTGTGCCGTATTACTACGTATTAAAAGGAATGTACATATCATCATTGAATAATACTTCAAAGCTGAAAATCAGCTAGTCGCAATCTTATGATGGGTGTATGGTCTTGCCTGGATATTGATGACTACTTCCAGGTCAGAGGAAGGTTGCTGAAGACTGAGTGGCTGAGACAATTTCTTAAAACGAGACGACAATAAAGTTTGCTGCATCGATCGACTCTTCTTTTATGAAAGACTTCTCTGTAGCATTGATGACTGATAAAGAACTACAATTTATTTGAGTGTTTAGGAGTCTTGGAACTTCAAATTCAAGGTGCCCGGCGAGGGCCTTTGTGCTGCATCTTTCCATGGCTGAGGGGGCAAATGCCGTGTCCTCAGATGGTAGAAGAGGGGCAGGACAGAGAGGCAAAGGGAATGAAAGGTGAGTGAAGTCTCTTAAAAAGGCCTTAATCCCATTCGTTGGATGATGTTTGTTTGATATTATTTTACCCACAGAACTTCTTTCAAAAGTGGAGTTCAATCATCTCACCCCCTGCCACTGCTTTATTAAGTTAAGGGAATATTCTTCTCCATCCATTTACTTTTAATACATATGTCTTATATCTCACATGGATATTTTGCAGACATCACGGAATTACCTTTTAAAAATCTTTGTCTTTTAATTTGTACATTTACGCATTGGTGTTTAAAGATATTGTTGACATAATGAGGATACTATGTACTATACGTGTTACTGTTTCTTTTGTCATCCTTGTTCTTTTTATTTTTTTTATAATATATATTTTTTATTTTAAAATTGTGGGGTACAGTTAAGGGTTAGGTATACAAATACTCATTGTGCAGGTACCCTTGTTGATGAGGTGTGCCTCTCTCTCCCCAGACAGATATTTACTACCATTAATCCCACCATACTTGTTCTTTGTTGCTGTTTTTGTCTTTGACTCTTTTTATGCCTTTCATGGTTTTAATTAAGCATTTTATATGATTTTATTTTACTTCCTTATTATTTCATCAGGTAAATCATCTGTTACTATTTTTAGTGGTTGCCCCTTCATCTCAGCTTCCCGAGTAGCTGGAACTACAGAAGTACATCACCACCCTGGCTAATTTTTGACTTTTTGTAAAGACGAGGTCTCACTATGTTGCACAAGCAGGTCTCAAACTCCTAGGCTTAGGTAATGCCCTCACCTCAGCCTCCAAAGTGCTGGGATTACAGACGTGAGCCTCTGCATCCTGCTTCCTTCACTTTTGAAGAATAATCCCCAGGGTACAGAATTCTAGGTTGACTTTTATTTATTTTTTTTAACACTTGTCTCAGTCCATTTGTGCTGCTATCACAAAATACCTGAGACACAGTAACTTATAAAGGATCAAAATTTATTTGAGTGTTTAGGAGTCTTGGAAGGCCAAGGTCACGGTGCCTGGTGAAGGCCTTCGTGCTGTACCTTTCCAAGGCAGAAAGAACAAATTCCGTGTCCTCAGATGGTAGAAGAGTGGAAGGACAGAGAGGCAAATGAAAGGTGAGCGAAGTCTCTTCTAAAAGTCTTAATCCCATTTGTGAGAGATGAGCCCTCAAAACTTAATTATGTCGGAAAGGACTCACCTCCTAATCACACTGGCAGTTAAGTTTCCACGTAATTTGCCCAACACATTCAGACTATATGAACGCTTTAAATATTTCACTCTATTCTTGTCTGTGTGATTTCTGATCACATCAATAGAATTCTTACCTTTGTTCCTCTATAGGTAAATTGTTAAGTTCTTTCCTCCCTGTCTTCTCCCCCTCCCTCCGTCTCCCTCTCCCTCCTTCTCTCTCCATCTCTCTCTCTCTCTTTTAATTTTCTGTAGCTTGAAAATATGATATGCCTAGGGGTTTTTTTTCTTTCTTTCTTTCTGTAATTGTTGTTTGCTAGTTGGATTTGGTATTTATACTGTTTGGTATTCTCTGAGCTTGCTAGATCTGTGGTTTGGTGTTTGACCTTGATTTGGAAAAATTCAGTTACATCGTTTTAAATATTTCTTCAAGCTGAGTTCAGTGGCTCACACTGGGATCCCAGCTCTTTGGGCAGCCAAGGTGGAAAGATTGCTTTAGCCCAGGAGTTCAAGACAAGCCTGGGCCACATGGGGAGATGTCACTACAAAACAAAACAAAAAAACTGAGTGTGGTGGTGCACACCTGCAGTCCCAGCTACTCAAGAGGCTGAAGCAGAAGGATCGCTGGAGTCCCAGTGAGCTGTAATTAGTGCCACTGCACTAAAGCCTGGGCAACACAGTGAGACACCAACTCAAAAAAAATATATAATTTCTTCTTTCTTTTTATTTCCATTACATGTATATTAAACTTTTTGCAATTGCCTTGCAGTCCTTGGATATTCTGTTCTGGTTCATTTGTGGTATTTTTTTTTCGGCTTTGGTTCTCTTTACTTTTTTTAGTTTTGAAGATTTCTGTTAAGATATCCCCAAGCTCAAAGAGTCATCCCTCAGCAAAGTCCAATATACTTAAAGTCCATCAAAGGCATTAAGGCATTCTTAATTTCTGTTACAGTTTATATATATATATTTTATCTCTATCACGTCTTTTTGGTTTTTTTCCTTCAGATTTTCATCTCTGCTTACATTACTCTTCTGTTCTTGTGTGTCGTCTATTTGATCTATTATAGTCCACAGCATAGTAACCGTGGTTGTTTAAAATTCCCAGCATTATAATTCCAACCTTCTGGACATGTCTTGTTCTGGTGCTCACTTTATTTATTCAAATTCTGGGCTTTTTTTTTTTTTTTTTTGGTTGTGCTGTTTTAGTGTGCTTTGTAATTTTTTTCTTGAAAGTGCGACATGATATGTAATAGGTAAAAGGCACTGCTGCACATAGGTCTTTAGGAGTGTTGTGGTAAGAGTAAGGGGGGAGCTGGGCTCCGTGGCTCAGCCTGTCATCCCAGCACTTTGGGAGGCCAAGGCGAGTGGATTGCCCGAGCCCACGTGTTCGAGATCCACCTGGGCAACTTGGCGAGACCTCGTGTCTACAACAAATCAAAAATTGTCCAGGCATGGTAGCGCACGCCTGTAGTTCCAGCTACTCGGAAGGCTGAGGCGGAAGGATCGCCGGAGCCCTGTAGGTCGAGGCTGCGGTGGCTGGGAGTGTGCCACTGCACTCCAGTCTGGGCGACAGAGTGAGACTCCGACTCAAAAAAAAAAAAAGAGTAAGGGAGGGGAAGTCTTCCATTGTCCTATGATTCATCTTAGTCTTTTAGTGAGCCTCTGGCTGTGAACGTCACAAGTATTTCTGTATTTTTTCTCTCCCCACTTAGGTATACAGGGGAGTTACAATGGACTCAGGTTGGATATTTCCCTTAGCCCAGGTGTGTGAAGCTCTGATATACCCCAGCAGATTAGGCTTTGGTTTACTTGTTTCTTTTGAAAACAAGCCTTGTTAAAAAGAAGTGTGGTCTGGAGTACTTCAATATTTCTCCTTTCCCCTTCCTTCTGCTAGGAGCAGGAGAGGATTGTCCTCTGATATTTACTGTGAGATCATGATTAAGTTCCTGGAGGTAAAATACTCAGAAATGTGGGACCTCTCTACAATTGGGTTATTCTAGAATTTTTTTTTTTTGAACTATACTTTTCAAAAAATTTTATTTGATTATAGAGTTGTGGGGTACAAGTAAGGATTAACTACGCGAGTAGACTGCATGAAGGTGAAGTTTGGGCCTCCAACTGGCCCTCACCTCACTTCCTCTGATTTGGGATCAGGTAGGTCACCACCACACCCAGCTACTTTTTTGATTTATTATAGAGAGGAGGTCTCACCAAGTTGTCCAGGCTGGTCTCAAACCCCTGGGCTCAGGCAATTTTCTTGTCTCCACCTCCCAAAGTTTGGGGATTACAGGCATGAGCCACTGCACCCGGCACTGCACTCTTTGTGTTGTTAAATACACCCCCCGTTTTTCTCACCCTCCCCCAACAGTGCCCAGTGACTGCCGATCCCTACCTTGTGCCAATGTGATTAATGTTCAGTTCCCACTTATAAGTGAGAATATACAATATTCAATTCTTTGTTTCTGTGCTAGATCACTAAGTATGATGGTCTCTAACTTCATCCAACTTGCTGTGAAGTCCCTGGTTTTGTTCATCTTTACAGCTGATAATACTCCACTGTGTATATGTACCACATTTTCTTTATCCAGGCCACTTTCAAAGGACAGTAAAGTTGGTTCTATGTTTTTCTACTGTAAGTAGTGCAGCTATAAACATGCCTGTACAGATGTCTTTTCCGTAGAACGATTTATGTTCCTCCGAGTATCTTCCCAGGAGGGGAATTGCTGAACCATATGGAAGGTCAGTGGCAAATCATAACCAGTGAGGTTCATTCTGGAGTTTTTCAGTCACAGACTTGTCCACATGGAGACTCCAGCAATTTGTTCATTACATTTCAGATTCTCTTGCCCCGTCACTGGTTTCTGGAGAAGTCTCAGCTTCTGAGTCTTGGTTCCAGCAGGCCATGACTCTCCTTGGTCTTGCCAATCTTGAGGGCAGTGGTTTGTGCTGCGTCCTCACCTCCTTGGTGAATCCAAGAAGAGTTGTTGAGCTTTCAGTCTGTTCAGCTTTTTTGCTTATCGTTAGAACTGACTGGTGACTTCCAACCTCCTCACACGCAGAACCTGCAACTAGAAGTCTAACTGTTCCTTCTTGTGCTTATGTTTATCTTACTTTGGGCTTAGAAAGCTTCTCAAATTTACAAGTTAAGGTTTTTCACCAAATGCGTGATGTTTTCAGCCATTATTTCTTTGACTATTTCCCCCACACTTGTTTTTCTTTTTACATTTTTAGTGCCATGTTTGTTAGATACTTTTTTACAGGTATCTGAAGCACTGGTGATTTTTATTCATTTTTTTTCTCTCTTTTTTTAGTTTTGGGTATTTTTCTTTACCTTTTCTCATAACAGTTGAATCTTTCTTCTGTGATATTAAATCTAGTGTTGAATTTCTTTAGTAGGTTTTTAAGTTATTCCATTTTAAGCTCTAGAATTTTCCATTTCTTAAAAGTTTTTATTTATCTGCTGAGAATTTCTGCTCACTTACTGCATACTGTTTATTGATTTGTTTTTAAAAAACACAGTTTTCTATAATTTTTTTAAAGTATTTTTATTTTATTTAATTTGAGTTGGAGTCTCACTCTGTCACCCATCCTGGAGTGCAGTGGCACGCTCTCGGCCACCACAGCCTCGACTTGCTGGGCTCCAGCGATCCTTCCACCTCAGCCTTTCAAGTAGTTGGAACTACAGGCGTGAGGCTACCACGCCTGGCTAATTTTCTGATTTATTGTAGAGATGAGGTCTTGCCAAATTGCCCAGGCAGGTCTTGAACCTGCGGGCTCAGGCAATCCACTCACCTCAGCCTCCCAAAGCACGGGATTACAGGCTGAGCCACCGAGCCCAGCTAGTTTCCTATAATTTTTAACCACATGTGTAATTGTTGCCTTAAAGCTCTATTGGCTAAATATAGTATCTGAACCCACTTGGAGTCAGTCTCTTTTAACGTTTACTTTTAACTCCTTAAAGTATGAGTCATATTTTTCTGCTTCTTTGTTTATCTATTCGTTTTTGGTTAAAAATGAGACGTACCTCATATGATGTTTTTTGACTGTGGATTCTACTTTGTTCTGAATACTGTTTATTTTCATTCCAGTGGGCAGTTAACTTGACTGGATTTGAATTTGAAATACGAGATGTGTTTACCTGTAGTGTTTCATAGCTGATGCCTCTGCTCTGCTTTTTCAGGTTTCTGAAGCTCTCTTTCAGCCTGGCTGCTTAGTGGCTTTCCTGTTTGCATAGTCTAGAGGTTAGGCACGGATTTGCTTAGAGTTCATAGTAAGATTTTGAGGTTCACACTCTTTCTGTGATTCTCTTTCTTTTGCAGTTCTTCTTTAAAATCCCAGTTGTTCGGTTAGCCCTTAGTTTCAGTTCTCTGACCTCACCCAGAGTAGGCTTTAGCCTTCTGCTGTCCAAGCTGTGCAAAAAGAGGGAAACATACTCTGTCGAGTTGTTGCCAATCTTCAACTCTCACCTAGGAGCAGATGTACCTTTCAAGGGTAGGACCTTCCCTGTCTGTAGGCTGCCTGGGTTCTACCATGTGCCTGTGTGGTAATTGGTCAGTCAGAGATTTGGGCAGAGTTAATATTCAAAATCCAGATTTTAGCCATTCTATGGCTTTCTTTTTTTCTTCTCTGAATTAAACCATTTGTCACCGTGAGCTGCCAGGCTAGTGACTTTCCTTTACCAGAGCTCAAGCTGGAGAATGCACTCAGACTAAACAGTTGCACATTCACATTTCTTACCCAATAGAGTTGTACTTTTCAAGAATAAACCTTTCTCCATTTTTTTTTTTTTTGATCTCACTTTGGTTTTGTGTAAGTATTTGGTCCAGCTTTTATAACTGTTATCTTTGGGAGGGATTGTCCACCATCTTACAGTGTCATTATCAGAAGTCCCAAATATTTTGTTAATTGCTGTAATTTATTTTCAATTATTACCTATGTTTATAAATTTTTTTTTAGGATGATGGTATAATTGCTATTGTGTATTTGGTATGGCACAGTATACTTATCTACCTATTCAAGAATATCTAAGGTGGAGTATCACTTTGAAGCATTTACCATAGTTATTCTATTTAGATCATGTGCTTGAGTTTCAGGATTGCTTCCTTCTATGGCTATCATATTTTTCCTAATTGTAGATGATTCATTCTGTACCCAGCCTCCCTTCATACCACTATTTCTTTTATGACCTAAATATCCAAATATTACTTTAATTAATAATTCTAATATCCAATTACTGAGTAAGGAATTTAGAAAGACTGAGCAGGATTAAAAGCAGTTTCACTTGTACATTCCAATTTGTCTGGCCATAGTAAGGCGGGAAGATTTTAAAGGGATAAAAATTAAAGAGTTAGAGCTATTACTTATATCTTTGTTTACCTCTAGTTTCCATGTAAGAGAGTATGAGTATTCTGCATATGTAACTTTGCCCATTTTATTGACCACTTGACAATGTAAAGTTTTATATAACCAATTGTGTGAGAGAACCATATGCATTTATCCATTCCTTTAGAAACTTTTGTATCACTGTCTTCATATACATTGTGATATGTTATTCCAGATGGTGACCAACAAAATTTACCTGTTTATATTCCTTTCCTTTTTTTTTTTAATGAGTCAGAGTCTCATTCTGTCACCCAGGTTGGAGTGCAGTGGCATGCTCATGGTCACTGCAGCGTCAACCTACTGGGCTCAAGCTATCTTTCCACCTCAGCCTTCCAAGTAGCTGGAACCATAGGCACACGCCACTACAACCAGCTACTTTTTTGATTTATTGTAGAGACGAGGTCTCACCAAGTTGCCCAGGCTGTTCTCAAATCTCTGGGCTCAGGCAGTCTTCTTGCCTCCATCTTCCAAAGTGTGGGGATTTCAGGCGTGAGCCACCGCACACAAGACAATTGTTTGATATGTCTAAAACTTTGAAATCTGTTTCAATATTTTTCAACTTTAATACTAAACATAAATTTAGTGTAAACTTACAAAAGTATAGATATATGAGAGTGTGTATGTGTGTGTGTGTCTGTGTGTGTGTGTATGCATGTGTGCTGAGTCACTACAATTGGGAGTTTCTGAAATTTTTATACTAAAATTTATGATTCAGAAACATAAAGACTAAAAACGTATTGTTATTTCCATGTTAAGAGGTCTATTATTTTCCAACTAGAGAACAGAATAATTGAGCAGAAGGAGATGAGAGAAAGTTACCGTGTTTTACAGGCTCTGCTCTGTAGTGCATTCCGAACCCTTAAAAACATGACTGACATAATCTTTGTTGGGATCCTTGCGTCTTTGAACACAAGCATCAGAAATGAATAGAAAGAATGCTCAATGTGTGCCTTTCTTGTCCTGCCACACACTTTTACCTCCAACCATATGTCATTAATACAGCTAATGGGATTTTGGCATCACACCGAGTGGGAGCGGATAGGGTAGATGCGGACACAGACAAATGCAGATGACATGAGCAAGAAAAACTCTCAGTGGTTCTCTTTAAGCAGTGGCAGCCCCGTCATCCTTCCCTCCAGCCCTCACTAATAGGGCTGGAGGCCACTCTATGCATGGCGCATTTCATGCATTCATGGTCCGCTGTGACACCACAGTCCCTTTTGTTAAGACCTGAAAATACTGCTTGTTGCTTTGCTTTTCTCAGCTGCCATATGGCTTTGTGGATACTGGCCTAAAAGGAAGCAGGAAGGAAAAAAAAGAATCCTAGAAATAAAACCACCAACAGATGAAATTGATTTATTTTCAGCATTAAGAGATGGCGGCAGGGGCCTTTCAGAAACATAAAACCTTGCACCGAGCAGGCAAACTGGCTGTTCATATGACAGCTCTTGTGTACGTTTTCTTAAAAAAAATAACATGTGGCAGAAAATAGAAGCCCCATTGTTTTACTTAACTACTGTATCCAATTTGAATGAAATGGAATTTTCAAGTTCAAGTAAACGAACTGCCCAGTTTGCAAGTGTACTTTTGTTTCAGTTAGACAAAGTACTTCAGAACTTTAAAACAGGTATTGAACATCAGCCTTCTAAAAGTTTATCTTACTCTAAAAGTTTTGCAAATAATTCTAGACTGTAAATCACTTTATTTGAGTTCTTCTACTTTTAGCTTCTCAATTTAGGCAGTTACAGCACTCTTCTAAATTGCTTTAAAAGCCTAGCTGAATATATCTAAAGGGTAGGTTTAGAAATGACATTTTGTCATTCTGTAAAGATGTGACAAGAGGACTGAAAAAAACAAACTAATAAAGGAAATGTATTTGAAAAGACAATCGTATCTCTGAGAAATTTTGTTAAATTGAGATATTTCAATTTTAAGAACAAAATATTCGAGTTCTAGAATATTATTCTATAAGACTATATCTTTTTCACATGGACATCTAAAATGATAAAGGTTAGTGTAATTGAGAATGCTAGTATACAGAAATGAAAATGTCTTATTGATTTATTGATATTTGTTCCTTTTTTTTGAGGTTAGTGCTGAAGTGTGTATTGCTGAAACACATATACTATTTTCTAAGAATTTCCAATATGTATATAAATATAACCACCGTGTTATCTACTCTTGATTTTTGAATGTTTATTTTAAACACTGGTTGTAATACATCAGGTTCCACTAAATACTTAAGAGATAGCAGTCAGCACACATTTAAGAGGTTTCTTTATTAATTCATTAAAAAATCCAGGAAGATGCCTACATGTGTGTGGTCTGCATGACATTAAGTAGAGTCATACTTTAGCTCTATTACCAATACATTTTTTGACTCTGTGAAGTTATTTGATATTCTCTCACTATACTTTTAAATTTTTTATGTCTCAGAATTTTTCAAAATTTATCTTAAAAAAATCCCTATATTTAAAAATATATTTCACTTCAAAACCTAGCATTCAAATAGATAATGTTGGTACTACTCATAATCTTTAAATGCCTGAATGAAATTTATCCATGTGTTTCAGTACTATTCCTTTTCTCTTATTGGCAGCGTCTTTTCCCTTTGGCAACGTCTTTGGAGAAACCGGTTGTATAATTTGTAAACATACTTTTCAGTCTCAAATTGAATTATTTCATGAGGAACGAAATTGAGGATATGTTTTCATCGTGGCATCTGTATGTTGATAGGTTTGAAACAGGAGGCTCAGATTCTTCCTGGTTCTATGGGCATGAGATTTTTGTTGACTACTTGACAGGCAGGTAAGTCTGAGCACATGTTTTTGGCTGGATTTGAACTCAGACAAAGACAGTATTTAAGAATTTTAAAATCACTAGCTAAAAATTCTATTTATAACTACTTATATTTTACATATATAAAACATAGTTAACATAATATTATATTATTCATATATTTTAATTAATACTTATAACTATAAATATTTAAGAAACAAATTTGAAAAGTAATCTAAAAGCAAAAAAAAAAGAGAAGGTCTTCTTTTGTTTTCCTGTGTAAACTGGGTTTATTTTTATTAAGACCACATGGCATTTGGCACTGTGGCTTAGAATTGTAAACCTCAGGGAAGGATTATATACGACCTGAAGTAACAATATTCTGCGGGGAATGTGGAGAGAAAGAGCAATTGGTCTCAAACAAGATAAAAAAATTTCAATTATGAAATACACAATTGTGACAGTAATTTGTTGTGACTTTAGTCTCTGTAGATCTTTCTCTGAGGTTAGCATTCAGCAGCTATCCTGAGAAATTGCTGTCTTTTGAATCATAAAAAATTAGCTTTTTCTTTAGCAAAAATCTGGGAAGCATATTGTGTTGTGCAGATGTGTGCATGTGTAATGCTTCCTTTTCTCAGAGTTCAGACAATGGCATGTTGCTCATGGCTAACTTTGTGTCTGTCCAATTTTTACTCCACATGTTTTCTAGCTCAGAAGATGAAAAATTGAAGCTGCTTCTCACCTACTTTGTCATTACTTGTTCTATGGAGAATGTACTAAAACAACTTGATGGTTTGTATGACCCCAGCAGAAGTCAGAAAAAAATCTCTTGTATGATATTTTAAGACTTTATGATTTTTCTGAATAATTTTCTTTGTTTCTTTAAGACTTTATTTTAATACCCATATTTTATTGATACATAATGCACATAAAAATACATGTGATATTTCTATACATGCATATAATATGTAATGATCAAACAAGTATAATTAGGGTATCTGTCACTTCAAATGTTTATTACTTCTTTGTGTTGGGAACTTTCCAAATCTTCTATTCTACTTAATTTGAAATCATAATAAATTATTGTTAACTATAATTACTTTATTGTGCTATCAAATACTATAGCTTATTTATTCTATCTATATTATTTATTGTCTCTATTTAGTCTAACTGTATTTTTGTACCAATTAGGAAAATTCTCTTAAACTCTTCCTTCTCCCTACCTTTCCCAGCCTCTGGAAAACATAATTTTATTCTTTATTTACGCAACTTTTTTCAGCTACCACATATGAGTGAGAATTTATGATATTTTCTTTTCTGTGTTGGCTTATTTCACTTAATAAAATGTCCTCCGGTTTTATCCATGTGACTGCAAATAGAAGACTTTTATTATTTTTAAGGAAAAATAGTATATCATTGTGTATGTAGACAATTTTTAAGTCATTTATTTGTTGATGGACTCTCAGGTTGAATTCACTTCATGACTATTATGAATAGTGCTGCAGTGAACGTGGGAGTACAGACATGTTTTTGATGAAATGATTTCAAATATTTTCAGTAAGTACCCAGAAGTGGGTTTGCTGGCTCATATGATGATTCTGTTTTCAGTTTTTTGAGGAAACTCCATACTGTTTTTGGTAGCTGGTTATACTAATTTGAATTCCCATCAACAGTGTATTACTATTCCCCTTTCTAAGCATCCTTGGCAGCATCCGTTATTTTTTGTATTTCTGATAATAGCTATTTTAACTAGCATGAGGTAATATTTCATTGTGGTTTTGATTTTGATTTACATTTTCCTGACGATTAGTGATATGGAACATTTATTTGTATACACACACACACACACACACACACACACACACACACACCTACTGGCCATTTATACATCTCCTCTTGAGAAATGTCTGTTCAGAATATTTGCCAATTTTTAATGCAATTATTATTATTTACTGTTGAGTTGTTTGAGTTCCTTATATAGTCTGGTTTTAAATCTTTTGTCAAAAGGATAGTTTGCAGATATTTTCTTTGATTCATTTCTTTCACTCTTCACAATGAAGGTTGTTTCTTCACTTCTATTGTTTCTTTTGTTGTCTGAATTGTAGCTTAATGTAATCTCATTTGTCTAGTTTTGATTTTGTTGCCTGTGCTTTTGAAGTCTCACTCAAAAGATCTTTGCCCAGATCAGTATCCTGAAGCACTTCCCCACTGTTTTCTTCCAGTAGTTTAATAATTTCAGGTCTTACATTCAAGTCTTTAATCTATTTTGATTTGATTTTTGTATATGTAAAGAAAGGTTTAGTTTCATTATTCTCCATATAAATATCCAGTTTTTCCAACACCATTTATTGAAGAGAATGTTCTTTCCCTAATGTATGTTCTTGGTGACTGTAAAAAAAAAAAACGAGTTGGTCATAAATGTGTGGATTTATTTCTGAATTTTTAATTCCGTTCCTTTGGACTATGTGTTTTTATGCCATTATCATACTTCTTAAGTTGCTGTAGATTTTTAGTATATTTTGAAATCAAATAGTGCAATGCCTATAGCTTTGCTTTTTTTGCTCAGAATTACTTTGGCTACTTGGCATGCTATAGTTCTATACAAATTTTAGATTTCTTTTCTGTTTCTGTGAAGAATGTTATTGGCACTCTGACAGGGATTGCATTGAATTTGTTGATTACTGGGGGTAGTATGAACATTTTGACAATATTAATTCTTCCAATCCATGAACATGGGATATCTTTCTAATTTTGTGTCCTCTTCAATTTCTATAGCTTTCATTATGAAGATTGCTGCCTCATTTTCAACTGTGACAAGGTGTAAAGAAGAAAAATTATCTCAACAGTTAAGCTTTGAACCTTTAAACTAGTTATCAACTTCAAATTTTCATTAAGAGTTTCTGGAGTTTTGAAAATCTGCTTCTGTTTCTTAGTGTTGTAAATTCAGATTATTTTACTAGGTTATCAGTGGGATTAAAATGTATACCTTATTGGAACCATTATGGTATAATGATTTCTAAGTGAAAGCTTGTAATTGTCTTAGGAGGAAACAATTTAAAAATTTTAGCAAAATAATTGACTGTGACTCTCACTTGTGAATTTGTGCTTTGATTATCTAATAACCATTTTGAAAACATTCCTCATGCAGTTAATGGTATGATATTTTAAAAAATCCATTTATAGTCTAAGTTATTTGTGTCAAGATTTTGTTTTTACCTTCAACACAAATTGAAATGCACATTATGATAAATATGATAATCTTATGAGCTATAAACACTTGAAATTATATATCTAATGTTTTCCAGTACATTCATTAAAAAATCTTCTCATTTTTTTATGAAAAGATTTTATAGAAAATTGTATTACAGCACATAGGATTGATGGGCTTCAAGGATACTGTTGTAGTTTGGATACAAAATTTTTTCTGGCTGCATCTATGATAAAATTAAGAATGCTTTATATTCAAGAAAAAGAGCCTCAAAAGGGGTTTAGAATAATATGGCATTGTTTAAAAAGACAAGTCAGATACTGAATATCATTATAAAACTAGAAAAGTATCATTGGTGAGCTAAGTTGTTTGGCTTTCACTACTGTTTGAGGCACCCATTACTTTTGCATTTATTATGGATCTTTCCTAGAAATGTTAATAACAAGGAAATAAATACTTAAAGACAAAACAAAACCATGCAGTAAGTCTCTCTTTTAATTTTGTATTATTATCATCCCTCTCTGGAAATATTTGTATTTTAAAAGAAAGACACGTTTGTACAAGTGTTTTCTTAAAGGAATTTTATTTTGTGACATAATATTTATTGTGTCATGTCAATAAGACTAATATTTAGAAGGGAGAGGAACGGATACTTTATGAGGTACCAGATTCACAACTAGGTACCTGTTTTAACTACATCTGAAAAGGACACACACAAGTAAAGTCATATACAATTGATGTATAATTTCCTCAGAATTCTTGTTTCCAATTATATCTGTGGAACAAAAAATAACTCGACATTTATAGATCCTATTGCTATGAAACTGTATAATACCCATGTAAATCTGAGCAATGAACCTATTCTGAGCCTGAAGTTCTGTATCTTCATAATAAGGCTAATGACATCAATCTTTGGTGCTGTTGCAATGATTTGAAATCATTAAATTATAAAATATATTGTCTAGAATCTAGTAAGCATTTACTAAACAGTAAGTTGTAACAGATACATAGCATATTTTTTATTTTTTGTGTCTAAGACTATAACATACCAGGCATTAAAATATTCTTAATAATCCTATAAGACAGTCTCAATTGTTAATCCTAATTTTAAATATGAGAAATTTAAGACTTAGAGACATTGCCTCCTTTACTGTATCATAATACCTACTATGCAACTGGATATAAAACCTGGATTCTCTGACACAGAAGTTCTTAACCACTAGTATAAAAGGCTTTCATTTTGATATCCATTGGTCTCTGTTCATCATAAAATTAAACTTGCATCCCAGCATTTTTCTGTGTTTGTAATAATGTATAAGAACACATTTTATAAATTTACACTTGCTAATTCTCGATCATTTATGTAGTTATTTTTCTTCTACTTATCTGATCACAGGTGGCCAGTTTACATTTCAGCATCTAAAGCTATCTAATTGCTATGGAATGGGCTAAGTGGCATAATCCTGCATTATTGCAGTTTAGTCAACTGAGAATTATGAATTTTTAAGTTGATGATCTTCTTTGAGAAGACAAATCTGAGAGAATAAAGACAATTCTGAAATAAAAAAATTGAATAGGTGGAACATTTTGCTCTTTGCAGAGTTATGTTTGACAAACTAGTAAGCTTTTTGTGTATCTCTTTTTGAAAACTTAAGGTTTTTACTGAAATTACTAGAATACTTTTTTACTTATTTAAGTCCAGACAAGAAGCATTAAGGGCAAGGATTCCATCAGTCCTAAAGCAAGTGAATTCAACAGTAAACTCGTAGGAGTCATCCAGCTTGAGACAACTCTGACCAAGACAAGATGACACCAGTTGCTCTTCTGAACAGATATTGAAGATGTGTTTTTAACCCCTGAGATATTTTTTTATTTCTGCTCTGGATATTTCTTGGCATAGAATTCTTGGACTACAATTTATCTTCTATATCTGCACTGGCAGGATAACTAATTCATGACTCCCAGCATAGATCATAAGTAATAACTGGCAGGGAGATTTCTGTTGCTGGCTTTTAAGTTTTTCTTTTTTCCTGTTCCATCAGTCCCCTGATTTTTAATCTTTAAGGCATATGACAATCTTTTACCTTTTCTTTTGACCTAATCAAGTACTGGGCTTTTTTAGGTAAATTATTTGCATTCATTTCTGAAAGATGAATAGCAATCGTTATCACAAATGCATATGCATTGTGTAATTTATGAAAAAAGCTTCATTTTTTAATGTCTTAATATGCTTATTATGATTCAAGAGTTCTCATTAGACTTTATAGTCTGTTTATTTTCTCATGAAGAATATTTCATACACAATTTTTTTTGTGTGTGGAGTCTCACTCGGTCGCCCAGACTAGAGTGCAGAGGCCGCTCCCAGCCACCACAGCCTCACCTGCTGGGCTCCGGCAATCCTTCCGTCTCAGCCTTCCGAGTAGCCAGAATTACAGGCATGTGCTACCATGCCCGGCTGATTTTTTGATTTATTGTAGAGATGAGGTCTTGCTGCCCAGGCGGGTCTCGAACCCGCGGGCTTAGGCAATCCACTCACCTCAGCCTCCCAAAAGTGCGGGATTACAGGCTGAGCCACCGAGCCCAGCTTTACACAACTTTTTTTTTTTTTACAAAAAAGGTGAATAGATTCATTTAGGTCTTGATAGTTCCTCTACATACTAGTACTTTTTTCATTTCTTTTTAAAAGACCCTTATTCAGGGAGTCAACATTGTTCAATTTCTTACAAAATGTACATGTACATTTATCTTATTGATGTTGGTCGATAAATTCTTATTAATAACTTACCTTGAGTGATTATTTTGATATTCTCTACATTTAGTTATCTGTTTTTTTACTTGCAAGAAAAATTACGAATATAATGCAACATTTCTTATTTGGTTTCAATAATGGCATAAATATTTAAGGGAAAAACAGAAATTACATATAATTTATCTTTTTGTGCAGTATGGAACCCAAAAGGGTTCAACGATGCTACTCTAAGTTGGTTTATATTATCAGCATACCAAGTAGAGCTAAACATAAATATATTACTCAATTCATTCATGAGGATTGATAGTGTAATTGAAAAAGACACTTTGGGAAATAAATTGTAATAGGTTAATTTTTTTGAATGTTTTATTTTTTGATTATCTGTTTATTTGGTTGGAGGTTTGGATTGATTTTATCCTTAATTTCTCCTTATTGTTAGTTTTCTCAATATCAGAAGATATTATCCAACTCACTTGTTTATAAAGCATTTTCAAATCCATAGTGACATAGGTCAGTTCTCAAGTAGAGGCTAAACTAGATGAGAATTCTGTCACTTTTCTGGTCTTACAACACTCTGTATTTCATAGAAATTTGTGTAACTTCTGTTGATGGACTAAGAAATTTATTGATTTTCTCAGTTTTAAAGTAGACAGAATATTAGGGGTTTCTGAATACTGAACAATATGTAAAAGGGTATTGAATGAAAAATAATACAAATATTACATTTCTAAAAATAGCTGATACAACATTAAGCTTATTTAGAAATTTTCTCAAAATTGAAATTGGTCAACGGAAGTCCTCCATTGCATTGATATAGAACCACATTTCTGTAATCTTGAATTCTATACAATCTCAAAAATACATCTTTCTAAATGACATTTTGATATTATTTGGATTGAAGATGGATTAATCTATAAGTAATCACTTCATAAAACACAATGGGTAGCATTTTATAATATTTTGTAATGTTATATTTAGCTATTGTCATTTTATAAGTACTAGGTTTCTTCCAGATTTTGCTTAATGTAATCTTGGGATCTCTACTCTCTGAGTCATATGACATCCCATTTCATATCTTTTATCTGAAATACAAGCAAGAGTCTTGCAGCATTACAATGTTAGTTTAAGGGCTATAGAGGGAAAAAAAGGCATAGCAAAGCACTTTTATGTTTCTTTTTTGAGTTGTTATCACAGAGTTACTAGAAGATACATTAAAAAATAAAACACAATTATTTCATTTTACAAAGGTGGCTATTAAAATATATAGAAGATAAACATATTTTGTAGTTCTATAATTAATAAAATATAAACTATATTAATAAAATTTACTTTCATGAATAGAATCAAGAAGATTATAGTCTACTTTCTGATTAAGAATGTAGTTGTTGCAATCTAATTTTAGAAAAATTTGGTGTAAACAGTGAATTCAGGCAGAGCAGAAACTCCACATGCAAGCTACATATAACATATAGAATAATGTAAGGCTATAATATAAGGAAACATTACCAATTGCTCCTAAACATTGTGATAGAATTGGTTTAAACATCACTGAATAACTCATTTAGTTCATTCTTGTGGCGTTCTACTTATGCAGACTGGATGACAATGATATCTTGGGTTACATCTGGAAAAAACGGGGTACAAGCAACTGAAGCATCAAGAGTAAGAAAAACTTGATTGCCTAACAGGAGAATGAGTGAAAATATCATGCAAGAATTAAAAAAAGCAGGCATCTGATAATCAGAACAATTGAGGTCTGGTTATTGCTGAGACATGTCAAGCAATAAACCCATTCCTCAGCTGCTGTGAGTGTTGGCTGACAATTCCCAGTGGCTGCCTTTTCCACCTTTACCACCCTCATTTCCAGACCTTGGCCAATGGCTGGTTGAAATGTTTTGACTGAACTAATATATAATATGAATGAAAAGTAACTTTAATTATTCCCCTCATCACCGTGTAAATACTTTAGCTATTGGTTACCCAGGTATCATCATGGCACAAATATAGTCACTAATTTATCTTGATTGTTTTAAAGAACTATCATTCAAAATCACCTGAAAGAGAGAATGATTCATTAGCAAAAGTATAATCTAAAGGAGAGTTTTCCTAACTAAGAAATACAAGAAAGATGTTTACATTGCAAAAAGTCCTTCATTTCATGCTTTCTTAACAGTATCTATTTATACATCTGCCTCATTTACTTTTTAATAGGTTTCTTGCTATATCTGTGTTATACTGAAATATATACTGAAATGTATATTTTTTTCAGCAACTCTGAACTAATATTTAGGTAAGAAGTCTTTTCTGAATTTCTGAATCCAGAGTCAGGACTAGTAAAACTAAAAGAAAATAAAGAATGCATAATTAAGTTTCTACAGAGATTCAAAGACTTTTATAAGAGTTTTCGATGTATATGCCACCTGAATGTTTTGTCTTAATAGCAACTATGAAGGTATTTTAATATAGAGAATGTTTTTGTTTATTTGTAAGCTTAAGTACTATACAAAAATGATTCACGTTTTGAGTGAACCACTACTGAAACTAAGGATACTTGCACTGCATTTCATTGTTAAGCAGTTATCTATTGTCAAAATAATGTTGCATAACAAACAACCACAACACCTCAGGGACATGCAACAATATGAAAGTAAGTCATTGTGATCATGGCCTTACGTGTGGGCTGGACAGTTCTGCTGGCATAAGCTGAGACCAGTTGAAATCACTCTTGTGTTTGTAGTCAGGTGCTCTTTAGCTACAAGTTGGTTTTGCTGATCTTGGCTGTCTTAAATCATGTCGGGGTTTTGATTGATACTGCTGGGCTCTGCTCCTTCGTGTGGGAGGATATGACCAACTGCTATAAAATTGAAGGCCAATCATGCAATCAATCTATTTCAGTGGTCTGCACTTCAGCTTGAACTTTCACTAACATATTTCCTCACCATTGTTTTCTCTTTCATCGTTATACTGGTAAGCTTAGAAGAAACAGGAAGACATTTTCTGAGGTTTGAAGGAAGAAATGTAGTCAAATATTAAATCTGTGTTTTGGGCATATAACATAATCATCTTCATCTTCTCAAGAGGCAAGCCCCCAGTATGATATTTTTGAGAAAAGCATATTTTTCCACAAGGTTAAAAAAAAATCTGATGTGAATATATTTATTTAAATTCAATTAAATCCAAAATGTGTAAATCATCTACTATATGCCAGGTATAAAAACCTATTTGCTAGGCACTTGGTATTAAAATACAAACAAAAGTTTCATAAATAAAAGTTTAAAGTGTACTTGAATCTCCTAAAGTTACTGTTAAAATTCACATTCTGATTCAGCAAGCCTTGCGATGAGACAAAAACTTTCATTTTTAAGCAGCTGCTATGTGGTTTTAATATTCTTGGTCAGCGAAACATCACTTTGAGCAGTAAAGTCACAGATTATACCTTCAATAAACAGAGCATAATGTGAGTAACAAGAGTGAGACATAAAGAGATGAAGTGCCCTGTTAAATGCAATAATTGAAATATGTATAGGAACAGAGAACTGAAGGAAGAGTTGAAAATTTTGTTTGTATTGGATCAGTCAATACATAAAGCTACCTAACATAGCATAATAAGGAAAGTATAAGTACATCTGTATTATCAGAGTGTGTTGAGGAAAGGTCAGGGAAGGTATTGCCATTGAGGCTGAGTCACGTTGAAGTGTGGTTGATGGGAGTCGTCTACCAATCTCCAGACTTAAAGTAGGCCATCATTTTGATTTTTAGCCCTGCTATCCTTGGAACCAAGTGGGAGAAGCAAAAAAAGAATGTAGGCATTGAGACTACTCTAGAGATAATTTCAATAGCACTTTATGTTGAGAGCCTAAATTAATGTGATGACAGGTAAGATGATGTCGGTGTACTCCAAAAATATTGAAATGGTAGGAAGAAAACACTTTAAGGCTAGATTAGTTGAGTAATAAAAACTCAGTGGAAAAGACAAATTAAATGCCTTCAGTTAAATATTACTATGGATGCAAGAGAATGTACATGTGCAGGCTACTACTTGAGAAGAAAGAAATGAATTATATCCTGGCCAAGAAGGCTTATTATGCAAGGAAGTTGATGCTTTATCTCAGAGAAGAAAGCAAGTTAGCACTTACTGACAAAATCTGATTCTGAATGTCTATTTTCTTTTTTTAGATAAGAATTTGTGTTCTATTTTAGAGTAGTATTTTAGCAGAAGGTCCTTTTTTCATTATTGTTTTCTCAGATGTTTATCAGTGCACGCTTTAGAGTTGCTGATTGCTACCTAATTATAGTCAATATCAGATGCTCATTGCCATACCTGTATGATTTTCATTTTGGGAACTATTCCTTTCCCTTTTGGTAAATTTATTAATCACATTGTCCACATGGCCAATAGGGGAGTTAGCATCTTTGGTTCAGCCATTCAGAGTTGGCCCTGGGTGACTAGTGCTATCGAAAAATACCCCTGTGTTCTCTAAGATGACAATTCCTATGGAGGATATGGGCCTAGAGCTGCAACTACATTTTTTGAAGTAAGTCTAATCATAGGAAAGGCAAAAATAGAAAGAGCTGGCATCCTAATAACATGTTCTGTGTCCCTAGATTTATCCATGCTTACCGCCATGTCTATCCTAGACTGTAGCTACATAATCCAACATCTTTTTTGATAGAATTTAATCTAGTTTGAGATGAATTTTGAGGTGGGTGTCTTGTAAATGAAAGAATTGGGACTAACTTGTCTCCTCCAGAAAATGAAAATACTATATTTTATAAATCAACCCCACATGCTTTTTTGGCTTTTCCCATGTGGTCCCAAGGACAGCCGTGCTAAAAAGCATATCTAATAAAGTTGGTGGCCTACTTTCAGCCTGTAGATTGGTTTGATGAGGCTCACCAACTGCACTTCAATAGGACACAGCTTCAGTTGCAATAATTTCCGTGACCTTTCTTCAGCACATTCTGACAATCTTTCCAGTTTCTGTTGACTGAATTCTTGTTCTCAAGGACACAAAAACCATCACTTTGTATAAACATGTGGCTTATACTAGGCATATGCATAGCGACAATAGAATGCCATAAATAAAAAAGAAAAAGCACGGCGTTCTATTTTTGGTTGAGGACTGATGCCTTTGTTACATGCTTTCTTTATTAGTAGGTTCAGGAACATTTTAAACTGGGGGAAAAAGCATTACCGTAGAGTGATTTCATTTTGTTTCATGAAGGGAACTAACTTTGACAGCACGATAAAGAAGAAGATCTTGGTGTTTCGATCAGGAATTGGTTGCCAGTTCCACTTTCCATAAGGGTGTCTCCTGCATATTCTAAGGTTCTTATAGTTTGAGGTTTTATGTTTAGGTCTTTGATCCATTTAGAGTTGGTTTTTGTGTATGGTGATAGGTAGGGGTCGTGTTTTAATCTTCTGTGTGTGGTCAGCCAGTTTTCCCAGCACCATTTACTGAGTAGGTTCTCCTCTCCTCAGTGGTTGATAGTGGAGGCTTTGTAGAAGACGAGTTGGTTGAGAAATTGAGGTTCTGCTTCTGGAATCTCTATCCTGTTCCATTGGTCCACATGTTTGTTTTTGTACCAAATACCAGGCTGTTTTATGTAACTTTATAATAAAGTTTAAAGTCTGGGAATGTGATACCTCCTGCTTTTTCCCCCTGAGGATTATTTTGGCTATTTGTGGTTGTTTATGTTTCCATATGAATTTCTGTATTGTCATTTCCAGGTCTGAGAAGAGTGTTGCTGGTAATTTAATGGGTACTTCGTTAAATTTGTAGATTGCCTTTGGTAGGATGAACATCTTAACAATGTTTATTCTTCCAATCCATGAGCATGGAATATTTTTTCATTTGTTTTTGTCATCTTTGAGTTCTCTGAGCAGTATTTTGTAGTTTTTGTTGTAAAGGTCTTTCACTTCTCTAGTTAGGAAGATGCCAAGATATTTCATTTTTTTTGTGGCTGTTGTGAATGGAATTGTGCTTTTTATTTGGATTTCTGTTTGTTTATTGCTGTTGTGTAGGAATGCAACTGTCTTTTGCACATTTATTTATACCCTGAGAATTTGCCAAAGTCCTTTATCAGTGCAAGGAGGTTTTTGGCAGATTTTCTTGGGTTTTCAAGGTATAGAATCATGTCATCTGAAAAGAGGGATAACATACCTTTCCAAGTGCCCATGCCATAAGACAGAAGATAGACAAGTGGGACCTCAGCAAACTCATAAGCTTCTGCAAAGC
The DNA here is from genome assembly GCA_027257055.1 of Cephalopachus bancanus. Classification (NCBI taxonomy): domain Eukaryota; kingdom Metazoa; phylum Chordata; class Mammalia; order Primates; family Tarsiidae; genus Cephalopachus; species Cephalopachus bancanus. The sequence goes on from JAPVLO010000010.1 coordinate 15,655,717, forward strand.
CAAAGAAGCCATCAAGGCTGCCCACAAACTGGGAAAAATATTTGTGACCTGTATACTGATAAAGGCCTAACATCTAGGATCTATAAGGAATTCAAACGTGCCAAAAAAAAAAAAAAACGAACAGCTCCATTATAAAGTGGGCAAAATATATGAATAGACACTTCTCAAAAGAAGACATATGAGCAACCAACAGATACAAGAAAAAATGCTCAGCCTCACTAGTCATAAAATAAATGCAAATTAAAACCACAGTGAGATACCACCTAACTCCAGTCAAAATCTGTATCCAGTCATCCTCCAGTCATCAATAACTCAAAAAACAATAGATGCTGGAGAGGATGCAGGGAAAAGGGAACACTTTGCAATGCTGGTGGGAGTATAAACCAGTATAACCTCTGTGGAAAGCAGTGTGACGGTTCCCAAAAGATCTAAAAATCGAACTTCCATATGACCTCACAATCCACCTACTGGGAATATACCCGAAGGAACTCAGATCACTCTATGAAAAAGATACCTGCACATGCATGTTTATTGCAGCATTATTCACAATAGCAAAAGCATGGAACCAACCGTGTTGCCCCTCAAAAAAGGACTTGATAGAAAAACATGGTACATACACATGATGGAATATTACGCAGCCACAAAGAAGGACACAGTTATGAACTTTGCGGCAACTTGGATGGACTTAGAGTCTATAATATTGAGTGATTTATCACAGAAACAAAGAACTGTGTGCCACATGTTCTCACTCATACGTGGACCCTGAACAATTATCATAATACTAAAGAAAGGGATTGGCAGTAAAGGAAAGTGCTGGGGGAGGGTGGGCACACCTCATCAACAAGGGTACCTGTATACTTAACCCTGAATTTTACCCCACATTTAAAAAATAATAATTAAAAAGAAGCAGATCTTTCACAACAATCAATATGCATTTTTATGGACTATTATAATATCTGTAAAACCAAACATATAAGCAAATTAATAAGAGAAAAATATGCCAAAGGATCAAAAAAAACAATGAGCATAGTCCACTAGCAGTTTCTAGCTGCCTAAGGAGAAATGAAAGTGAGCATAATTGCCATGCAGGGAGAGTCAATATGAAGAGAAAAATAAGCAGGAAGGAAAGTACAATGAACAAACTGAAGATTGTACTCGTGTTCATTTAGTCATTATTTAAACATAAGTTCTATAAACATCCTCAGAGGTTATTCATTCATTTAAACCAGCATTTGAAAATATGTTTTTAGATTGAATATCATGAAAACTGCATTTTAAAAAAAGAGGTATCCTATTATCTGAAGGACCTTTGCAAACCATGCTCATAGATATTGCCATTCTTTGTTGAAAACAGAACGATTACATTTTCAAATCCTATCCACTTTTAAACCAAGCTGAACTTCAACATAAACTCTTGGGATATTTTAAGAATAAGTGGGACAAAATTTTTGTGTTTAAACAGTAGGTGTATATTACTACCTCTAAAGGGAAAAGAGATAGTAGCATAGTGTATGTTGACAACAGATTCAGGAAAAGGCAAGTAATTCAAATGATTTCCCAGGAGCATTTTTTCTCAACAAATGAAAACTACTTAATTTAAAGAGCAAGTTACTGGTAGTCCATATAATGAATACAAAGTTAATAACTACTTTTTCCTAAGACAGCTACAAAACTATTGGGTAACTTGCTTTCAAAAATTATTTAACAAGTATATAAATATTCGTTTCCTCATTTTAAAAATAGTTACTTTTCTAGATAATAATTATTTTAAAAATCTCTATGAAGTATTTTATGTTTGAATTCATTCACCTAAATATTGCGATGAAAATAAATTAATTTTAAATAATCACTAAATAGAGCTTTCTATTTATTCTGTCAGTGTATGTGCATTACGAGGGTTATGCCCTTGAGACACCAGAGTAGAAAGGCAGGCAAACATAATCACTTGTTCATCCCATCAAAGTAAAATAATTCTTAGATGATATTAATGTGTTAGTTGCTCTATTATTCTCAATTTCTCCCATTAAAATCTTGTAAGCAAATTTTAGTGACGCTTGACTAGTCATTTTACTGTTGTTTTATGATTCTCAGTCTAACCATTTATTCATGCACCCACCAATTTATTCCATAAATTATTGTGCCTTCATTGTGGGAAGGCATTATGCCAGGCATTCAGACGTGGAGAAAGCTGAATAATTTACAGTTTCAACTTTCAGTGTGCTTACAAACCGTGGAGTGCAGAAAAGCTCCATACAAAATATCTGTAACATAAGATAATAAGATTGTGAAGACAAAGAGATCACTGTAACCATGTGAGATCAAGTAAGATTTGAAAAAGGTGGGCATTTGAACTTCACTTTGAAATAGAAATAGTATTTGAAGGGATGAAGAAAGAGGAAGTACAAATCAGATGAAAGAGATGCTGTAAGCAAATACATAAAAACTAAAAAGTGCAAAACATGTTGTGGAATACGCAGAGTAAGGAGTAGTTGCTTGAAAGGGAAGAAGGAAGACAGAGCCAAGAGGGCATGTTGTGACCAGACAGTAGGAGCTTTTGAATGTCAGCCTACCGCGCATCGTAGAAAATAAAGAGATGTTGAAAACGTTTGGAGAAAGTCGTGCTTAGATCAAATTATAGTTTTAAAAATTAGAATATCAGAAAGATTATGTGCTATTGACTTTGAAGTCAGGGACACAGCCTCTTAAGAATGTCTTAGCAAGAAAAATATGTTAAATTAGGGTAAGTACACTAAAAATATAAAGGAGAAGACAGATGAGAAAAGTGTTGTGGAAACAGAATCACTACATCCAGGAGACTGGGTGGAAACTGGGAAAACAAAGGCAGGAGAGACAAAAGTCAATGACAGGTTTGGTACTGCAACCCTAGGTGGCTAGAGATTGTAAAATAACTAATGCAAATATGAATTAAAATAGAGGCATATTAAGATGGAATAAGTGATAAGTAAAAATTCGTGTTCAGTTTTTTGGCTTAGCAGAATTGACTTGAGAGGAATAAACAGTCTACTGCAAAAGATCCTAGCCCTAGCTAATTATCCCAATTATCGAAAGGGGGTAAAAACCAAACCAAACAAACCCACAAAACATTTCTAGGTTCTATCCTCAAAAATGTTGATTCAGTAGGTCTATTTTAGATCATAGTTTCTTTAAATTTTTTAAATAAGTGTTTATACCTATCTATCTGTCTATATAGATACAAATAACTTTTAATTTGAGATTCAAAGGGTTCATGTGTAAGGTGCAGTCAATTTTGTATAATGGTGAGATTTGGGTTTCTACTGAGCCCATCACCCAAATGGGGAGTGGGTACCCAATAGGTAGCTTTTCAAACCATGTCCCCTGTTCTCCATCACTACTTTGGGAGTGGCCAGTAGCTGTTGTTCTCATCCTTGTGCCCAGGTGATCCTAGTGTTTAGCTCCCATTTATCAGTGAGAGCATGAGAGATTCAGTTTTCTGTTTTTGTGTTAATTAACTTAGAATAATAACATCTAGTTGCATCCACATTGCTGCAAAAACATGATTTTGTTCCTTTTCATGGCTGTGCAATATACCATGGAATATATGTACCGTATTTTCTTTATATAATCCACTATAAATGGGCAGCTAGTTTGGTCCTGTGATGAACAGTGAACAGTGAACATGGGCACAGTCCTGGGATAAACATACTAAACATACTATTGCAGATGTCTCCTGCATATATGCTCCTTTGGGTGTATACCCAACAGTGGGTTTTCTGGGCATCTATCAGTTTTGGGAATTATAGATCTATAAAATACTGTGCATGAAAGTATTAAATAATCATAGTCCTTAGACTCTTTTATCTTTTTGGGAGGAGATGATGTGGAAAATGTGACCAATTTATTTTTAGTTTAGAATCCAATCAAAAGGCAATCATCACTTCCACAATGGAATCTAAAAGATTTATTTTTCCCATTGCAATAGAATTCTCAGAATCTTATTTATTGCAGATAGTGAACATAAAAAATGGTTCATATTTGCGAGGCAGAGCTGCAGAGAACTATGCAGTTGTTTACTTGACAATTATCATAGAGAAACAAAACTTTGCAAGGCATTTTGGAGAAAATCAACAACTTCATTCCAGATCAACTAATAATTATTTTGCAATTCAAAACTACAAAGAAAAATATTTAAAGGAATCACAAATAAAACTTTAGAAACACAGCAAGAGAAACGAAGTTAAGGAGGCAAGTTCAAATACGTGTTGTTCACATACAACAAAGTGAAATAAAAAGGCACCCAAAGAGTCAAAACTATAGATAAATTAAAGAATGAAAACTAAGCAAGGTGTTATTGGGGTTTAAAATTTTCAATGGATTTTGAATTACCAATGAGCTACAGAAATTTTATTATCTTCAAGTAATAACTTTGAGTAAAATGGCTAATATTAGTTATCAGTAAAATATTTATTGACTGTATGCAGATTAAAATCAATATTACTCATATAACAGTTGAGAGAATGAATATGTCATAAGAAAGTGATGATTATGATACATACTGCTGTTTTATTAAGATTTGCACTGAATTTTTATAAAAGAAGACAAATTTGCCTAGGGAGATTTTTAGTTTTTCAGGATGCAGGAATACCTCATTTTACAGTGCTTCTTATTGCACCTTGAAGATATTCTTTTTTTTTTCTATATAAATTGCAGGTTGGGGACAGCCCTGAGTCAAACAAATCCATTCTGGCTATTTTTCCAATAGCATGCGCTCACTTCATAACTTTGTTTCACTCCTTGTTAATTCTCACAGATATTTCACATTCATTTATTATTGTTACATTTGTAATAGTAATCTGTGATTAGTGATCACATGTTTCTATTGTCGTTGTTTTAGGGTATCATGAACCACATCAATATAAGACAATCAACTCAATCAATAAATGTTGAGGTGTTCTGAGTCGACTCCCCTGACCAGCCTTTCCCCTCTCTTCCTCTCCTCAGTCTTTTCTATTAGCTTAGTCATAATAATATTAAAATGAGGCCAAATGATAACTCTCCAATGAGAGTATTTAATTCTGTGGGTGCTCAAAGAAGTGGGAAAACTGCAAAAGAAAAGTTAGAAGCAAGCAGAGGTTGATTCATGAGGTTTAAGGAGAGAAGCTGCGTCCATAACATACAAGTGCAAGACGGAGCAGTAAGTGCGGATAAAGAGGCTGCAGCACAATTTGTTTTCATCCAGTCCAGTTTTGATGGGCAGCATGGTTGGTTCCAGGTTTTTGCTATCATGAATAGTGCTATCATAAACATGCATGAGCAGGTATCTTTTTTGTGGAATGATTTGAATTCCTCTGAGTTTATTCCCAGTTGGGGCATGTATACATGATGAAATATTACGTAGCTATAAAGAAGGACAATCATATGGACTTCTCAGCAACTTGCATGGACTTAGAATTTATCATACTCAGTGATCTATCACAGAAGCAAAGACCAGAGTACCACATGTTCTCACTCATAAGTGGACCCTGAACATTTACCATAATAATATAAGAAAGGGATTGGCAGTAGTGGGATACTGCTGGGTTGGGGGTAGGGACACAACATTAGTAAGGGTACCGGATCTCAAATCAGGCAAAGTTTCACTTTGCCTGTATGATGACCATTTGTATACCTAATACTGAATTGTACCCCACATATTGAAACTAATATATATATATATTTTTTAGAAAGAAGCTGTATCAAGTTTTCCAGAAGATCTAGCTAAGATCATCAATGAAGGTGACTACACTAAACAACGAATTCTCAGCATAGACGAAACAGCCTTATGTGGGAAGAAGATGCCATTTAGGACTTTCATAGCTAAAGAGTTGTCAATTTCTGACTTCGAAGTTTCAAAGGACAAGTTGATGCTCTTGTTAGAGACTAGTGCAGTTGGTGACTTTAAGTTAAATCCAGTGCTCATTTATCATTCTAAAAACCTTAGGATGCTTAAGAATTATTCTAAATCTACTCTGCCTGTGCTCTGTAAACGAACAACAAAACCTGGATGATAGCACATCTGCTTACAGCGTGGTTTACTAAATATTTTAAACCCATTGTTGAGACTTACTGCTCATTGACATCGTACCTGATAACCCAAGAGCTAGGATGGAGATAAAAAATAAATTATTGTTGTTTTTATGACTGCTGTACAATATCTGTTTCCCAGCTCATGGATCAAGGAGTAATTTTGACTTTCAAGTCTTGTTATTTAAGAAATACATTCTATAACACTATAGCTGCCACAGATAGTGATTTCTCGAATAGATCTGAACAAAGTAAACTGAAAATCTTCTGGAAGAAATTCACTATTTTAGATGCCATTGAGAACATTTATGATTCAGGGAGGATATCAAAATGTCAACAGTAACAGGGGTTTGGAAGAAGTTGATTTCAACACTCAGGGATGACTTTGAGGCATTCAAGGCTTTAATGAAGAATGTAGCTGCAGCTGTGGTGAAAAAAGCAAGAGAACCAGAGAGTTATAAGTGGAGCCTGAAGATGTGACAGAATTGGTGTAATCTCAGGATAAAACTCTAACGCATGAGAAGTTGCTTTTTTTTACAAATGAGCAAATAAAGTAGTTTCTTGAGATGCAAATCTACTCCTGGCAAAGATGTGCTAAACATTATTGAAATGACAACAAAGGATTGAGAATATTTCATAAACTGAGTTGATAAGGCAGCAGCAGCACAGGATTGAATCCAATTTTTTTTTTTTGAGTTGGAACCTCACTCTGTCGCCCAGGCTGGAACGTAGTGGCACACTCCTGGCCACTGCAGCCTGGACCTGCTGGGCTCAGGCAATCCTTCCGCCTCAGTCTTCAAAGTAGTCGGAACTACAGGCGTGCGCTACCACGCCCAGCTAATTTTTTGTTTTTGATTTATTGTAGAGACAAGGTGTCACCATGTTGCCCAGGTTGGTCTCGAACCCGCAGGCTCAGGCAATCCTCTAGTCTCGGCCTCCCAAAGTGTTAGATAGGTTTGAGTCACCGTGCCCAGCCTGAATTCAATTTTGAAAGAAGTTCTATTGTAGGTAAAATGCTATCAGACAGCGTCAAATGCTATGGATTTTTTTTTTTTTTTGCAAAGTCATTTGATGTGGCAAATTTCACTGTTGCCTTATTTTAAGAAATTACCACAATCATTCCAACCTTCAGCAGCTGTGATCCTGAGTCAGTAGCCATCAACATCAAGGGAAGACCCTCCACCAGCAAAATATTATGAGTCACTGAAGGCTCAGAAAATTGTTAGCATTTTTTAGCAATAAAGTATTTCCAAATTAAGAGATGCACTCTTTTTAGATGTAGTGCTATGGCACACTTAATCAACCATAATGTTGTATAAATAGAACGTTTCTATGCACCAGAAAACTAAAAAAAAATTGGTGTGACTCACTTTATTACAATATTCACTTCATTGTGGTGGTCTAAAATTGAGCCTATAACATATCTGAAATATGGTTGTATTTAATATTTTTTAGGAAGAATAGAACATACCAGTGAAGATCAAACAACTTTCTTTTAAGTGACCCCAATATCTAGAGTAGATGGCTGTCATGTCCATCAATGGCAGATTTAAAAATTCAAGTCGTTCTTTCTTATTAGGTAAACAGAGAAGCTTGAAAATATTTACTTTCTTTGTTATCAAAGCCTCAGGGATGCTACAAACTAATGAAGAAATATTTGATGAAAGTGACAGAGAAGAAGTCAAGAGAAATTAGCTAGATTTCTGGAGCCACTTTTCACTTGGGGGTGTTAACTGATGCCAGAAGAAACAGACAGAAACCTGAAAGCCTAAGTAAGCAATTTTGAAAGCATCCTAGTTCTAATGTGACCAAGGTTAAAGGTCAGGGAGTACCAAGGGAACAAAAGGAGGAGGATGGTGTGGAATCTCTTTATACTTTCGGTTAAGATGATTAGAGTTTCCATCATGAAACTGAACACAGCTGAGCCAAGATTTTTAATATCTCAAAAGCAATCTCTTCTGGAGAAAAACAGGATTATTCTAGGCCTGGAATATTTTAACTAACTTTCAAATGGAAATCCTAGCACACTATGTAAAACAACCAGTTGTATGAAAAAAGATGTCACACGAGGAAGAACCGGTAAAAACAATACAAATTAAAAACAGACCTACAGAGGTCTGAAATATGAGAATTTTCTATTAGACTTCAAAATTACCAAGTTTCTATCATTCAAGGGCATAATAAAATAGCTAGCAAAAAAATTGAAAATACAGAAAAAAACAGCATGGAAGATTTACATAAAAATAAAATTTTGAAATAAAATTAAAATAGCATGTCAAAATGGTATAGCTACATTTGACAGCAAATGAGAAACAGATGAAACAAGAGTTAGTGAACTGAAATTTAGGCCAGAACAAAATATCCAGAAATAAGCACAGAGAAAAACAAACAATGAATAATAAAATGAGAAATAAAAATCAAACAACAGCAACAACAATGAAAAACATAGAGGAAACTATGAGATGCTCAATTATATATGTAACCGGAAACAGTGGAGAGAGAGAATGAGACAGAAACAATATTTGAAGAGATAATAGTTCAAATTTCTCAATAGTGAAGAAAGTCATAAAATCACAACAGGACAATACAGAAAAAAACTATGCATACACATTATAATAATTCTGGTGAAAATAAAAAAGATAATTTTTAAAAAGTAGGCAGACAAAAATATATAAGTGATCAAGCAACAAAAATTAGCCTAGTACTTTATTTTTCAACATAAACAGCAGAAGCCAGAAGTCAATGGGATGATTAAATTATAACAAAAAAAGGGCAATGCAAAAGCAATATAATGCTGTACTTATTTAATGGTACTAGGTCAGTTCAATATTCATTTGGATACAATGAAACTTGATACTTCACCTGATGCCATACACAAAAGTTAATTCCAGGCTTTTTAAATCCAAGTAAAAAGGCAAAGTAAAATACTTCTGTAGGGTAACATAGGGTAAAATCATCATACAATTTTGGTTGAGAAAGATTCCATACAAATCAGTAAAAATCAAGGAAATGATTATAAATTAGACTATATTAAATAAGATCACCTTTTCATTAGAAGGCATCGTTAGGAAACTGGGATGAGGAAAATTAAGAAACAAGGAAAAGATACCTGCAGCACATGTAAACCAAAATATTCTCTATCCAAAATGTATATAAATAACTTCTATAAACTAAAAAAAAAAGAAAGAGAGAGAGTAGAACCAATAGAAAAACAGTGAACAAACAAACAGAATTTTTGTTTTGTAAAAAATAGAATATGCAAATGGCCAACAAATTTATAAAAACATATTTAACCTGATTTGGTAAATAAAAATTAAAATCACAAACAGATACTACTATATACCAAGACGAATAGTTAAAATGAATAAGACTGATGATGTCAAATAGCAATGAGAATTTGGAACAAATAAAAACTACACTATTCTGATAAGAGTGTATATTGGTACAATCATTTTGGGAATCTGTTTGGCAAAAGTTAAAATAAGCATCCTCCAGTACCTCAAACTTCAATTCTAAGTGTCTATTGAAGAGAATTTCATATATGTGTGTGTGACATATATATGACAATAAATATTCAGAGCAGTGTTACTCATAATGCCCCCAAGTGGTAAACAACTTAAACGAATAGCAAGAATAGAAATAATAATTAGAATATGTCACATATACAAACAATAGAACACTATACAACAGCAAACATAACGAACTATTGCGTGCAGGAACATGGAAGAATCTCACAAAGACAATGTTGAATGAGAGTCATATTCAAAAGGGTATATAAGTATTAACCTATGTAAATAAAGCTCAGATTGTCACATACTTAAACTTAAGTTTTAGAAGTCAGTAATAATTATCTCTGAGGAGGAATAAAGCGTAGGGAGAGGGGACTTGACGGGGCTTTTGAATTGCTAATGATATTCATTTTTTGTCCTTGAAATTGGAAAACACAGGTGTTTAGTGAATAAACTCTGGTAATTTACACATATTTATGTGCATAGGTTTATTTAAAAATATATATTTATTTTAAATTAAAAACATGTTGTTTTTTCTCATGGAAAATCATTCCTTTCTGTGAGTTCACAAACTAGTTTACTGGTGCTTAAAATACTTTGCATTTTCCTTAGGTGTATACTACTCTTAATTGAAACCATTTATCTTTATCAAAATTGGTTAGTAAAATACTAAAGCTACCATTAATAAAGTGAAAAGAAATCTGCAGATAAGGTAAAGTTAATTAAAACATGTAACTAACAAAAATCTCAATCCAGTCTATGTAAGAAACTCCTAACAATCAAGAAAAACATGACAGACAACCCCATAGAAAAATGGGTAATAAGTTTGAACAGGATCACCAAACACCCAATACATTTAGTAGTTTTTAACCTAAATGCAAATCAAAGCAATTCAGTTTTGAGCCACTTTTGCTATGTTATACCACAAGACAACCGCCAGCATGGTTACAGTTTTTAAAGATTGGTAATGCCAGTGGTGGGAAGTGGGGCGATAGGAATGTTAATTCCCTGTTGGTAGGAGCAAAAAGTAGTTCAATCACTTTGGAAGTCTATTTTGCATCATCTGCTAAAGTTGAAGACAGGCATAAAAATTCCATTCCTAGGTTTATAGCCAACATAAATGCACACACATGTGCACCAAAAGATATGTACAAAAAAATGTCCACTGTAGTGTTGGTCCTTGCTATTACCCTTGGATTTCTATATAAAAATTAAGTTAAGGTAAATTAATTACATATGGATGAATCTTAAAAAAACAAGAGACTGAGAAAAAAGAAATTATGCCTTAAAGAAGTATATTTTATAATTTAACTTCTATAAAAAACAATAACATTAATAGCAATAATAAAATAACTAACAAGCAAAACTAAAATATGATATTTGGTTATGCATGGTTTGGTGGCAAAAGTAGTAACAAGCATACAAATAAGACAATGATTACTATAAAAGTTAGGGTAGAATTTTTCAGTGCAGAGTAATGGGAAGATCTAGTGATTAGGAAAAGGAATTGAGGGACCTTTTGGATTATGATAATGCTATATTTCTTGACCATGGTTTTGATTACATAGGTTTTTACTCTTTGATAATTCATAGAATAGCTTATGTCCTGTGCCTCCTTGGGTACCCTTGGCCCACTTCTGTACTAATTTTTCTCCTACATACTCTTTCTTAATATTAGTGAATACTGGTTTTCAAACATTGGATCTTCTCCCCCACTCATTATATACTTTCTTTTGAGAAATCTCACCATTTCAAATGACTTCAATTATCCTCTGTAAACTGAATATTCCGGGATATATGCCTTCAGTCCAAGCTTTTCTTCAAATGCTGCTTCTCTGTTTGGAATCCCACTCTCCATCACTGCCTGAATGTCCCTAGTTACTGCAACATATAAATGTCAGTTGTACTTATCACTGATTGTTTTTTTCCTGTGCTGTTTATGTAAATCTCCTCTTCTTCATGCTCCTGCTCTGGTCAAGTTGTAGGTAATTAAGAATTTCACATATAGATAGTTAAACATTTCCTCCTGTTTAACTGGTATACTTTTTAGGATGATTTTTATTTCCAGAGTTTAGATACCTTTCTAATTGAAATCCCTGAAGGCCTTGTGATAATCTTGAGAATACAAGTACACATTCTTGTCTCTTAATTTTCCAATTCTTGCTTAACTTTTTAGTTTTATACCACACGATTTACAGTTTTCAGAACTGTTCATGTTCTCTCACTTTTAAAAAATCATTTGTCCTTTGCTATCCACCCTTCACGTATCAACAATTTTATTTAAGCCGAGTTTAGTTCTCACTTTCAAGAACACTAGTCAGTTTCTACATCCAGTTGAGAAAGGTCTTTCGTCTTATGTGCTTCCTAATTTGATGTGAGTACCTATACACGGCCCATATATATATATATCTCTGTTTGTTTTAAGCATTATGATAACTTGTGTTTTTAATCCTTCGAGTCTTGGCATAATACATGGAACTCATTCAACACTGAAGTAAAGGAAAGGAAGAAGGAAAGAATGTGGTAAGGAAGTTAAGTACAGCATAACTGATCACTGAGAAACACATCTTTAATATAAAAGTTTTATCTTTTATGGTAGGCAAAATTAACACACAAAACTATTTTACATTAAAAATCAATCTTAGGATGCTTAAATACTTAAATTTTTAAAAACATTCCAAAGATCGAGAGTTGGCTTTAAGAAATAAAAGTCTTCTTCACACGGAGAATTGTGAAGAGAGTGGTATTTAACGCTTTTCTTCTTCTGAGCCCTTCAGATGTTTTGCCTTGTAATTGGAGATGACATTTTTGTAATCATCTCTATTACCAACAGAATTGGCTGTACTATCTATAAACGAAAATATTTTATATTCACATTCTCATTTCAATTGAACTTAAGTGCAAGTGAGTTTTAGCAAGTTTTTATAAGCCTGAACTCTCATTTCTATGAAGAATATGTCTCACCATTTATGCTTTTCAGCTTTGTTTGATGTCATTTCTAGTTATAATTGTTCTATAACAGCACAAATGTGCACTCTTAATGTGGTTCTAATACCATGCATGTTAGGAGGTCTGGAACTGGCACAGTTACTGGGGAAACTAGAAAGAAGCCTTGTACAATTTTCCTGTAGGCCTGAGGAAGTGATTACTCTTGATGTTTGAAGCATATATTTAAATCAAAATAGCAAAAGTGGAATAAGCTATTCTAAGCATGTTTTTGAACTGTCTACCAGTACAGCTCCATAAATTTGTTTGGGCCCATAGGGAGAGGGTACAAAAGAATTTAACTTCAGATATAAAGAAAAGTCATCTAAAGACAGGGAAGAATTTTAATTAAATTGAAAATGTGAATCAAAGCATTATCATTGTTCTGGTAAGAATGCTCATTGCAATCAAATATACCATGTCTCCGACAATCGCAAAACTCAGAAAATCTAGTAGAACTTTATGACATAAGAGATTTTCTCTGCTATATGTAAGGTCAAATTTCTTAGTCTTTTTTGTGGTGACATTGCATCGGTGGTAACATTTACGATTAGAAATGAAAACTTCCTGAAAGCGCTTTTATCTTTTCTTTGAAGAGTTTCATAATTTAATAGCTGTGGATTATTATTCTCTTCTTCTTCATAGCTGGCTAATATTTTACCTATTATTTTTATCCACAGCTAGAATTTCTCTTATTTCAGAGTTTTGTCCTTCTCACGTGCTTTTAGTTTTCAAATTAAGTTATAGTGAAAATATAAGTACGGATTTAACATTATTATTGTTTTACATTTTTCTAATTTTAATGTTTTTTATTTTAGATTTAGGGACTACTGGTGCATGCCTGTTACATGGGTATGCTGCATACTGGTGAGAATGGGACTTCCACTACACCCCTTTCTAAATAGTGAACTTTGTAGTCAATAGCAATTTTTCAACCTCTACATCCATCCACCCTCCTCCCTTTTGGAGTTCCAGTGTCTATTATTTCCATCTTTATGTCCATGGGTACTCATTGTTTAGCTTCCACTTATAAGTGAGAAAAGGCAGTATTTGGTTTTCCGTTTCTGAATAAGTTCACTCAGGATGATGTTTCCCAGCTCCATCAATTTTGTTTCAAAGGAGAGGATTTCATTATTTTTTATGGCTACATATTATTCCATGGTGTATATATATGTCACATTTTCTTATATTGCTATTATGTAACGAGATTATTATTTTATATGGATTTATCAATATGGTACATTTAATATATTCATATAATACTATGAATTATATCTATATTTATAATTAGTTTGTTATATTAGCATGTATTATATTCAGTTTTTAAACTCATGATTTTACAAGTATTTTTTCTCAACAATTTTAACATTTTAAATTATGAAGACATAGTCACTGATTTATTAAATAAATGTCAAAATATATATTTCTAGAAGAGCTAAAGATGAAGAAATGGTGAGTGAGAAAAATAATGTTCACTAAATGAAAAGGAAGTGAAGTGGTGGAATAAAGAGACAGATAGTAACAAAATATTGAATAAAGAAGTTTAAGAAAAAACATGAGAGAAATAAAAATAACGGAGAGGTAGATTATAATATAAATTGAAGAATTAGACATCATTTTTTAAATCTATTAGGTTTTCAAGAATAGGAAACGTCTGCTATTACTTTCAATATTCAATTAGTATCATAGAAATGTTTATATTCAAGGTGTCCATGAATTACTGTTTAAAGATTATTTCTGTGTCAGGACCTGATTCTTTCCCTCTTGAAACATAAAAATAGTGGAGACACTTTGTTACTTGCCATTTGCACTCAGAGACATCTCACAGGTCATCAACCAGCAACTCAACTGCACTGCACTTTTTTACAAAATAGTGAAAAATGAATCACTTCTCATTAAATAGTATATTTCAATCACTTCTCATTGGCACCAATTACTTTTTGTATGATATTTGGCTTTTAATGAAATTTTGAACATTGAGGAACTTATTTATTACAAAAAAATCAACATTTTATGTCTGTATAGAATTATATATATATATATGTCTGTATTTTTAACATACATTGCAGGTTCATTGATACATTCCGTGTAGTAGTAACGTGTTTGACATTATGCACCTGGTGCTTTTCTATTCGAGCAGAAAATGCAGTCTTATTTTCTCCTTCCAACATTAATTATATGTAGTTTATTGTCCAGTCTGTTGTTCGAAGATGATGTGGAAAAACACATTTATGACTCCTGAAAACCACTTTATTGATCACTTTATTGATCTCAATTTATTGATCAGAAGTTTGATGAATTTCAAATGGGACATAGGCATTTCATTGTTTTTGCATGGAAAACTTTAAGGAAACATGCATTTTTGAAAAATTTGTGCTTGCATATGTTTGTTTTGTGTAATCTCCGGCAAACTTTTTATGTCCCTTGAGATGGGACTTCTGAATGGTTTGCTAAAGAGGACATCCAGGTACAAAGGACTAGAGGTTGGAGAAATCCATTAGTTATGCTTCCTTGTTTCATCAGAATTCATAGTACCTAACCTTAGTTGGATCTTCTTTGCTAAATGGTGACCTTTTTATTCATCTATAAACAGATCTCTCTACATCAATAAATTTTGCACATCTTAATTACAAGTATTGCAGCATTTTTACCTCTCTGAAGGCCCTAAAGCCATTCTGATTGTCTCACTAATAGAGTGAGCTAACTTTGCCTCCTAATCTACAAATAACTAATCATTCTAGATTGGAAAAGAGAATGCCCACTAGCACCATTTCTATTCAGCACTGTACTGGAGGAAATAGCTATGTAATAAGACAACAAAAGAAATAAAAGGCATACAGATTGGAAAGGAAGACATACAAATGCTTTATTTACAGATTGCATGACTGTCTACGTAGAAAGAAATCTACAAAAATAATCTATAGCTAATAGATAGGCTAGTTGTATATTACAAGAGCAACATACAAATATTAATTACACACTAGTGATAAACAACTGGAAATCCATCAGCTGATGAATGGATAACAAATTGTTAAATCCGTGCAATGGAACATTATTCAACAACAAAGAGGAAAGAACTTCTAATACAAGCAATAATATAGATGAAACTCAACAAATTATACTAAGTGAATAAAACCAGTCAAAAAAGATTACTTGCTACCTTATTTTATTTTTATGAAATGCTAGAAAAAAAGTAAAACTTTAATGATAGGAAGTTGATCCGTGTTATTAGGAACCAGGAATTAATGGGAAGAGATTGCAGAGAGGCATTTGAGAAATTTTGGGAGTGCTGGAATATTCTGCATCATTATTGGAGTAGTTGAACGTAAGTATACTGTACAGTTAAAATGTTGAATTTTACTTTATATTACTCAACTTTAATAAAGAAAATAAAATCATAAAAAAGAACTTCCTAAATGCTATGAGCTATCCTTTTCAAAATTTCTCTGAGCACTTCCTTGATTTTTGAATCATTTCTCATTTCAAAAGATAAATTGTCACCCCTCTTTCATACATTAACATTCACCTGTTCTTTCCAATCATGGCGCCTCTTCCAGCCTATTCTTTGTCTCACCTGACATTTATTCTGACTTTTTTTTTTTTTTTTGAGTTGGAGTTCACTCTGTTGCTCAGACTGGAGTGCAGCGGCCACTCCCGGCCACCGTAGCCTCGACCTGCTGGGCTCCAGCGATTCTTCTGCCTCAGCCTTTTGAGTAGCCGGAATTACAGGCATGCGTTACCACGCCCGGCTGATTTTTTGATTTATTGTAGAAATGAGGTCTCGCTGCCCAGGCGGGTCTCGAACCCACGGGCTAAGGCAATCCACTCACCTCAGCCTCCCAAAGGCGTGGGATTACAGGCTGAGCCACCGAGCCCGGCTCTGACTTGTTTTATTGATCATTTCTTCTCCAATTCTTTCGTTTTCTAATTACTCATTTTCTTTCTTTTTTTTTTTCTTTTTCCTTTTTTTGGTGGGAGGATACCTTAAAATTTTGCACTATTCCTTTTCTTTTTCTGTGACTGTTATTTTAAATTGACAAGATAATTGTACCTAATTATAGGGTATGGTGTGGTGTTTTGAGACATTTATACAATATGTGACAACCAAATCCGAGTAATTGGAATATCTATCACCTGATAATTACTGATTTCCTATTTACTACTCTGCTTCTTTGCCAAGACCCTCAAATATGAACATTTGTAAAATGTACTAAAACTTTTACATTTAATTCTCACACCTGATCAAGCTCCCATTCTTGCCTTAAGAGAATCTACAAAATTATTTCTGTGTTTTTACATCTTGCCAGTCCTATAATTTAAATCTCATTTCCATACAACCTTGATTTTATAATTATGTTAAATGTCTGGAGTGGTTCCTAAATTGTCACATTGAAACCATCACCTCTAAATCTCCTACTTGATCTTTGCTGATTTAAAAAATAATTTTCTTTATTTTAATAGCTTAGGTGTACAAATGATTTTTGGGTACATGGTGCTTTGTATAGTGGCTAAGAAATCTGGGCTTTAACTGTATCTGTTACCACCATTAGTGCACATAGTATTAATAGGTAATTTTTTATCCCTCGTTTCTTCTCATCCCCACCTTTCTGGGTCTCCAAAGTCCTTTTATGTCATTCTATATGCCTTTGCAGACCAAATACCTGAGAACATGCAGATATTTATATGTGAGAACATGCGGTATTTGGTTTTCCATTTCTGCATTATTTCACTTATGATAATGATCTCCAATAGCATCCAGGTTGCTGAAAAAGACATTATTTTGTTTTTTCTTATGGCTGAGTAGTATTCCATGGAGAGAGAGAGAGAGAGAGAGAGAGAGAGAGAGAGAGAGAGAGAGAGAGAGAGGTTGAATCATATTTTTATTATCCACTGGTCAGTTGATGGACGTTTATGTTGATTCCATATCTTTGCAATTATGAATTGTGCTGCTACAAACATGTGGGTGCAGGTGTCTTTTTTGTACAATGACTTCTTTTCTGTTGGGAAGATATCAAGTAGTGGGATTGCAGGATATGATCAACTTTTAGTTATCTGAGAAATCACCATACTGATTTTCATAGAGATTGTACTAATTTATACTCCCATTACCAGCGTATAAGAATTCCCTTTTCACCACATGAGTCATCTACTGTTTTTACATTTATTAATTATAGCCATTCTGAATGGTGTAAGGTGGTATCACATTGTGGCTTTAATTTGTATTCCCCTAATGATTAGTGATATTGAGCATGTTCTGTATTCTATATGTCATCACGTCCTGGCTTTTTGGCTAAGATACGTGTTGTATCTTTGCGATTATTGACATTATTGACCAGCATTTTCCTGTTGAAATTTCTCCCCAAAATCCAAATAAAATAATTTTTAACAATTCCTTTTCTTCTCTTGATGACTCCTTCTTAGTCTTTTGCCAACTTATCATCTCAGATTATCTTAATGTAGGCATAGCTTAATTTGTTCTTATTTCACTGATTTTTCTTCTCTTGTCTGTATTACTTTCTTTTATTTGTTTGGGTTGATTTGCTGTTGTTGTTGTTGTTGCTTTTTTCTCTGGTTTCTCATGGTAGAAATTTAGATTTGAGATTTTGTGCTATTCTACACATCAATACATTTCCCTCTGAGCATTGCTTTAGCTACTTTGTTACTCTAGCATTGCTTTAGTGTTTCTCTTTAATGACTGCTATAACCACATATTTTGATATATTATTGCTTTCATTCAGGTCTGAATATTTTCTCCTCTTGAGAGCTAATTATACAGTGGTAGATCTAAACCCTAATACATCAATATTTATTTTATATTCACATAAAAACCTGTACACAAATATTTATAGCGGCAGCTCTATGTAGTCCAAAATGGGCTCTTTACCGTTTGGTTAATACAGAACAAAAACAGAGTCCAGGTGTCCTTCAATTATGAAAAGTTAAAATATTATAGTAACTACATTCCATGCACTACTCAGCAACAGAAAGGAGAAGAGTGTTATGCAGGTAGCTATTTGAATTATTCCCCAGGAAGTTATGCTGAATCAAAAAACAAACAAACAAACAAACAAACTCAAAAGAAAATAGAGTATTATTTCATTTACATTACATTTAAAAAATATTGTTTTTGAATTTTAGAAAGAAAAAAGATTCATAGTTACTTAAGGGTGAAGCACTGGGTGGAGAATGTGACAAAGGTGGTTTGGCTGCAAAAAAGCAACATGACAGTGATAGAACTCGTCTATCTAGGGCCAGCATGAACATTCAAGGAGACTACAACCTCTAAAGTCTTTCAAGGGGTACCGAGAACGCAGTACTTAATATGAAAATGAATAACATCTCGATCTTTCAGAATCGGAAAAAAATAATAAAAGGAGTGCAACGCTACAGAGAATGAGTTTGACATATTTCACTATTACTTAGGTAAAGAGACTAAGGAGTCATAAATACGTGGAGAATTGTTGGCTAGCATCAACGTATTTAGTATTAGGCTGTTTTCTGGTAAGAAATGGTAGTCCTCCAACAAGACTGTCTTGGTTACACAGAGTTTACAGTCAGTAATAATTTGTGCTAATATTATTTTCTACAGTATATACCCTTGTTCATTTGTATGGATTAGAGTGTTAGCCTATCTGGTGGCAGTGAATGGATTAATTGTTCTTCAGTGTTTTCTCCTGATCCACAGTTGATTGATTGTACAAGAAATTTTCTTCTCTGCCAATCAGAATATTAATTAAGTTGTCTATAAAACAGCACTTCTCTACTAGGGTCATTTTACTCTCCCTACTCTTCCAGGGGCAATCTGGCAATATTAGAAGATATGTTTTGGTTGTCTGTTTGAGGGAATATAACAGACAGTTATATATGATTTGATTTCTGACTTATGCAGAGATTTGGCTATCTATTGATTGTTTAAAAATATCAAGATGCATTTTTTGGGGGGTTGAGGAATATAATATGTCATTGTGAGGTTATGTGCATCTAAGCATATTGCAAATTTTAATAAATAGAGGAATCTTGAAATACGTTTCTTGTAAAACAAGAATAATTGTTTAAACTTGTATACAATAAAATGTAAAATTTTATCAAATTTTTTCCAGTGAAAAACTAAGGACCATTAGAGGACACGAATGTAAATTTTAATGTGTTTAAATTAATTAATAAATTATAAAATACTAACTGATTTAGGTCAATACTAGTGGGAACTATATTTTGGTAGCAGGAAAAAATAATAATACACAAGTAAGACTCAAATTCAAAGAGCCGTATCATCAGATATTTTCGTCTTTACTTTGAACAGATATGGTTACATGCGGCAGATTTCCTCATGTATTTTATTTGTGCATTTGGTAAAAACAAACTATATATATACAAACCCATCAATCCCCAGAGAATATTTTTTTTTTTTTGAGTTGGAGTCTCACTCTGTCGCCCAGATTGGAGGGCAGTGGCATGCTCTCGGCCACCCCAACCTCGACCTGCTGGGCTCCAGTGATCCTTCCGCCTCAGCCTTCCAAGCAGCTGGAACTACTGGTGCGCGCTACCACGCCCAGCAAATTTTTTGATTTGTTGTAGAGATGAGGCCTCATCGAGTTGTCCGCGTGGGTCTCGAACCTGTGGGCTCATGCAATCCACTCGCCTTGGCCTCCCAAAGTGCTGGGTTTACAGGCTGAGCCACGGAGCCCGGCCCCGTGAGAGTATCCTAATTCTCTTGGGAAAAATGTGCCCTGAATTTGGAATGTGATGGACAGACCTTTTGTCAAACACTGTTGTTTCCCACCTCCTGTGTTCACGCCTTTGTGTAATCTCTTCTCCTTGAGGGTGTGTGAAACTTATCATTTGTTTCTCATCATTAGAAATACTTAGGACCAAATATGTATATATATATGGCAAAAATGAGGAAAGTTCAGTCTTGTGCTTACATGATCTTATATGAAAGTCCAGCTTAGCAAAATAGAAATGGAGAGTTACCTTTCTGGTTTAATGAAGTCAGTAATCAGGTTAAGGCAGTCCATGGGGCAAGGATCGACAGCTGGCTGCTAGGGACTGTGAATGATCTCTAGGACATGCCGGTCCCCTCAGGTTAATAGTCAACACAAAACTAAAACTGTTAGTCATGCAGTCATAAGGGAATGAATTATGCTAAAAGACAGAACTTATTAGTGCATTTTTTTCTCCCAGTCAAGATTCCAGATGAAAAACTGCCTAGTCAACACCTGGATCGTAGACATATGAGACCCTGAGCAAAATACTCAGCTAAGCCACAGTGTCCCAGCCACAGACACTGTGAGATAACAAACATGTGTTGCTAAAGCTGCTAAGCCTGTGGTAATTTGTTATGCATCAGCAGAAACTTAATAAAGTGGGCTTGGGTTTCGCAGATTTATCCTGCACTCTTCATCATGGCATTCAATGTGTACCCTGCAAGACTCTTGTAGCACATGCGTGGATGCGTAGCACATCCGTCAGGCTTTCATCACAGTGAAAGAAGTAAAAAGCCTTAGCATTTAGACAATAATGAGTTAATAAAATCTCACTTAAAAACAAGTGAAAATTAATGTTGGAAACTCTAAATTGTACCTGATTCACTCTTTTCTTTTCTTACTTCTTTGATTGGCTTTTTTTTCCCCATAAAGAAAGGCAATTCAGAAATTTTGAAAGGCATTTTGTTGAACATTGGTGTAAACTGGAGAAATAACATTTTAGATGATTCAAGAGTGAATGAGTCATCAACAGATGGTTTCAGTTAAACTTTTCTCAAAACACATACTTACCAAAGGCAAACCAACTACTGCAGATGTCTGGTTTTTACAAATCTGTTCTTTAAAAAAAAAAATTCAGAAAAATGTAAATGTTTCAGGGTTTGGATGGAATATACTATGAAACATTGCTTCTTATCTGTCACATACTGTCGCCATATAATGTAATAGTAGGTGATTATATTCAAGGTGCTGAATATTTAAAGCGGGTCAAAAAGTAGGAATATTTTAAACTATATTTGCATTTTAAAGTACTCTTAGATCTTCTTGAAAATCATGACCTAATAAAAACCCTGGCTAAGAATCTGAATGTTTTGCTCAGGAGAGAGAAAATAAAGAGATGAGATTACACACATTTTTGGCCAACTAATCAGTAAAATATCAAATTTTAAAATGTTTTCTAATCATGTATTGCAAAAACAGTTTAGGGTGCTAATGTTAAGAATGACAATGATATTGTAATAACACTAGTAGCCAGAAGTGTCATATTTTTATCAAGTTGATTTTATAATTCTGGTATATTACTTAATGGTTTTCCAGAGACACCAAAACAATAAAATATGTGCATGTATTCTTTTGTATTTCAAGGAGTGAGTGCATTATTTTAAACATGTATCATTTTAAGGAATAGGCTAATTTGATCATGAGGGTTTCCATGTTATAGTCTAGAGGCAGAACTGCTTCTCTGGGAAACCTCAGCTTCTGCCCCTAAGGTTCACTGACATCATCTAGGGTGAACTCCTTAACTTAAAGTCAGCTGATTGTAGATGTTAAGTACTTTTACAAAACGTCTTCACAGCAAAACCTAGGTTCGCGTTTGATTAAATAACTGTGTACTATATTCCTGCTAAGTTGACACATGAAACTACTCACCATTGTTTTCTTTGATTTCTTTTTTTAAAGTTATTTGTGTAAACACATATACATACAATATATATTATATATGATATAAACTTATATTTATTAGTTAAGCTATGATTTAATGGATTACTATAACACCCTTTCATATAAAGATGTATTCATGAACACTATTTAATCTAATTAATATATTATGCATTTATATATTCATTAATCCAACATTATTCATTAAAAATTTTCTATGCTGTGCTCTGAGACACAACAAATATAACTTTCCATATACTGTGAAGTTTAAATGTCATTGATATGAAATCTAATTCTTGACTTTATAGACATTAACCTATCATTTCGAGTTTTTCATTTGAAAAAAAACTTTCAAGTGGAGATCATTTATTGAATACCATCTAGTGACTACATATTATAGTGCAGGGCACTATTCTTTTTTTGTTTGTTTGTTTGAGTTGGAGTCTCACTTTGTCACCCAGGATGGAGTGCAGTGACATGCTCAGCCTCCACCTGCTGGGCTCAGCCTTCCAAGTAGCTAGAACCACAGGCATGCACCACCACACCTGGTTAATTTTTTGATTATAAAGACGAGATCTTGTCAAGTTGCCCAGGCTAGTCTTGGACCCCTGGACTCAGGCAATCCTCTCGCCTCCGCCTCCTAAAGTGCTGGAATTACTGGTGAGTGCCACCACACCTGGCCTAAGGCACTGTTCTATATGCTTTGTATACTTTAAAGGTAAACAAAAAAATAAAGTGCTATTTTTTTAAAGAGCTTGCAATCTTCTGGGAGTCCAGTCAACTCTTAATTCAGCCACTATGTGATATGGTGTCCATTACTGTAATTTAGAGTTGAATTTCCTTAGTTGTATAATGGGAATTTTACTAGATTACATTTC
The DNA here is from genome assembly GCA_027257055.1 of Cephalopachus bancanus. Classification (NCBI taxonomy): domain Eukaryota; kingdom Metazoa; phylum Chordata; class Mammalia; order Primates; family Tarsiidae; genus Cephalopachus; species Cephalopachus bancanus. The sequence continues at coordinate 15,678,772 of JAPVLO010000010.1, forward strand.
AGTAAGATTTTTTATGGTTCTAAAATATTGTCATTTTCAAGACTCTTTGTAGAGAAAATAACTCTCCCGTGAGTGGGAATTGATGCATTTTTTATAGTGATTTGATTCAAGTAGGAAATTAGTAATTAATGTCATGCATTTAAGTACTCAGCTGTAGGTACATTATTCAGATTCACAGCTAAATTGTTTTCATAAAACAATGAAAGTTCATTTCAAAGATTGATGGAGAACATTACCAATGACTAGGGAATGTAGTGGCCAATAGCACAATATGTACTTTAAGATTGTGTAAGCATGAAATGAATATTACTATTTTGAGATAGTGGAATGGTTATAAACAATATATAGAAAAAAATACCATATCATGTTTGAGGATTCGAAAAGCAGTATTGTGTGTTAAATATTGTTACTGAATGTCATGTTACATTTGATCTCCAAATTAGAACTTACTTTCAAAATGTGACCATTCGAGACTAAAGAAGTGCCTGCATTTTAAAATAGATACTAAATGATGCAAAGGTTTTAAATATTTGTATGAGGCAATTTACTCTAATTATTTGTATTCATTTTCATTTAAAAAATCGCACAGATCAATGGATTACCATGATGTAATCAGTATCTATATCATTGATATTTTATTAATTTGAAGAAAAAGATATATTTTAATAGCCTTTCTTTGTGCTGAAAGAACAAGCTTTCTATTTTCTCACTGAGTTGCTTGCAATTCTCTACGCACACCAAAGCTTCATTCTTCATATTTTTTTCTATTTTCATAGTGATGGGAATGGAACATGGACTCCAGCTCTAACCATGTTCCTGCCCTCTGTGTCCATAGTTTCTCACTCAGGCCTGAGCTCACCGTAACTTATTTTTACAAAGATCCTGAGACCCAGCAAGACCACTAGGCAATGCTTTTACTCCTACTCAGCTCATTTCAAAATGTGGATTCTCACAGCTTCTCTTCAGAACGTTTCTAGTTACAGCATGAAACCTTTAAAAATAAAACTGCTGTTATGCAAATGACTAAAGACAAACTGCATTTCCCCCCCAATTCCCTGATTCTGTCTTGACTATTAAGCTCCATAGAGCTCTCTACTTCCCAGTCTTATTCATAAAGATATTACCCAATCTGGCAATATTTTCGCAAGAAATTGCTGTGTAGTGATCTTTTTATTTTTTCTTATAATGGCAAGTAGGTTCACTGTTTGCCTATGTTGCACTGTAGAAAATACCTTCAACATGCGCCTGGTGAATTGTTGCTTTGTTTGGTATCAAATTACCGACTTGTTTATGACTGTCAGTGAAGCGAGAGACACTGCAAGATCTGGGACTGAAATTCTTTTCTTTCTGACTTTTGATGTGGTGTCCTTTTAGGATTTTGTTTGGATGTGCACAGTATGCATGATTTTATTTCAGTGTTTTTCTCTCCAGGGTGGGCTTTTTGCAATCTAGTATGAGTTGATGGGCTTCAAATTTGCTAAGTACCCTTTTCTTGTGTTCTTTTTTTCAGTGACCATTTTTCTTTTTGTTTACTTATTTTCACATAATTAATTTTATACCAAGGAGAGTTGTAGAAATAGCCAGCAACTAGAAAACATGAACTCCCACTGCTTGTAGTAATGTTTTTTACCTTATTCTAGTGCTCTTCAGATTTGATTGTGTGTCAGAATCACCTGGAGAACTGTTTAAAATCAACCTGATGGCTGGTCAATCCCCAACCCTTACCCAGGCCCCAGAGTTTCTGATCAGTAGTTCTGGGAGGTGGAGTCTGAGAATCTGAATTTCTAACAAATTCTGAGGCTATTCCATTGTTTCTGGGCAAGGGCTCACACTTTGGTTATCACCTCTGTACAACATGAAAGAATGCTAGTCTCTAGTAATTTTGTTTGAAAAAATGCCAAGCTGTCATCTGCTGAAGAGGGCTCAATTGATACTGTGTTAAGAAATGGCTATGACCTTCTCGTCTTAAAAACAATCCTCGTTCTTTAAGCTTACCTCTTGGGTTCTGTGAATAAAACGCGAATCGATGGAATATTCCTGACAAGTCACGAAGCTTACCCAAGTCAATTTTGTTTGCTGTATCACTTAAAATACAATTCTACTTACAGTCGCCTCGCATGAATGATTGCACTTTTTTTTTCATGTACATAATACTTTTTGACACTGAGAAATAAGAAGCTATGAAAATAAGGCTGATAAACCAGTAAAGAAGTTTTTCCTTAAATGGTCACAATCTGTCAAGAGCTGATAAGAAGAGAATCCTGTGGGGACAATGCCAAAAAACTTAAAGCCATCAGCCCCATGACAGCACTGGGCAAGGAAACAAATAGAATTCTAGACAATTCAGAACAAATACCGCAGATCAGAGACCATACCCAAACCTCTTTTCAATCTTATATTCTTGAAAGACAGCTCAGAAGGACGAACGACATTGACTCCACACTAATAGTTATACCGTGCCTTTAGTTTGACTTTCTTCTGTTGAGTTCAAATTAAATTTGTCCTCAGTGAAAAGTTTTCTCAGATTCTCTATGGTGCATATCAGATCAACTCTAATGTAAAACGCTCAAGAAAAAAACAGAGGCTGAGCAAGGGTAAGTTAATTATTGAAATTATGTGTTAATTATGATGAATTAGAGTAATGAAGTTGTGCTGAGCAGATTTCTATTGTGCCTTTATCTTCTCTGTTCTAAATGGCTCTGAAACTAAAAAGTGTTATTGGAAAAACGTATTATCAGATGAAGTTAAAATAATTAATCATAGCTTCATAGGTCCATAGGTGTTACAATATGGTTAATTATGTCTCAATATGATTAAATATGTCTCAGATTTTGTATTTTGACATTAAGATGAGTTATGTAACATATTTTGGTGTTACTTCTTCCACAGTTGTTAAAACTCATGGCAGAAGATAACGGATCAGTTGAAGTTGTGATTTACAGAATATTATACTTTAAAACTTTAAAAAAGTCGTGCAACTAAAGGAGATGGGGATAAAGCTAATAACACTAATATCCCTTAATTGCTGAAACATTGCCATATGCAAGGCACTACTACTGCCTAGTCTGTGAATGCACAACTCTTTGTAAATGATTCACAGATGGAATTCCATGAAGTTTGTGGAATCTTAGGTTTAGGGAACTCAATCTGAAAATCTCATGCAGGTACTAAATGTTAAATTTAAACCCATGCTATTCTTTACATTATATTTTCTTATAAAAAGTTTATATTTATGCTTTCAAGGCTTTTTTATGTTAAACTTTTCTTGGTGATAATAGGAATGATTTGCTAGAGTGCAACTTTTCAAAGACCGCCTAGAAGGTAAATGCTGTTGAAATCTGGGGGTGTGGTGAAGGAGGGAAGAAGAGGTTGACATTGATCTTCACGGGACAAATACATTGGTATAATATAAAAACATCCTGCTTACTTGACATGCAAAAGTGATGCAAAATGCACCATTTTGCGAGGGAGTAGGAGACCCAAATGTGAGAAAACTTTGTGACTGATTTTTTTTCCTGAGTATCTGCAAAGATGAAATTAAAGACTCCCTAATACAGAGGAAAGAATATTGATTTTTATTATTTTGTCATGTATTTTCTCTTCTTATTCCAAACTGTAAAAACAATATATGCATTTATTTTCTTCCAAATTATGGCTACTTAGTTTGTCAATAATGGAATGAGCTTCTTCATAGACTTAGTGAAAGGCGGTGGATAGTGTGAGAATAAACAAGTTTCTTGAAATGAAAAATTAGAGTGATGGTTCCTGAGGGAAGGCTTCTCTCTTGGTTTGCTGTTGTGCCTGGACTCAGTATTACTCATTGTCCTGCAGAAGCTCTGAACCAAATCGTCAGCCTCTAGCCGGTACAGTTTGAATTAAAAAGAGAAAATATAAAAGTATGTCTATTTTTTTCTTTTAATAAACTTCAGTTGCCTAAGGAGAAGAAAAAAGAAGAAGAAAAAAACACATAGGTAAAGATTTATGCAGGAAAATAGTGAGAGAATACTGAGGTTGCCAAAATATATATATACACATTTTAAGCAATGTTAAGAGACATTCAATCATAACCAGAAGTATCTGACTGCTGTTGGTAACCACTGTGAACGCCTTTTATAATTGCAGAAATCAAACGTGACTTGTTTTCATCTTATTGAGTATTACGATTTTAATACAGTTTTTTCCTTTTTAAAAATGTGTATGCATTTTTTGGTGCTCTCCATGGAATGGTTTGACTGTCAGAATATTTGAGTCATCTTACAAATAGCATAAAAGGAGCAGAACCTTGTATAAAATGGTAATAACATTGATCAAATAACAAATGTTCTAAGTTTTAATAATCGAAAAGGTAAATATTTTAAATAAAATAATGATAAGGGTAATTTTGCAAAAAAATAGGACAGAGCAGAGAGATATTAACTTAAAATTATGTGTAGATGAGAGATTGAATATGGCTATAACTTCACCATATTGATAGCATATGGTGTTGATCATCATAAGTGGGGAAGAATTAGGCTACAATATTATATAAAATATTTGAGTTTAACTCTAGCTGAATTAAGAAAGATCTCAATGCTTTTATTTTATAATTACAAAATTGGGATATTTTGTTAAGATAGGAAGCATTATCATTATTGCATAATCCTTTAAAAGATACCTTTTATAGCCAAATGAAAACACTAGTACATATTGTTTTCTTTCAAATGAACAGCATTATTACTCACTATTTAATTTTATCCCCAGAATGGATTATAGCGTTTCTTCCTTCCTTAAGTATACATTTAATAGCTGTAATTTTCTTTGGAAAAAAAAAGGAATGTTAGAGTAACAAACATTGACATTGGTCTAAAGGGGGCTTTTACACATTTAAGATATAATTGTCAGTAGTAATTAGCCTGCTTCAAAGTGGGCAGACTATTTTGTAATACAACATTTGCCTACTACACACATTAATCAGCAAACAGATATGTATTTGTAAGAAATATAGAGCAGGCAAGATTTTTGACATATTGACTAAAAACATAGGTGCCAAATATGGAGTAAAATCCAGATTTTCATTCATTAATTCAGTCAACATATGTATGGAATGATTAATATGACTCCTTTCTCTTGAAATTTGCATTGATTGAATTTTCTTGAAGACAATGTTTAAAGGTTTAAAACATTTGCTCTGGAGAATGAGAGAGGCAGTGAATTGAAGACAGAAATAGCCTAGAGCGCAGTTGAGATTGGAGAAAACGTACATGACACTCTTCAAATAAAATGGTTTAATCTGGAAGAGTCAGTGGCCTGTTGGTGGGAATAGAGAACAAGTTTAACTTACTACATTGGTTGGAGGTTTAGCAGAACAGTAGGTGTATCTTGAAGTTTTGTATGAGTTTAAGCTACACAAAGCTTATATATAGAACTGCAAGAGAAAAAGCCTATTGACTAAACTATGGGAAATTTTAACATCAAAAGCATAGGCAGAAAACATTAAAATTAGTAAACGAAGCATATGACTCAGAAAGATAGGAAGAGGTTCAGACCATAAGAACATTAACATAAGCAAAATGACAAAAGAGACGTTCAAGAGAAAGATTGGCATTTCCATTTTCAAAGTTTCAGAAAACATAAGGTAAAAGACACCTATTAGATTTGCCAAGCAGTTCTTGGAACAGCACAGGTAAAGTCAGAATGAAGAGGGATAAAAAGCGAGGAGGTGGTAAGCAGGTAGAAAGAGCTAGCACCAGCACACGCAATCCCTTCAAATCTGACAGACTGCACATACTCATGGGAAACGAGGTGCAAGCGTTAAGGAATGGCCCCCAGATTTCTCAGATGCTGCATTTCATATCTGAACTGAAGCAAGAATCAGATCAGCAGTGAACTTAGTTCGTAAACAGAAACTTGTTCTCCTTTACAAATACTGCGGAGGAGAAAATCTTGGTTTTGTTTGTTTATTTGCTTATCATGGTGAAATTCACATAGCATGGAGTCAACCATTTTAAAGTGCTCACTTTAGTGGCATTTTGTACATTCACAATGTTGTGCGACAAAAGCTCTCATTTCTAATAAGCGTAGTGTGCCTCAAAACACACCATTTAAAAGCCTGCAAGACGTCATCAAACTCATGTACTGACTTCTTGTACTGACCCAAAAGAAACGAACAAAGAAAATCTGAAGTAGGTAGTGGAGTGATTCTACTCAACGCTGACCAATGGATTTAATTATGGTCTAGGATATGTAACAAGAAAAAAGAATGTCTCCATCTGGTGGCAAATAATTGACTTTGAAGGAGACACTGATAGTGCTACTCAACTAATCAAGGGTTGTGGTAAAGCTGCAGTTTTCATGACGGCTTTATGTCTCTTTACAGTTGTGTGCACCTGACTTTCTAAGTACCCTCTTATCTTGCATGTTGTAAAATTTTTACAGCATGATAGGTTTAAAAATTTTTTTTCCTGTATCTTACAACAGAGCCAGTATGTCTTGGGGAGCAGACTATTGAAGAATCAACATTTGAAGATAAAATATTTTTAAAATAGAGCATTTTGAAGATGGTCTCTCTTCACCTGCATTAAGAGAAATTATTTCTAGGAAATATAAGCTCAAGAAAGAATTTTTGTGTTTGGAGAAAATGGAATGCAATGGAAGAACTTTCACATACAAATGATGAGATTAGGACAGTTGGGTTGTTTTGGGGGGAAAACAAAAGCTAGCAGAGAAAGAAAAGATAAAAGAGAAGACATGAGGTTTGACAATAAGAGTGGAGAAGAGGTGCGGAGTTCAGCTGCTGGTTGTTTTAATAGCAGTTGATTGAATATTTACAGTGCTTTCTTTTATTAAAAACCATGGCTATCTGATTTAGTTAGTTTCCTGTCTGCTAAGAGTGTGAGATCATAGATGTAACAAAACTTTAAAAATAAGATCTAATCAAATACCAAAGAATGAAAGGAAAGATTCAGAGGGACCAAAGAATAATAAAAGCCAACATGATGAGAGCTGATGGCACTGAAGCTCTTGTAATTTCTACCTTGTATTTAGGTTTGAAAGGCTGAGGCCTAGGCTTCTAATCCACAAAGAGAATGAGAGAGACAGCCTCTGGCTATTACAGGTGGGTAAACTGGATTTTTAAATCCTGTGTAAAAATATGTCTGAAAATCTTTTCATAGAAGTTCTCCATCTATGAAAAGCAAACTAGAAAAGCTCTACCCATACAGGAAGAGATTTGGCCTTAAAATTTTTATTCTGTCTGGGATTTGGGTATAAAGGGGTGGGGGGAAGAAAACTATAAAAAAATCAAAACCTTGGGGCTTAAACATGTCTACATTTAGCTTTTACTTTTGTTTTTGTTTTTGTTGTTGTTGTTTTTTTGAGTTGGAGTCTCACTCTGTCACCAGACTGGAGTGCAATGACCGTTCCTGGCCACCACAGCCTTGACCTGCTGGGCTCCGGCCATCCTTCTGCCTCAGCCATCCAAGTAGCTGGAACTAGAGGCACGCGCTACCACACCTGGCTAATTTTTTTTTTCTTTATTGTAGAGATGAGGTCTCGTCAAGTTGCCAAGGCCGGTCTCGAACCCGTGGGCTCAGACAATTCACTCACCTCGGCCTCCCAAAGTGCTGGGATTACAGGCTGAGTCACCGAGCCCGGCCTAACTCCTACTTTTGTAATATCTTCCTAAAATCTATCCAGGACCATTGTAATCCATATAACCTTGTCAAATATAAGGAAATTGAATACAATCAAAGAAAAAGAAAAAATGCTGAAAATGAGTTTATAAAAGTGGATTATATAACATGATTAGAAATAAGCATCCATGTTAGCAGATGCAAATAAACAGAATTAGGCATAAAAAATTACAGATAATAGTATTATCAGAGAGAAACTTTTAAATGGATATACTAAAGTTTATGATGGGCTAACAAACAATAATTATATTTATAATGTGCATATTGTTACATATATTATTTAAGTTTATTATGAGGAATTGATTCATGTGATTATAGAAACTGAGAAGTCCTGTGATTGCTGTCTGTAAGCTGGAAACCCAGGAAAGCCAGTGGTGTAATTCAGTCTGAATTTGAAGTCCTGAGAACCAGGGACATCAATGATATAGGTCCTATTCAAAGGGCAGGAGATGTCATGAAATGTTCCAACTCAAGCAGTGAGGCAGTTCAAAAAGGGAGGATTCCTTCTCTACCCTCTTTTCTATTCAAGCTCTCAATAGAGTGAATGATACCCAACCACAATGAGAATGGCAGTCTACATTAACTCAGTCCACCAAACTAAAATCTCATTTAGAAACACCCTCACAAACAGAGAAAAAATGTTTCATCTGGAGACCTAATGACCCATTTACTTTGACACATACAATTAGACATCACATTTATTAAATAGACTAAGATGATTAGACAGAGCTAAACAGAGAATTAATAACCTGAAATGTAGATCTAAGAAAACGACCTGACTTAACACACAATAATTTAAGAAGATGGTGATAGTGACTGGTAGGTGACACAAAGGATTTTCTGGGATGTTTATGACGTTTTGCTTTTTTACTCTGTGAAATTTCAGAGAGCTGTATAATTAAGAGTAATGTACTTCCATAAAAAGGTAAACTATGCTAAATACAAGTATAAAAATCATGGAATATGTAACATTTAAATTGTAAAGTGGAAATAATAAAAATTTCTAATAATTTTAGAGAAGTCAAAAATAGAATCAAAACAAACAAAAACACACTGTTATGAAATACAAAACACAAAATAAGATGGTTGACCTAAGTCCAAATGTAAATTTGTCTTTAAACATAGGAAATGTTGGCTTTGATAAAAGCACAAATTTTATTTAAAAGAATCACACCTAAAACTTAATGACTAAGATTTTTAGAAATTCAACAAGTGTAAAAGGATTGGCCAGTTATGACTTGCATAGAATTATTAATATACAATTAAATAGACTCGAATATGAAATATCTGTTAGAGAGTCATTAATTACTGAAAGTAATGAACAATTTATAGACATTGCAATCTTACATTCAAATATTTGTAATTCAGGAGCGATTTTAAAAAAATACTTTTTAAAAGAGACTTTAACATTGCTAAAAGAATTAAGAGAAAGTGAATTTTAACAATGAAGCAATAAAGCTCAGAGGAAGAAGTCGAATGTAAGAGGAAAAACAAACATAAAATTTAAAACTTAATGTAACATTCTCTGAGTTAAAAGTTAAAGAAGAATTCAAAGAAGAGCTTATTGGTAATTAAAAAATATGAAGAACTAAATGGAAAGAATGCATATCAAACATCAAAATTTGTGAAATGCAGGAAAAACCATACAAATCTACAAATTCAAATGTATTTATTTGAAAAGTAAGAAAATTAGAATAAATGAGGTAAGAATTTAACTTAAATGGTATAATAATAATGATAGTAGTTCCCAAAATGTATAAATATGGAAATAATTATGCTAAAAAAGTAATTTAATTTATTATTTCTAAAATAAATAAATAAACACTTTATTTTTGTACATGCTGAGAATAAGTACAAATCTCTGAAAAGATTTATGGACAAAAAAAGACTAGAGACTTGATTTTTAAATAAATAGGATATAGCTATATATATAATAATATAAAAACAAAAATCAGTGCAATACAGCTTTGTTTGTAACATCAAGAATTGTAAAAAAAACCTACACACCTATTAACAGGGAATTTGAAAAATACATTTTGCCATAGCTGTATTATGGAATACAATGCAGGAGAAAATAATGAGTATATATTCATATAGATAAGTGTCATATACAAGGCCACATAAAAATTCAGTTATAAGATTACACTTGTTATGACACTAGTTGAATAGAAGCTTTAAACATATCTAATGATATTAGGTTTAAATCTTATGTCAACATATTGAAATCGCCCAACTTCCCCATAGAAATGATATTTACATTCTTTAAAAAAAAAACAAAAACAAAACTTCCAAATGACCCTCCAAGTCTTAAAACTTGCAACTTACTTTTGCCTTAGTTCCCTTCTTAGGAGACGGACACTTATCCAAGGAACTGAAACTCACTAGAACACTGCATCCAGGTAGTGAGATGCAACACCCATCACTCAACATGTTTGCTTTCTTATCTCTTTCTGATTGCTGTTTTTCATTCCTTCCCTTTCTACATAAACCCTCAATTTCTTTCTTTCTTTCTTTTTTAAGATGTGGGGTACAATTCAGGGTTAGGTATGCAAACATTGATTATGCAGGTACCCTTATTGATGAGGTATACCCCTCCCTCCCCCTAGCAGTTTCCCTCAACTGTCAATCCCGTCTCCCCTCCCCTGGCAGTTTTCCACTACTGCCAATCCCTTTTTCATAGTATTATGGTAATTGTTCAAGGTCTGCTTATGAGTGAGAACATATGGTAGTCTGTTCTTTGTTTCTGGGATAGATCACTGAGTATGATTGACTCTAAATTCATCTAAATTGTTGTGAAGTCATTACGTTTGTCCTTCTTTATGGCTGCAAAATATTCCACCATGTATATGTACCATATTTTTTTTTTATCCAGTCCAGCTTTGATGGGCAGCATGGTTGGTTCCAAGTTATTGTCATTGTGAATAGAGTTGCAACAAACATATGTGTGCAGGTATCTTTTTTTTTTTTTTGAGTTGGAGTCTCACTGTGTCGCCCAGACTGGAGTGCAGCGGCCACTCCTGGCCACCACAGCCTCGACCTGCTGTGCTCCAGCAATCCTTCCGCCTCAGCCTTCCACGTAGCGGGAACTACAGGTGCATGCTACCACGCCTGGCTAATTTTTTGATTTATTGTAGAGATGAGGTCTCGCCTACCCAGGCGGGTCTCGAACCCGTGGGCTCAGGCAATCCACTTACCTCAGCCTCCTAAAGGCACGGGATTACAAGCTGAGCCACGGAGCCCGGCTGCAGGTATCTTTTTTGTAGAATGATTTGAATTCCTCTGTGTATATTCCCCATAAGGAAATTGCTGAGTCATATGGAAGGTCAATTTCTAATTCTTTCAGAAATCACCACACTGTCTTCCAAAGAGGTTGTACTAGTCTGCATTCTCACCAGCAGTGTTCCTTTTTCTCCACTTCCTCGCCAGCATCTGTTGTTTTCTTTTTAATTTTTATTTATTTTTATTTTTTATTTTTTTGAGTTGGAGTCTGGCTCTGTTGCCCAGACCAGAGTGCAGTGGCTGCTCCCGGCCACCTCAGCCTCGACCTGCTGGGGTCCGGCGATCCTTCCGCCTCAGCCTTCCCAGTCGCTGGAACTACAGGCGCGTGCTACCACACCCAGCTAATTTTTGATTTATTGTAGAGATGAGGTCTCACCAAGTTGCCCAGGCGGGTCTCGAACCCGCGGGCTCAGGCAATCCACTCACCTCAGTCTCCCAAAGGTGTGGGATTACAGGCTGAGCCACCGAGCCCGGCGTTGTTTGTTTTATTAATGATGGCCATTCTTATTGGGGTTAGGTGGTATCTCAATGTGGTTTTGATTTGCATTTCTCTGATGAAAATAAAGTATAAAAATATCCACGATCCACAGAAATACCCTCCCTATCATACTAAACAGATACAACTGAAGATGACCAGTGGAACTAGAAAAATTCCTCACATGGTCTAAATTACTGTCAATTTAAAAACCTATGATCAGACATGGAAGAAAAAATATTGCTACTTTACAGACCTTCCTGAAATTTTCAGAAATATCAAATCAATCCTCTCATATAAAATGAGGCCAGGTACATGGCCAGGCTCTGTGGCTCAGCCTGCAATCCCAGCATTTTGGGAGGCCAAGGCGAATGGATTGCCTGAGCCCACAGGTTTGAGACCAGCCCGTGCAACTTGGCGAGACCTCGTCCCTACAATAAATAAATAAAAATTAGCCGGGTGTGGTAGTGTGGGCCTGTAGTTCTGGCTACCTGGAAGGCTGAGGCAGAAGGATCGTCGGAGCCCAGCAGGTTGATGCTGGGGTGGCTGTGAGTGTACCACTGCACTCCAGCCTGGATGACAGAGTGAGACTCCAACTCAAAAAAATAAAATAAAATAAAATAAAATAGGCCAGGAACAATGGTTCATACCTGTGATAAAAGCACTTTGGGAGACTGATGTACGAAGATTGCTTGGGTCCAGGAATTTGAGAACATCCTGGGCAGTATATCAATATCCTGTCTGCAAAAATAAAAAATAAATATAGCTCACACAGAGACAAAATTCTACTTACAGAATTGAAACCGAGCAGGCCAAAAACACTAGACATTGGGTTCAGATAGTGTGGGAGCATGTCCCAGATAGCAAATATTTCAAAATGCAAAAAGCTTTGAAAATGTGCCCAAAGCTAGTCTCCCCAGAAAACGCACATCATTTAAACACAAAATATTGCAAAAATAAATAAAATCTAACTCCATGCAAGTCTATCTCAAGAAAAACAAAGATGAAAAGAAGCCATAATGTTTCAATAAAAAATGGGAAAACACCGGAAGTACACAACCAACAAGATGAAAGCGCTGAGTTAATACATACAAGTGGGGAAGAAGATATTATAAGAAATTATGCAAACGTTGAAAGATCAGCTAAAATTAGAAGCCAAAAGGCTCAGAGCTATATGCCTAAGAAACTAGAAGATGTAAAACATGACCACTCAGATATAAGGAAAGTGTTAATGGGGGTGGGAGTGGAATGGTACAAAGCAGAAGAACAAATAGAAATAGATCCCCTAGTTAATAGGAGTAAAGGAAAAGCAAAAGAGGGAAAAGAAAACTGCAAGAGATATTAGAGAAATGAAAAGCAAAATCAGAAAAAAGAGGAAAGCATTTCAAAAATCAAATAAAGGGTAAGTATATTTGAAAGTGAAAGGTAATAAAACACAAACTCTGGTCAACATGTAATAAGAAACAGATTCATAATCCATCTGAGAAAACCAAAAGACACGGACAAAATAAATAGAAGTAACAGTTTTTAAGACACTGAATATCAGACAACAAAAGATAGTGGTGATACCTAAAAGAAGAAAAGCAAGCAGGAGAAGACTTCCTTTTATCCTGGAGTATTTCCTTGAGAAAGTTTCTAAGTCTTGGCGCAGAGCCCTGAAGACTCCCTGGGCTGAAAAAGCTAAGTAGATACCCCAAGGAGAACTGAGTGGCTATAATTTGCAGCAGAGACTACTGGAGAGGCAAAACTGTATAGGGAGACCATTCTGGCTACCGGCAGAGTCTTGGCTGAGTAGTCGGTGAAGTCCTGAGCAGCGCATGCATGTGAGGAAACTACTTGAGGATGGTGAGAGAGAACATTCGAAGCAATTAGAGAGAACAGGGCCTGGTACTCATAGAGGGCGATAGATAGCAGCTGTTCCCACCAACCCAAATGCAGCATTTCAAAATTTGCAGTGTTAGATGGAATGTGAAGGAGGGTCTTACCTCAGTTACGGCAAATAATTAGCCGTATACCAAGCACTGCTCTGGAATCACCTAACACATAATAAAAGTGAGATCAAAGAGGATTTAATGATTTCAAAGTAACTTAACTGCAATCTAGAACAAAGCTCAAAAACAAGTGTGGGAAATCAAACCTTACAGCACGACTTGAAGGTAAACTTCAAAATGTGTGGCATTCAGCCGGGCTCGGTGGCTCAGCCTGTAATCCCGCGCCTTTGGGAGGCTGAGGTGAGTGGGTTGCCTGAGCCCGCGGGTTCGAGACCCGCCTGGGCAGCGAGACCTCATCTCTACAATAAATCAAAAAATCAGCCGGGCGTGGTAGCGCATGCCTATAATTCTGGCTACTTGGAAGGCTGAGGCGGAAGGCTCGCCGGAGCCCAGCAGGTCGAGGCTGCGGTGGCCGGGAGCGGCCACTGCACTCCAGTCTGGGCGACAGAGTGAGACTCCGACTCAAAAAAAAAAACAAAAAAACAAAATGTGTGGCATTCAATCAAAGAAACAGACGCAGTGAGAAAAAGAAAAATACGATCTATAATGAGAATAAAAAACAATTAATGAAAACTGTCAGAGAAGTGATACAGATGCTAGAATTTTTGAAAGATGACATTACAGCCACTACTGTAACTATTTCATATGTCTAAATTTGAAAAATAGAGAAATGCATGATATTCAAAAATCCAATTCCTAAGAACACAGACTACAATGTCTAAGATGAAAAGGAACACATGACAGGATTCACAAAAGACTACACATTGCGGTAGAAAAGATGTAAAATTAAAGACAAAACCATAGAAACTGTGCAAAATGATACAAAAAAGAAAAAGTCACCTATAAAAAGCAACTCCATAGCCAAAAACATTCTTAGTATTGAAGCCTGTATGCTGTTTCACTAAAATTGAGAAGAACGCAACGTTATCTGCTCTAACTTCTATTCAACATTGAATTGGTGGTACTCTCCTGTACAGGAAAGCAAAAAAAAAAAAGGTCAAGGATTGTGAAGACAGACATAACATTTTTCTTATACACAGACTGGATCCCTACTTTATTTTTGAATATTAATCCTGTAGCTAGCAATATTGGAGAAATATTACATTTTAAGGATATGGTTTTCCTAAGTAGAATTCTGCATTGTTTATACGATAATAGTATTTATTCCTTTTTATTTTCTAATTAATTAATTTTTAATTTTCGATTCATAGGCACACATGCAAATTCATTTCATGGACAATATGTAGTGGTGGGGCTTGGGTCCCAGGCGGTCCGTTCCCTAGATAGTGAACATTGTGCCTTGTAGGTAGTTTCTGAACCTTAACGCTCCTCCCACCATGCCCTCTCCCTTTATTGGTGTTTCCAGTGTCTATTATTTCCATCTTGTGACTCTTTCATTCCCACATACAAGTGAGAACATGTGGTGTTTGGTTTTCTGTTTCTGAGTCAGTTAACTTAGGATGATGATCTTCTGCTCCATCTGTCTTGCTGCCAAGGACATGATTTCATTCCTTTTTTATGGCTCTGTATTATTCCATGGTGTATATATTCCACATTTTTATTATCCACTGATCGGCTGATGGGCATTTAGGTTGATTCCACATCTTTGCAATTGTGAATTGTGCTGCAATAAACAAGTGTGTGCAGGTGTCTCTTTAATAAATGACCTCTGCTCCTTTGGGTAGATACTTAGTAGTGGGATTGCTGGATCAAATAGTAGATCTACTTTTAGTTTTTTGAGTACTCTCCATACCACTTTCCATAAATGTTGTACTAATTTACATTCCTATCAATGATATGTGTGTTCCTTTTTTGCTGTATCTGCGTCAGCATCTATTGATTTTTAATTTTTTAAATAATATTTTATTTTAAATATGTGAGGCACAGTTCAGGGTTAGGTATACAAAAATTCATTATGCAGGTACCCTTGTTGATGAGGTGTACTCCCCCCTCCCCTGGCAGTTTCCCACTTACTGCCAATTCCTTTCTTATAGTATTATGATAGTTGTTCAAGGTATGCTTATGAATGAGAACATGTGATACTTGGTTCTTTATTTCTGTGATAGATCACTCAGTATCGTAGACTCTAAGTCCAAGTTGATGCAAAGTTCAAAATTTTGTCCTTCTTTATGACTGTATAATATTCCATTGTGTATATATACCACATTTTTTTAATGCAGTCCATTTGCAATGGGCAGCACTATTGGTTCCCTGCTTTTGCTATTGTGAAAATGCTGCAATAAACATGCATGTGCAGGTGTCTTTTTCATAGAGTAATTTGAGTTCCTCTGGGTATATTCCCAGTAGGGGACTTGCAGGGTCATATGGGAGGTCGATTTTTAGATCTTTTAGGAATTGCCAAACTGTTTTCCACAGCGGTTATGCTAGTTTACACTCACACCAACAGTGTCTCCTTTGAGCCATATCCTCTCCAGCCTCTGTTATTTTTTGAGTTATCGATGATGATCATCCTGACTGGAGTTAGGTGGTATTTAAGTGTGGTTTTAATTTGCATTTCTTTGATAACTAGTGAGGCTGAGCATTTGTTCATGTATCTGTTGGCTGCTCGGATGTCTTCTTTTTTAATAATGGTCATTCTGACTAGTGTAAAGTGGTATTTCATTGTGGCTATAATTTGCACTTCCCTGCTTATGAGTAATGTTGAACATTTTTCATGTTTGTTGGCCATATGTGTGTCTTCTTTAGAGAGATGCCTATTTATGTCTTTTGCCCATGTTTTAATAGGGTTATTTGCTTTTTTTCTTGCTTATTTGTTTGAGTTCTTTGTACATTCTGAATATTTGTCCTTTGTCAGATGTATAGTTTGCCAATATCTTCTTCAATTTTCTAGGTTGCCTGTTTGCTCTGCTGATAATTTATTTGGCTGTGCAGAAGATTTTTAATTTAAGTCCCACTTATTTATTTTTGATTTAGTTGCATTTGCTTTTGGGGTTTCAGCCATATATTATTTGCCTGAGTCAATATCCATAAGAGTTTTTCCTAGGTTTTCTCCTAAGATTTTTATGGTTTTAGGTCTGATGTTTAAATCTTTAATCCATCCTGAGTTAATTTTTGTAGAGAAGATGTAGAGATATAGGCTGGCATTGTAGGTAATCATAATCATGACTTGTTAACTCGTTGTCATATGGAAACCAATGGGTGTACTTTTAAGCAGAGAATAGGCATGATATGACTGACTTTTTTTAATTTATAAAGAATAGAAATTTATTTCACATAATTTTGGAGGCTGAGAAGTCCTAGATAAACTGTCATTTTAACAGAAAAATTCTGATATGTTGAAAATAAACCACATTTTTTCTGCTCTTTGTTTTTCAGTAGTAGGTGTCATAGAAGACAGAAGGTCAATTAGGAATCTGTTAGAATAATCCACATGAAAGATACTCATGGCATAGGTCAAAGTTTTAGTTCTGAGCAGTTGGAAAGACAGTTACCATTAACAGAAACAAATCTGTAAAAGCATGCTTGGGGTTAGTGGTGGTAGAAATATCAGGAGCTCAGTCAAAATTTATAGTAAAGAGATATGTTTGTCAGAATTTCAGGCAAAGATGTGAAGGGTACAGTTTTATATATAAGACTGGATTGCAGGGGGAAAATGATTGCAACTAAAAAATTTGGAAGCGTTACCATATAAATGACTGAATGGTCTTCAAGAGAATTAGCGTAGATAGTAAAGAGAAGGGGTCCAAACAAAGTCAAGCATGGTTTAACAATAAGGATACATTCTGTGAAATGACTCTTTAGGCAACTTTGCTCTTGTCTGTGAACATCACAGAGTGTATTTACACAAACATAGATGGTATACTCTATGTACACCCAAGCTATACAGTATAGCCTATTGCTACTAGGCTACAAACCTCTATAGCATGTTACTGTACTGAAAACTGTAGGCATCTGTAACACAAGGGTAAGTATGTGTGTATCTAAACATAGAAAAGAGCATGGGTTGCATGAAGACATTAGGATGGCTATGGTGATAAGATTTTTTTCAGCTCCATTATAATCTTATGGAATCACGATTGTATATACGGCCTATTGTTTACTGAAATGTTATAATGAGCATAATCCCAAGTAAGCCCAAATAATGAGGCTGGGACATGAGAAGAAACAGTTCATGTGATTTAGAAGATTTATCTTTTGAGAAAGAATGTAAACCAGGAGAGTGTGATGTCCTGAGTCACAAGTATGTCAGACAATGATAGTAGATCAAGTAAATTAGAACCGAGGAATAACCGCGGAAGTTTCTTGTTGGAAGTGATTGGTTACCTTGAGAAGAGCCATTTTGATGGAGTAGTAGCAATGAAAGCTTGCTGGTCAGGGTTCAGTAGTGAATAGGAGAAGAAAAACTGAGAATATTAAGTATAGACAGGTAGATAAGTGGAACAGTACTTGAGGAATATAAAATTAAAATGACTGTTTCTTTAAAAAGGGTGAGAAACAGTCGGGCTCCGTGGCTCAGCCTGAAATCCCGCACCTTTGGGGGGGCTGAGGTGAGTGGATTGCCTGAGCCCGTGGGTTCAAGACCCGCCTGGACAGTGAGACCTCATCTTTACAATAAATCAAAAAATCAGCCGGGCGTGGTAGCGCATGCCTGTAATTCCGGCTACTCAGAAGGCTGAGGCGGAAGGATTGCCGGAGCCCAGGAGGTCGAGGCTGCGGTGGCTGGGAGCAGACACTGCACTCCAGTCTGGGTGACAGGGTGAGACTCCAACTCAAAAAAAATAAAATAAAAAAAAATAATAAAATAAAAATGGTGAGAAACAAGAGCATGTCTGTATATGTATAGGAATGTTCCAGTAGAAATAGAACAAGTTCAGAGAGAAAAAGAATTGCCAGAGCAAAAACTTTGGATGATAGGGGGTAGGATTTAGTTTATAGATGGGAGAATGAAATACATATGGACGAGAAAAGACATTTTCACTTCAGACGCGGAAGGGTTATTAAGATTTGTAATGAGGATTGCAGAAAGTCTCTTCTGATTGTGCCCATCTTCTCAGTGAACTAGGCAATGAAGTGCATTGTGATGACAGCCTTTTAAAATTAAGACAGTAATTCTTAGTAAGATCAAAGGTGTGGCAGTAAGGGAGAGACTTAACCACAGAGATAGAAAGTGATAGCTGGAGAAATCACTGAGTGTTAGACTATGAGGATAAAGACAGTGGTAAAGATCAGTGGATGAGAGAACTTCCAGGAACTGAGATGCCAGGAAGTGGCAGAGGTTATCTTTGAAATCATCAAGAATTATGACAGCAACAGTATTAAAGAAGTCATAGAGAATCAGAAGGCAAAAGATTAAACTGATGCTGGGAACTGATTGGAGGGTTTTTAGGCGATAGGTAGAAACAAAAATAGAGGAATGGCTAGAATGATCTTGTTACTGAAACACCAGGGATTCAGTGGAAGTCTGAAAGTCAATCACTGAGACAATGGGTATTGCCAGTGAAGACGGCTTTTAATTGGGTGATATCATGCAAGGATAATGAGAGATCAATCTCAAATTGGCTCCCTTCTATGGAAATTGGGGGTTTGATTTTAGGGAAAGATGGCAGCAGAGTCAGTCGGACTATGTGCGTTCTGATGTGAGTGAGTGTATGGAAAATTTTGTGTACATACTGGTGAGTGCGTGGGCCTGTGAGTGGCTGACTGAGTGAGGGCTAGGGAGCTGACAGCCAGGGCTTTCCTGGTGCAGCAGCTGATGCCACAGCTGCTGCGCTTGGATCCTAGCAATTGCTGGGTTACAGAAGTTGAGCACCATTTAAAAAAAATCAACAAAACCCTTCCTAGGTAGAAAATGCTGGGAGGGACTGACTAAGTGGGGGCTCATGAGCAAGTGGCCAGAGCCCTGGTGCAATAGTTGGTGCTGCAGCTTCTCTGCTTCATTCATGGTTCTTCCCAAGTCACAGAAACCAAGCACCATTTTTTAAAAATGGACAAAAGTTTTCCTGTGAAGAAGTGGTAGGGAGGGACTACTGCCCCAGGCTCTGCCTCACCCCTGTGGCAGGAGAGACTGCTGGTCCCAGGCTTAACTTCAGCACTTCAGCGCCTGGTCAGACACTGAGTCCAGAGGCAGAGTCCCATGGAAGTGGACAAGAGAGGCACTCCACCACCATCTTGAATACGGGACAGGAAAGTACTCAGACTTGCCACCATGGGGCAACAGACCCAATCTCTGTGACTGGCAGATCAACTACTCAAGGGTTGATCATGACCCAGAGGGAATATCCTGAAAGCACAAATTTCAGCGGGAACTGATGAGTGCTGAGTCCCAGGGGCCTCATTCCCTATCCTGATCCAGTCGCGGGACAAAGAGTGTGGCCAGAAAAGGTCAAGGAAGAACTCAAAAGAGATCAGTGGTAAGTCTGGGACTGACCCAAATCCCCTCCTCCCCAGCAATCCTCTGAATGTCAGACCCACATAGCTGGGCCTCGATTGAGAGGGACAAACCCAGGCAGAGCCTGGACATCAGTTGCAATAGGAGAACTCCATCCCAGGATAGGCCTGGCTGGGGCACCCTCCATGAACACATACCTGGGGAAGAGACAATCCCGCACCTCCCCACTGGAGGAGGTCTTCCTGACCATATGAGAGTGGGAGGAGAGGACTACAGCCCCACCCACCTCCAATGCCTCTGCTCCTTCCCTGCTCCAGACACTGGGAGAGAGTGAAAGAGGTGAAAGCTCTGCAGGAGAGACCAGATTAAAGGAACAATTACAGAGCCTGACATAAGAGGGAGGGTTTTTTTTTTAATTTTTAATTTTTATTTAAATTTTCAAAAATTTGTTGCCTGTTAGTTAATTTATTTTTAAAATATCTTTCCTTTGTGGATGAATGTGTTTGTGAGGTTTTGATCTGCATCCCCCCAATCTTTTTCTTTTTTTCTTTTTCTGTTTCTTTCTTCTATTGTTTGCTGTTTTCTGTTTATGTGTATATGTGAATGATTGAGACTTCATTTTTCAACTTTGTTGTTGTTGGCTTTTTTTTAACTCTTGTTCTTCTGGTTTTTATCTTATTTTATAATTTAAGGTGTCTGTCAATTATATGTGTGAGGGTTCAATATGAATTCCTTTCCCCCTCAAGTCTTTCTGATTTTCTTCTCCACTCATTTTGTGCTAAGTGTGTGTGTGTACTCAGTTTTCTTGGTTTTTTTTTTTGTTGTTGTTTGTTTTGTTTCACTTTGTTGTTGTTCCAGTTTGTTTTGGGGTATGTGTGTATGTCTGTATGTGTGTGTTCAATTGTTTTTTTGTGTTGGTTTCTGCTTTGCATCATTATAGAGAGTGGTGGTGGGGAGTGGTTCTCAGGGAACACATACCACAATCAGTGGACATTGTAATTTGCAAGTAGTTTCTGAATTCTAGCACCCTATCCCCTACCTTATACGACTTTCAAAAACTACAAGAGACAACAAAGCTTCCCACTAATAGTCCTATTTCAAAATAGAACAAATCCAGAACTCAGATCAAGGAAGAATAGAGGGCAGAGCAAACATCAGAAGGGAAAGCCTCTCCCACTGACACTGAATAGCAGAACTAAAGAGAAAAACAAGATATCTGTCATAAATAAGGAAAAACCAAAGGAAGACCACAGGCAATTTCAAGTGTAACAAAGACAAAACTCTTGAAAAATCAGACCTTGGTGCCCAAACAATAGAAGTCACCAATGACTGGACCCAGAATATGACAGGGATTAGGGAATGGATGAAAAGATTCAATAAGACTCAAGAAAGATAAGATGAAACACAGAAAGAACTTGTAACAGAGATTTTGGCAATAAAAAAATTCATACAGGAAAGAAATACATGAATTATTTATTAGAATTATTAATAAGTAAATTAATCCAATAAATAAATAAATAATTTCATCCAGGAAAAAAATAACAAGATGACAAGCATAGAAAACTGAATTAATCATAGGAAGATCTCAGATATTGAAGACTAGAGCACAGAATTAACCTGATCTGTAAAAAACATAGAAAGAAGACTCAGCAAGAAAGAACAAACCAGGTCGGTGGCTCAGCCTGTAATCCCGTGCCTTTGGGAGGCTGAGGTGAGTGGATTGCCTGAGCCTGCGGGTTCGAGACCCGCCTAGGCAGCGAGACCTCATCTCTACAAAAAAATAAAAAAATCAGCTGGGCATGGTAGCGCGCGCCTGTAGTTCCAGCTACTTGGAAGGCTGAGGCGGAAGGATCGCAGGAGCCCAGCAGGTCGAGGCTGCAGTAGCCAGGAGCAGCCACTGCACTCCAGTCTGGGCGACAGAGTGAGACTCCAACTCAAAAAAAAAGAAAGAAAGAACAAAACCTACAAGAGATGTGCAATTATATCAAGAGGGCAAACCTACAGCTGATTGGTATCCCAGAAGAAGAAAGAGCAATGGAGAACAATTTGGAGCAAATATTCCAGGAGGTAATTCAAGAAAACTTTCCCCATCTCACCAGAGATGTGACCAGTCAGGCACAAGAAATACAGAGAACCCCAACATGACATCAAATTGAAGATCATCTTCTAGGCACATAGTAATTTGCTTACACAAAGTAGGCACAAGAGAAAAAAATCCTAAAGGCAGCAAAGAGAAAGGTCAGAATAGCAGCAGACCTATTGACAGAATCACTACAAGCAAGAAGGGACTAGAGTCCAATATTCAAAGTCCTCAAAGATAAACAATTTCAACCAAGAATTTCCTACCTAGCCAAGCTCAGCTTCTTCAGTGATGGAGAATTTAAATCCTTCCCAGACATCCAATCTCTAAGATATTATGCAGCTTTCAGACCAGCTCTACAGGAGATACTTTAAAAGGTATTCAGCACAGAAGAAGGAAAAAAGGAATGACCACCCACTTCCCAAAAGAACAACAGTACACAGAATCAACAGAGAATACAGTACAAAAAGAAACTTGAAAACACACATATACATCAACCCCAAAGTGAAAAGAAAACAAAGAAAAAACTTGATAAGAACCTCATGACAGGGATAAACAATCACATTTCAATAATCAGTATGAAAGTGAATGGATTAAATGCATCACTGAAAAGACACAGAATGGCAAACTGGATAAGAAACCATGACCCAATTATTTGCTGCATCCAGGAGACTCATCTCACCACAAGGGATGCACACATACTCAAAGTTAAATGATGTAAAATGAGTTTCTAAGCAAATGGATCACAAAAGAAAGCAGGAGTTGCAATCTTAATATCAGATAAAACAACATTTAAGCTATCAAAAATTTAAAAAGATACAAAAGGGCACTGCATAATGAAAAAAGTTTCAATCCATCAACAAGAAACATCTATCCTAAACATATATGCACCCAATACAGGAGTGCCAGCATTTATAAAGCAACTACTAAGTAAGCTAAAAAAAGATATTGACTCTAACACTATTATAGCAAGGGACTTGAATACCCCACTAACAGCCCTAGATGGATCATTGAGGCAAAAAATGAAAAAGGAAACCCAGAACCTAAAACTTGACACTTGACCAAAGGGACTTAATAGAAACTCACAGAATATTCCATCCAAAAATCACAGAATATACATTCTACTCATCACCACATGGAGCATACTCCAAGATCAAAAACATCTTTGGCTGGGCTCGGTGGCTCAGCCTGTAATCCCGTGCTTTGGGAGGCTGAGGTGAGTGAATTGCCTGAGCCCGCGGGTTGGAGACCTGCCTGGGCAACTTGGTGAGACCTCATCTCTACAATAAATAAAACAATTAACCGAGCATGGTAGTGCATGCCTGTAGTTCCAGCTACTTAGAAGGCTGAGGCAGAAGGATCTCCAGAGCCCAGCAAGTTGAGGCTGCGGTGGCCAGGAGCAGACACTGCACTCCAGTCTGGGAGACAGAGTGAGACTCTAACTCAAACAAACAAACAAACAAAAAATCTTTGGCCATAAATCAAACATAAAGAAATTCCATAAGTTTAAAATCTTGCCATGCACATTCTCAGACCACAGTGGAATAAAAATAAATATCAACACAAACAAAATTTCCCCAAAGTCCACAAAGACATGGACACTAAGTGGCATGATGCTGAACAACTACTGGGTCAACACTGAAATCAAAGCAGAAATTAAAAGATTCCTGGAAACAAATGAAAACGAAGAAACATCTGACCAAAACATTAGGGATGCTATGAAAACAGTTCTAAGAGGGGAATTTATATCTCTACAAGCACACATCATGAAAATGGAAAGTGGAGAGCCTAAGAAATCACCTAAAGGAGGTGTAAAGAGAAGACCACCAAAACCCCAACTTTAGCAGAAGAATTCAAATCACAAAATACGAGCCCAAATACAAGACATAAAAATCAAAAATATTATAGAAAACATCAACAAAACAAAAAGCTGGTTCTTTGAAAGAATTAACAAGATTGATGTAACCATAGCCAGAATGACCAAGAAAAAGAGAGAAAAAGCCCAAATAAACACAATCAGAAATACAAAAGATCAAATCACAATTGATCCTTAAGAAATACAAAAGATTATTAGAGATTGCTATGTACACCTATATAGAAACACGCTTGATTACCTCAATGAAATGGAGTACTTTCTGAATCACACAACTTCCCTATATTGAAAAAGAAGACACAAACTAGACCAATAGCAACCCAGGAAATTGACTCTGTCATACGAAAACTACCTACAAAAAAAAAGTCCTGGACTGGATGGCTTTCCAGCAGAATTCTCCAAATGTACAAGGAGGAGCTGATACCAATCCTATTGAAGTATTCCAGGCAATTAAGAAAGATGGAATTCTCCCCAAATCATTTTACAAAGCTGACATCACACTGATACACAAACTGGGTAAAGATCCAACAAGAAAAGAGAACTACGGGCCAATATTCCTATGAACATAGATACAAAAATCCTCGACAAGATTCTAGCAAATCGGATCCAAAAACACATCTCAAAAATCATCCAACATGACCAAGTAGGCTTCATTCCCAGGATGCAGGGCTGCTTCAATATTCACAAGATCATAAATATAATTAAATACATCAACAGATGTAAAAACAAGAACCACATGGCTATCTCATTAGATGCAGAAAAAGCTTTTGATAAAATCCAGCATCCTTTCTTGATAAAAACATAAGTATAGAAAGAACATACCTCAAAATAGTAAGTGATATCTATGATAAACCCACAGCTAGCATATTGCTAAATGGACAGAAACTGGAAACATTACCCCTGAAAACTGGAACAAGACAAGGCTGCCCCCTCTCACCCCTCTTGTTCTACATTGTGTTTGAAGTTCTAGCTAGGGCAATTAGACAAGAGAAAAAAATTGGGTGTATCCAAATAGGGAAAGAGGAAGTCAAGTTATCCCTCTTTGCTGATTATATGATCCTATACCTTGAAAATCCAAGAGAATCTGTCAAAAACCTGCTTGCACTGATAAAGAACTTTGGCAAAGTCTCAGGGTACAAAATAAATGTGTAAAAGACAGTTACATTCCTATACACCAACAGCAAGCAGGCAGAGTCCCAAATAAAAAGCACAATCCCATTCGCAATAACCACAAAAAAATTAAACACCTTGGCATCTTCCTAACCAGAGAAATGAAAGACCTTTTCAATGAAAACTACAAAACACTGCTCAAAGAAATCCAAGAAGACACAAATAAATGGAAATATATCCCATGCTCATGGATAGGAAGAATCAGCATTGTTAAAATGTCCATCCTACCAAAAGCAGTCTACAGATTCAACACAATACCCATTAAGTTACCAACATCATTCTTCTCAGACCTGGAAATGACAATACAGAAATTCATATGGAAACATAAACAAAGACAAGTAGCCAAAACAATCCCTAGCAAAAGCAGGAGGTATCACATTTCCAGACTTCAATCTTTACTATAAGGCTACAGTAATCAAAACAGCCTGGCATTGGTACAAGAACAGGCATATAGACTAATGGAACAGGATAGAGATTCTGGAAGCAAAGTCTCAGTTTCTCCACCAACTCATCTTTGACAAAGCCTCCAACAACAACCACTGGGGAGAGGAGAGGCTATTCAGTAAATGGTGCTGGGAAAACTAGCTGATCACATGCAGAAGATTGAAACAGTATCCCTACTTATCACCATACAAAAAAATTAACTCTCAGTGGATCAAAGACCTAAACATAAAACCTCAAACTATAAAAATCTTAGAAAATACAGGAGACGCCCTTATGACAATTGGAACTGGCAACCAATTCCTGATCAGAACCTTAAGTGTCCATACCATAAGAAATAAGATAGACAAGTGGGGCCTCAATCAAACTGACAAGCTTCTGCAAAAAAAAAAAGAAAGAAAGAAAAAGAAAACCATCAAGAGAGCAGGGAGACAGTTCACAGAATGCAAAAAAGTATTTGCCAACTGTATATCCGAGAAAGTTCTAACATCTAGGATCTACGAAGAACTCAAATGTGCTAAAAAGAAAAAAAACAAACAGCCCCATTAAAAAGTGGGCAAAAACATGAATAGATACTACTTAAAAGAAGATATTTTCACTCTGTTACTCTCAGTTGCCACTTTGATTGTTTGTCCAACCTCATTTTTGTTCCGAGATTTATAAAACTTTTATCTTTTTATAAAAGATATGCTCAGTATTTCTTTTTTTTTCTTTTTGTTTTTTAGAAGAAGTTTGGAGTAAGTTTAACCATACTCAAGCTTATTATATGTATGCTTTTGACAAAATAAAGCAAAAATTGTAAGAGAAAAAGAAAATTTAGTGAAAATATCAATAACCATAGTAAGAAATACTATGTTTATGGTAGTAAATCTAACAAAGAGAATGCAATACATTTATGGAAAAAGCTTATGAAGCAATTGAAGAAAATAAAATAGTGCCAAGTTTTAAAATATATATGAGAGGGGATACCCCCAAAACTGGTTACCTTTTGGAGGGCAGTTCCCTTATAGTGCACCCAAAATTTGTTCCTATGCATTAAATGGTCAACCAAAATTTTTATCTGGAAGTTTTGAGAAGGTTATGTCAAATTTGCAGAAGAAATGTCCCAAGTTGTGGCAAATAGGTGACTGGTTCTTCTTCCACGATGACAATGTACTTGCCACGTGACACCAAGTGGTCGGCAGTATTTGGCCAAAAACGGTATGACCTCAATTTCCCAACCTCCCTATTCACCCAATCTTGTCCCAAGAGTCTTTTCTGTTTGTTTTCTTGGATGAAAAAAGTCCTTAAAGGGAAATGTTTTGCTGATGTGAATAAGGTAAAAGGAAAAACGACAAAAGCTCTAAACAACATTCAAATTGACAAGTTCAAAAACTATTTTGAGCAGTGGAAAAAGCATCTCAATAAGCATATTGCATCAAATGGAGAGTACTTTGAAGGTGACTGAAGTTTAATCATGTAAGAATAAGCATGCAATTTTTTATAAATAATTTCCATTTTGGAAGGGTTCCCCTTTGTAGACTGTGTTTGCGGGTGGCAAAACCTAGTGTTGAAAAGATGCCAAGCAATTCTATTCATTCATTACGTTTCATAGAATTAGATCAAATTCTTCCTTAAATGTATACTACAATTAAAATAGACAAGATTAGCCAAAACATTATTAAAGAAGAAAAAATAAATAAAGTGAACTTGTCAATAATTTACTGTAATGATGTATTTGTGATTACAATAATATATTAGTAACACAAAAAGAAACTTTATGGATAATTACATGGTAAGCTTATTCTTCTCCTTCTCCTCCTCCTTCTCTCTTTTTCTTTCCTTATTTTTCTCTCTTTCTGTTGGCAGAAACGGTGCATTATTTTGTAAATATATCAGAATTATTTAGTTGTTTTTGGTTGATCATTAGAGAGTGATGCAGATTTTGCAAGAAAAAGAACCTACTTATATTGTTCTACTGCTCTCCTCTAACTTCCTGTTTTTATTTTGCTTGGTAGAGTGAATAGGATCTAGGAACAAAATTTGTGAGGAAAAACAGCTGTTAGCAGCAAAATGATAGAGTTCATTAGCTGTCCTTACAATGTGTACTGTGCATAATTGCATGGCTCAAGTTTTAATTTAGGTTTAAAGTCTTTTAAAAATATATTGGTAATTACTAGACCACCAGGCACCAAAACTCATGTTGAATAATCAGTTTTGTATACTACTTTAAATGCTGCAAAGCTATCTGATTCCTTTAACTGAGTCAAAAAAAGAAAAAGAAAAAAGAAAATATTGATTAATATGCTTAGCAAAAAATTATTTATATATAGAAACTATTTGAAATTTCTTTAGCCAATTTTAGGAATTGCTGAGACAGCCATACCAACACAAATAATATTGTAGGCAAGGAATATTTTTTACTCACTTGGAGCAACTGAGAAAGTTATTTTTTGAAGTGGAGCTCAATGTTGATTTACACTTGGATAAAACAGATCAGCAGATCATTCTGAATGGTGTGGTGAGGGTAGTTTATTATCAGTGAAATTTAGTAAAGTGGAGTGCTGGGGATAATGTTATTTTATGTATTATCTCTTAGACTAAAACTGATATAGCACAAATAATGACAGTTGATCTGATTTTTCTTATAACATATTAGAAATATCTTTAGAATTAAAAATGAAAAAGGAATACACTGGGCAATTCCAGTTGCTTCCAAAGTTGTTGGTCATGGCCCTGTAGGAGAGTGACTTCACCTTGGCACCTTGGTGACACTGCACATATCCAGAAAGGTCACACAAACAAGTGTTTGAGCTGCTAACTAATCTGAGTCTTGGCAGAATGACATATGATACTCCCAGAGCACAAGAGAATGGACATGATTCAGGAAGCTTCTACAAGTCCATCTCCCGTTCACCCCCCTGGTCTCCCTGGTATTCTGAGACAGTTTGTCATCACCTCCTGGGTTCTGATGAGAAATGCAACTTCTGGAGCTCCACGCTCAGAATAAAACTTCAGATCATAAATTCATTTAGCTGAAGTCTAAAGTTAGATTTTTCGGAGCAACAGGGCATCCCACTAACTCAAAATGCAGAATCTTTTTTGGTTAGGTGGCATTGTTTTTGTTTTTGGACAAAACACAGGAAGCTGGCTCCTTTGGCTAACCTTTTTTCTTCATGTAAGTAAGGAATTCACATGGTTTGAATCTAAAAGTAGCTCATTGTATCTTTGCCAGTTAAATCAGTCAAGCCTTGGTCTCAGCCTTGTCCTGGCCTTGATTTTTGTGTGCTTGACAAATCCAGGTTAAGAAATTCATTTTGCACCATTGAAATAGGGCAACAGCTCAACTTTCCAGCCTTGAATCAGCAAAGTTGTTAGTCCTATTTCGGGGGCCTTCACATTGTAGCCCTTGAGACCACTTCCTTGTCTACCACACATACACACATTATATCCATAATACAACCTTGAATGTTCCCTGATGCTGAACTTTTATCCTTCCATTTTACTGAACTAATTTTTTCTAGAAGTATGGTGCTGCCAAGTCTCACTTTCACTCTCCCATAAACTGAAATAGTTTTCTTGAAGTACAATTTTTACAAGCAGCTGTCTCTACATTAATGTCAAATATCTAAGGAACTAACCACACAACTGTAAGGAATACCTCAAATCACCTGTTAGACTGTATGATTTCTAGCTTTAATGAACCTATCTTCCTGATAATCGAGACCTAGAATTGATCTCATCTACATATTCTTAATTATAATATTTATATTATATTATTATTTGTGTTATAAAATAATGGGTTTCAGGTACAGATAAAAACAATTTTATTACTTACTTATGTATTTATTTATTTTTAAAGATTTGGGATACGAGTCAGGATTAGGTATACAAGTGCTTATCATACAGGTAATGTCTGGACCTCCCTTAGGTCCCTACATCACCTGGTTTGAGATCAGGTACCATTATTGATGTTATACACTCCCCACTCCTGGCAGTTTCTGGCCACTGCCAATCCCTCTCTTAAAGTATTACAGTAAATGTTCAGGGTCTGCTTATGAGTGAGAACATGTGACACTCAGTTCTTTGTTCCTGTGATAGATCACTGAAACATCATATATTTAGAGTATTATAGATTCTAAATGTATCCAAGCTACTGCAAAGTCCATATGCTTGTCCTTTTTTATGGCTGCATAATATACCATGGTGTATATGTACTGCTTTTTTTTTTAAATGCAATTGAGTTTCAATGGACAGCATGGTTGTTTCCATAAAAACAATTTTATTAAATCATTTTTAATGAACACATAAGTTACCAAAATAAATTCTGAGCTGAGCTAACAATCTTTTACTTCTATTTTTAGGGAAAACTTTAAAATACAGTAAGAATAAAAGACTTAATTACAAACATATATTATATCCTTCAGAAGCAATGGCTGTTCACATTTTATCACATTTAATTCCATATTATTTCTGAATAATAAAATACGACACATCTAACATTTATTTTATCTACTATCATTTTTTTCTATCCACAACTAGACCTACAATCATTACTATCACAATAAGATATACAAAATTGGAGACAGAAATAAGACAAAGATTATACTCATGAAAATGATTTTATTTTTTGAGAAAGAAGTAAGCTGGTATTTGTAATTCTAGTCCACCTTCCAGGAGAAGTGGGCTGTGAAGACTTCTAAACTTAAGCAAAGGCAGTAGAACTTTCTCAAAATTATTTGGAGGTGATAGCTTGATTTTAGTTTTCTGTTTTTCTGGAAATTTACATAGAAAAATTGACCAGACTGGCTAGATGCTTTGGTAATGTGATAAAAGTCTTACCGATGCTTTGGAATCAACCTCTGCTTTCTGAGTATATTTGGACAAAGATTCTTAAAGCTTCCCATGGACTGAATGGAGAGAAAGATTGTGAAGAGTTTTCCTCTTTAATTTTATCCCATAGAACCACCAAGAGGAGCAAATAGCAGCAAATGGATTGGAGCAAATAGTAGCAAATAGATCATAGCAAAGGAAAGACTGGAGGTGACATGCTACATTCCTAGAAGGGAGTAGGCGACTTCCAGAAAAGAGTGTATTCACCCAAGTAAATAGAATTTCAATAAATTAAACAATAATTAATCAATAAATTAATTTCAATAAATTAAACAGGCAAAGAGGGAACATTTATAATTATAAATGGTTTGTATAGAGACAGAGTTGTATCTCCTCAGAATTCATATGTTGATGTCCTAACCTGTGGTACTTCAGAATATGACTTATTTGAAGACAGGACCTTTAAAGAGGTAATTAATGCTAAATGAGGTAATTATAGTGAACCCCACTCTGACATGAACACTTTCCTCATAAGGAGAGGAGATAAAGAGAAACATACATGGAGGAAAACTTGTGAAGAAACAGGGAGAAGACAGCAAAACACAAGCGAAGAGAAAAGTGAAAGGAAACTCAAAATAAGTCAACCCTATTGACATCTTGATTTTGGACTTCCAGCTTCCAGAACTATGAGAAAATAAGGTTCTACTGTTTAAGCCATCCAGTCTGTGGTATTTTGTTATGTCAGCTCTAGCAAAATAATATAGTACAATACATAATCAAGCACATCATTTATGAATAGCTATGCAGAAAACACAGCATCAAAGACCATGAGACAAAACTTACAGAAAATACAAAGATAATGATAATAGACACTATTTCACATCTTTACTGAAAACATATTAAATGAAAATCGTTATGGATACACAATACCTACATAATATAATTAATGTGGCAAATCAATTTGATTTTAGAAGTGTCTTTTTTTCAAATGGTCACCGCACAATCAGAAATATGGAGATTGACAATTAGGTTTGTCAACTCATCCTGAAAAAAGTGCTACATACCTCATTTTGGCTATCACTGCAGTCGCCTTTGAAGGACTCCCCTAAAGAAGCTAAGCCAGTGCCTAGCCTTCCCATCACAGCAATTTTGGAACTCTTTTTCTGGAATGGCCATCAGATTTGTGGTCATAAGAACGTCAGAATTTGAATTACAGCAACGAACAAACATTAAATAATTTTCTAAACTTGGCAAGAGTGGAAGTGAAATCAGGGACATAGTAGTCCAAGTTTATGGAGACAATGCCATGAAGAAAACAGCAGTGTACAAATGGATTAAACGTTTTTCTGACGGGAGAAAAAGTGTCACAGATGAAGAGAGGTTAGGGTGGCCAGTAACAAGTAGAACTGACAAAAATGTTGCAAAACTTCATCAAATTGTTTGTCAAAACCATTGGCTGACTGTGAGAAGCAGAGCAGACCAAATAACATCATTAGAGAAACAGGGAAATCTTAACTGAATATCTTGGCATGAGAAAGGTGTGTGCAAAAATGGTCCCAAAGAAGTTCTTGCAACACAATGCACCCGTACACATATAAGTGTACTGGAACACTCCCTACTCACTCGGTTTGGCCCCTAATGACTTTTGTTCTTTCCCAAAGATAAAGTAAATATTGAAAGGAAGACATTTTGATGACATTCAGGACAACAAGGGTAAAATGACAATAGTTCTGATGGCCATTCCACAAAAAGCGTTCCAAAATTGCTTTGAAGGGTAGACTAGGTGCTGGCATAGGAGCATATCTTTCCAAGGGGAATATTTTGAAGATGACCACAGTGATATGCAACAGTGAGTTATGTAGTACTTTTAAGGATGAGTTTGCAAACTTAATTGTCAAACTTTGTATTAACCATATATAATTCTCAGGTGACAAGGGGAGGGAGGACTTGGGGACAAACAACTTCACCGTAAATGAGGGAGATAAATAGGGCAATAGTTGAAGTGAAAACTTGGAGTGAACGTTATAAATTTGTCAAGTGTAATTAAGGACTCACTTGAGTTTGTGAAAGATATGGTTACGTGCTTCACCTCTATCATGTCCAGAGGCTAAACTCTATGCGCAGAGTAGGTGAAGATTTTGACCCAACCAGGTTAGTGTGATTTTTAGTTTTGGAACAGGAGAAGTTGTTTAATAATTGTGCCCTAAATAATAGGAAAAACATTATGAGAATAATTCAGTAGGGAGAAACTGATGAACAATGTGATAGAAAAGAAAAAGTTGTACCAGAGTCAAGTCCATGAGTAGAAAAGAGAGAATGTGATCTAAAACACACATGAGCAGATGGCCAGTCATTGCTGAGTATAGAATAATGGGAAAAGAAAGCAGATTACATGTGACAGGTTTAGATATGGTTTATTAGAGGTTGATGATAGTATCTTCTGAGTGTTTCTGTTTTCTCAGTGAAGCAGGAAGTGAGGTAACTGAGAGTGAAAAAGATCAGGGGAATTTAAAGAGCAGAAGGATGGATTAAGTATCATTTTAAGGACAGGAAAAGTGACTGGCCAAGGGAAAGTTGTAAATTTGCCAAGTATCCTTAAGGGCTTCCTTGAGTTTGGTAAGATGAGCATGATTATGTGTTTCACCCCAGTCAAGTCAAGTAGAGATGCTAAACCATATGTGAAGAGTAGGTGAAGATTTTAGTTGGACCAGGTTAGTGTGATTGTTAGTTTGGGTTCATTGCAATGTGATGTGCTATCATCTGTATCCAAAGCGAGATTATATATGCTAAAAATGCATCTAGTACCTTTATAAAAATAAAAAAGTGATCTCATGTTTTCCGTGGCTAAAGGAACTCAGCAGATAGGAAAGAGAGAAAAGCCAACGTGTATGCGCTTTAGGATTTTTTCCAAGGAGAGATTACCTATTTGATGTACAAATGTATTTAGAAATAAATTGAATATAAGAGGACACGGCTGAATGAAACAAATTTAAGCTATAAAATTTACGTGAAATCTATTGAAAAATATAGGAATTATAAAAAACAGTAAACTTTTGTAGTGCTCATAGGTTCACTCGTTTTACAAATATGAGTTATTTGTTGAGTTTGATAACAATTGATATGCTAGAAGTGCAAAGGGTACATATGGGCTAAAGTTGCCCACCAGAAGTGGTTTGCTGTCTTCTTCCTGTTTCCTCCCATGATGTGTGTGTCTTCATCTCTTCTTCTTCTTTTTTTTTTTTTGGTTTGTTTTTTGAGTCAGAGTCTCACTCTGTTGCCCTGGGTAGAGTGCAGTGGCATGCTCATGGCCACCGTAGCCTCAACCTGCTGGGCTTAGGTGATCCTTCTGCCTTAGC
The DNA here is from genome assembly GCA_027257055.1 of Cephalopachus bancanus. Lineage (NCBI taxonomy): Eukaryota > Metazoa > Chordata > Mammalia > Primates > Tarsiidae > Cephalopachus > Cephalopachus bancanus. The sequence goes on from JAPVLO010000010.1 coordinate 15,712,268, forward strand.
CTCCCAAGTTGCTGAAACTACAGATTGGAGCTACCATGTCAGACTTCTTTTTTTTTTTTTTGACTTATTGTAGAGACAAGGTCTCACCAAGTTGTCCAGGCAATCCTCTCGCCTTGGCCTTCCAAAGTGTTGAGATTACAGACTTGAGTCATCACTCCCAGTTTCATTTCTTCTTATGAGGAAAACATTCGTTATTGGAATAGGGTTCACTATTAAAAATAGTTAAGTGCAAATGATTAAAAGTGACTACTAAAAGCAACAAATAGAATGATCCAATTCAGATTCAAACAGTAGAGCCAATTTTATCATAATCGTAGTGCTTATATTAAGGAGAACTGTTTCCACTTCTGGAGATGTACATACATATTTGGATATCAGATTTTAAGACTGTATTTTCCAAAACTTATGTTGGAGGAATATATAGCCAGTGTAATAACAAGTGTGAATATACATCTTCAAGAAAAATGATCTACACCAAGGTTATGAAACTTGAAAACTGAGCCTTGGAGTTTCACTCATTTTATATATATGAGGTATCGTCTGCTGAGTTTGATAATTTATGGCATGATGTATAAATGCAAAGGGAGCATATGGGGGTAAATTTGCCCAAAGGAAGTGGTGGAAACATCTGTAAATGAAAAATTTGAACATAATTTGGGTACTTGTAAATTCCAATTTACTTATGTTGTACATACATATAACTGATTGTGCACACAATTAGAATTGTTACATTTTAAATTATTTAATGGATCATAATTTAGTAAATTTGGAACACGTGAAAGCTATATATATTTAAATGTAGCACAATGTTGTACATGTTGTTGGCATTTATTATATACTTCCTGGATAGATCTATTGTTTATTTGTTCATAAATGTGAATTATAGATATTTTTTGCCTTAGCTGTTATTACTTTTAAACACCAGCCCCTAATGTCTCATAATTTTCTTCACTAATCAGGTAGTTATATCTCAAAAGACAAAAACAAAACAAAAAACCCCATAAGACAACAACAACAACAGCAAACAAACAAACAAAAGCAAACAAAGACTATTTCTTTTTCTCTTGCTTTGGAATTACATGATCTTGATACTTAGTAGCCTGTTTAAGTTATACCAACAGTACCTCAAGAAACAAGTACCTGATGAGTAACATTATAATCTTAATATCCCAAACAAGTTGTTAGGTAAGTTCCAATTTAAGGGGAAAAAGAAACACATCATATTGATTGGGTGAATCTAAGAGAGACAACTGCTGGCTACCTTCGATTAGTTACTCAGGGAAATTTTTATCAGAATTGGTAGTTCTATTTTTAATATTCAATCAAAAGAAAGAAACAAAAAGGCATTACAAAGTTTTTGATAAAATTTCAAGCATTCATTTTATCCAAATAGTGTGAATAATTAGATTATAACTGCAAGTTCACAAATAGACAAAAAGGCATAGGCACATAACAAATGGTATTTAGGCACTCGTTGACAATGTCTGTTCTTTTAAATAAGTAGATAGTCAATTCATACATAGTATAATATTTTAGTATTTATAAATAAATGATTCTGAAATGAATATAGTATTTATCAGGGTAAAATTATTTCTTGTGAGTCAAAATCTGAAAAAAAAGAATGCTAAAAAACAGAACATATTATAAAATGTTATCCTTAGAAAGTAACATCTTTATATACATGACTCACTGCTTAAGATCTTTCTTCTTTTACCATTTGACTATATTAATTTATTTGTATGAATCATACCAAAGATGCTCATAATTATCATTATTCAAGAGTTTTTTCTACAATCACCATTTCCAAAGATACAAAAGAGAAGAGGGTATAATTTAATTAATCATATCTTTTTGCCACACACTGCTTTATGCATATATTACTTTGAAAAATATAAAAACAGAAGAGTCAACCTCAACAAATAAAGCTATTGGAGAGTTAAAGCAATTGAATAAAAAGTAACGTCTGATATGTGGAACTGAAGATTGGAAAAGGATTTTAGTCACTTGAAAAGTCTTTCTGTTTTTATCTGTTTTATAAAAATAGCCGGTGATTATATGTTTAGAAGTGGTTTATTCCTTTGACTAACTGTGCAAAAGATAAAAGACTTAACTCAATCTCTCACAGCAAATTTCTTTTGGTTCAAACTAGTGGCTTATCTGGCTGTTCCATCTGAGTCTTTCTCCCATTGACACTATTGTGACATTGCTCTTTTTATCCCTTTTCTTTGGAGATGAGTTGCTACATCACTGACCTTTATTTGGTTTTAAAGAATGGTGTCATTTTTGTGTGTGTGAGATTAAGTACTAAGGGCATCATCCTCAAACCTTCGCTTCTTTCTTGCATTAATATCAGATTAAGACATACAGAGTTGATGTAGAAAACATCAGTTCTTTACAACTAGGGCATCTTATCACTTTTCTTCTTTCACATGTTCCCTAACAAAAATCTTTATCTGAATTTTTATAAGCTATGGCTCAACAAAATAATTTCATATTTTAAAAAAATGGATACTAACAATCCTACACATGTGAACAATTATTTTCCCTGGTTTTACCCAATTTCTCTCTTTTCTTTCCTTCCATTCAAATTATCATTAGATTAAAATAGAATAATTTTATCATACTTTTTTCTTAAGCTGCCTTAAAGAATTTTTGAAAAAAATATATTGTGACTAGAAACAGAAATCAATTATTTTCATTTATATATGAGATTGAGAATTAGAGAGGGGAGATTATCTATTTTCCCAAAGGTTGTTTGTTTATTTATTTTTTGTTTATATTCTTGGTTTTGTTTGTTTGTTTGACATATTGCCCAGGCTGGTCTTCTATACTTTTCTGTTTTTTTAGACAGTAAATAAATCACTGGTGTTCCCTGAATAATTATGTCAGATTAAATTTGAAATCAATGTTGATTTCCAATAGCTATTCTATTTCTCAACTTCTATTTTTCTCTAATATTTATCTTATTAATTTCTACTTATTGTCTACTGAAATTTCTTTTCGTGTTCTTGAATAGTAATCTCAAATCTTTTCTGACTGTACAACCAATATTTGATGGTCTTATAGTTTGTATTCACAATATATTTATATTAACTTATTTATACATTTGAAAAAATAGAACTATACAAATGCATTTCTACATTATGAAACCTGCTGTCAGCATTCCAATTGATGACATTTTAAAAAGGCACACAAATATTGTGCTCATTCCAATTGTTTCTATATTTACACTTTGGCCTAGATACAAATTATTTATTTAATAATATGTGAAACAAGACAAAAGAATGGACAAGATGTAAAGATAATAAAGCCAATGAAGAGATCCAATCCTCACCTCAAGTTGGTCATTGCCCCATTGAAAGACGAAGTACAGAGAACAATTTGTATATATCGTTTTCTAAGGATAACATTTTTCTATTTCTTCACTAATAGTCCTATTATGACTTTTGCATACATAAATACTGTCAATGCTTCCATATTTTTTAAACTAGTCTACCCTACCCTATCTGCCCTCTTTTTATGTTAAATTCATTCTTTAGCCAGCACCTGCAAGCCTCGTTTGTCTCTCCTCATTCTTTATCTGCCTGTTCTTACTACTAGCTCAACTCAGCTGCACATTTCTCTACTTTTAATCCTAGGTCATAACTGCAGAAAAATTACAGAAAAATATTTAATTTACAGTACTACACTTATGTGGTTTTCATATTAATCTGGATCTTCAGCATTTTTCAGCATTGATCCTTTGTGTGTGTGTGTGTGTGTGTGTGTGTGTATTCAGTGGTTTTAATGTGTGTAGCTGTTTTAAAAATTCACTGCTTCCTTCAAATGCTGTCTCCTTCACTCAGTCTTAATCACTCCTTCCTGTTGACAACCTTTACTACTTTACAGGGAGATTGGAGACCATTTTGTATCAACTTTAATTTACCCATCTATTTAGCAAATATTTATCGTGTTCTTCTTTGGTTTGTATTACAGTGGTAGAAAAGTGTTCTGGACCCTTATTATTCAGGAAGATCACTGATGTGTCAGACTCTGACTCTTCCACTAGCACTTTTTCTCATTGTAATTGAGTTTAATTGGAATATGGGCATTTAACTGTGGTTATGGATGCAGGCTGCTATAGCTGGTATTTTAAGTTTTCTTTAATCTTTGTTTTTTAAAATTTTGCCTAAGTCATCAGTATTAGGTGTATAATTTTTCAGAGTCTATATAAAACAAAAATCACTGACTAACTGTGTAAAGCCTCCTAGGTACAAAACACTATGCCAAATGCTACATTTGAATTTTTTTTGTTTAATCCTTGCCACATGCTAATGATGATTTGATGATCACTAGATAGAGAATTTTGTATAAATATAACATATAAAACAGATTTGCAAAAGTTAAGTAAGTGCCTTAAGGTCAAATCCCAATAAAGAGATGGTCTGCACTATAAATCTAGGCAAATTTGGCCAAGGAGCACATGTAATTAATCTTACAAAAATGCATAAGTATCACAAACATCTCTAAAATATAAATAAAACCTTGGCTCCATCTACTCAAGAGTTAATGATAATCAACCTCTCCCAATTTATGGCTTACAGAGATCCTTAAAATTAAGAACAGAACCTTTGATATGTCTTCAAAAGCTCTACAGGATGTGGCCACTGTCTACCCCCACCAAACTCATATTGAACCATTATTCTCTAGACTTTCAAACTCCAGCTACACGGGCTCTTCGTTATGTTTGTTCAATGAATAAAACGTGGTCTCTTTTATGTCAAATCTTTTACATGTGATATTCCCCCTATGCAGGAAGATCTTCACAACCATGTATTCTTACCCTACTTTGCTGCACACCACTAAATTTACCACCATGATTGTACATACAAAATATATATATACATATTTTTGAGTTGGAGTCTCACTCTGTCGCCCAGACTGGGGTGCAGTGGCCGCTCCCGGCCACCGCAGCCTCAATCTGCTGGGCTCTGGCAATCCTTCCGCCTCAGCCTTCCGAATACATACAGTATTTTAGTTAAAATGTTTATTTGTAGGTAATTGTACATTCCCATGCACTTGTAAGAAATAACGCATTCTGTCTTCACCCAGCTCCTTCCAATGTCAACATCTTCCATGATTATAGCACTATATCACAACCAAGAAATTAGCATTGATATTATCTACTATCATTATTCAGTTTTCACCAGCTTTTCTTGCATTCATTTTTTTGTGTATTTATTTTTTGCGTAATTTTATCACGTGTCGAGTCGTGTGACTACTGCCACAGCCAACAGACATACCAGTTTCACAATAAAACTCCTTACAAAACCCTTTTATAACTACTACGTCTCTTCCTCTTTCCTTCATAATTCCAGGCAATCGCTAATTGCTTTCTATTTATCCGATATAGTCATTTAAAGAATGTTACATAAATGAATTATGTAAGCCTTTTATATTTTTCTCTTTCTTTACTTTCTTTGATAATAAGCTATTTATTTTTCAGGACAGTGTTAGATTTACAGAAAAAAATTACAAACACGATTCAGAAAGTTCCAATGCACCCAGTTTCCTGATAATTAACATTTTACATTATGGTACCGTTATTTTAATGAATAAAAAATATTTATACATTATCATTTGAGTAGGTGCTTTATTAATATTTGCATTTATCTAATGTCTTTCTTTTCTTCTCCAGAATCCCACCCAGAATACCATATTACATTTAGTTGTCAAGTCTCCTTAGGTTCCTCTTGGCTGTGACAGTCTCAAAGCTTCTTTGTTTTGATGGTCTAGTAAGTAGTGTCAGATATTTTGAAGAATGTCTCTATAATATTTGTCTGGTGCTTTCCTCATTATTAGGCAGACAGAATTATGGGTTTGGGGAAGGAAGACCACAAAGGCAACATGCCATTTTAATTTTTCTCACATCTTATCAAGAAATATGCTATCAATTTGATTTACCACAGGTTGTACCTCTGTGATATTACCTTGCTGACCTGGCTGAGGTAGTATTTGTCAAATTTTTCCATCATGGAAGGACATCATTATGAGGAGTCCACAATTTAAAAAAAAATTTATTTTAAAGATGTGGGGTACAATTCAGGGTTAGGTATACAAACGTTGATTATGCAGGCACCCTTGTTGATGAGATGTGCCCCTCCCTCCCCTGGCAGTTTCCCTCAACTGCCAATCTTTTTCTTACAGCATTATGATAATTGTTCAAGGTCCACTTATGAGTGAGAACATAGGGCACTCTGTTCTTTGTTTCTTGGATAGGTCACTGAGTACGATCAACTCTAAATCCATCCAAGTTGCTGTGAAGTCCATATGATTGTCCTTCTTTATGGCTGCATAATATTCCATTGTGTATATGTACCACATTTTTAAAAATCCAGGCCAGCTTCAATGGGCAGCATGGTTGGTTCCGTGTTTTTGCTGTTGTGAATAGAGCTGCAACAAACATATATGCGCAGGTATCTTTTTGGTAGAATGATTTGAGTTCCTTCAGGTATAGTCCCAATAGGGGAATTGCTGGGTAGCAGTCCACAATTAAGGATGGAGAGTTATACTTCATCTCCTTGAAGGCAGAGTATCTACATAAATTTTTTGAAGTATTCTGATCAGGAGGTTTCTCTCTTCTCCCCCATTTATTTGTGTATGCAATCATGTATGTTTTATCAATATAAACTTGTAGATACTTAAAACATATCATATGTACTTAATTGATCAATATCACTCCTCCTCACTAGACTCTAAATTCCATGAGGATAAGGACTCTGTCTACTTTGCTTACTATACTATCTCCAACACTTACCAAAATTTCAGGCATACAGGCAGGCACTCAATAAATACTGTTAAATTAATATATGAATATATTATTCATTAATGTATGCATTTACAGTAAAGTAACTTAATCTTCTCAAAGTTCTATTTACTTATTTATAAAACAGGAAATTGATTTAGAGTAATTCTAAGACACTAGACTTTCAGTTATAGAGAGGGACGAATAAGTGACAAAGATGTAAAGAGATAATTTTTATTTCTAACTCAATTTTATTAATAAAAATATCATATTTGTCAATGAAATATATTATCTCCATATAGCTCCATAAACAAAGTTAAACAATTTCTTTCTTTCACAAAAGTTGCTCCTATCTTCATTCTCAACATGGACAAATCTGCCAAGTCACTTTTGATTTAGTTGGTGTGTCTCTCCAGAAAGTTTCAGTCTCCAAGTATTTTGTTGAAGGAGGTTAGAGTTCCTGTTCTTTGTATATTCATTTAGAAATTAAGATAATACCAGATGTATAAAAAAAATAATGCCCTAGTACCTAAAATTTTATTGATTGGGATAATACAATAAAGTAAACATAAAAAGAGTAATTTTGAATTTTGTTAGTTATTGATCTATAGTTATATTTCAGAATCACGTAAATACTGAGATCAAAACAAATTAATTTCAATATATGATTTTATGACACAAATTTATTGCTAAATTTATGACTAGAGAAAAAAATAAATGATGTGTCATGGTCCAGGATAGCCAATGCATTAAAATCTGATGCACTTGACATGACCCCAATCAAAAAGAAAGTAATACATTATATTCAATATAAAATATTAATCAATAAATGGCACCTTCGTATTTTATGGCAGGAAAGTAAGCTAAAACCATTGTAAAGGGCATGGTTGGCGATGAGGGCATTTTAAATAAGTATAGAATATTCTTCAAACAAATGATATTCTTTTGAAGCAATGTTAAATCACATTATGTCATTTTCTTATATCAAGATTGATAATACCTAATTTAATTTTTTTTTTTTTTGAGTTGGAGTCTCACTCGGTCACCCAGACTGGAGTGCAGTGGCCGCTCCCGGCCACCGCAGCCTCGACCTGCTGGGCTCCGGCGATCCTTCCGCCTCAGGCTTCCAAGTAGCCGGAATTACAGGCGCGCGCTACCAAGCCCAGCTGATTTTTTGATTTATTGTAGAGTAGAGATGAGGTCTCGCTGTCCAGGCAGGTCTCGAACCCGCGGCTAAGACAATCCACTCACCTCAGCCTCCCAAAGGCGCGGGATTACAGGCTGAGCCACTGAGCCCGGCTCCTAATTTAATTTTTACATATACAAATAGCCTGGGAAAAAGGTAGAAAAAGAAACTTTAGCAGTTTACATGAGCAATGTAAATAGTCTAATTATATAATTCACGTAAAATGAATTCATGTTTAAATAAATATCAATTTAGCTGCTATTATTTTTCTTTTCAATTTTGTCGTAGGAAGAGTGATGGAGTTTTCTGTCATTTGCAGTCTCATTTTTCCTCCTTACTTTGATCCATACACATGGAAAGCTATTTGCCTACTACCTAAATCCCTTGTTTATTCTTAGCTTATTGAACATTTTATTCTTTTCTATTGCTTTTCAATTTATTCATTTATTATAAAGCTGTGGGGTACAAGTGGAGATCAACTACATAAGCAGGCTTCATGCAGGTGAGGTTTAGGCTTCTAATGCTCCCTCACTCCCCCTGGTATTGGACTAGGTACACTTTATATTGTCACATACACCCTGCACTTCTCCCACCCTTCTTCCCCTATCAGTGCCCAGCGACTGCCGATTCCATGTTTTGGTAATGTGACTAGTATTCAGGGGCCATTTATGAGTGAGAAAATGCAATATTCAGCTCTTTGTTTCTGTTATAGTTCACTTAGTATGAGGGTCTCCAGCTCCATCCAAGTGACTGTGAAGGCCATGATTTTGTTCTTCCTTATGGCTGTGTAAAACTCCATCATGTAGATATACCACATTTTCTTTATCCAGTCCACTTCTGATGGGCAGCAGAGTTGGTTCCATGCTTTTGCTATTGTGAATAGTGCGACAATAAACATGTGCATGCTGGTGTATTTTGGTAGAGCAATTTATGTTCCTCTGGATATATTCCCAGGATTGGAATTACTGGATCAGATGAAAGATCAATTTTTAGTTCTTTTCAGAATCACCACACTGCTTTCCATAGAAATTGAATTAACTTGTATTCCACCCAACAGTTTAGAAGTGTTGCTCATTTTTTTTGTACCCCCATTAGCACCTATTGTTTTTTGACTTAAAATGAGAGTTATCCTTACTGGAGTTAGGTGGTATCTCATAGTAGGCTTGATTTGCATTTATCTGATGATTGGTGAGGTTGAGTGTTTTTTTTCATGTGTCTGTCGGCTGTTTGTATGTCATCTTTTGACAAGTGCCTAGTTTATTTTTAAAGAGCTGCATTGGTTCCAATTAGACACTAGTATCAGTTATATAGAATGTCTAAGTCATAACCTTAAAAAAAGATCGCCCTTGAATCCCTTTATTTTCACTTACTGAGAAAACAATGGATTAAACTTCATTAAAATTTTTGAGAGTTAAATCAAATAATTAATGTAAAATAGAATAATATTGAATATCATTAGTTATTGTATTATTCTTGTCATTATCTATGTATTAGTTATTAATTTTATTCTTATGTAATATTGTTAAACAAAAATGTTAAATTGGTAACTTCAAGGAAAATGTAAATGGAATGAAGCTAGAATTTCCTGTTCATTACAAAGTGTGTTTCCCCTATTTCAGTCTGTGTTTCCTGAAGCCAAAACAACATAAGAAAATATAGTTACACTATCTGCTATGTCCATGAGGAAGCATTGTTTGTGTTGGAGAACCAATGATCTTAAATTCTGATAGTTAAAAAAAATATTGTTTCATGAATTCTGCACAAACTTCTGTTCCTCCATCTGTAATTTGAGAAGGAGCTTTAAACCTTAATGGAGTAAAATCAGTTCTGTAGGACAATGCACAGAAAATATAGTAAAGTGTATTGAGACAGAAATGTACTTATGAATCCAAATTTGACATCACCTGTGAATCTTCAAGCAGGTCACTTACCTTAAACACAGACAGAAACTTGGAATGCCCAGAAGACTGCAATTCATTATATACTCATACAATTTGTCCATAATTAAAATTAATTCAGTGTCACAGAAAATTTCAAAAATTGACAGAGATTATTATTGTTAGTTATTTATACCAGGTTAGTAGCCAAGAGTTCTAGAAGAATCACAGGAGCAAATTCATCTCAGAATAGCAGGAAAGTTTTTAATGACTGAAAGACTCTTCTGCAGAAATCACAGGTCCTCACAGGAACTGGGAACTTGGAAAGCCTGAAATTTTATATAGACAGGTGGAGCTTTGTTCCTAGTTTGTGTGGCTGTCTTGATAGTTTTCTATTTAAGAAAATTTATATTTTTCAGTGGATAACTTACATCAAGCTTTCCATCTTCCTCATAGTATGGGGTCAGAATACAAATTAGCACAAAGATCCAGAACCTAACTTCTAGGTTGATTTGTGGGAATTAAGAACAACAACAACACAATACTTGGGGAGAAAACAACAACACAATGCTGGAATTGCACCTAGATCATCTAAGTAAAGACCTTATAAATTTTTACCAATGATGAATGATTGTTTCGGTAGAAAATCACCTTTATTTCCCATAATTTGAGATAGTTTTGTATACTGTATTAAAAATGAATTGTAGTCCAAAATGGTAAAGTATAAATTTCTCCTTTAGATTCTAGATTTCATTGGCTCTCATAAAATAAGTAGAGTTGCGTACGAGGATCTGTCAGAGGCTAAAACCAAAGCACTGAATAAACAATTTAGTGAATATTCAAAACAGGATCTAAAAACTATAGATCCTTATGTGTTTGGACAAAAATGCTTGAAGTATTAGTTTTAGAAATGTTGATGGATCAGAGGATGCCCTCAACTCCATCTTCTCGGAAAAAGAACTAAAAACTTACATGGCCTGTTAAGTTCTTTGACTTTGCCTCAAATCTCTTTTTGGAAAGGAAGGAAAAAAATGGAGGTAGATTATACAATAAGGGAAAGAAAATTTCTAGTATTAAATTAATATTAGCTGTGTTTTAATATGTATGAGTGAATAATCCGTGCTTTTATAGGCTTTTTTCTAAATAAGGTATGAGGACTGGTAGAACAAGTTTATATATAAACACACATGCATATACACATATATATGTGTATACATGGAGATACGCTATAAATAATTTTTAATTGCCTTCCGAATACAAGATCTCAGAATTGACTTGGATCATGACCGTTTTGAGTGTAAAATCAGAAGTATTTAAGTAACACATAAATTTTTATTACTAAAATATATACAATAATAATTTTTTTTTCTCCGAAATTTTCTCTTTGAATAGTGTGAGTGAATGCATGATACATGACCAGTGAGGGAGTACTGATAGTGAATGTTTGGCAGGCATGTCAATGCAGTTTCGCTATTGCTAGAGTTATCCATGATTCCAAAGTATGCTAAATTGGTCTGAAGGTAGGGGGATCAAAGGGTTAACTAACTAGCTTTTCTCCTTCCGACATGGTTGTGTTTAAGGGAAGATATTTTGCTGCAATGGAGCCAAAAGAGATAAGCGGAGAAAGCTGGAAATATGCCCAGTTTCTCTAATCCTAAGATCCTTGGGAAAATAACTATTTTCTTTTCTCATTCCCTGGAGGTGTTTTACTAACCATGGATCATACTAAGCTGTCTTAGGGAAAAAAAGCATTTGGCAAGGACTTGGATGTCTGTCTATAACCATTGTCCCTGCTCCTACTGCTTTTGTTTCTTTATTTCTTCAGAAAAGAGTGTATAATTGGTAAGGTTAGGGTGAAAGAAAAAATATCAAATGAAACAATATTCATATATGAATATAATTTCACTTCATTCATATTATATTAGAGAGAAAATGATTCGAGAGAGTTCACAAAATACAGAACCATTAGGAACTCTAACATCCTGATTGTTAGTCAGGAACAGCAAGAGGAATGTACAGTAAAAACAAAAAACAAAAAACAGAGTGGAAGAGTCAACAGAGCAATAAGAGAAAATAGCTCTATCAAGTATTAAAATATATCATAAATCCTTCAAATTGATACAGAATTGTATTAATTTTTATAGATAAGACATACAAAAATTGAACAACATGCCCACAGGTAGACCCTTACAGACATAATAATTTAATATATACTAAATGTAGCGTCTCAAATTAGATTAAAGATGTATTATACAAAATTGCTAATGGACCAATAGAATAATCATCAAGATAGATGAAAAATTTGAATGTCAAGATTCCAAAATTCCAATAAATTTCCAATGTAGAAAAAATAACATATATTTGCTAGAAGAGATCGAGTTCAATTTTCTTTTCTTTTTTTTTTTGAGTTGGAGTCTCACTCTGTCGCCCAGACTGGAGTGCAGTGGCCGCTCCCGGCCACCGCAGCCTCGCCTGCTGGGCTCCGGCGATCCTTCCGCCTCAGCCTTCCGAGTAGCCGGAATTACAGGCATGCGCTACCACGCCTGGCTGATTTTTTGATTTATTGTAGAGATGAGGTCTCGCTGCCCAGGCGGGTCTCGAACCCGTGGGCTCAGGCAATCCACTCACCTCAGCCTCCCAAAGGCATGGGATTACAGACTGAGCCACCGAGTCTGGCTAAAAATCCTCATTCTTAATTGTTTATAAATATTCAACACATTATTATTGATTATAGTCAATATGCTGTGTGATAGATCACCTGAAATTATTCCTCCTATATCACAGAAACCTTGTACCTTTTTACCAACATCTCCTCTTTCCCTGTTCAACCCCTCCCATCAGCCTTTGAAAATCACTATTGTATTTTCTATTTCTATGAGTTTGACTTTTTTTAGATTCCACATATAAATGATAGCATACAGTATTTGTCACTCCATGCCTGGCTCATTCCACTTAGCATAATGTCTTCTAGGTTCATCTATGTGATTTCAGAATTCCTTGTTTTGTTAAGGCTGTATATTTTATCATGTATGTATAACACATTTTTAATCCATTTATTCCTTGACTGGGACTTTGTTTCTATATGTTGGCTATTGTGAATAGTGCTGCAATGAACATGAGAATGTAGACATCTCTTTGACATACTGATTTCAGTTTCTTTAGGTATATATTCTCAGAAGTGGGATTGTTGAATCATATATTAGTTCTGTTTTTAGCTTTTTAAAGAACCTATATATTGGCTTCCAGAATGAGTTTCTTTTTGTACATAGTATAAGATATTTTCATTCTGTTGCATATGTATATCCAGTGTACCTAACACCATTTACTGAGGAGATTACCCTTTCTTCATTGTGAGTCCATGGCACCTTTGTCAACAATCAATTGGCCATAGATGTGTGGTTTATATCTGAGCTCTCTTATTCCATTGGTCAATGTGTCTGTTATGCCATTACCATGCTGTTTCAATTAATATAGGTTTTTAGTATATTTTGAAATCTATTAATGTGGTACCTCTAGCTTTGTTCAGTTTGGCCAAGATTGTTTTGACTGTTTGGGGTCTTTTGTGGTTTCATACAAATTATACAATTGATTTTTCTATTTTTGTCAAAATGACATTGGAATTTTGATAGGAATTGCATCAAAGATCCATATCACTTTGGATAGTATGGACATTTTAACAATATCTATTCTTCAAATCCACAAACACAATATATCTTTTTTTTGGCATTGTCTCCAGTTTCTTTCATTAATGTTTTATAGTTTTAGTATACATGTCTCTCACTTCCTTGGTTAAAACTTGTAAGCATTTTTTGATGCTATTTTAAATGGGTTGTTTTCAGAGACTGGAATGGTTTTGAAGTGAATGCAAGCTGTGAGCCATGGTAGCATCCACGTGGTGCTAATTCTGCAGGTTTGCAGAGTACAGAAGTTGTGGGCTCACGGTCTTCTTCTCATAGATTTCCAAGGATGTCTCAAACAGCGCTGGGCTGGCAGAGAGCAATTGTCAGAGTGCAACTGCTACAAACACTCACTAAGGCAAGACTTAGGAAAGCCTCTGAGACAGGCTACCCAGAAACCTCATAACTGTAAAACCACAGAGTGTAACATCACCGACTCCAGAATGAGAGTGGCATGGTCTGTGGCCAGCAAAGTTGTAGGAATAAGGTCGTCAGGGGCCTTAGGATCCCAATCCCTACCACAGTGTGTCTGGCAGAGGGTGAGAAATCAAAGAAAATCGCCTTCAAGCCTTAAAATTTCATGTTTGCTCTGTTGTGTTTTGGACTTACTTGGGATCTATTATCTCTTTCTTTTAATCTATTTCTCCACTTTAGAATAGAAATGTCTAATCAGTACCTGCCCAACCACTGTATTTTGAAAACACATGACTTGTTTTATTTCACAGACTCACATCTAAAAGGGAATTTTCCTCAAACTGATTTGTACCTAAAGTTTCATCTTTATGTTGTTTAGATGAAACTTTGCACTCACACTTTAAAATTGATGCTGGAATGAGATAAGACTTTGGAGGCTTTTGGGATAAAATGAATACATTTTGTGCGTAAGAACAACATGAATGTTCAGGGCCAGGAGCAGAATGCTATGGTCAATGTGTTCCCAAATTTCCTGTCAATATGTCCTCCAAATTCATGGAATTATATTCAATGCAAAAGTGCTGGAATGTAGGGCCCCCTGGGAGGTGCTTAGGTCATGAGGTCTCTGCCATCTTAAATGGTTTATAAAGATCTTGACTGAGGTCGTTCACCCCTTTTTGCCCTTCTGCCGTATGTTATGAAAGGACATAGTGTTCCTTCCTTCACGAGGACACAGAATCCAAGGCACCCTTTTTTTTGTAAGCAGAGGGCAAGTCTCAATAGACAGCAAACCTAGTGGTGCCTTGATTTTGGACTTCCTAGCCTTCAGAAATCTGAAAAAATATATTTCGGTTTTTTGTAAGTTACCCAGTCTCAGATATTTTGTTATAGCAGCACAAATGGACTAAAACATGCCACTATCTCACACATAGACTAAAAATGAGATAATGAACAGATAGATCACAGAAAAGTACATTTAAATTGTGCCTTAAAATTTAAAAAAAGGCTCCAACCTCACTCGTAAGAGACCTGTAAATTAAAAATAAATCAATATACCATTTTTTATTTCTATTCTTAACAAAAACGCAAAAAGAATGAGAAACTATTGTTTGCCATGCTAAGGAGCAACATATACTTTTAAAATTATTTATTTAAAATTGTGGGGTTCAATTCAGGGCTAGGTATACAAATATTCACCGTGCAGCTACCCTTATCGATGAGGTGTGTCCTCCCCTTCCCCAGGCAGATATTGACTACTGTCAATGCCACCTCTCCACCCCCAGCCCCTCCAAGCATTTTCCAGCCACTTTCAACCCTTTTCTTGTAGTATTACGGTAGTTGTTCAAGGTCCACTTATGAGTGAGAACATGTGATACTCAGTTCTTTGTTTCTGTGAGAGATCACTCAGTGTTATAAACTCTAATTCCATCCAGGTTGCTGCGAAGTTCATGATTTTGTTCTTCTTTATGACTGCATAGTATTCCATTGTGTATATGTACCACATTTTTCAATCCGGTCCTCTTTTGATGGGCAGCACACTTGGTTTCATGTTCTTGCTATGGTGAACAATGCTGTGATAAACATACAGAAACAAGTACTTTCACACATTGATGTTGGAAGCAAAGAATGGTATACTACTAGTAAAGCTAAGTATAGTAATGTGTCGAAATAAGTGACTTTACCCTCTGACCAACAAATCTAGCTAGGAGTTTATCTTACATTTGTTTCTACATAGATAGAATAACACAAAGTAATTCACTGATATCACCTGTAAAAGAGTGGGGGAAAAATCTAAGTGCTCATTGGTAGAGGACTTGTAAAATAAACTATAATACCATTATCATAAAGCAGAAAAGACAATAAGGCACTCTCTACATGTTGATATTAAAGAGCTCAAGATGTATTGTCAGGCAAAAACGCCAATCGTTAGAGTATTGTTCATAGCAACTTATGGTTTTTGGAAAGAAGAGGAAAAATAAGTGCATTTTTATATTTGGTTTAAGAAACTCTGGAGTGATGCACACCAAAGTAAGGGTTACCTCTAATGCAATGAAGTGTGGTGGATCAGGTTGACAGCAACGGAGTAAGTATTGGTTATCAGATTGTTTACAACGTTATGTCTTTTGGATGTTGAGCTATGTGAATATATTACATGTTTTAGATGAATAAAAAATAAGATACAGAAATGCAAATTTAAAAGTAAATGGGCTGGGCTCGGTGGCTCAGCCTGTAATCCCGCGCCTTTGGGAGGCTGAGGTGAGTGGATTGCCTGAGCCCGCGGTTTCGAGACCCGCCTGGGCAACTTGGTGAGACCACATCTCTACAATAAATCAAAAAATCAGCCGGGCGTGGTAGCGCATGCCTGTAATTCTGGCTACTTGGAAGGCTGAGGTGGAAGGATCGCCGGAGCCCAGCAGGTTGAGGCTGCGGTGGCCGGGAGCGGCCACTGCACTCCAGTCTGGGCGACAGAGGGAGACTCCAACTCAAAAAAAAAAAAAAAAGTAAATGGGTCAAAATTATATATTCATAGCATTTTTGTCGCTGAAACAGTCCTAGACTATTTAACTGGTTTTGCTGGTGAGAAACCATGTTGAGGCTTACTGACATAGTTTAGTTCACACAAAAAATTATTAAAAACAAAAGCAAAAACAAATTAGAACTGCAGTGATGTACACATAATTTTATCAACATCTGGAGCTGTTGTGAGTCTAAGACATGTCCACACATTCAGTCTTCACTATGGAGGATGCAAGATGGGAGATACGTACATCCAGGTACAGAAACAAAATAGAGATGTGTTTGTATTCGCCCTCAAAGTATCGTAAGCTATAAATATGATAGTTAAAAATAAAATCCAGAAAGCTGACCTACAAGGACAAACTAACAAACAAAAATACAAGAAGAGTGCTACATGTGGAGGTGTTCCCTAAAAATATCCATAGTAGAACTCTGAATAGAAACAAAACTGTATGCTCTCACATGTGTTTATTGAGATGGGAAATGGACAGATTTGATTAATTTGCTTGTGAAGTGATACTGTGCTATTCAAACAGTGGAAACTTACAATTGAATTGAACATAAGAAACAAAGTGAATAAGAAGTGTCTCTTTCACCAAATCTTGTAGGATCTAGAGAAGCTGAATCTCTTAAAAATTAATGCTGTTATAATATAAAACATTATCTATTGACCTTTATAAAGTTTTACATTATTAGCTTATATTCTTCTAAATCACTCTTGCATTATATTGAAAATCTCTTACAATTAAAATTAGGTGTTTTCATGGTCTCTGACTGCCATAAAGAGTTGCAATTTTTTTCTGTGTTTCTATGATAAATATTACACTAGCATCATAAATTTAATTTCTTAATCTCAATTAAACTAAAATTTTGTTGATTATGCTGTAGGGAATTAAGTAAGAACAATAATTAACAGAAGCAAAAATATACTTAGTACTTAATAGTCTAAAATATTACAGCAGTTCTCTCTTATCCACAGTTTCACTTTCTGCCATCTCATTGACTCCTTTGTTCCTTTTGTCTTTTTTAACTTACTATTAAAATATAATTTCTATGGAACGGCACAGTTGATAAGGGATTATATTAATATGAATATCTTAAAACTAGGACCTGTGTATCTATATTCACAGTGTATAGGCGTGTACAAGTTTAAAACTAATCCAGGATTTTTTCTTTCTCTGTTAATCGCCTATGGTATGTCATGCAATGTTTTCTGTTTTGTTGAGGGGAAAGACATTAAAAACTGACAATGAGAGTCTTTAAGAATATCAGTCGTTTCCCAAAATGTAGATTTAGGGAAATTACTTTGTTTTGTCATTACTTTATACCATGACCGAGGGTGTTTTTTGTTTGTTTGTTTTTGTTTTTTATCACTGCCTGTTCACCCCACTGGTAAGGAAAGACTGTTTTAAATACTGTGAGAAAAGGTAAATACATAATAATCAATATTGTACAAGTAAAATCAAACCGAATTTTATTATTTAAACATACCCACAGCTCAAGAGTAACAACACATGACGAAAGACCTTGCAGAGGGCTCACTTGGGAATGAAGGAAACAAGCAAGAGCTGTGAGATGCAGGCTGTATAGTTACACGAGGGTGAGGTGGTCTCTGGTTTTTATGGAAGGAGGGACATGGGCTTGTTTGAATAATTCAGTGGGATAGCAGGCATGTACAACTTATCAGGTTAAGAACCAGGCAGGATGCATTTGGTTCATCTGTTCGAACTTATCTAGGCCAGAAGCATGTCTGATGAGTGCAAGAGGTCTCACCTTTGGGCCTTCTGGTCCCCAGGGGGCTCAAACTGTCAAGACACATGAAATTTTATTTATTTTTATTTTTACTTTATTATTATTATTGTTGTTTTTTTGAGTTGGAGTCTCATGCTGTCACCCAGACTAGAGTGCAGTGACATGCTCACAGCCACCACAGCCTCGACCTGCTGGGCTCCGGCGGGATCCTTCCACCTCAGCCTTCCAAGTAGTCAGAACTACAGGCACACCCTACCACACTTGGCTAATTTTTGATTTACTGTAGAGATGAGGTCTTGCCAAGTTGCCCGGGTGGGTCTCGAACCCACGGGCTCAAGCAATCCACTCACCTCAGCCTCCCAAAGGCACGGGATTACGGGCTGAGCCACCGAGCCCAGCGGCACATGAAATTTTAGACTTGGTAATGTTTAAGATTGTAGTCTAAAATATTACAGTAGCTCTCCCTTATCCATAGTTTCATCTTCTGTGGTATCAGTTACTCAAGTTCAACTATGGTCCAAATATATTAAATAGAAAATAATTTATAAGAAATAATTTATAAGTTTTATAGTACCCACTCTTCTGAGTAGCACAATAAAAGCCCATGCCATCTCACTCTGTTCCACCTACAACATAAGCCATCCCTTTTTCCAGAACACCAAAACTGCATATGCTACCCTACTCACCCATTAGTCATTTAGTATAATCCACTGCGCTATCAGATCAACTGTCAGTGGTATCATAGTGCTTGTGTTCAAGTAGCTGTTATTTTACTTCATAATGGCCCCAATGTGCAAGATTAATGATGCTAGCATACTGTTTAATTGTTCTATTTTGCTCTTAGTTATTGGTGTTTATCTCTTTCTGTGCCCAATTTATAAATTAAACTTTATCATAAATATTGAAGTAGAGGGGAAAACAGTATATATAAGTTTTGGTGTAATCCACAATTTCAGGCATCGACTGGGGTCTTGGAAAAAATATATCCCACCTGATAAGGAGGGTGGAGAGTTACCATATACTTCTCATGAAATAAGTTTTCTATTTGTTTTCTTTAGCTCTGCCTTAGACTAAATTTTATTGTTCTCGCCCGAAAGCTTCAGAGAAACGTCATTCTTTTATATGAAATGTTCAATATTATGCAGTTAAAGATCTTACACAGCATACCCAGCATCTGAAATATCTCCAAGTATAAACTATAGCTTTAACAACACAAAAAGATTATATTGATGTGTAGTAATTTTAAGAGATGTATAATTTCATACAGTATTCTATTTTGATGATTTATTATCCGTAAAATATAAAGAGGCACCATGGAAAGTGATCAAGTGAAAAGAGAATGCAGAACTAGTATAGGAAACCCGGGTTCTAATTCTGGTTCTTTTGAAAGTAATTTAATATTTCCAGTCATCAGTTTCACCAATGAAAAATAGTGATGAAACAAGATTATTTTTATTTTCCTTCTGTCTCTTAATCTTATATTAATCCAAGTGTACACATTTTAAAAATATTTGGATGATTTTCATGCATATTGTAATTTTATTTCTGTTAAAAAAGAAGGACCAAAGATAGCGTAACAGACAACAGTAAGAAGATGATGTCAGTAGTTTGAGGCTGTAGTGAGTTATGCTTGTGCCAATGCACACCAGCAAGGGTGAAGGAGTGAGACCCGGTCTTAAAAACAAACCAAAAAAAAGAGCAAAAAGGATAACAATGTCTATTAATTGATACAAAAAGAGAGAGAAGCAAAAGGCAGTTGCCTCCACTAAAATATTTTGCTGACGTTCACCTTAGTAATTATGTATTGACTCATTTATCAATGTTATAAAATTAATTCAAGCATTATGATAATTAATATGTTATTTACAAACATATCAACTTTAAAAAATTATAACTTTCTAATGTTCATGTTAATAAAAGTTGTGCAAATAAAAAATGACAACTGCTGTTTAAAATAATTTGGGCTATTATGAGAATGCATTTCGAAAGAAAGTCTCTCCTTTTCATTACAGAGGTTATATTTATTCTTTTAGAATTTATTGAATACAAGATTGAGAAAAAAATGGGTTAATCACAACAAATAGAAGGAAAGTAATTATCCTAGTTTCTATTCCCTTAATCCTTCTGAGAATTAAAACTACATACAGAATGATCTTGCTTTGGCAGAAAGGGCAAATGAATTAAAATAAAACTCAAGATTATCGTAGTAAAAAGAAGCTGAATCTATGAACATCCTTTACCTTTCATAGGTTTTATGTTCTGGTATAGAGTTTGGGGTGGTCATACAGTAATGTTGCTGTTGGTAGGCTCTTGGAGCATTATATGTCATTCTCATTTCTCCATTTATTTCTCTTACCTTTTGAAACGATTTATTTGGGAGACAATTTTTGTTTTTTTAAATAGTAGGAGAGACTAAGTGGGGTTTACAGTAGAAGAGAGAAAGCTTAGTTTTGACCTGAAGTTTAGTTTAGTTGTGAGTAATGACAGGGAGCTTTTTGTGTTTTTTAAGTAGCTCAACTACTTTTACTAGATAGGACAAATGGGAAGAAGGTAGTAATATTTTCTGTCCAAGAATAAAAGTCCTGGATTTGTCCAAAGATCCTTCTTATTCATCTTCCTGGATGCCAATCTTTATAGCTGGACAACAAGTGAGATTGGAAACTGAAAGTGTTAATATTATATCCAAACTAAGTTATTAAACAAATAAGTTTTATAAAATCAGCTGAAACTGAGATTTTGGTGTTGATAGCATCATCAAATATTCCATAGATTTAAGTCTATTTATTTATTTATTTATTTTTTTGAGTTGGAGTCTCACTCTGTCGCCCAGACTGGAGTGCAGTGGCCGCTCCCGGCCACCGCAGCCTCGACCTGCTGGGCTCCGGTGATCCTTCTGCCTCAGCCTTCCAAGGAGCTGGAACTACAGGCACACGCTACCATGCCCGGTTAATTTTTTGATTTATTGTAGAAATGAGGTCTCCCCAAGTTGCCCAGGCAGGTCTCAAACCCGCGGGTTCAGGCAATCCACTCACCTCAGCCTCCCAAGGCGCAGGATTACAGGCTGAACCACTGAGCCCGGCTCACAAGAAGATTTATAAGCCCTTCTAAGGCTTTTGCTTTTTACTTGAGGTGAAATAAAGAGACATTGCAGGATTTTCAGCAGATGAGTGGCATGATTAGACTTTTTTTTAAAGGGCTCCATATGTAACCACTGGATTGAGAATAGTTGAGAATAGGTGATAGCAGTGCCAGAGGGAGAAGCTGGGCGTCTAGTTAGAATATTGCAAAAGAGGAATAATATTATATCAGATGAAGGTGTAGCTGTGGAAGTGGATATACTTCAGGGAACTTCACAATGGGGAGGTTTGGAGGAGGATCTAAGAGGTTCAGTTTAGGAAGGGTTGATGCAATGTCTACAAAATAGTCTATGCATATGTTGAGTATGCACACATATTTATGCTAGGTGTTATTCACACAGTCATTTATTATGCAGGAGCTAGCTGTATAACACATGAAAACAGTATGTTTTCTTCTTATGTCACGTGATAGATATTATTAGATAGTAAGAAAAGTTTATGTTCTAACCTAAGGTAGTCAGTGTGATGCTTTAAGGCCAAGAGTAAATATTTATCTTTAATTTCTGATTTCTTGGCAAGAGTCTGAACAAAATCTACAATGTCTTAGGAAATAATTTAAAAAATTAAAATTGCCTGGCTCGTATTCTGTAGAGTTGAGAAAACATGCAATATTTTTCATGATGAGGGTTTTAAGGTATACCCATTATATTAACTTTCTGGTAAAATATTTGGTTTCTTGAAAATTACCACAGCAAATGAATGACACACAAAGATAATGCCTTTGCCAGCCCAGAAAATAGATGCAATGCTCATATGCTTGAGTACTCCTTTATTCTTTTCATGATTTATCATGGAAATATGAGTTGACAGTTTTATGTATGGAATGCAAATCTGGCTCACTTCATCAATCCCATGCATATTAATATTTATGTATGGTAATTTTTGTTGCTTGTGGAATGGCCTGTAGACACGACTTCAATTCTACACAATTTAATAGGTGAAATGTTGGAATGTATGCTTTTTATGGGCTTGTTTTTTTATTAAACTAGTAAAATCTTTGTAGAAATTTGCTAGATGACTGTCATTCTTTTATGATATTCCTATACATAATAAAAAACAAGAGGTACATATGCATAATATATTTACAAATGCAAATTTTACTTCTATTTATGGAAACTCAATAACTTTGTTGGAACAAGAGAGCCATTGGGGAAGAGTAATTGTCACAAAAAAGAGGGCACACGTTTTCATAAAGTTGCAGATATTATCTGAATTATTGTAATTATGATCCACAAAGTGATTCTTAGCTTTCTAATATAATTATGAGGGAAAATACAACTTCATAATCCCTAATTATTCTTCCCGCACGTCAAATATCATTATCAGCTAGACTTGGCTATGAAGAGGAAACAAACCTTTCATCTTTTCTCCTTAGCTTTCCTTACCACTATACTCCAAGAATCTAAGAGCCTGTTATTTTCAGTCAGAAAATCTTGTATTTGGATCCCAGATTCAAGCAGTTAATAGCTGGATGACCTTGGACAAATCTTCTAAGCTCTTTAAGCATCAGCTTTTAAACTGTAAATGGCAACAATAATAGTAATTACTTTGTATATTTTAATTATGAGTTAGAAAAGACAGGCAAAATGCTTATCCTTATCTTCTGCATGGAATTAGCATTCAAAATGATTTGTGTTAGTATAGCTATTATTATCACCGCATGTACGATTTATGATAAAGGTACACATTTTTTCCTGTTTACAGACAAGCTCTTCCTGTAAAGCCTATAGATTCTATGTCTGCTTAGAAAACTTATATCAAAGTATCATCTCTTTCTCCTATATATTCTATAATTACACTGTTTTATTTCCATATGTGTGTAAACATGCCCAGATTTCTTCTGACAGAAACAAGCGAGTGTAAAACAGTCCTCAATCCCTTCTCCAAGCTTGTAGCCATTTCCACCTGTCATCCTTTGTTTCTCCACGCTGGTGTTGTACAACTTCTTGAAAAATATTGCTATGTGTAACGCTTGTATTCCCCACCTCACACTTTACACCACCTTCTTTTCTTGACTTATCCCTCCTCCTCAAATTTATCTGACTGTGTATTTCATAATCTATAAATTTAACGGTGTCTTTTCTATCTTTTTCTTACCCTGCTTTAGCAGCATTTGACAGAATTGGTTATTCAACCATCTTCAACGTCTCTTCCATGGACATAACTATTACAACTCTTCTAGGCTTCGGCTGCTCCTTTTTGGTCTGCTTTAGGTGTGTCCAAACTTTTGGCTCCCTCAGCTGCATGGAGTAAAGAGGAATTGTGTTGGGCCACATACACATTATATAATATAGTGTCTATACATAATAAGACTTCTTGAAAATACATTTTTATTATAAACTTTAGAAAAATGAGAACACTATAAAACGAGTGGGAAATTTGATCTTAGTTTTTGAAACTTATCTATCAGTGTCTGGTTCGATGGAAGTGGTCACAATTCTTAGTGAGTTCTGCAGGTGCTGCCATAAAGCGATGTCACAAATAAGGCATGACTGTGAACTTGAAAAATGAAACTATGCATGAGGTCACGGAGAAAATGTATTCTAAAAAAACAGATGCTGTGAAAAGATTTTGGGGGGCCACAACACTAGCTGTCACGGGCTGCATGCTGCCTGTAGGCCATGGGTTGGACATGCCTGGTCTACTTGCTTTATTCTTCTAAGTTTTTTTTTTTTTTTTTTTGATTTGGAGTCTCACTCCGTCGCCCAGACTGGAGGGCAGTGGCCGTTCCCGGCCACCGCAGCCTCCACCTGCTGGGCTCTGGCGATCCTTCCGCCTCAGCCTTCCGAGTAGCTGGAAATAAAGGCATGCGCTACCACGCCCGGCTGATTTTTTGATTTATTGTAGAGATGAGGTCACGCTGCCCAGGCAGGTCTCGAACCCGCGGGCTCAGGCCATCATCCTCCCAAAGGTGTGGGATTACAGGCTGAGCCACAGAGCCCGGCTCCTTCTCAGCTTTTTATTAAGTGTTCTGGTTTTTCAGGAACTTTTGATGACATCACTAAAGTTCACATATTTTCAATCCTTCTAATTTGTCAGTAAATTGTTGAACAACAACAGAATAATGCAAACAAATGAGCCACAACCTCCCTCTGTTGTTTTGGGTCAAAAAAGTAGAATGTATATTTTATTTCTCACCTCACATCTTATACCCAATACATCAGTCTGTCCTGTCACCTCTACATTTGAAGTGTACATTGAATCAGAAAACTTTTCTCCATTTCCACTGTCCTCATCAACATCTTCACTAGGATCCTGTGGAATCGCCATTTTATTGTTTTCTATGCAGGAACAAAATAAACAAGACGAGTAAGTGCAATATGTGACAGAGGTGTGTTACGTCACCATAAGTGCTATGGGAAAAAATTAAGCAAGGAAGAGTGATCAGCACGTTCTAGAAGTGGATGTGATTTTTATGATAAAGATTTAAATGTAAGCTTCACTAAAATGGAGCTTACAAGTGAAGGTTTGTAGCAGGTCTTATTCAAAAGGAATTTGCCTAAATGATTGAAGTTGCCTGAATTTTTATAAACTAAGATAAATAACTAAAGGACTTGATGAAAATGTAATTCAATATAAATCATGACATGCAAAAACAAAATGCATGTAACAAATGTTAACAGTGATCTTCAACAGTTTTTCTGAGTTTCAGCAGAAAGTCATAAAGGCAAATAACAGAGGAAGAACTCCTCAAGGAAGCTCCTCCAGCATCAAAGCAAATGCTAAAATTGTGGGGGGTGAAAATCTGCCAGTATTAGCTCATAAATTACCTGTAGCCTATACATGAGCAAGAGAAAATAAGCAACATGAAGTTTAAGACATTGTAAAAGTCTTTAGAGAGACAGAGTTGCTAAAATATTGTGAGTATCCTCTAACCTCTCTGGCCAGGAAGCTCCTCCTCCCTATCTCAAGATGAATGAGAATGTCCTTTAAGGGAACCAGGTCTGTATTCAAAAGTTGGAAAAGTTTAAGTTCAAGAGGAAGCCTGTTTCCTTGAACAGGATGGTCAAATGGACTGCTCAGAGAGAGAGAGAGAGAGAGAGAGAGAGAGAGAGAGAGAGAGAGAGAGAGAGCTGCGTTTCTACTGACTGCCAGACAAAGACATTAATTTTCATATGCTAAGGGGATATACTGAATGAAGGAGCCAACAGTGAGCCATCTTAAACAACCCTTTCCCAGAGGACTGCCAGCCAGGAGTGTGGGAACGTCTAAAGAAAAGACCGGAAGTATATGGCCTGTAGGAAGAGGGCATGAGTGGTGCGGAGGTACACAGCCTGATGACAGAAGGAATACCATGAACCATTCTAGGAACTCCAGGAGTTACATAACTCTCAAGCTACCTTTTTCTCAGATTTCTGCTTGGCAGAGGAAAAAAAAAGTCTTAGACTTGAAGAGAGGTTAAAGATTTGATGTTAGACTGACAAGAATTCATATTACCTGAAGGGAACCGGGAATCAGGGAGAGCTTCCTGAGATTTCATTCAGAGTTAGGGCAGAAAAAACACTCTATAGATGACATTGAAAAGGGAAATTATGAGGAAAAATAAAGTTTCTCCTTGATTGCATCCTGCAGCATTCCATTTTTTAATAAGCTGGTTATATATAATTTTACAAATTTCATTAAGTTCTTCATTATATTGTAATTTATTCTATTGGGAACAATGTTGATTAAATTCATTAATTATTTATCTAAAATTAGAGATCAGTTCACTTACTAGGAACAATTTAGAAAATTATTCTCAATGATACTGCTAAGATTAATTGTGAATGACTTTGAAATGCACAGAGAAAGATCACTGGATGTTCTATCCAGCTCATCCTTCACTGTCTATGAGTTATGTTACCACTCTAAATCATAGATAACTGATGGTAAGAGAAATGGTTTTTCTCATAGGCAATGCAAAGTGACTTTTCTCCAGTGGCGGTACTATTGATTTCTTTCTGTCTCCCAAAGAAGGTAATTTTCCACCTATTAATCAAATTCATTTCAACATTCCTGATTGTTTAATATGTGTCTCTCTCAATTCTTGTTTGAACTGTTTTGTAATATGGGACCAGTTTTCTCTTTAAATAACCTTTAAATAAAAGTTTTGACACATGCTCACTTTATAACTGTGTTTATTTTATAAATGCTCATATTATCTTTCAAAAATTTTTTTGAAATCTTGGAAGTCTCACTAAAATGGGAATTACCTGGCAGAGCAGGTAACAGGGAAACACAATTCATACCTCTGGTCTGCTGGTGTTTTATTGGCTTCCAGAAGGAAACACAAGGGACATTAGAACTTGAGGCTGACATTGCATTTCTAACATACTTTTTCTTACTGATTTTGTTCTTTCTTTTGATTCCTGTTTTTCGTATTGTTTGTAAGCTATTCTCATCGGTGACAACAATGGTTGGGAATTTAGTTCTATGATCTGATTATCTGGTGATCACTGTAGACGGATTATAGAATCAGCTTTCTGCTGGGTGAGAGGTGACAGAAAATGGAGGTTGCTACTCTTTTTTTTGATTGTCTTTTGAAAATGTTTGAGCTCAAATAAATATGTGCCCACTGGAAGGAAAACAACTCTGTATAATCTGTATGCTTGTACTTTTGATCTGTGGTTGACATAAGAAATCTGAAGCTATAAGCAGTCTGTGTATCTTTGTGTTTGTAATTCAGAAACTCCTTTATCTCTGATTGTGTGAGTTTGAAATGTTTTACTCTATGTGGAATGTACTAATAACAGAGATTACAAAGGCTCTTAAATTATAAAAGCTCTCTTCTAGTTGACTTATAGAGAGAAATAATCATTCATGTAAGTTGAATATACTTAAAATCCCAGAATTTAAGGAAATCAAAGTATTATTAGTTCAGATGTTCTCAACGTAAAGAAATATCTTAGAGAAAATAATTCAAAGGTGTTTAAAGATATCAAATCCTCTGACAAATGACTAATGGGGTAATCTTTATTTATTTTATTTTATTTTTTTTTGAGTTGGAGTCTCATTCTGTCGCCCAGACTGGAGTGCAGTGGCTGCTCCCGGCCACCGCAGCCTCGACCCGCTGGACTCCGGAGATCCTTCCGCCTCAGCCTTCCAAGTAGCCGGAATTACAGGCACGCTACCACGTCCGGCTGATTTTTTGATTTATTGTAGAGATGAGGTCTCGCTGCCCAGGCGGGTCTCGAACCCACGGGCTCAGGCAATCCACTCACCTCAGCCTCCCAAAGGCGCGGGATTACAGGCTGAGCCACCGAGCCCGGCTTCTTTATTTTAAAATTGTTGGTATGTCTTTTCTATGACTAATTAGTGTTAAATATAGTAAAAGCACACCCCTGATTCTACTTGGGTTTTTTTTTTCCTCCCAAATTTATACAGGTCTGCTGATCAAATGAAATAATAATTACTCATGCATAATATTTGAGATTAATAAAAAACTAAATCTGTCCAAATTAATTGAATCATTATTTTGTCAACCTTTGAAATTCTACAGCAATTATGTTTTGTAGTACGTAGGTTTGAAGATCATTTCTAAGATATTTAAATAATTTAAAACCTTGGTCTGATATTGCATTAAGTTAATTAATGGATACCTTGCATACCTAATGATTTCCAAGGAAGACAGAATACCAAAATATAGTTATTATCATCATTTAAGTTGTTATGCCTTTTAACTTAAATTTTATATTCTAAAGAGACACTGTAGCTTTGGGTCATGTATGTACAAATGAGATCTATGTGTTTATAGAATGTTTTATTTTGTGTGCTCATAATAATAATGCTATGGAAGCCAGAAGATTCTCACTTACTCAGCCCCCTAATTTTCTCGTGAAACAGAAGTTAGTTACTTTGGTAAAAAGATATTACTAATGCCGGGCTCGGTGGCTCAGCCTGTAATCCCACGCCTTTGGGAGGCTGAGGTGAGTGGATTGCCTGAGCCCGCGGGTTCGAGACCCGCCTGGGCAGCGAGACCTCATCTCTACAATAAATCAAAAAATCAGCTGGGCATGGTAGCGCATGCCTGTAATTCCGGCTACTTGGAAGGCTGAGATGGAAGGATTGCCGGAGCCCAGCAGGTCGAGGCTGCGGTGGCCGGGAGCGGCCACTGCACTCCAGTCTGGGCAACAGAGTGAGACTCCAACTCAAAAAAAATGAAATAAAATAAAATAAAATAAAAAGATATTACCAATATACGCATTTGAATCCATAGCAACAATATTGACAGAGAAGTACAATTGTGCGTGTGCTTTTATTAAGAGAGTGTACGTATTTCCTATGTTCTCAGGAATTCTCAAGCTTCTTATTCTCTGAATTTTTTATATTCTTCGGTACCCCAGGGAGCTTTTGTTTATGTGGGTTCACTATCTATATTGACTGTTTTTGAAGTGGAAACTGATATTTTAAGCATTTATGTATCAATTCATTTAAAGATAGCCATAATAAATGTATTGCATTTTAACGTATCATCTTAGTGTTTTTCTCACAATTATTTTGACCTCATAGACTCCCGAGAAAACTACTGTTTTAAGTTAAAGGGTCTAATTGCTTCCAAATATGAACAATCATAATGAAGGATAACATTTGGAAAGTGAGTTTTAATTGCCCTAGTTTATATTACCTATTTCCCAAAAAAGTGGTAAATTATGTTAAAATCAAAGCTACATGTAATAAACTTGTATGAGTTTTCTGCCTTGGTTTTTAATTAGTACCTTTAGCAACAATAACAAATATTATTTTTTAATTCAATGTAATCTACCTAAATAGCAGAGATCCTGTGATGTATCAGATTAATTTTCTGTGCTTTATGCTCTATTCATAATGTTCTTTTATCATGTAAGAGAGAAAGAAAAAAATAAGCAAAGATCAAAGTTTCCTAGCTAGTGTAAGAGATATAACTCTTTATAATTATGTTGTTTTCTATGTTTCTTTAAAATGCTTTTATTGTCACTTTAATTAAATACTCAACCAACTGCTGCTTCTTGGGCACTCATATCTGGCACCCTAATCAAACATCCAAATCTCTGACAACACTTTTGATTTTGCCACTGCAAACCAACACTAAAGTTCTAAAGATATCACTTAAAAATTTCTTGCCGGGCGTGGTGTCTGGAGCCTGTAATCACAGCACTTTGGGAGGCCAAGGCGAGAAGATTGCCTGAGCCTGCAGGTTCTAGACCAGCCCAGGCAACATGGTGAGACTTTGTCTCTACAATAAAAAATAAATAAATAAATAAATTAGCCAGTGTGGTAGCATGCGCCTGTAGTTCCAGCTACTTGGAAGGCTGAGGCAGAAGGATTGCCTGAGCCCAGCAGGTCGATGCTGGGGTGGCCGCGAGTGTGCCACTGAACTCCATCCTGGGAAAAGGAATGAGAATCTGACTAAACAAAAAAAAAAGAAAAGGAAAAGAAAAAAATTCTTTGAGAGCTTTCAGGTGGATTTTGGAAAATCATACTTTGTTTTCTCTTTATGTCATGAAAAATGCTAAAATGCTAGCTATAATTAGATTTATTTGATATGTTGGCATTGTAAGCATTGCACACAAAATTGTCAGATCAGAAGATATGCTCAATCTTCTCTAAGTTAAGTTTGTATAGGCAAACATTTTTAGAATAAATATTTCAAAAACTGCATGCTTTATTAAAAAAAGCTCTGGAGAGTTGTCAGTATACTTCCTTTTTATAATATGTATTTACCCTCAGGGAAAGCACTGATCAAAACTCTTAAGGGACACCATGTACTATCCTGCAATAGAGAATTTTACTCTCTTCCTTTCTGATATTGCTGGTTATAGTAATAAAATAACCAGAGCCAGAAATTAAACCTACCATCTGTGGGAAATTTTCATTTTACTGTTATGCTTGCTTAAAGCCTCTGTTATAGGCCAGACATTGTGTTTTCAACATAGAAAGACGGTCTCAGAGTATTATAGGAAAGTATTGTACCAGGCACTTCAAACTACTGACCCTTAAAAGAGTAGACTCATGTGTGTAGGTTTCTGAGCAGACATCACTTAGGTAACTTTCAGACCGTGGTGGACAGAATCAGAATTTCTAGGACTCATTTTAGTCCAGAAGTAGTCAGCTGCAGGCGAAGGGTTGGATAAACCAGGATCCAGCAGGAAAAAAAAATTACATGAAACTGAACAAAATGCTGAGGGAAATTACATTGTGGTTATTTACGAATACTTGAGGTATTGTTGGTGTTGTTTAATGTTTCACATTGCAGATATTTAAGGAAGTTCTTTCTCTTTTTTCTTAAGCTACTTACGATCCACAACAATTTAATAAACTACTTTTATACATTGATATATGACATCATATCATGATATCTGAGGCTGGGCAGAGCAGCTCATGCCTGTAACCCTGCACTTGGAGAGGTTGAGGTAAGAAGAGGATTGCTTGAGTCCAGGAGTTTGAGACCAGCCTGACCAACATAGCAAAACCCCATCTCCACAAAAAAACAAAAGACAAAAAAGCAAAACAACAACAAAGAAAAAACAAAGCAAATACACAAACAAAATCTAGCTAGAGATGGTGGTACGAGCCTGTAGTCCTAGCTATTTTGGAGACTAAGATGGGAGGATTGTTTTCGTTGAGGAGTCTGAAATTAACATGAGCAATTATCGTGTACAGTGATCACTGCCCTCCAGCCTGGGTGACAGAGAGACACCGACCTTAGATACATAAATACATAAATAAATAAGTAAATAAATAAATGCATGAGATATCTGAAAGTCACTGACTGTCCACAATTCATGAAATCTTACTGAGTCTCCTTACATTTCAAGCAAAAAAGTAGATTGCATAGTTTCTGCTGCCATCTGTTTTCCTTTTTGCCAATACATAATGGACAAATTGTGCAACTATAGCCATACTTAGAGTGTCATATTTGAGAATGATGCTCATGGAATCACTATGGCATGATAGTTTTAAATAACAGTGCTTGGTTTTATTGACAAAGTCAAAGAGTACACAGTTCTGTTAGGAAAACTGGCTTTGTACCTCATTTATAGGGCTTAGTCTTTTAGATGGTAAGGAAGATAAGTTTCTCCCAGAGCTAGAGCCTCATGAAATTTTGGAGACCTCTGGAAGAGAAGAAGTCATAAATTTACAGGCACTGAAATTGGAATATGGCTGAGAGCATTTTGGGGGGTTTGTTTTCTTATCATCAGGATAGCAAATAGAGATGTTTAAAAGTATGATCAGAGATTCTTCATGAAAATGTTCATACAGGAGTGAATTTTGTGACTTTGAGGGTTTTCTAATACTCTCTAGCACTTTATTTGCAGAAGAACATATTAGGAGGCCTGCCAGGTTAATTAAAACTCTTTCTGGACCTATGAAAGCAACCAGGCCAAACCTAAGGAGAACAGTCTATTTTTTGTGATTAATAACATTTCTCTGATCTTATGATATGCGCATAAGGTGCAAGGGCTGCCACAAAAATCACTGTGAAGGGACAAATTGATATGGGCTGACACTATTTGCTGTTTAGCACACACATCAAGGTTATCTCTGTCTTTCATTATCTTTGAATTATTTTACAACTTTGTAAGTAGTAGATAGCTGAAAGTGACACAAATAAGTCTTGTCCAGATACACACAGGTGCATTTTCACTAGTGGAGGTGCAACTGATTTCCAGTCCTTTGTGAAAGAAGATTTTAAAATCTTTTATGCACAATAATTTCAGCATTCTCATCTGCTTATATATGGCTGCATTTATGATAATTCATTGATCAGATACAGCATCTTACATGTTTCCTCATTCACTAATGAATTAAACTACATTTTTGAAACGCATTCATGTTATATTTAAATTAAAGTCATGATTTTTGCTTTTTAAAAATATAGATTAATATTATTTTTTAAATATATATATACACACACACACATATGTATACAATTTCAACTTCCTTTCAAGCCTTTATTGTCCTTTTTTATTTCTACTATAAGGTATGTACTTTAAAAAATTGGATCCTACTTAATTAGTAATAGAGACAGATTCAGATTCAGTTTTGAAGTTTTTGTATGAAAGCACTACAGTGAAAGAAAACTCTTGTTTTTTTGAATCAGAGTCTCACTCCATCCCCCAGGCTGGAGTGCAGTGGCACGCTCACAGCCACCCCAGTGTTGACTTGTTGGGCTCAGGCAATCCTTCAGCTTCAGCCTTGCAAGTAGCCTGAACTACAGGTGTGTGCTACCACGCCTGGCTGACTTTTGTGATTTCTTGTAGAGACGAGGGCTCACCAAGTTGCCCAGGCTGATCTCGACCCCTTGGCTCAGGTATTCTTCTTGTCGGGACCCCTCAGAGTAGGAAAACTCTTATCTGCAGTCCTGAACGATGAATTGGTCCAGGGTCTGATTTAACCAGCTTGCTAATCAATGGCTGAATAGTCCCTTTTAAGGGATAGTTCAAACTAACAGCTCACCATTGGTCGCCACTATAAGTAGTTTGGGTTTTTGGCAGTAGCAGCCTTAGCTAGATCAGCTTTAGTGAGAGAGAGCCCATGCATAGTTAGCATTCAGGGCTCCTCTGTTTCCTTAGGGAAGCTAAGGAAAGCAGCTGACTAATATTCACAAGGGTCATTCTATTGTCTTGGTTGTTGAGCACTTCCTGACAGACAATAATATTAGACATAGTGATCTTTTCACTTTGTAGTCATTCCCATGGATTTATCTATATGACTCTTCCCTAGACTTCCTGATCTCTGCTCTTCCAACCTTGCCTTTTCTAGGTCTTTGACTACCAAACTATTCACTATTGCCTAGGTGATAATATTAATCAATATCTCAAGCTATTTATTTATTTCTTGATGCAAGATGAATTGATTGCAAAACAGACAACTGGTGGGATTTTCCGTGGCCATTGTCCTTAGAGGGTGCATTGTGACAATAGTGCGTTTTAGCTAGCACAGATGTATCAAGTCAACCCATCTAAAGACCTAACTTTTTTCTTTGTTAGTTGGTTGTAGAAAATCTACACACTTCTCAACCCTATGGGGCTATAGGGGTCATTTGAATGAGAGGTGTTGGTACAGCAGAGGTAGTTGTCATGGGAGCCTGAGCCACTGTTCAAGCAACGTACTTGTGTCCTCTGGAACTGCTTGGACCTGTTCCCAAATATGATTTTAGTTGTACGAAGAATTGCTGCTGCCAGTGCCTGACTCATGACTCAGCAGGTATAATTCTCAGTTCATAATGACCCACTCTGGTTGCAAAGTCACTTGTCCTTCAGGTAGGTACATAGTTTCAATTATGGCCAAGCAGGAGGCTAGGAGTTACTTTTCAACTGATGATTGGATTTCTGCTGTAAAAAGCATGACCTTGCTTCACAAACCTAAGGATATGTAATATGACTGCCCTCACTGTGATTGGCTAGAGCATCCACACAGCTGTATCTGACACAGATACCATTAAAACTACTGTGTTTGCTAACTCATACAAACAAAACAGTGGAGTAGTTTGCAATGCAGCCTGGCCCTGCTGCAGAGTCCTCTCTTACTCTAGGACCTAGGTATTAAAAACCAGCAGTCTTCCAAGCCACTTGATAAATAAAGTCCATGCCTAAATGTGGTATGTGTTGTTTCTAATATCCAATAAGAGACATCACCACTGTGCTCTTTTTCAGCAGTAGGTAATGCAAGGTACACAATTTTTCCTTTATTTTAGAAGAAATATCCTGGCATGTCCTAGACCATTGGACCCCTTACCATTTCATGAATATGGCAGGTCCCTATGTCTTAATGAGGTTTATAGCTCACACTTAGTTAGGCATAATTCTTAGCACAATCATCCCTCTGTATTGGTAAATTCCACATCCACAAATTCAACCCATCATGGATAAAAAATATTCAAAAGGAATAACAAAATGACCATAAAAATTAATACAAAGATTAATCCAACTATTTGCATAGTATTACGTTGTATTAGGTATTAAAAGTAATCTAAAGATGATTTAAAACATTTGGAAGGATATATGTAGGTTATATGCAAATACTCAGCCAGTTTATATAAGAAGCTTGAGCATCCATGGAATTTGGTATCCATGAGGGTCTTGGAGTCAATTCCTTGCAGATACCAAGGGATAACTATAACATATCCAAAGAATTTTCTAGTCCAATTAAAATGCTGTCACCAACATAATTGAACAGCATAATCTAAAGAATGTAAAAATGACTTGGATTCCTATAGATTATATTGGGACAAATCAGGTGAGTTAAATAACTCTTTAGTAAAAGAGTGCATGTGCATTTTTGTGCTTCCCAAATAAATGAAAACTGCTTATTGATGGAGATTTTTTAAAATAACATTCTTTTCAGATCAGTAGACATATATCAAGGGCTAGAGGTTGTGCTGATTTATAATGATATTTCTTCTAACACAGTAACTGTGACTAGTGCTATTATGTTTACAGTAGGCAGCTCTTATACACTAAAATTTATGCATTTTTCTCTGATTTTTTCAAGATAAATTGAATTGGCATATTGAGTCAGAAATGCCACTTTTGCAACCACATTAAATTCTATAATTTTTCCCAGAATGTTGAGGGATTGTTCTGAGATTCTACCCTGGCCAGGGAGTGGAGGGAAGTTTTAGGGACTTCCAGTGGGCCCTTCCTACCACGATGGCTCTTATTCCAAAAGTCAGGAAACTAATGTGAGTTTTCTGTCAGCTACTAAACTTATCCATTACAATTATGAATTAAGAGACTGGAGGAACAACCTTAGGGTTGGTAGGTACGTTAGGGGAGCACACTGTGAGATGAATACAGTGGGCCAAGGCACTCTGGTTACCAATTCATTCTTGTTACATCTAAGATAACTGTGGCTCTATTAATTGCTGCCCTTCTACAGTTCACTAATCCTATCATTCCCACTGATCCATTGCAAAATCGGAATTGCATTGCAAAATTCTTTTACCCACTTTGTTGTTTCCCTGGAAGTTTTCTAATAGTGTTTTTCAATAAACAAAAAACTAATTTTGTAAAGTCTGTTTGCTAGTTGTGTCTTTATGGTTTAAGGGTTTTTAGGATCAAAGAAGTATTTGGTTATACCAAATTGCAAAAATTTTTCTTATAGGTTTTCTTCTAGGAATTTTATAGTTTTCATTTTACAGGCTATTATACACTTTGAGTTATTTGTTGAGTATGTTGTTTGGCAAGGGTCAGTCCTTTGTTCTAGCACCATTTGTTGAAGTGTCCAGTTTCCCCATTGAACTGCTTTGGTACTTTTGTTGAAAATTACTTGACCATGCATATGTGGGTCTATTTCTGGACTGTCTCTGCTCCATTGATCTGCATGTCTATCTTTTTGACATTATCACATTTTGATCACTATAGTTTTATAGAAAGACTTGAAATTGCTTTGATTATTTTTTAACTTCCACATCAAGTTTAGAAACAGCTTTCCAAGTTAAAAAAAAAAACTCCTGGAATTTTGATTGTGATTATATTCAATCTAGGAATCAATTTGGGGAAAATTGCCATCTTGGCAATATTAAATCTTCCTATCCATGAACATGAAAATAAAATGTTTGCGATTGTAATCCTTATCAAATAAAGAAAATTTTCTTTAAAAATTAAACTGATCGACACTGCCACCTATCATATACTTCAAAGTTATAAGAAAACATTATTTCAAAAAAATTATGTGACATGGAAGAAGTTGGCATCCAACGTGCACATTCTGTTGACGATAAAAATATAAATAACCCTGGAGAATTTGCTGGTATATCATTCACAGTAGACTTCTACAAAATTGACTGGCTTCCTAACTTCTAACCTTCCAGCAAGCCTATTAACCTTAGCTGTTATTGTTTTGAACAATTTTCAGAATCATCTACTTTATCACCAAAAGCCAGGAATTGCTTGTTCATTTTTATTTTGTTTTCAGTTTTTTTATATAAAAATAGAATCCTTGATAGAGCTGACTTTTCTTACAGACCTCTGCAATATGACTTGTTTGTGCTTAGATACGCAGATGCATTTTGAATGTTTTGCAATAAGAGTTTTCTTCATCTAATTTGCAATGCCTTTGCATTTTACTTCCTCTTCAAAGTTGTTCCTATTCTATAACTCTAGGTTTTCCAAAACTGTTTTTGTAAAAACAATAAAATGCTATTCCCCTTTATCTTAGAATTCTATTTACTAAATGTCTATTTGCCTTCAGATGTTCACCAGTTTTGGCTTTCTCCTAAATTAACAAGTCCAGCACAAAGCTTCATTGAAGCTTGTGATAGTTCTAGATAGCACATATCTTAATTTATTGTCTAGTCCTTCACAATTAAGTTTTGGTGAGTCACAGAGAACCTGTCTTCCCCTGCCCATTTAGGTATGTCCAACAATATTAGAGGATCCCGTAGCTTGGATAATTGTGTGAACTTCAATCCTTTTCTTAACCAATGGCTACTTTATAAAGCTATGTATATTAATTGAGCCCCTTCTAAGCACATAGCTTGTTTACATCTTCTCTCATCTCTTTCTCTTTTTCCTTTATGTTTAATTTTGCCTTTATCATAATAGCATTTATTATCAATGATAGCCTCTCCCCCTGACACCTCCTATTCTCACTTAAGTCTTATCAGGATTAACTACTCTGCACATTTGACAGAATTGTCTAGCTTCTCAACTTGACTAGTTCTTTGGAAAAATGTGCAAATGCTTTTCTGATTCTTAGATATTCTGATTCTTTCTCTGCCTCCTATGTGGGCTTTTTTGTTTGTTTGTTTTTGGTTTGTTGCCTTGCTCATGAAATCCATATTTAATTGTTGGGTCTATGTTTATTTCTCTCTCTGCTCTCTCCTTCTACCACTCATACATTAAAGTATTGTGTTTTAAGCTGATCATTTCAAATAGGTCTGTCCTCTTTTTATCCTGGGCTTTTAATTGCATCAGAATTTCTCCAACTTTACATGTAAATTATTCTTCAAAATTAGAAAGTCAAGGCTGCTTTTAACTTCTCTGTGAAACATAATATTGAAAAATTCTTTCAGTTAACATTATTCTGCCTTGTTTTCATTCTCTATTCAAAAGTGGCATGGCAACAAATATATGAAAAAATACTCAGCATCGTTAATCAACACGGAAATGCAAATTAAATCCACAATGAGATACCACCATACCCCAATGACCATTATTAAAAAGTAAAACAAAACAAAACAAAACAAAAACCCAAAAAAGGATGTTGGTGCAAATGCAGTGAAAAGGAAATGCTTATACACTTTTTGGTGGGAATGTAAATTAGTACAAACTCTGTGGAAAACAGTATGGAGACTTCTCAAAGAACTAAAAGCACATCTACCATTGGATCCAGCAATTTTAGTACTATCTACCCAAAGCAAAAGAAGACATTATACAAAGAAGACACCTGCACTTTTATGTTTATTGCAGCACAATTCACAACTGCAAATATGTGGAATCAACCTAAGTGCCCATCAACCAACAAGCGGAGAAAGAAAAATGCACCATGGAATACAATTCAGTCATAAAAAGAACGAAATAAGGTCTTTTGAAATAACTTGAATGGAATTGGAGGCCATTATCCTAAGTGAAGTAATTCCAGAGCAGAAAATCAAACACCTCATGTTATCCTAAGTGGGTGCTACGCTACGAGTCCTCAAAGACATATCGAATGATGTAATCGACATTGGAGACTCAAAGCCGGAGAGAGTTGGGGGAGCTGAAGGATGAAAAATTGCCTTTGAGGTACATGAAAAGCCCAGGATTCACCACTATACAATTCACCCATGTAACCAAAAACCACCTGTACCCTTAAAGCTTCTGAAATTAAAAAAAAAAAGTGGGCAGAAAGTGACCCTAGGGTTACTTTAACTTACCTTCACACTCACTTCTCATATGTGCGTGCTATCGTCAGTCTGCTTATTTTCTAAATAACAATCTTAATTTCTTCTTCCCTTTCTGTTTAAATTGCTACTGTTAATCAAATCCTTTATTTTATATATAATATATATATCAGGCTAGTGACTAAAAACTGATTTTTACATTTTCTAGTTATACTTTAATGCTATCAAGTTACGTCTTGAAATTTCTTAAACTTTATTTTTCACATTTTCTCCCCCTTTATAGTATATTACTTCTAAATTCTTGGCTCAGCCTGTAATCCCGCGCCTTTGGGAGGCTGAGGTGAGTGGATCGCCTGAGCCCACGGGTTCGAGACCCGCCTGGGCAGCGAGACCTCATCTCAACAATAAAATCACAAAATCAGCTGGGCGTGGTGGCGCATGCCTGTAGTTCCGGCTACTCGGAAGGCTGAGGCCGAAGGATCGCCGGAGCCCAGCGGGTCGAGGCTGCGGTGGCCGGGAGCCGCCGCTGCACTCCAGTCTGGGCGACAGAGTGAGACTCCAACTCAAAAAAAAAAAAAAAAAAAAAAAAATTCTTAACTCTTTAACTTAAAAGTCTTCTACTTTTCAATCTTCATGTACAGGTTCAGCTATTAAAATCTTTGCATTTTTTCTTACCACTGTCTCCTTAGCTTCGTCATTGTATTTTATAAGTTGTGTGACCATCATATTTCATTGCTCAGACATGTCCAGCTTCTTTTCTGTTTACCTTTGTAGATAAGAATCCTAATATTTTAAAACAAATAATACAATTAAATAGGAAACAGTTTTTCTACAAAGATATGCTCTAATATTAAAGTACTGTTTGCGGTTGAATTTCTTTAGAATTTGTCATCCATGTTGACATTCATAAAATCTCTATTTATTCTGACTGACCCTGCTGAATGCAGCATTTTTATTCTATTCAGTACTGGAAAGATGTAGTCGGTCATATTTTTCTTTCTTTATTCATTCTTTCAATTTTTTTTCTCTGTCATTCATTAAGTATTTTATGAGCTTCTACTCTGCACCAAATCTTGTTTAATGTGTGGAGAGTTTGGTGCAGAGTAGAAGCTCATAAAATACACACACACACACGATTTCATTGCATTAAAAATACTTACATCTAATTGGGCATGAAAATAAACAAAGTTAAAATGCAATGGGATAAGTATTATAATTAAGGTATGGTAAGATCGTCATGGAAGAACAACCTCTCAAGTCTTGGAATGTTACAAGAGAGAATGGAGATTCAATTGTTTCTGGAAGGGGAGATGACACAAAGCCTTCTGGGTGGGAGCTCACCTGTAAAGGGGCAGATTACTGTGGGAAAGCAGAGTGAGGCCAGGCATAAGGAGGAGTCTGGTTGTGATTTTGAATGAAGTGATTTCTTTCCCCTCCTTTTAGTCTCTGTTTCTTCCAGTATTTTCCATGAACGTTTTTGTCTTCGTTGTTGATTTCGGTCACCCTTAAAGTCTGTGGAAATCTTTTGAAAGGGTTTGGTGCCAATCCTGATCTAACGCTCTGTTTTAATGAAATGGAAGCCGTTGTTAAAACTCATTTTGCAAACACCATGGTTGCTGTGCAGTAGTATTTTTTTGTTTTTCTTCTCCATAGACACAGCATTTGAGCTAGTCTGTCATAGTGGCCTCTGCTTAATAAATGGAATAGTCATGAAGTAAATTAATGAATGTCTCAATGTGTACATTTCTGCACCTTTATCTAGACTTTCACATGGACAGCTCTAACTGGTTTGGCTCAGATTCGCTTCAGTTCATACACTCAAGAACACATTTATCAGACATCAGACAGCGAGGCTCCTTTAGACAGTCAATATACTGCAGGAGAGAAGCTGAAGAGTGAAATTCTAATTATTCTAGACACAGGGCATTCTAAGGGTGTCTCATGCCAAAATAATGAAAGTTATTTTTCTTCAGGAAATTGAAAGACGATACATGAAGTGTCCTCAGGTTTCCACGGAAATGGAATTAAATGAGAAACATGTGGCACTTTCTGATGGATACAGATCATTCTGAAATCACTTCAGATCTGCCAGCTAAATAGAGAAATAACTATAAATCTTTTCAAAAACAAAGGAGAGAAAAACGTAGAAAATATTTCAAGTAATACCTTTATGGCAACATTAGTATGACTCTATAAGAAAGGTTATTTATAATGGTGGAATTATTTGCCACACATCACATAAACACAAAAACTTAAAATTATAGATGAGCTACAATGTTTAAACATTATCTTGTAAACTCTAGATAGTTCACCTTGCTGTATAAAAACCTTATTTTAAATCTTTAGTAACATTTAAAAAACGTACAAATGTATAAATTTGCAGCTTGAAAGTAAGCTCAGATCATTCAAATATTTTAATTTTTAACAACTCCCACTGGAAATCTAAATGAGTTTATCTTGTCTTCACATGTGTGTATGTGTAAAAAGAGTTATTCTGAAAGAGTGCTTGGTGAATAAATATATTTTGTGAAATCAATTCTTTACAACTATGTTCCTACTTTTGGAAAATGTGTATAAAACTCACAGTTATAAATTCAGACTTCTTTTTCCTTCCAAAACAAGTTTCTGGTTCATACTTCTCATCATCACGCTCTATTTCCAATAAAGTACCATTTAACTATTCAAATGTAATTATATAAGAATTTTTATTTTTAAGCTCAACAGAATAAAAATTTCATCACTTCAAGCAATAATATAAAATATGTATCCATGAGGGTTAAAGAGATACACATCATTAAATACTTTATAGAACTACTCTTCTGTTTCAAATATAAAAGTAAACTGTCTCACCACAATATAATTATTCTTATGTGAAAAATTTAAAAATAATAGAGTCTGTTATATATTCATGTAATACCAGCCAAGCATTAGCTAGAAAAAGTCCAGTGTTGGCAATATTTTTGTTATAATCTGCGTTCCTGTTTCCCTTTACTCTTAGAAAAGAGCTGTCTACTTTTCATAAGATTAAGTGATAAAGGAAAGAGTCAAAATGTTCTTTCATTCTATTCGAACTCCACCACAGACCCGGTGCTGGTGGAGGCAGGAGTGAGGTGGAAGCCTTTCGTCTAGCTGACTCTCAGAGTAAACTAAGAAATGCCAAATTTGCCACTTTGTCTTCTCCTTTACATCTTCAGATAATTCCCCACTGGTCTCAGCTGCAAAAAGTGAAGACTTCAAGTCAGATGAGATATGAGGAAAGATTGAACATTGAGTTAAGCACCTGTCCAAAAAAAAAAAGTGTGATTCTTTGTGCAATATTATAGAATAGGTAGATATACATGCAAAGTTTAATTTGATTATTTGACTTGACTATGAAAGTCCGGGTCTGTCTGCCACGCTTTTTTCCATATTTAAGACTAATCCCTTTTATTTTTTTTATTTTTATTTTTTTTTTGAGTTGGAGTCTCACTCTGTAGCCCAGACTGGAGTGCAGTGGCCGCTTCCGGCCACCGCAGCCTCGAGCTGCCGGGCTCCGGCGATCCTTCCGCCTCAGCCTTCTGAGTAGCCGGAATTACAGGCATGCGCTACCATGCCCGGCTGGTTTCTTTGATTTATTGTAGAGATGAGGTCTCGCTACCCAGGCGGGTCTCGAACCCACAGGCTCAGGCAATCCACTCACCTCAGCCTCCCAAAGGCGCGGGATTACAGGCTGAGCCACTGAGCCCGGCTGACTAATCCCTTTTAAATACTAGGATTTGTGATACAATTCTGGCCTGGTGTGAATTTTCAACAAAAGAAAAGGAAAGCTTTTTGATCAACTGCTGTATAGGATACTAAAATTTAATGATATCAGTTAACTGTTACAGCATTTCGCAAGGACGTTAGAGGTCAGAGTTAAACTTCCTCATTTTCAGATGCAGAGGCAGTTGAACAATGAGTTTTAATGACTTGTTCAAGGTAATTTTTAACTTTTATTAGATGTAAATTGCATATTTTACTTAGGTTCAAAACGCTTATACGCCTAGTGGTGCTTCTCAAGAATTTTCCACTCTAATATACGATTATGCATATATTGGGTTGGGAGTATATAAAAGGAAAGTAACTTTACCTCTCAAAGAAATAATAGAGTGGTAATTAAGAGATGAATTAGGTTCAAAAATCTCTGTTTTCCCTCTTCACTCTTCATAGTAAAAGGACTTCTTGCTGGAATCATTGCTCTAAACTAGGATTTTAATTGTGACAAGTTATAGTGCAACATTGAGATTGAACCTAAACTACCCTCTATCCCTTTAAGGTTCTGAGATAGAAAGAGAATGAGAGAGAGAGAGAGAGAGAGAGACAGAGAGAGAGAGAGAGAATGAGCAGAGAGATACAATTGCAAGTATCAACTTCTTCCTATACATCTCATTCAACATTGCACAGAATCAGAGTCTGTCCACTTCATAGCAAGGAGATACGTGGAGAACATTTAGTTTTTTAATTAAATCCTGATGATCTTTTTAGAAATCACTTTAATTACTTGGATGAGTACAAGATTTTAAAAGAGGCGTGAGAAATTCACAGAAAGATATGATTTTTAAAAACTCAAGAATATAAGAATCCATAGAGAAACTTTTTTGTAATATTTAAATTTGGTTTCTTATTTCATAGTCATAAAAAGTTTAATTACAGTGCAAACGGTATAGCGGACATTTTAGCAGCATGTGTGGGATGGAAACTCTGTCTCACTACCCACAGCCCACAAAGATGTGACCTAATTACATTTGAGTGTGAATGAAGGGGTATTTATGCTACAGCAGAGAAAACAAACTGTTATTGTAGCTGTAATCTGCTGAATGTCAGTATTTCTTTGCCATCTTGTTAGAAGTGACAACCTTATCGTCTACTTTTGTATATATTGCCTAGTTGTATTCTGTTTTTGTTTTAAAAAAATTTCTAGTTACTCTATGAACTGTGGTCAAATCTTTTCTTTCACTTGTTGGAAACCCTCTGAGCTTACAGAAGAATAAATTACAGTCACATTTATGAAAATTTGAATGATAAATTTGAGCATCGCAGATACTTGGCAGCATATGGAGATTAATTATTAACTTTCTATTTTATTTCCTTTCATCGGGGTTTTGTTTTCAAACTCTCAGGTAAGAGAAGCTAAAACATTTTGCTACAGAATTCCCTTAAATAAAAAAAGGTCACTATGGCATAGCTACCCCTTGGTTAAAGATACAGGCTTAAAGAAGAAAGAAAAACCAACTTTACGTATGGTCAAAACAA
Organism: Cephalopachus bancanus; assembly: GCA_027257055.1. NCBI lineage: Eukaryota > Metazoa > Chordata > Mammalia > Primates > Tarsiidae > Cephalopachus > Cephalopachus bancanus. The sequence goes on from JAPVLO010000010.1 coordinate 15,755,669, forward strand.
AAAATCGAGATATATTTAACATGATAAATTAGACTTAGACATTTCTAGGGCAAACTGAAAAGGTCTATAGTTATGTACCACAAAACTATATTTTGGTCAACAACATTTCACAGATGTGAAGGTGTTCCCTTAAATTTTTTTTTTTTTTTTGAGTTGGAGTCTCACTCTTGTCGCCCAGTGGAGTGTAATGGCAAACTCACAGCTACCACAGACTTAACCTGCCTGGTTTAGGCAGTCCTTCCACCTCAGCCTTCCAAGTAGCTGGAACTACAGACATGAGCCACCATGCCTGGCTAGTTTTTGTGATTTATTGTAGAGATGAGGTCTTACCAGGCTGCCCAGGCTGGTCTCGAAACCCCAAGATCAGGCAATTCTCTTGTCTCGGCCTCCCAAAGTGCTGGGATTACAGGCTGACCCACTGCATCTGGCCCCCTTAATATTTTAATACCATATTTTTGCTGTACCAGTTTGTGTTTTGATACACTCGTACTTAACCATTGTGTTTTACTTAAGCGCTTAGTAGTAACATGTTATACAGGTCTGTAGCCTTGAAGCAATAGCCTACACCGTATAGCATAGGTGTGTGCTAGACTACAATCTAAGTTTGTGGAAGTATATTCTATGACATTTCACACAATGATGAAATTGTTAATGATGATGTCTCAGAAAGTAGTTGTTTAGAGTCTCTGTTCTGGATCATTACCATGTTTAGGAATTACAGGAACTGCATATACTTTTTAAAAACTCTTTTTATTTTGAAGATGTGAGGTACATTTCAGGATTAGGTATACAAATATTCGTTACGCAGGTACCCTTATTAATAAGGTGTGTCCCCCTCTTCCCCTGGTGGTTTCCCACTGCTGCCTTTCTTATAGTACTATGATAATTGTTCCCTTTCTTATAGTACTATAATAATTGTTCAAGTTCCGCTTATGAGTGAGAACTTATGGTATTCAGTTCTTTGTTTCTTTGGTAGATCACCCATTATTATGGACTCTAAGTCCATCCAAGTTACTGCGTGTGAAGTTCATAACTTTTCCCTTCTTTATGGTTGTGTAATATTCCATTGTGTATCTATACCACATTTTTTTATCCAATCCTCTTTCGATGGGTAGCAGGGCTGGTTCCACGTTTTTGCTATTGTGAATAATGCTGCAGTAAACTGGTTGTGTGCAGGTATCTTTCTCACAGAGTGATTTGAGTCACTCCGGGTATATTCCTAGTAGGGGAAATGTGGGATCATACAGAATTTTGATTTTTAGATCTTGACTGCTAGCTAGGAAAGGGTTGGAGTGAAAAGAAGGAAATTAGCATTTTCTTTTTTAGCAACTACTCTAACCAGGTCCTATAGTTCGTGTTTTACTTTTGTTTTTCATTTAATACTCATAGTATCTTATGAAGTATTTGTTCTTCATTTTTTAGACAAAAAATAGTCACAGAAGTTAAAGAGATTGAACATACATTTTGCTCCTTAGATACAGAGCATTTTTTGAGACCCTGAGACTTTTCACCTTGACCATCTCTGACCTGTTGTCACTGGATTCTATCTGGTAATATGAAGCTAAATGGGAGACATGAATTTCTGACTTAATCTTTAGATTTTTACCTTATGGTTCACTGAAACTGGTGGCAGAAAAAGCCAATTCAGCCGGGCTCGGTGGCTCAGCCTGTAATCCCGCGCCTTTGGGAGGCCGAGGTGAGTGGACTGCCTGAGCCCGTGGGTTTGAGACCTGCCTGAGCAACTTGGCGAGATCTCATCTCTACAATAAATCAAAAATTAGCCGGGCGTGGTAGCGCACGCTTGTAGTTCCAGCTACTCGGAAGGCTGAGGCGGAAGCATCGCCAGAGCCCAGAGAGTAGAGGCTGCGGTGGCCAGGAGCGGCCACTGCACTCCAGTCCGGGCGACAGAGTGAGACTCCAACTCAAAAAAAAAAAAAAAAGAAACAGCCAATTTATTTCTCAGCCAGTCTTTCTGTGATGCTAAAGGATGCAAATTGAGAAGATGGTCTCTGATTTAACCAAGTGCACAACCAAGGATTTCTGGGCAATTGAGAGCACAGGAGAGGATAGGGGCACACCACAATTGTTCTGAATTACCTTCAAGTCTCTTCAACTCTGCAGCAACCACCTTCCTCAAGGAGTCTGTGTTTTCTTTTCTGGAGTATCCTGACAGCCTCTTAACTGTGCTTCCTATAGCTACAGATGTGTCCCTTCCATACAGTTTTCTACACAGTCAAAATGATATTTCGCTAACTCATATTCAGTCATGTTACGTAACTACTTTTTAACTTTTTAGTGACTTTTCACCATCAATAACATGAAATTTAACAGTCTTAATCTGTCATTGAAGCCTGTGTATTATTTGACCCTTACAATGTAGGCATTAGAATACATTTTTCAGGAGAAAAGCAAATGAGTTATGGATATTACCAGATGGATATATATATATATATTATATACAGTCAATGATGTATATATCATTATATATATAAAATTTACAAATATTTATATATATCAAGATATATAATTAGCAATAAATTGCCACGAGGTTTTATCTCATAAGGAAGGTTAAAATAAAGGAATCTTATTATTAAAGAAAATCATAAAGAATCTCTTGAAAGATTTTGACATATTTTAGGGAATACATGGATTTCTTTCTCTCTTGTATTTTTTTTTTTTTTTTTTTGAGTTGGAGTCTCACTCTGTCGCCCAGACTGGAGTGCAGTGGCCGCTCCCAGCCACCGCAGCCTCGACCTGCTGGGCTCCGGCGATCCTTCCGCCTCAGCCTTCCGAGTAGCCGGAATTACAGACATGCGCTACCACGCCCGGCTGATCTTTTGATTTATTGTAGAGATGAGGTCTCGCTGCCCAGGCTGGTCTCGAACCCGCGGGCTCAGGCAATCCGCTCACCTCAGCCTCCCAAAGGCGCGGGATTACAGGCTGAGCCACCGAGCCCGGCTTCTCTCTTGTATTTAAAAAAAATATCTGGGGAACCATGTAAGATGGCGATGGAACCAGTGGGAGTGTGAGGTTCTCTGCAAGGCCGAGTGTCCATAAAGACTGTCTGTGTGCATGGGGATGCACAGGAGGGTGAGCAGAAGTTCCTCTGAAGGGAGACTTGCAATCAAGCAGCCAGGGCTTCCCTCCAGAGGTGGCTGCAACTCACCACTGCTCTGAGATCGGAGCCCCTGGCATGCAGGATCGGATGCCATTCTCAACGGTCTCTTCTCTTCGAAGGAGGCAGCAGCAATCAGCTGCTCCTCAGCTAAGGTATTTCACTTATTTAAGGTCACCTGGCCCACTCCACCACCTGTAGGCTGGGCACTGGTAGCGGGAACCATGGAGAATGCACATGGAGAAAATCTGGAGCTGAGCTCCACTGCTGGCAGGAAGACCGGGACCTCTGCCTTTTTCTCTGTCCTGGGACTGTGCAGAGATTTGAGTTGGTCCGCTCAACACCTTTCAGCCTCTAACCTGAGACCCAGAGGTGATCTCTGCAGCCCTCTGCTATCGACCATCGCTGACCCAGAGAGGAAACTTCAGGTGCGGACACAAGAGACAGATGTCTCATTCCCATGCTAGACCAGACATGTCTGATCCAAATGGGAGACTTCCAGCAGCAGCAGCAGACGAGTTGGGGTAAATCCGTGGGGCTTCTGACCCCTGCTGAGAGCAACCCGATCAGCCTGCACTGAGGGTGGAGGGAAGGGGCTGGACCCTGGAACCTGTTCCCTTCCACAGAGCAGCCAAAAGTGGCAGCAGTGCTTGGGGACTCACCAGTAAAAAGAAAAAAGAAAAAGAAAAAAAAAAAAAAAAAGGAAAGGAACCTGAAGTTCCAGAAATGGCCACAGAGGGAGCCCTGTTTTTCTTTATGTTTTTGTATTTGTTTTGTGTTTGTAATTTTTGTGTGTGTTTAGTTTTTTAGTTTTTCTGGTTTGTGTATGGGTATTTTTGAGGCTGAGTGCATCATGAGGTTTTTTTTGTTTGTAAGTTTGCTTGTTTCCATTTGTTTTTTGCTTTGGTTTATTTCTTTGTTTATTAGTTAGTCGGTATGTCTGTTTTCCTCCTTCTCTCTATTCATCTTCCTGTCATCTCCCTTCTTCCTTTTTCCATTTTCTTCTCTCATTTTGCTTTTAGGGGGCATATATGTGCTTCCACCTCTCAAACAGGTCGTTAGGTGATGGGAAGTGGGTTCTAGAGGGTCCATACACCTCTCAGTGGATACTGTGATCTGCAGATAGCTTCTGAACCACATCTGCACCCATCACACCTTAGTCAAATCACAACACTGCAAAAAGACAGCACGGCCCCCTGCCCCCAGTCTGGCTTCAAAACTGAACAAATCCAGGGGATGCCCAGAAGGAAAAATAGGGAATTGAGAAAACAGAAGTGCAAGCTATCTCCCCCAACACTGAACAGTGAAACTAAAGAAGGGGGGAAACAGGGAGTAACCAACACAAATGCAGAAGAACCAAGGGAAGAACATAGTTACCCTCCAGACTCCTGGGAATACAATACTGAGAATACAGACTTCAGAACTCAAACAATGAAAAGCCCCAGAATGACTGGTCTCAAGCCAAAGACCCAGATATCAAGATATTAATAGCAAGAATGCATAAAAATGAGGCAAGACAAGAGGAAAGAATGAAGGAGTTAATAACTGAGATGATGGCAATAAAGAATACAGTAAATGAAATTAATAACAAACTGACAAGTATGAAAAGCAGAATTAACCAATCTCAGAGCTTGAGGACCAAATATAGAACTAACCCAAACTGTTAAAAATATAGCAAAGAAACTTTAAAAGAGGGAACAAAGACTCCAAGAGATGTATGATCATATCAAGAGGGTGAACCTAAGCTTAATTGGCATTCCTCAGGCAGATAGAAAGAGACCATCCTGGAAAAAACATTCCATAAATTATCCAAGAAAACTTCACTCATCTCATCAGAAAAGTGACCAAGCACAAGAGATTTAGAGAACCCCTAAATACATCAAATGAGAAGACCAAGATGTATAGTGATTCACTTATACAAAGTAGGTATAAAATTAAAAATTCTTAAGACAGTGAAAAGGATCAGACTACTTACTGGGTAAGGCCAATCAGAATAGCAGCAGACTTATCTACAGAAACACTACAAGCTAGAAGAGACTGGACTCAATCTTCAAAGTTCTCAAAGATAAATAATTCCAATTAAGAATTTCCTACCCAGTTAAGCTAAGTTTCAGCAATGGATAATTTAAATCCTTCCCAGTCAGTTTCTAAGAGTTTATGTCACCTCTAGACCAGCTCTACAAAAAATGTTTAAGAAACTGTTAAGCACAGAAGTAAAAAAAAAAAAAAAAAAAATGACTCCACTCTTCCCAATAATGCAGAAAAAAGATTGAAAACACACACAAATGTCAACCTGAAAAATCAAAATAAAATCAGCAACAAAAACCTAAACAACAACAGCAAGAACAACAAACTCTCTAAGAACCTCATGACAGGGATAAACTCTCACATTAGCCTGAACTTGAATGGAATAAATGCACCACTGAAAAGCCATAGAATGAGAAGCTGGATTAAAAAACAAACAAACAAAAACATGGCAAAAAAAGTATGCTGTCTCCAGGAGACTCATCTCACCAGAATGGACATTAAATGATTTGAAATTAAAGGATGGAAAACAAATTTTCAGACAACAGAACACAAAGGAAAGCAGGCATTGCAATCTTAATATTAGGCAAAATATCCTTTAAGCTATCAAAAATATAAAAAGATATGGAAGGACACTACATATTGATAAAAGGCTCAATCCTTCAACAAGAAATATCCATCCTAAACATATATGAAACCAACACAGGAGCACCAGCATTTATAAAGCAATTACTAAGTAAAGTAAAAAAATATATTGATCCTAACACTGTTATAGCTGGGGACTTACAATGCCACACTAAGAACTCTAGATAGGTCATTGAGACAAAAAATTTTAAAAAGAGATCAAAAACCTCAACTTTACACTTGGTCAAATGGACTTAGATTATACCTACATAACACTCCACCCAACAACCACAAAGTATACATTTTATTCATCACCACATGGAAGGTACTCCGAGATCGACCACATCTTCACTCGTAAATCAAGCATAAACAAATTACATAAGATTGAAATACTGCCATTCACAGATTCTCAGATCACAGTGGAATAAAAATAACTATCAACACCAACACAGCTCCCTCAAAACCCACAAAGAAATGGACACTAAACAGCATGATGTTGAGCAACTCCTGTGTCAGCACAGACATCAAAGCAGAAATTTTAAAAACTTCTGAAAATAAAAGAAAATAAAGATACATCTTACCAAACCTTTGGAATGCCTTGAAATCAGTACTGAGAGGCGAATTCATTTCTTCATGAACACACATCAAGAAAATGGAAAGATCACAAGTTAACAGCTTAACAAATTATTTAGAGGACCGGGAAGGAAAAGACCACCAAAACCCTGACTTCAGCAGAAAAATTCAGATCACCAAAGTAAAAACCCAAATACGGGACATAGAAGACAAAGATATCATAGAAAAATTCAATGAAACAAAAAGCTGATTCTTTGAAAGGATGAACAAGATTGATGGACCCCTAGCCAGATTGACCAAGAAAAAGAGAGAAAAAGCCCAAATAAAGACAATCTGCAATGCAAAAGATCAAATCACAACTGACCCCGAAGAAATACAAAAAATTGTCAGAGATTGCACACCTATATGGAAACAAACTTGAAAACCTAAATGAAATGGAGGACTTTCTGATATCACACAACTTCCTAAGGTGAAAACAAGAAGCAATTGAGACATTAAATAGACCAATAACAACTCAGGAAATTGACTTGTCATAAGAAAACTACCTAAAAAAAAGTCCTGGACCAGACGACTTTCCAGAGGAGTTCTACAAAACACACAAGGAGGAGCTGATACCAATCCTATTAAAAGTATTACAAGCAATTGAGAAAGATGAAATTCTCTCCAAATCATTTCATGAGGCTAACATCACACTGATACCCAAACCAGGTAAAGATCAACAAAGAAAAAAGAACTATATTTGTGCCATCTTGGATTTCTTTGAGCAGTGTCTCATAGTTTTTATTGTAAAAGTCTTTCACTTCTCTGGTTAGGAAGGTGCCAAGGTATTTCATTTATTTGTGGCTATTGTGGAAGAGATTGTGCTTTTTATTTGGGTTTCTGTTTGTTTACTGTTGGTGTATAGGAATGCAACTGTCTTTTGCACATTTATACCTGGAGACTTTGCCAAAGTTCTTTATCAGTGCAAGGGATTTTTTTTGACAGATTCTTTTGGGATTTTAAGGTATAGGATCTAGTCATCTGCAAAGAAGGAAAACTTAACTTCTTTTCCTATATGGATACTCCTGATTTCCTTCTCTTATCTGATTGCTCTATCTAGGACTGCCAACACTATGTTGAACAGGAGAGGTGAGAGGGTGGAGCCTTGTCTTTTTCTGGTTTTTAGGAGAAATGGTTCCAATTTTTGTCACTTTAGCAATATGTTGGCTGTGGGTTTCTCGTAGATGGCTCTTAATATTTTGAGGTATGGTCCATCTATGCCTAGGTGTTAGAAGGTTTTTATCAAGAAGGGATGCTGGATTTTATCAAAGGTTTTTTCCGTGTCTAATGATATAATCTTATGGTTCTTGTTTTTACATCTCTGGATGTATTTAATTATATTTATGGTCTTGCAGATGTTGAACAAGTCCTGCATCCCAGAGATGAAGCCTACTTGGTAACGGTGGATGATTTTTGAGATGTGTTGTTGGATCAATTTGCTAGAATCTTGAGAATTTTAGTATCTATGTTCATCAAGGATATTGGCTTGTAGTTCTCTTTCTTTGTGGATCTTTACCTGTTTTGGGTTCAATGTGATATTAGCTGTGTAAAATGATTTGGGGAGAGTTCCGTCTTTCTTGATTGCCTGGAATACTTTCGATAGGATTGGTATGAGTTCCTCTTTGAATGTTTTGTGGAATTCTGTTGGAATCCGTCTAGTCCAGGTCTATTCTTTTTGTAGGTAGTTTTGTTATGACAAAGTCAATTTCCTGGGTTGTTATTGGTTTATTAAAGGTCTCAATTTCTTCTTTTTTCAACCTGGGGAGGTCGTGTGATGTCAGAAAGTCCTCCATTTCATTTAGGTTTTTGAGTTTGTTTGCATATAAGTGTACATAGTAATCTCTGATAATGTTTTGTATTTCTTCAGGGTCAGCTGCGATTTGAGTTTTGCATCTCTCATTGTGTTATTTGGACTTTTTCTCTCCTTTTCTTGGTCAATCTGGATAGGGGTCCATCAATCTTGTTTATCCTTTCAAATAACCAACTTTTTGTTTCATTGACTTTTTTTCTATGATATTTTTGTCTTCTGTCTTCTGTATTTTGGCTTTTATTTTGGTGAACCACATTCTTCTGCTGAAGTTAAAGTTTTGGTGATCTTGCTTTTCCAACTTCAATACGTGATTTGTTAGGCTGTTAACTTGTGCTCTTTCCATTTTCTTTATGTGCGTTTGTAGAGATATGAATTCCCTTCTTAGTACTGTTTTCATGTATACCAGAGATTTTGGTAAGATGTTTTTTCATTTTCATTTGTTTCCAGTAGTCTTTTAATTTCTGCTTTGATTTCTGTGTTGACCCAGGAGTCCAGCATCATGCTGTTTAGTGTCCAAAGATGACAAACAAATGGATTGGAAGAATCAAGTTTGTGAAGATGCCCATTCTACCCTAGGCAATCTACAGATTTAATGCAACATCCATTAAATTACCAGTAGCATTCTTTTCAGACCTGAAAACGACAGCACAGGAATTCATATGGAAACACAAATAACCACAAATAGTCAAAACAATCCTCAATAAAAGAAACAAAGCAGGAAGCATCATGCTCCAGACTTTACACTTTACTGTAAGGCTACATTAATCAAAACAGTCCAGTATTGGTACAAGAACAGGCACCAAGACCAATGAAATAAGATAGAGATTCTGGAAGCAAAACCTCAATTTCTCAACCAACTCATCTTCAACAAAGTCTCCACCAATAACCATTGGGGAGTGGAGAATCTATTCAGTAAATGGTTCTGGGAAAACTGGCTGACCACATGCAGAAGATTAAACTAGATCCCTACCTATCACCATACACAAAAATCAACCTTAAATGGATTAACGATGTAAATGTAAAACCTCAATAAGGTCCTTAGAAAATTCAGGAGACATCCTTATGGAAATTGGAGCTGGCAACCAATTCCTTATCAAAACTGCAAATGCTCATGTCATAAGATAGATAAGTGGGACCTCATCAAACTGACAAGCTTCTGCAAAGCCAAAGAAGCCATCAAGAGAGCAGGAAGGCAGTCTAAAGACTGGGAAAAAATATTTGCCAACTGTATCTCTGACAAAGACCTAATATCTAGGATCTACAAGGAACTCAAATGTGCTGAAAACAAAACAAAACAAAACAAAAAAAAACAACCCTATTACAAACTGAGCAAAATACATGAATAGACACTTCCCAAAAGAAGACATATGAGCAGCCCACAGATACATGAAAAAATGCTCAGTCTCACTAATCATAAAATAAATAAATATTAAAACCTCACCGAGATACCATCTAACTCCAGTCAGGATGGCCATTATCAATAACTCAAAAAACAAAAATGCTGGAGAGGATGCAGGGTAAAGGGAGCACTTCTACACTGTTGATGAGAGTATAAACTAGTACAACTTCTGTGGAAAACAGTGTGGTGATTCCTAAAACTTCTAAAAATTGACCTTCCATATGCCCCAGCAATCCCTGTTCTGGGAATATACCTGGAGGAACGCAAATCACTCTATGAAAAAGATACCTGCATACATATGTTTATTGCAGCACTATTCACAACAGCAAAAACATGGAACCAACTGTACTGCCCAGCAAAAGTGGACTGGATAAAAAAATATGGTACACGCACATGATGGACTGTTAATCAGCCATGAAGGAGGAAGTAATGCATTTCACAGCAATATGGATGAAGTTAGAGTCTATAATTCTGAGTGATCTACCACAGAAACAAAGAACTAAGTACCGCATGTTCTCACTTGTAAGCAGACCCTGAACAATTACCAAAATACTATTAAAAAGGGATTGATAGTAATGTGAAGCTGCCAGGGGAGGGACGAGGGGACATTTCATCCTTAAGAGTACCTGATCTCAAACCAGGCGAAGTGGGGACCAAAGGGAGGCTCAAACTTTACCTGTACAACGGCCATTTGTATATCTAATCCTGAATTGTACCACACATCTTTTAAAAAAAAAAAAGCCGAGTTGAGTACAAAGCTAAGAAATAGGTTGCATTAGAAAATCTGACTATTCTTTTTAATTTTTACAGGAACTTGTCTGACTAAAAATATTCAATTACCAAACATAATGGCCAATTATGAAGCATAAAACATCGCCTGTTCTCATGAGAAAACCGGGTATCAGAATGGAGACAATTGCCAAGACAAGCTAATGGTTAAAGCAGAGCTAATTACCGTTATCCATTACTTTTCTAACCACTCTGTGATCACCTGCTTTCTTTTTAAACACAGATTTCAGAAAACATTTAGAAATAGAAGTCATTCTTTCTATTCTTTGTTCTACAAGCCTAATACATTGCATTCAATTACATTTAATCAGTTTCTAATCAAATAAGCAATGCCTCTGTGCAAAGTACTTTGGGCAAACGATTTGCAGGGTCAAATTTTAATATGTATGTGATGTCCTACATTGCCATAATATTACTTAACAATTACACATACATATTTTTATTAAAATATGAATAAAAGTGGCCAAAAATCTAAAGAGACATAAACAGGTGAAACCACTGCAAGAACTCTGGACATTTAAAAAAAAATACTTGATATATCTAGCAAACCGATACAAATGTGATAAACAGTAATTATACTAGTTCTTTTTTGTTTGTTTTTGAAGAGGAACTTCATAGTTTCAAAGAAAAATCATCAAATTTATTTTTATACTGAAACAGGATAGATCATAATACTGATATGTTTTAATTTTCCTGTTACACATAGAAAGGAAAAATCTGAAATAAAAAAATGTAAACTTTTAAAAGAAAGTCACTGTGTGGAACTGTTTTGTTTTACCTTTTTTTTTTTTTTTTTTTTTGAGTTGAAGTCTCACTTGGTCGCCCAGACTGGAGTGCAGTGGCCGCTCCCGGCCACCGCAGCCTCGCCTGCTGGGCTCCGGCGATCCTTCCGCCTCAGCCTTCCGAGTAGCCGGAATTACAGGTGCGCACTACCACGCCCGGCTGATTTTTTGATTTATTGTAGAGATGAGGTCTCGCTGCCCAGGCGGGTCTCGAACCTGCGGGCTCAGGCAATCCACTCACCTCAGCCTCCCAAAGGCGCGGGATTACAGGCTGAGCCACCGAGCCCGGCTTTGTTTTACCTTTTGAATAGTTTCTTGGTTCATGGACTGCTTGTATCTCTCTGCTAATATAATCTGAATAGATGGAATTATTTTCAGAGACTGGTATGACTTTGATTCAGCACAGCAAGGACAAGCAGTTTGAATAGATGGATATTCAAGTTTCTCTATATGCCAGATATCATAGGGTTACACCTCTAATGCTTGATTTCTACCTCTCTCAGTTAAATCTGCACAATTGAAATATGCTTTGTTGTTTTAAGTAACAGCTTGGATACACTAAGTTCCTGCCATTAAACATAATCAGCAAAGTATTTGACAAAATCTTATAAACTGCTCATTTATGAAAGTGAGGAATTTATTCCTTGAACTGCTATATGTATCCAAGGTAAGTCATTCTTCTGTATAAATTTAGGCTACTAATTTCATCTATGCCTAGAAAGAGTAGTTGTCTGGAGTTAAAAGTCTTGTGATTAATTTCTCTGCTATTAAAACAACTGAATAACATGTTTTATGTTGCATACATTTTAGCTTCAATTTCTCCAGCTAAATAATGGAGAAATAACATTGATGTACTAGAATCTTTTTTGTTTTTTTTGTTTTTTTTTTTTGAATTGGAGTCTCACTCGGTCACCCAGACTGGAGTGCAGCGGCCGCTCCCGGCCACTGCAGCCTTGACCTGCTGGGCTCGGTGATCCTTCCGCCTCAGCCTTGTGAGTAGCCGGAATTACAGGCATGCGCTACCACGCCCGGCTGATTTTGATTTATTGTAGAGATGAGGTCTCGCTGACCAGGTGGGTCTCGAACCCGCAGGCTCAGGCAATTCACTCACCTCAGCCTCCCAAAGGCGCGGGATTACAGGCTGAGCCACCAAGCCCGGCGATTTACTAGAATCTTAACATAAATAAATTAGATAATTTACTTGAAAATATTGTATACATTGAAAAGAGCAATTGCTATTGTTTGAGATATTTAAAGGATAATTTATTGTTTGTTTTTTACAATAAAGTATTCTAGTTAAAAGATCTCAAGGTGTAACTAAACAGTAAAGATAATGCAATTTTAACTGTCATAAACAACCTGCATCACCGAGTCATTACATGGTAAACAGCTGACTAGTCTTACAGTGTCTCTGTGTGAGTATGAAATATTACACTGTAATTTTAAACCCTGAGGATTATTTTTTACTGCTGTGTAACCTAATTATATTTTCTTATATATTCTTTAAGAAATTTATTACCCAAATTTTACAAAGCACACCATATGTTATTATGAGACACCATCAAATACAAATTTAAATGACCGTTTAGCGTCAGTTGGAATTACAAAATTATAAAATTAAAAGATTCAAAACTCAAATATATGTAGATTTTATAAACCAGTAAGAAGAAAAAGCTAATAGAAGAACTGTTAAAATATACAAGCAGGCAATTCAGAGAAGTGTACATTATGGTAGCAGCCCATACAGTGGTTTTAAATGAATGACTTACAAAATTGCAAATTCAAATATCAGAGTTCTGTCAGCTTCAAAAAAATATTAGCTTTCTGAAAATACCATGTTACCAAGAATGTGGAGCAAAGAAAACTCAGATTCTGTGCTTGGTAATTTTGCAAAGCAATTGCACAAAATTTAGTAAAGTTGAACATATGCATATTCCAAAACTCATCACTTACATTCCAAGTTTATTCCATGAGGAAGACTTTACATGTGTAAAATAATTTACTAGGATCTTGTTGATGAGAAGTATTTGTCCGTTGAAAGGAGAGCGTTAATTTAGTTGAAATTTTTACAAATGTTGCTATTTAGTAGTTAAAATATTTTAAGTAGAATTATGTATCAACAAAGACAAATCTCACATAAAAATAATGTTTTGAAGTCAGAAAACTGTCGACTAGAAGTTTTCATATTGTTAAATGTTTTAAAATATGAAAATACACAAAATGTTAGTATTATGTATGAACGCATATATATTAAAATTAAATTATACGACATGTAGAAGAGCAAGCACTATAATTTAAGATAACAATTTGTGCTAGACAAAGGGAAGAAAAAGTGGAATAAGATTAAGGAAGAACACAGGTCCTTGTAATTGCATCTGTAATACATTTATTTATTTATTTTTAATTTTTATTTTTATTTTTGAGTTGGAGTCTCACTCTGTGGTCCAGACTGGAGTACAGTGGCAGCTCCCAGCCACCGCAGCCTCGACCTGCTGGGCTCCGGCGATCCTTCCGCCTCAGCCTTCCACGTAACTGGAACTACAGGTGCGCGCCACCACGCCTGGCTAATTTTTTATTTATTGCAGAGATGAGGTCTCGCCAAGTTGCCCAAGCGCGTCTCGAACCCGCGGGATCAGGCAATCCACTCACCTCAGCATCCCAGAGCGCGGGATTACAGGCTGAGCCACCGAGCCGGGTCTAATACATTTATTTTTAAAATATAGATGAGACTTCCAGAATTGATACATTAGTAAATTTGGATCAGCAATCCTGCTAAAATTACTAGAAAAACTGGAAAAAGAATAAAGAAGTAACTGCTTAAAGTAACTGACAAGTTAACAAGACAGTAAACAATTAATGGGCCAACCACTGGAGAATACACAGTTTGATTATATGAACCTGGTCTTTAGGGCTGCTTCAGTCCTGGATGCGTGTCGATTCAGGAAGAGGTAAGAGAGTTTGAGACCCTGTTTTCAACAGTCTCATGGAACCCGGGAAACAAAAAATAGAGACCGGTAGTTCCTGTGAGGAAAAAGGTGTCCTAAATAAATTTACCATCTTTGGGTTGGGATCCTCAAGTGTTGGGATCCAGGAGCAAATTTTATCCAGAGTGAAATTAACTTTGGGAGCAACCGAAACCCAGCATCAATTAAATTTAATCAATGAGCTTAATTTAGTTATCTGAGTTTTGTTGTTGTTGTTGTTGTTGAGTCAGGGTCTCTGTTGCCCAGGCTGGCAAGATCATGACTCACCACAGACTTGACCTCCTGGGCTCAGGTAATCCTTCCGATTCAGTCTCTCCAGTCTCTGAGACTACACAGGAACTGGCTACCACAAGTGGATGACTTTACTTTTTGTAGAGATGACGTCTCACTATGTTGCCAAACTGGTTTCAAACTCCTGCGCTCAAACAGTCCTCTCACCTTGACCTCCCAAAGTGCTGCGATTACAGGTATCAACTGTGTGGCTGGCCTGAGATTTTTTATTGTCCCCAAATTCCCTACAGAAATTGTCAGGACTGTGGAAGGAAGACAGAAGTAATAATGGAAGAGGAAGGGGAAGAACTCGTGAATTCAGACAAAGGTTTTGCTTTTAAACATGGGTGGTGGTTACAAAGATAATTTGTGGTCATCTTGGGCTGCATATAAACAGGCTAAGATATTTCACTGTGTACTTATAAACAGGCTAAGATATTTCATATTCAGTGAGGCTAAATATGTCTTTTAAGAAATTAGTAGGATTAAAAAAAAAACTAACTCATTTTTAAAAACGAAAGTCAAGCAAGTAAGACAAAACTATGAAGAACTGGTAAAGCTGATTTATAAGCTCATGGATGTTTGTTATATTGATTGCTTTTTTGAACATATGTTTCACAAAATAAAAATAGGAAAACAATAAAAACAAGTAAAACAAAGTACACATTCTGGGAAAGATGGGGAAAATATTATTGTCATTCCAAGGGAGCAAAACATTACATCTAGCTTTGTAAACAATTTGTAGGTGATATTTGCAATACCTGCAAATCATTTCCCAATGTTGTATATAGGGTCTAGATTTCTCACCTTATTCAGTATCATTTTCACTGAATTATTTTATTTCTCAGAGAAAAACAAAGAAAATATTATTATAACATCTCACAGGGCTTGGGAATGAGCACTAGCTAATGCATTTTTAGCTCACAAAGCTAATTCAACAATTCTGCAAAAAGGCAGCTAGAACCAATATTATAGCTTTTGTCCTTCGAATGACCTGACATAGTCACCAAGTAGAGAAACTTTGGGAAAAGCTATTTGAACGGGAAATCACATTTTTGAACCCCACAACTTGTACTTTTCTTATTACATTGTCAGATCATCTTATTTTAGTATGATACATATAATTTATTTATCTTTCCTAAGAGATCAACAAAGTTGAAATATCGTTTTCGCTATCATTGATTTTGACAAGTCTTTGGGTTAGGTTGCCAGAGCCTTTTTAAAAGCAGTTGTCTTTTTTTTCCCTTCTAAATTTTCCTAATATCTAAAATATGTATGAATTTATACTCTTATGTCACCTCATATTTGAAACATTTTCTGATATATTCGTGCAGCCTTACATCCTTAAGTACTTGGCTCCTGTATCAATTGGAATATTCCGCTGTTGCCATTTGCTTACCTCCCTGCTTCTGGAGATTAACTTGGAGACACAAGTCTTGACTTAATCTTTATATCTCCTTTCACTTGTAAGAATTCAATAAACACCCACTAAATCTGTGAATGAAAATGGATTCTTAGTTCTTTAGGGGTCATCATTTCAATGTAAAAGAGTAATCTTTTAGGAATGGATATACACAATAAAAAAGAATGATTGTTATATTTTGAGCACACGAGTGTGTGTGTGTGTGTGTGTGTGTGTGTGTGTGTGTGTGTGTGTGTGTATTCAGTAGTTATTGAAATATGTTTTAGGAACAGTATATCTGTTTTGGCTGACATATGAAGGATAGCATTCCAAAACCTATATTTGTCATGAATAATAGCATAAAAATTTAACTTCTTAACCACAAACCTTGTAAATAAATTTATGTGGAAACCATTGTTATTTAGTTGAAAACTTTATATTCTGTTTTTAAACAGATTACAGTGAAGAATTTTTCATATTAATGCCATCGGAGTAGCACATCTTTCATCAATATCTCTTCAAATTTCCACTACAGTACATTTAAAGACACAAATAAGGATAAAAACTGGAAAGTGAGATACATAATTTGGGTAAATTCCATACTAATATAAAGATAAAAATAAAGATAATATACAGTTAAAGCTATCAAAATATAAATCTACCCATTTTCACCTCCTTACTGACTCCAAGTTTACTTCATGGAGTAGAGCACTCTAGAAAAGAAAACAAAACACAAATAAAAATAGAGTTCATACATTTATCTCTGTGGTAAAGAGAACAATGGTCCCCTAAAGATGTCTATGTCTTACCCAGAACCTGTGTCTATATCACCACACTTGGCAAAATGAACTTTGAATATGTGATTAAGGACTCTGAGATGTGGAGATTATGCTGGATAATCCAGGTGGGCTCAATCAAATAAGATAGATCCTTCATAGTGGTGAACCTTCACAGGTTATGGTAAGAAACATGACCTGACGACTCGATCCTCTATTACTGTCTTTGAAAATGAAGGAAGTAGGCTATAAATTAGTGAATGGGCACCTGGTAAGAGTTAAGGATGGTAAAGAAATAGAATATTTTATACAGTTTCCAGACAATAGGAAACCTACAATCCTGCCAAATCCTTGGCTTTAACCCCGTAATACTCATACTGCAGCCTCCAAGTTTGCCATTACATATTATAGCAGCAATAGGAAACAAATGCAGTCTGTCTGACTTTGGATTTGGAGACCTAGCATCTATTCTAACCAGAAATTCGAGGAATCTTCCATTTAGTCCCAAAAGTCTGATTTAACTTTCAAAATGTGAGGATACCTTCCAGTAATGGCAACTACTAGAAAAGTAGGTGCAGGGTGCGTGGGTGTGTGCAGTTGGTACAGAGCACAAATGCCAATCTGCCAATCCACTATTTCTAGCTTATGTGTTAAAATCATGTCCATGCATTTCCTTTATTCCAGTTCTTGCATTAAAATTGATTTTGTTGATAGGAGCCTTCTTTCATTATAGAACTTTTATATCTGGTAGAGATAATCCTCCTTCAATAAGAACAGAAAAAAATTATGTATTTTTTATAAAGAAATTTTACTAAAATGAACCATAGTAATAGAAAATCATAATCAAAATAATTTTAATAAAAAAATATATTGGGGTACGTAATTTAGAGTCCTGAGGTTGGATTTGCATCAAATAAATAGAATAGGACTTGATCCAGCATGACTTAAAAATGCTACCAAAGTTTTTTTAAAAAAATTTATTTTCCATCCTGCTAGTCAAAGAGTTAATTTTCTTCAAAGCTCCTTTCCTTCTGTCTCCACAATGATTACCCACTAGTTCCCATGCTTCTATTATCCCTTGTTCATGTTTCCAAAGATGAGTGTATCTGTGCTCCAGAATTATCGTAAAATTCTGAGAGTTATTTTGATGAAATCAATTTAAATCATATGCTGCCTATAAAACACTATCCCTGGGAGATTCAATGTACTGATTGGCTCCTCTTTTGTGTATTGGAAATGGAGTTAGTTTTTCAGATTCAAATGAATCCCCAAAAGAAAATCAAGCTTGTCAACAAAGAAAGTGATGCTGGGGAGGGTAATAAATAGTGTCAGAAAAGATATGTGTATAATTAACAACAAGAAAGACATTGTAAATGTCTTTTCCTTGGGGAAAGGGAATTTGCCTTTTCCTTGTCATTTTTAAATCACGGTTGATTGTTGTAATAAATGAAACAAATATTTAATTATTAGCAAATTATATGACTGTAAATATGGAAAACCTGAAACCCTATAGATAAATTATGAGAATTAATAAGTGAATACTGTAGAAGTTAATTCCGATGCAACATAAATATACAAAAATTAACTTTTCTTAAATTCTGTCAATAGCAAAAAGTGCTTCCTAAAGCATTAAAAGTATAGAGAATAAATAAGACTATTAGATTATATATTAATGTGTGTATAATAATATTAAATATTTCTATTCTGTAAAGGATCTCATAAAATATGAAAAACAAGACACAGAAAATTTTGCATTGTGTCCTCAACTGATGGTTAATATCTAAATTATGGAGAATTTTGGTTAATTAGTAAGAGAAGACAGCTTGGTAGGGTAATAAACCAAATATAAAAAAAGAACGTTCATATAAGAGGGATCATAATTGTATACTAACCAATGAAAAATTATTAACCTTACTAGTAATTAGAAAAATACAAATAAGCAAATTCTAAAATAAAACAATTCCATCTCTTGGTATTCAGCCAAGAGGATTTTTATGTGTGTACACAAGGTAACAAGTAAAAGAAAGACACGTATACTATTGTTTTCAGTGGAGAAGCTTAGAAGCAATCTAATTTCCTGGTAACATGAAAATTTTTTTAAAAAGTGAATATATTAGCTAAAGTTGCCATTAAAAACAAACAAGCAAATAAGCAAACTATAGACTGAATAATTTACACAACAGAAATTTCTTCCTCAGAGTTCTGGAGGCTGAATGTCTCAGATAAAGGGGTCAGCACATTGGGTTTCTTCTGAGGTCTTCCCGTCTTCTTGAATTGAAAAGCATTCTTTTTGCTGAGTTCTCACATGGACTTTTTTCTGTATGTGCCAATTTAGTGTCTCCCTCTATCATTGTATAATAACACAAGTCCTATTGGATTAAAGCTCCACCTTTATGGTCTCATTTAACCTTAATACTTCTTCAAAATCACTATTCCCTAGTCACATTGGGGTAAGGAATTCAACATATGAATTTTGTAGGAAGTGATGCAATTCAGTCTATTGAGTGACATATTCATAAAAATAAATCACTGTAGAGCAGTGATAATATATTACCAATAAGGATGAATTTAGCAAACAAAATAGTAAGTACAAAAAGAAAACATCATATAAGGTTTTTAGGTATGGAAATTACATATATTAATTGCTTAGGAAGAAAGAAATTGGTAGTAAACATGTAAGTAACTGACTAAGAATAATTAATAAATTTAAGATAGTCTTTTCTTCAGGAGAAAAATAAAGGTTCAATAAAAAAATGTGTATACAGTACTGGGTACTTCGGCTCAACTATGTGCTGAATATTTTTAAGCTGGGTGTTGCATACATGCTTGCTTATTGTTCTATTTTTTTGTTTACATTAACTTTTTAATTTACAATTTATATTGTGCAACAATTTTGTGTAATCTGTAGAATCTTGAGATACATTGGTGAACCATGAACACACTAAAATACTCTCATGAAGCTTATATTCCATTGCAGTAGACGGACAATAAACAATAAGCAAAATAAAACAGCAAAATGCATAGTCTTTGCTATGATTTGGTTGTTTGTTCCATCAAAACTTCATGTTGAAATTTAATTCAAAACATTGGAGGTAAGGCCTCCATGGGAGGTGTCTGGGACATTGGGATGGCTCCTCATGAATAGGTTAACGTCCTCCTTGAGGGGGATGAGGCAGTTCTTACTCTGTTCATTCCTGTTGAGAGCTGGCGGATAAAAACAACCTGGTACCTCCCTCTCTCTTGTATCCACTGGCGTCATGACTTCTTGCATGCTGGCTCCCCTTCTACCTTCTAACTTTCCCCATAAATGGAAGCAGCTTGAGGCCCAGATGGAGATGGCTTATCTCTTAAACTCTCCAAACATTAGAATTGTGAGCTAAATAAACCTTTGTTACTAGGAATACTGAGTCTCAATTCCTTCTCACAAACACTAAACAGTCTAAGACAGGCTTCTGAGGAAAAAAATAGAGTATATATATATATATACACACACACACACATTATATATATATATACCTGATTTTATACGGAAAAATTGTGGGTTTTTTTCTTTAATTTATACCATTTAAAAGGTTCCTGAGTTGATCAGAATTTTTTCTCAAATTTACTGCCAAATATAATGTGGAGGCATGTGTTGTTTATTATGCATTTTACACTCAGAAATAATTTCCTTCTAGGTCGCTAATGTTAATGCTAACATTCTTGTAAGCTGGCTTAATTCTATCTCTAGAAATCTTTGAATATAAGCAAGTGAAGAAATGAATAAGAAGAGAGTAGAATATCAGGTAGACCTTATATTGACTGAATACAAAATATGCATCTATTAATTATTCATTTGGAGCATAATACATTTGTTGTTTTTTCAGTAATGTTAAAATTGTTGATCAACTATCAATACCAACAGAGAATAGGAACAGTCCATTAAAAAACAAAATTAATGCCAGTGCCATGACTGCTAAAAATGGTATTGCATTAATTATCCAAAAATATCCAGATTAAATGAATGACTTAATTTATAATACTGGAAAATATTTGTCTATGTCTATATATATAGAAAAAACTAGAGAAGTAAATTAGTTTTTGCCACAATATGTTAAATAAAACAAAGTATATCCATATGATATTATCAAATGCATAATTCTGAAAAAGTTAAAGCACTTACAAAAGACACATTAGAATATTCAGTGAAAAATGAAGAATACAGCATTCTTTTCTGCGGCAAGTTATTTGTTCCCAATTATGCAATACACATGTGCACACAGAAAGGTATAAATAATGGTTGACATTTAATGAGTGTTTACTTTGTGTCAGACACTAAGACAAAGATTTTATCAGGATTATTTTAGTAAATCCTCCTAAGAACCTTTTGATGTAGGCACCAATATTATCTACATTTGACAACTAAGATGAGTTTTAGAGAGATTAAGTTCACAAGCCTTGTTATTGTAGGATCCGAGATATGAATCAAAGAAGGCACACTCCAGAATCTATGCTTTTAATTGCCACCCCAACTCAGAAGTCAACTAAGTTTCCTCTTTATAATAAAAATATAATTAGTTACAGATTAAAGTCATAATCATGTTTCTTGTAGTAAGGCCAATACTGTTCTCAATATTATGAAAATTTTCAGGGGCTTATATTGCCATTTTCTTTTAATGCATAGAGGTAGTATTCAATATAGCAACAGAAACCGAATATGAAAAACCATCTCAGCCAGGCTCAGTGGCTCAGCCTGTAATCCCGCACTTTGGGAGGTTGAGGTGAGTGGATTGTCTGAGCCTGAGGGTTCGAGACCCGCCTGGACAACTTGGCGAGACCTCATCTCAACAATAAATTAAAAAAATCAGCCGGGCGTGGTAGCGCGCGCCTGTAGTTCCAGCTACTCGGAAGGCTGAGGCGGAAGGATCGCCGGAGCCCGGCAGGTCGAGGCTGCGGTGGCCGGGAGCGGCCGCTGCACTTCAGTCTGGGCGACAGAGACTCCAACTCAAAAGAAAAAAAAAAAAGAAAAAAGAAAAAGAAAGAAAAACCATCTTGACACTGAAAAAAACTATTGTTTGCCACATTTTCCTTCACATTAGAACTTCTTAATAATGTGCTTTGCCCCCGTTCACTCTCCTTTTTTCTTTGTTCTACCTTATCCCGACATACTTTATCTCTTATACAGAATATATAAATGCCCTTTGTTTTTTCTTTCTAAGCTTGTTGCCCGAGAGAAATTTTTCAAGACATTTTGCTAGATGAAGTGTCCAGCAACTATTGATGCTAGTTGTTAATTTGCCTGCTACATAAAATGAACATGACAATCTAAGCATAATACATAGACACACACAAACACACACACATATATATACACACACATATGTATATAATACAACTGAGTGATATATATTTAAGAACATTTTCAATCTCAGTAGGAATTAAAGAAATTGAAATATAAGCAGTTACAAACAATATTATGTTCACATCAAAAACTGGAAAAGCTTTAAAAAATGTACTATTCAATGTGGAAAAATGGGTTTTGGCAGGAGTACTCACCGGAGTGATTTTACATTACTACTTCTGGCAAGTAACTTAACACTCTATTTAAGAAAAAAATCTTCGTGTTAAATTCACACATTTTGTCCAAATAATTCTACAAATATATTCTAAATGCAAACCAGAAAAAAAAAATTGTGGGTGTTTCAATAACATACACCACAGCGAGCATTAGTAAGAGCGTCTGAATGAACAAAGGTCTATAATACACACTGTCAAGAAGTATTCCATAGCAAAATTATCTAGCAATCAAACATTGCTGCTGTAAATGGTAAATTCTTTTCCATTTACAGAGTCACATAATAAAAAAGAAACACATTTTTCTCAAATCTCTACTACTACAACCACTGCCAAAATGGTGATCCTGTGACATCATGTCATTTAGTTCTGGTGGTGAACATGCCATTGGTTCTCTTTCGTCCCCTGAAATTTGATAATATTTTAATTATCAAATCTCCAAGGAAGTCTATTTAAGTGGTCTTAGTCCAGGTTGACGCAAAACTGTTTTATATGGTGAACCATCAATGTGAGTTGAATCCAAGGTCCCTTTAAGGATTCTTCAGATATTAATGTAAATTGGCAAATATAACAAATTCAAATGGAGATATTGGACATTGGATATAAATCTCTAATCTCTAACGTTAGACGAGAGAGACACTAGCCTTACCAGACATGTCTTGTTATACTGTATCTAAATTTCTTTATCATATACTTGCCTATCTACAGCTCTCTATAGTGTCAAAAGTAAACACCTGGCCACTCAACCTTCATCACCATCTAGTGGTAATGATGGTGAATTGTATCCAGAGACTCTAGAGGACTGTCTCTCTTACTTTTGGTCCACCCTCCTTAAG
The DNA here is from genome assembly GCA_027257055.1 of Cephalopachus bancanus. Classification (NCBI taxonomy): domain Eukaryota; kingdom Metazoa; phylum Chordata; class Mammalia; order Primates; family Tarsiidae; genus Cephalopachus; species Cephalopachus bancanus. The sequence goes on from JAPVLO010000010.1 coordinate 15,778,646, forward strand.
GATACACATTAGGAATTGTAGGTAGCTTTTTCAGTAATTTTCTTGGGAAATGGAGAATGTGTTTGTAAATTCGTAAATAACTTAAGGAAAAAGTAAAAGAAAGTTTTTACAAGGACTTCTGTGGTATACTCGTAACCCTTCTGAATCCTTTGAGATTCTGTGTATTAGAAAAACTAATTACAAATATTAGTTACTAATGCATAATTTTTCATCAGTGAATATTTATCTACCGGTACACTCAATGCAGAGGAGTTTGTAAGTAGCTTATGGTTTATTTTTAAGATTCCAGGTGCTCAGTTCATCTGCATATAAATATGACACCCACACAAGCAGGCAAGTTTATTCGCCAGAGTAAATGAGGCCCCTCTAGCTAGCTACCTTGTACATTCTTCAGAGATCAATTCGGCACAAGCCACATTATTTATTCAAAATGACATTAAGATGTTCACTCTTCACAAGAATAAACACATTGATAATGTTAATGCTAGCACTTCATTTTCTGTAGAACACTTACACTTAGTACATGGCATTTTCTTTGCATTTTTCATTTCAACATGTGATTATAGCTTCCTATTTGTGGTAAGTCACTTATGCAAGATTTCCCTGTTTAATCTAAAAATGTAAATAACATACTTTTAGGTTTTCAATAAGTAACCTCTGAATGATTGGATCATTAATACTCTGTTAGCTGTAGATAGTAAAAATTTAAAGACGTGTAAGGACACTGAATTGCATTTCTGTAAAGGGAGTTGAAAGAAAAAAATGAAAATAAAAAGCACTAAACAACATGAGAAAAGTCACAAAAGTCATATAAAACTCTGGGCAAAACAAATCTCCTGAAGAAACAGATGGGCCTTTTTACAATGAACTGAGCACTTTTACGGTCCACTGGAGCACACACTATAAAGTGTCAATGGAGAAGATTAGATAAGTCTCTAAACCAAGATTCTGTCTTCGTAAGGGGTAGTAAACAACTCCTAGATGTATCTAAAAGAATTTTTAGTTCCTGCTACAAACACAGCAAATGTAGAAGGCAATGTGTGAGTGAGGAAACAGCTATTCTTTCCCAATTTGTATTTAAAAATGTGTTCTTTGGTTTCTGGACCTAGACACTTGTTGTTGTCTGTTTAGGGCTAACATTACTTACACAATTAACTCTTGAAGCTCTTGGTCCCAAAGCTATACGGTTCATACCATTTTATATATTTCATTTTTTGGTAGAAAAAAAATAGTTTTGAATCCCACAGCAGAGACTTGTAAGATATATAGCAATCCCTTGAAAATCATTGGACAATTAGTAAGTGAAAAAGTGTAAGTACATTTTTAAAGTACAGAACAAAATATAGTATTCCTCCAAGATTTAAGAAAGGTATATAAAAGTCAAGATGATGTAAAATGTATCTGAGATAATTTAAAGGAAAAGTGACACCACATTTGTTAATATTGAAACAAAAGTGAAGTATATTTCCAAATTATAATCATAAAAACAATTTAACAACAAATATTTTGTTGTTCTAAAGAAAAATCATATGAAGCAGTATAACCATCCTTTGAACCAATAAAATTCAATTTCATATATAACAACACATTTCAAATAACTATAGAAAAAAATCTTTTCTTTCACCTTTAAATTTTTTATTTTAAAATTGTGGGTTACAATTCAGGGTTAGGTTTACAAATATTCATTGTGCAGGTTGATGAGATGTGTACCCCCTTTCCCTGCCCGTTTCCCACTACTACCAATCCCACCGCCCCACGCCCCAACTGTTTCCTGCTACTGTCAATTCTTTTTTTATAGTATTACAATAGTTTTTCAAGGTCTACTTGTAAGTGAGAACATGTGATACTCAGCTTTTTGTTTCTGCGAAAGATCCCTCAGTATTATAGACTCTAAGTCCATCCAGGTTGCTGCAAAGTTTATGGTTTTGTTCTTCATGTCTGCATAATATTCCATTGTGTATATGTACCACAGTTTTTAAATCCAGTCCTCTTTTGACGGGCAGCCCTGTTGGTTCCCTGTTCTTGCTATTGTGAACAATGGTGAGATAAACATACGTGTGCAGGTATCTTTTTTACAGAGTGATTTGTGTTCTCCTGGGTATATTCCTGGTAGGGGGATTGCGGAGTCATACGGAAGGTCGATTTTTAGAACTTTTAGGAATAGCCACACTTTTTTCTACAGAGGTTGTACTAGTTTTACACTCCCATCAACAGTGTAGAAGTGTTCTCTTTTCATCACATCCTCTCCAGCATCTGTTGCTTTTGAGTTATTGATGATGGCCATTCTGACTGGAGTTAGGTGGTGTCTCAGTGTGGTTTTTGATCTGCATTTCTTTGATGACTAGTGAGGCTGAACATTTTTTCATGTATCTGTTGGTTGCTCATGTGTCCTCTTATACAAAACATGCAGTTGATTTTTCTTTACTTTAGAAGAGTGTGAAGAAGACAAAACAATGGTTATATTTTCCAGACTTAAAGAAGGAGAGCTACTTTTTTAGAAGACACTTATAGCAATTTATCTCAAAATCAAAATGAATTGTTCTGAAGTAAGTTGTTATAGAATTTCAAAATTATATTTTAAATATATATATTGGTTATCTGACGTGTAAAAGGTCCAGTTGGAGAAAAACTCAGTAGTTACAAATGATAAACAATGAAAAATCAGATTTTCCCAACACTTATCACCAAATTACATCCCCCAGGTGCAACCATGATAAATAAGTATATTCAAACCACAATCTTTTCACAAACACCGTATTCTTTGACATGTTTCCCCAAATATTATGATGTAAAATAATTCCATAAGGTTCTTATAGTTCTGCTTATTATTTTTAAAGACTGTAAGCTATTACATTGTATGTGAATATTACAATTTGTTTTCAGTTTCGTAGTTTGTAACATTTTGGTCTTACACTAATGCCAATACTAACTTGTAGTTCCACGTGTATATGAATAAGTCTATGTACAGATAAAAATCACATTTCACAAAATCTTTACTTTTGATTGTAAGATTGGCATTATTATACTATTGAGACCAACCTGGACAATATAGCAAAAAAAAAGAGACTTGAATAAATATGTCTACACCAATGTGCCTAGCAGCATTTTTCACAGTAACCAAAAGGTGGAAAAAAAAAAAATCCCTTGACTGAATGTAGTATATACATACAATGGGTTGTTATTTAAACTAATAAAGGAATGAAATTCTGATACATAATGCAACAAGAATGAACTTCAGAGACATTATGCTAAGTTAAAAAAGCCAAACACACAAGACTAAATATAATGATTCAAATTATGTGAAGTACCCAGAGCTGTCAAATTTATAATCACAGAAAGTAGAATTGTGGTTACTAGGCTCTGGGAGAATGGCAAGATATTTTTTAATGAGTACAACATTTCACTATGGAATAATAAAATAGTTTTGAAGATTAATAGGAGTGATAGTTGAACAGTAATGTGAATGTACTTAGTGCCATTGAACTGTACTATACACAAACATAATTAAATGGTATATTGTATGTTACATATGTTTTACCAGGATTTGAAAAAGAATAATATTTGTGTGGGGTTAAATATTGGGATTCAGAGACTAGGTTATGTCTTAAAAAGTTAGAATAGTCTTTTAAATATACATAAAATTTGCAACTATATAACCTTAACTCACAAGCGGTTTACTCTATTGATGGCATATTAGTATAATACATTTGTCAAGATGAATAAAGCAATATTAATATATATTCAATTTTATACTCTACTTAGGTTTCTTTGCTTTTACCTAATGTTCTTTTTCTGTGCTAGACTATCATCCAGGGTATCAGGTTACATTGAGTCATCATGTAACTCCTAATCTCCTCTAAATTGTGGCAGTTTTTCAGATTTTCCTTGTTTTTGACGACCTTACTGTTTTTAGGAATACTGGTTGGGTATTTTGTAGAACATCTCTCAATTTGGGTTTGTCTAGTGTTTTGCTTAGAAATGAAGAATATAGCCGGGCTCAGTGGCTCAGCCTGTAATCCCGCGCCTTTGGGAGGCTGAGGTGAGTGGATTGCCTGAGCCTGCGGGTTCAAGGCCCGCCTGGGCAGCGAGACCTCATCTCTACAATAAATCAAAAAATCAGCCGGGCGTGGTGGCGCATGCCTGTAATTCCGGCTACTCGGAAGGCTGAGGCGGAAGGATCGCTGGAGCCCAGCAGGTCGAGGCTGCGGTGGCCGGAAGCGGCCACTGCACTCCAGTCTGGGCGACTGAGTGAGACTCCAACTAAAAAAAAAAAAAAAAAAAAAGAATGAAGACTATGTGTTTTGGGAAAGAAGCCCACAGATGTAAAATGCCATTGACATCACATAACATCAAGAGTACATTCTATCAACATGCCTTACCACTGTTAACGATAATTGTTTACCTGGCTGGGGCAGACTTTGTCAGGTTTCTTCTGACTTACTAACCCTTTTTCCCCACTTTGCATATTGATCCCTTTGGAAGGAAGTCACTATGTGCAGCCCACTCTCAAGTGGTTGTAAGTTATACTCCAACTCCTTGAAGAGACAGTAGCTACATGAACTATTTTTACTTCTTCTGCAAAGGAGATCTATCTATTCTTCTTTATTTAAAAATGTATTCATTCATCCATTTATGTCAGAATGGAATCATAGGTAATTATTTTATAGTTTGGGTTATAATCCAATACTATTTTATGTTCTTGTTCAAATTGATCCATATTAAACCATTGGGAGAGTGCTATGTTTTCTCCTTCTTTTTGATATGTCCACATTATTTTTTAAATCACTTCCCTATTCTCTGGCATTACAAGATGTTCCTGGCTCATCTTTGATACTTCCTGCTACAGTTTTTAAATCAGTCAATTCCCCCAAAATCCTTGACACCTTTAATTGGAAAGGACAAGATAATAGAAACCAAGATATAGGTACTGAGTATGTTTGTTGCTACTTTGGTGTCATTGCTTCTAAATTCTCTTTCAGCAGAGTTTGGAAATATATGAAACATGACAGTTAGGTTCGTGAACCATCCTAGAAAAAGTGCTACATGCCTCACTGGTGAATATCACTATGGCCTCGTCAAAGTACTCCCCTTGGGAAGCTATGGATGAATGCCAACACCTTGTCCATTCATCAAAGCAATCTGGAGACTTTTTTTCTGGAATGGCCATCAGCCCTCATGTAGTTATTTGTTGAGTTCTAATAATTAACTTCACAAACTTGCCACTGGGCACTTATGTTGGCAGTATTGTACAAATAACTGCATTGGAACACCCTCCCTATTCACCTGATCTGGCCCCCAATGACTCTTTCTTCACCAGGAGACAGGAAATATTGAAAGGAAGACATTTGATGACATTCAGGACATCAAGGATAATATGACAATGGCTCTGAAGGCCATTCTAGAAAAAAGTTTCAAAATTGCTCTGACGGGTGGACTAGACACTGGCATCCATGCATAGCTTTCCAAGGGGAGTCCTTCAAAGGGGACCCTAGTGATATTCAGCAATGAGGTATGCAGCACGTTTGAGAACTGAATTTTTGGACCTCGTGTTTGTGTATACTAACTTATGCATCATCATATATCTATAATCTTTACTATGTATGTCCAACTGTATGTATATTGAACTAAAAATGTGTTTCTATTTAGCTGATGACTCCAACTCTGTTAAAATATTGTGTGATTTATTCTAGATTTTCCCTTGCTTACTTTTCTTTCCATTAGTAAGAAACAGGGTTTCTACCACCTGCTATTCATTTACTGGTTTGTTCAATTCCAGTAAACATATATTGTAGTTTTGGGATTGTTAACATGTACCCTCTTGAAAAAAAATCAAGCTTTACTAAACTGTGTACAATATATACTCCTATACTATGTACAATTCCTTTTGCCTTTAGTCTTACAGATATTACTCTATTCCAAATTTAATTAGGTTAGCACCTTTTTCCTACATGCTTGAGGAGTTATTTTGTAAATTGGTCTGGGAAGTCCTCAGCAAATGAGGTGACTTTTGATGAACAGATATCTGAACTGAGGAAAGTACTCATGTGGAAATAAGTCATGTGAAAATTTGGAGACAGAGCATTGCAGTCAGAGATAACCACAACTGCAAAAGTAGGAAGAAAGAATTTTAACAGTATCACAAAGCAGTTTAATTTGCAGATAACTAGGAAGCTTATGAAAATAAATAGATAATATTTATTGTACTAAAATATGGTGAACATTGGACAGGAAGGCAAATATGACCATTAGTGGGATACTGGACTAACACAATGGTTTTCCAAAATCATGAGCTTATAAAGTATCTGGGTACTTGTTAAAAACGTAGCACGTTGTAAAACAAAATGTTTTGGTTAAAAACTTAGTGTCATTATAACTCTAGAGATTTATTTCTATTATTTAGTTTGAGAAAGAAGAATAGTTACCATGAACATAACATGTAGATTGTGTAAATAACAAATTCACACACATTAAAGATTTTGCAATAAAACAGAGATTCCCAAGTGCCACACCTCAATGTATCCAATGACTATATCCAAACTGGGAGTGAAAAATCTGCATTTTAAATAAGCACGCTAGGAAATAGTGTCACAGATGATCTACACATAAGACTTTGAGAAACACTGGCTAAAACAGTAGAGTGCCATTAGCCGTGTGAAGTAGAAATAAGCACGGAGCCTAGGACTGACCTTAATTGTGATCAATATGCAATTGTGATGAGAAGGAAAGTAGAGTATATTTGAATGCAACAGACTCCACAGCTTTGAGCAAGAAGAGATTAGAGAAACTCACTAGTGGAGAGAGCTTTTCAAACTTAAATTTTGTGAACAAGTAATGTGTGTGAAGATAGTTTACATATATGACTATATTTTTAACCGTGATTATTAGAGGCAGGAGAGTGTAGTGCTTTTGGAACAAGAATGCCTAGGTTTCAAATATATATTTCATTGGAAGTCTTCAAAATGTGAATACGAAAGATAATCTCCTTTCTAGATGCTTAAAGTCCAGACACACTTAACAGTTAGATGTCACTGTGCAGAGCTTTGAGTAGGCAGAGCTTTTCGAATTTAAATTTTGTGAACAAGTATTGTGTGTGAAGATAGTATACATGTATGACTGTATATTTAACTGTGATTATTAGAGGCAGGAGAGTGTAGTGCTTTTGGAATAAGAGCACCTAGGTTGAGATCCTGGCTCTGGCAGTTACTGGTGATATGACCCAGAGAATTGCCTTAACGTGTCTGTGCCTTAATTTTCCATTGCATTAAAGGAATATACAAGTAGTACCTACCTCAGATGAGCATTAATTGAATAGTACTAGTTTCATAATAAGGGCTCAAAGAATAGGAAATATATGTATATATATTATATATATATATAGGAAATATATATATGTAACATATATTTCATTGGAAGACTACAAAATGTGAATACAAAAGATAATTTCTTCCAGGTGACTCAGTTCTTTTCCTGAGTAATATCATCTATCTCCTTTCTAGTGGTAGATATTTAAAACCCAGACACACTTGACATTAGATGTCACTGTGCTGGCAGGGGATTTCTCACTTGTGCCCATGCTTTATGGAAAGAGAACTTTCTTTCAGTACTCCACCTTCTCATTCCCATGTCATGACAATATGTTCTACTTCAGGAAATGCTTGTATTTCATATACAAATAGGCAAACATTTAGAAAATTACTTTTTCTTTTCACAATACAAAATACATATTGCATGAATATTTAAATTAAAGGATCACCATATTATCAGTGTACATAAACTAAGTAGGATTATACAATGCATTAAGTACTGATGACAATGAGAAGAAAAAGTCAAAGATGATGAATCTGGGCCCTGGTAAGATTGTGTTGCCAACGGCAGACTTCAGGGCTTATGCAAGGAGGAAGGTTTAGGTAAAGGTAATGTGTTCAGTTTGGAAATATATTGAAGTGTTTATGAGAATACCTCAGTAGAATAACATAGCATAGGTGGAAGTGTGACCATAAAGATTTAAGAAGGGGTCAGGTTATATACGTACATTTAAAGTCATTGACATTATGGTAAATCTCATGAAACAATTTAAGTCAATGAATATTATGTTGATTCACACCTTTTTTTTAAGTCGTGTGTGTTTTATATGAGGCAAATATCTTTTACTGTGGCACATTTATGTAAATCATAAATTTCAGAAAAATCATGAAATTCCTTACAATGATTCACTTGTTACACACCTACCATTTCTTAAATCAACTCCCTGTGCTAAAATGATAACGAGTGCACCTATTTAAAAATAAAATACAGGACTAGAATATTATTATTACTTAAATCCAGAAAATAATAATGTATAATGTAGTAGATTCTTTCTGATAGTCAAGCGCCATTTAAATAGTAATACACAGTATTGTGCCTCTTGGTTGTCATGGCAACTGCGTCTCGAATTTAGAGAATTGAATCTTCATTTTCTATGAATTTTCAAAAGACAGGAACGTATAAAATAACAAGTTATATAACAGCTTCTTATTTTTTTTATTTTGCTGGCACATAGTTCATATGATATAAAATATAATTCACCTAAAGGGATAATTATCTGAATAATAAACATTTAATAATTTAGAATTAACTAATATGCTATTCCGTGTTCATTCGAAATATATTTTGCATTAGTTATCAGAGAGTCATTTCTATCTTCTACTTAGTATTAATTCTCTGGTAAATAAGAGGGTGAGTTTTTTTTTAATGCAGATATGATTATCTCTAGTTCTATTCTAGCTATATGTCATATATGAAATAACAATTCAATATTTCCTGTTTTCTAACTTTCCCTTTGAAACTCAGGTTTCTAATGTACTAAATAACTATATATTTATATTTCTTTATATAACAATCTCTGTACTGAAACAGTAAAAATTACTTCATATATCAGTATTTTGTTACGCAAAAATATAGCGATTTTTGCAACCCCAATAAATATTCTTTTTTTTTTAACTTGCAGCAAAACAAGTGTACATTGGCATGTAAATAAAGTTGCTGAACTCTTTTAATGGTAATAATATGGCCAAAGATTTGAAGTATGGGGAAAGGGAATGAAAGATTTCAATGATCAATTACAGATTGTTTTGCTATGAAGGTAGAAACACACCTCTTACTTTAAGCTGTCAAAGTTGAAAAAAGTATATATATACATATATATCCATATTATATATAATATATGTAGATATACTTTATATATGTGAAATAATTTCCAAGAGAATTTTTGTTTAATGTGTTCATGTACACTGTTGGCCCTGATAATCTCTAATACTCACTCTTACTTGAAGATTTTGATTATTTCTAATAATAATTTGCCTTGTTACAGACTCATGAACAGAAAACTACAGCATAGGACTTGATATATTTTAAAACCAATGGTGGCCAAAATAATATCTTTATTGCTAATGATTATTGTGTCCAGAAAGACAATAAGATATACACAGTTAGAATATAATTTATATATAAACAATTATAATATAATCATTGATACATCAAAATTGGCCTTCTCCAGAATAATTTCTGTGAATATCTCAGGCAATGCTGGGCAAGAAGTGGCTGCATTGATTTCTTCCTCAGAAAGGAAATAGGTGATGCACACAGTCCGTGACAATGTGCAGCCTTATGTTGATGGAGATAGCCTTCTCTTCTATTTGTGACTGCATGCAGCTAAGGAATGAACCATTTTAGCTGAAATGATTGGTTTTGTGGCCCTTCTGATTTTGCTGAACTCACTATTTTTTTTTTAAAATCTGAATCAATAAGCTATTCAGGCCATTGTGCAGATATGACTTTTTATTCTTAAGTCGATTTGACATGTGGTGGATTATAGAATGGATCTAATCAGAGGAGAAGCCCATTTCCAAGGAGTGAGCTCCAGGCTAAGATTTCTTTTGCAAGTAAGACCAGAAATCCTTGTATTAAAATACAACTCTGCTTCAACAGGAGAAAAAACAAAAACAAACAAACAAACAAAAACTATGTTGTTGACAGGGACCCCTTAAAAGTAAAGATTTTTGGAATAACCTTTAATAATGTCATCCAAATTCAGGCCATCTTGTTTTTATCTGGGTTTAAAATCTTTTTACCTTTTTTTATTGAAAAAAAAGTGTCTAAAGCCACTTTTGCTTTAATTAAAATGTTCAAATTGCTCTGTCCAAAAGAAACGGGAGGTTTGAGTCAAACAGACTACTCAAATGTGATTCCACTACTGTGTAGTTATGCAACTTTAAACAATAAATAATTATATTATGCAAATTTTATTTGAAAAGTGGACTAATTATTATAACTCAGAAAGCCATTGTGAGGAAAAAATTAACATAAATGAGTAAAACACCTGCTACAGTGCCTGGAGCCGAACAGGCATCTGATAATTATTAATTTCTTTCTTCTCACTCCCCACTCTGGTCTCAGATAGGCATTTGCCTTGAACTTTGCCTGTAATTAATGTATAGATTCTTCTGGACAACAAGAAAGGAATCAGGCTTAAAGATGTCTTGAATAGAGAAGCCAAATTTCATAGAGCAGGCATTTCAAGTGGGTTATAAATATCACAAAGAAATGCATGTAATGATAGTTTTTGGAACATCTGCACAAACAAAATAACCATCTAAGTAAACAGAAGAGTAGGGAGTAGGGAATGTGATGGTTTTTTCTTTTCTTTTTTTTTTTGCAGATATTTGGCTCGAGAAGCTACTCTTTGATTTATGTAATTTTATCATTATGCTGCAACTGCTTTCATTCTGAATTATTCATTCAACATAAGCTAGTAATAAAGGCAATAGCTTTCTTCAGCTAAAAATTCTCTGACATTAAGAAGGTAGTTTAACTGAACCAAAGAGTTTCTTTCCTCCATTTTATAGTCTGAATAGATGTTGCTCTTAGACTAACCACATTTTGAAAAAATTTATCACAGCTTTAAGCAAAGCTACACTAATAGAATAGAGTTGTCTTAGAGCCATGTCCTTGAATGGCCACTAATTTCTCTTTTGGCTCCCTGCTCAAATAGAGAGAGTTTAATTGAAAGGCCTGTAATGAAAATAACAGTACAAATATTGGCTAACGTTACTCCAGATGGTTATATATATTTTTTTTCCTGGAAAATACATGTGCACATATAACTAGCTTTCTTAGCCTATGCTTTCAGATATGAAATCAAGGAATAATGGATAATTAGTGCATAGTTTGGGTCTTTATAAAGCCCCAAAATGTACATATTAATGTACATAGCACCCTAAAACTCAAGCAGGTTTTTTTTGTTAAATATTTTAAAACTAAATCTCAGGATATGTTTTTTTTTTTTTAATTGAATAAGGCAGGCACTAGCTATACCACACTGAAATTCTGTAAATACTATTATTTTGTATTACTTACCCTTGAATGTTACTAAAAACTTAGTTACTCAAAACTGAATTATCTAGTCTGGTAAAATATATATACATACAGCAATTTGAGATTTTCTAGTAGTAGTCTATAGTTTGATCTTTCACTTATATTTAAAGATTATCCTCTTAATTTTGATTGTTAGTAACAATAGGTGAAAAAGTATTTAAGACAAAGACATGCTTATTTGTTGAATATATCAACTGTGTTAGTCCTCTGAACACTGAAACTTGAAAAAAACTGATGAAAGAGATTAAAGAAGACACAAATAAATGAAAAGCCATTCAGTGTTCATGGGTTGGAAGCCTTGATATTGTTAAAATGTCCCTACTAGACAAAGTGATTTATAGATTCAAAACTGTCCTCTTCAAAATCCCAAAGGCATTTTTTTAGAAATGCATTTTTTACAGAAATAGAAATAAGCAGTCCTAAAACTCATATGGAACCACAAAAGACCCCAGATAGCCAAGAGCAAAGCTGGAGGCCTCACACTTCCTGATTTCCAAATATATTACAAAACCACAGTAATGAAAACAGTATGTTGGCAGCAAAAGCCAATGGAACACAATAGAAAGTCCAGAAATAAGTAAACCTGCATCTAGATAGTTAACTGACCTTACATAAGGATGCCAGAATAGACAATGGGAAAAGGATCATCTCTTCATCAAACGGTGGGTGGTTGAGAAACCTGAATATTCACATGCAAAATGACCAAGTTGGACCGTTGTGTTAAGCCACATAACTCAAAATAGATTAAAGCCTTAAACATAAGACCTGCAGCTGTAAAACTTTTGGAGGAAAACATAGAAAAAAGCTTTGTGACATTGGTCTAGGCAAAGATTTCCTGGATATGACACCAAAAACATGGACGACAAAAGCACAATTAGGCAAGTGAGACTACATCATAATAAAAAACTTCTGCACAGTAAAGGAAACAGTTGACAGAGTGAAAAGCAAACCTATTGAATGGGAGAAAATATATGCAAGCCGTGTATCTATAATGAGTTGACACCCAAAATATAAAAGTGACTCTTACATTGTTTCTGGCATTAAGCCCACTTGTCTCTATTAAACATCAAATTCACTGTTAACCTAGTCTTAGATAAACATATACATACAATAAAATTTGTTTTTAAGATTTGAGTAAGTATATTTAATTTATGTATAAAATGCCAAAATTTCTTGGCATAAAATTTCCATTTATGGTGTGGTTAAGAATCCTTTTGGGCATACTCCGAAGGAAAGGACAAGATGTCTGGGGCTTCTCCCAGAGGACTTGAAAGTTGAGAGCTGAAATTAGCTGAAGTGCCACTCATTTTTCTGGTGTTTGATGCTGGCTGTTGACTAAAATCTTTATGTGGCCTTTCCACATACTCTGGGCTTCTTACTGTAAGTGGCTGGGTTCCAGGACAAACACACCAAAAAAGGACAGGGTTGAACAGAAACCAGGTTGTTCTAAAGACCTGGCCTCAGAAGTCTCAGAGCATCACCTCTCTTATAGACTATTGACTGGAGCACACTCAGGTTCCAGGGAAAAGATTCGCGTTGCAGTACCTCTGGAAAGGCAGTAGCAAACTTCTGAAATAGCATTTAGGGTCAGACACAATCCCATGGCAAATTTTGGGATACACCATCTACTGCAGTTTTATAAATAGTAATTATTTTAACCAAAGAAATAAGATAAACATGTGAACACTTAAGTGAATAGACAATCATCTGGTGTACTAAAAATTTATGAAGATTTTGCCAATAAAACAAATATCCTAAAGGCATTGAACAATACATTAGATCACACTGTCCTGTAGAATTTCTGGGAGGATGAAAATATTTTATAGCTACTCTGTTCAAAAGTAACTGCTAGCGACCTGTGGTTATTGAGATCTTGAATGTGACTAATGCAACTGAGAAACTGTGTTTTAAACTTTATGTTACTTTATAGTTAATTTACACTTAAATGCATGCAGCATCATACAATATTCATCTTTTAAAACCTCTTATTAGAAGATGATAGAATTAATATGATAGTCATATGTATAGACAGTTCAAGTAGCATAGACTCACGAATAAAACATGAGATGTATACAAAGACTAAGTATCAATATTTGGAAGTGTCTTTTTTAATTAAATTGGATTTTTTTCTTAATGATGTGTTAAACATTCATAATGTAAATTCAATTTCCAGCATAAATTTAAAATAGTCCGATTCAACTCAAAATTAAAACTTAAGAACTTTTATTATTTTTTGAAATGCTTTTTGTGGTATCAGGACTGTAATGATTGAGAGGTTACTAACTTCATTGTTTTAATATACAATTTTAATTGTCTTGAGACTGCTTTATGCAATCTTTGAAATGCTTTATAAGAATATATCTTATGAATCAAAATGCTCTTGGATTGTGTCTGTACAATAATAAAGTCACTGATATGCCGAGTGCAGGGAGAAGCAAATAATTGACTAAAAAGGAACCAAATCAGTCATACTTAATGCATTGCATCTTTTAGACCTATGATTCAAAAATACCTGCCCATTTGAATGGCACAGAGAAGTTTAAAAAATAGTAATGCTCAGGTCCCATCCCCGTAAATTCTAATTCAGTTGGATTTACAAGATCAGTAGTACTTTATAAAATAACCTCATAATTTGAATATGTGGCCTGGATCAAGAATCATGGCTATGGACAAGATTCTTAGCTGAAATAATTTTTAGCAAAAATATCTGTACAGTTCATACATACATACATACATACATACATACTCGGGCTGACAATTAAGTTTGTGAACTCATGCTAGAAAAAGGGCTACAAAACTCATTGCTGAATACCACTACAGTCCCCTTCAAAATCCTCCCCTCAGGAAGCTATGCACTGACGCGAACATCTAGTCCACCCGTCAAAGCAATTTTGGAACTCTTTTTTCTGGAATGGGCCATCAGAGCTGTGATCACATTACCCTTGATGCCCTAAATGTTATCAAAATGTCTTCCTTTAAATATCTACTTTAACTTTGGGTAAAGAAAAAAGTCACTGAGGGTCAGATCAGGTAAGTAGGGAGGGTGTTCCAATACAGTTATTTGTATTGGAGTCACTGGCTAAAAACTCCCTCACAGACAGTGCTGTGTGAGCTGGTTCATTGTCGTGAAACAAGAACTTCTTTGGGACCATATCTGCACACACTGTACTCATGCCAAGACATTCAGTCAAAATTTTCCTGTTTCTCTAGCAATGTTTATTTGGTCTACTATGCTTCTCATAGTCAGTTTATGATTGAAGCACAATTAGGTGAATTTTTGCCATGCTTTTGTCAGTTCTGCTCATTCCTGGCCATTCAAACCTCTCTTCATCAGTGGCACTTTCTGTTCCCCAAGAAAAATGTTTGATCCATTTGTACACTGCCATTTTCTTCATGCTATTTTCCCCATAAACTTGGACTAACATGTCCCTGGTTTCACTTCCACTCTTGCCAAGTTTAACAAGAAATTTAATGTTGGTTCGACGTTCTTGCCATGGAACAGAAAACATGCAACAAAAATAATGAACAACACTCAGCAAGACATTGCCACACATTGACACAAACATAGCTATGAGACACTGATGTACCAAGATTATGAAACTTTACCAAGTCATTTGTACCATACAGCCAATGTAAGTGCACAGCGACAAGTTCATGAACTTGTCAGTCCTTCTAGATGGCTATTGTAACACTAATTCATAACAAGTATAGGATATTATTGAAAACACATATAACACATTAGAGCCAGAAGTAATACTGTGCTAAATTTTGGAAAATACTGCATGCTATACTTTGATAGTCATTATTTTACCCAATGAAATGGGATCCATATAACACTAAAATGAAAATATGCCTTAATGTCCTAAAATGTATGAAGATTTCTTAAATAAAGCATATGTCGTGACTTGTATAATGTCTTAGCTCAATACTCTCCAGTGAAATTTGAATTCTATATATCTAATGATTATATATCTAATACAAACATATATGTAATGAAATGTATTTTTAATAGAAAACACTATTTAGCAGTGCATAATAAAAGCAGGAAGTAATTGCTAGTTTTG
This sequence comes from Cephalopachus bancanus, assembly GCA_027257055.1. NCBI lineage: Eukaryota > Metazoa > Chordata > Mammalia > Primates > Tarsiidae > Cephalopachus > Cephalopachus bancanus. The sequence goes on from JAPVLO010000010.1 coordinate 15,794,122, forward strand.
TTCTTAAATTGAGCTTCTCCAGAATAAATTTCATAAATCAAATGTGACAGTAATTAAATTATGAGCTATTTGAAGAAGTTGCTAAAACTACAAACATTTATTTAATCAAAACTAATATGATACGGATTTGGCTATTTGTTTGCTTTTTTTTCTTTCCAAATTGACAGAATAGAATATAGCAAACCAATAAATTTAATCCCTAAATAGCAAGAAAATACACATAGGGAATTGTGATTATATCTTTGCTTCAATCATAATCCAACAATTAAATCTCGTGTATGGGTTGCTATTCTTTTGGGGACGTCTCATCATCCATATATAATTTGTGAGCACAAATTCACACAAATTACCTCATCTGTGGCTTTAGAAGGTGGTGATTTAAAGAAAAATAATGTGGCTAATCTAGCTATGTGATACCAGTGGTTAAGATAAAGTTGATATATGTTAGGATAAGTAATAGAGAGACCAACTGAAAGAGGTCAACAAGAAAGGGTTCATTATCTCATTAACAAGAGTGCAGGGATAAGAGGGGCTCCTTGGCCAGCTGAAATGACTCTCGATCTTATATACTCTATCTCAGTTTCTCTTTCCTTCCCTTGTCTTCTCTTCACAGTACCAAGACTTCTGTGACTATGTCAGATATTGCTGTCAGAAAAAAATATATCCGAGCAAAAGAGGAGTCAAGTTATTGTTTTGTGTACCTTTTTTGAGATTAACAACATTTTTTTAAGCCCTCAAAATGTTCCCTGTGGTTCTTTGTTTAGGATTGCATCACATGCCCCTGCTTAAACAGTCAGAGGCAAGGGAAATTAAATTATCATGCTTGGCTTAGTCTAATCAACCTTTGTTCCCTGGGGCTGGGAAGGGATCATAATTAACACGACCACCCAAAATGTGAGCAAAATATGGGTTTTGTTAGCAAGGAGGAAGCAGAAAGATTATTGCATGGACCAGACTGGGGGTTGCTACTGCTGAAACCCTCTAATGGTTATGGAATCACCTGGGGATATTGTTAAAATACAGATTCTTATTTTAATATGTTCCCAGGTGATGCTGATTCTGTTAATTTGTGGGTCACACTTTAAATAGAAAGGGAGTTACCCTTTCTACCAACTAAATTGCCACAGATAATAATTTTATGATGATATTTACCTTTTTGTTTTATTAGCAATGTTTTCAAATAATATAGAATGCTGGTGTTGATAGAGAAAAATTAAAATCTTGGTAAAATGGATCCATAGGCCAGGCATAGTGGCTCATGCCTACAATCCCAGAACTTTGGGAGGCCAAGGCAGGAGGATGCTTTGAGGTCAGGAGTTCAAGGCCAGCCTGGGCAATGTAGGGAGACCCTCATCTCTACAAAAATAATAGTTGGATGTGGTAGCACGTGCCTGTAGACCCAGCTATACGGGAGGCTGAGGTAGGAGGATTGCTTGTGCCCAGGTATTCAAGGTTGCAGTGAGCTGTGATATCACAACTGCACTCTAGCCTGGACATCAGTGTGAGAACTGTCTCAAAAAATAAATAAATAAACCCATAAATGATGGATATGTTTCAATATATATAATATCATTATGCAACCAAATATAACTTGTGTTTATCATCCACATAGGCACGTAAACTTATGTTTACCAATGAGCAATGCAATAGAATGCGTAAGTGATAGCACAATATACAAATGAAGGCGATTTATGAACATTTGACTCACACAAGATTTTTCAGTTGCATATATTAATTATAAGCCCAGAACCAGACAGAAGCCCGCAGTAAGAATTTTTCAAAGTCATGGTGCTTGGAAGCCTGGTTCCGTAAGTTCAAGGACGTTTTCTGAGAGCTTGTCTCACAAACCTGCTTCCTTGCCCTCTGCTGGCTCTGCCTGTGTACTGGCGGGGTTGGCCCTTCCCTACTTATGAATTCCTTGGCTGGAATTGCTGGCTATTCTGCTCAATATTTTCCTTTATATCTTTACTCTATACCTAGTCAAGTTCCTGATGCTCAAAGTAGGCAACCCAAGCAAATTCATTTTCCAAAGGTCGTTGCCTGATTGTGTGTGATATCTTTAAATTTGCTGCTTAAATAAAGAGTTCCAGGGTTGTAAAGTAAGGAAAAATGGACAAGTGGAGAAAAATGTGACTTTTGTTCCCTGCTGGATCCCTCATGTCCGGAACAGTACCTGGCATGTGATAGGTGTTCTGTTGGCGGTTGATTAAATAAATCTTTCTGTTTATACACTACAATATTTCTTTTTCATCTATTCAATCAGAATTTGGAAACAATTTCATCTACTTAATTAAAAACCCAAAAATATAGTGATGAGATACCAACAATTAACACATCTGTATGTTTTTTTTCTGTATTATATATAGAATCTCCTTTAAATATCTTCACAGTGTCTTGAAATAGTTCGGCAATATTTTATGCACAATAGAGCTTGATTTTTCTACTGCCTCAATAATTGAGTGCAGATACAAAGGTCTTCAAATGTATACTTGGAAAAATATTTGTGCTGATTAATGGGGGAACTTTGGGACAAGGTTTGCAAATATAGTCTTTAAAATTGTTAGCATCCTCTGTTAGATCACATTCTGCCCAGCTATGCTGAGGCTTTTTCTGCACAGGCAGCTCCTTTTTCTGTACTGTTTATTCTGCAGGCAGCATAAAACAAAATAATGCTTTTTCATTATCATGATGTATGCAACCAGGGTGCTAAACTCCTGAATGGGTACCAGGAACCCAAACTATAGATCTTCTTAATAATGTCATATTTTATGATAATTTTTAATACTAAATAATTATTTCAAGCAGGAAAATGAAACTGTATCCTATAATTAAGTGTAAATATATTGCTAACATTATTTGCTTAGTACAATAATCTAACATTTTCTCCTTTCGTACTGTCCACAGTTTAATTGAAATTCTACCCATTGTATTACAAAATACTATTAGATCAAGAAAACACCACAAGAAAGCAATAAATATCTGTGGAACCGACAATTGCTGGGTCTTAATTTTCTTCATTTGTGAAAGATGAGTATGGGGCTAATATGACTGAAATAGTCAGCTAGCCACCAAAATTTGTTTTCTTGCCCTTCTCACACCCATTTGTGGCTGTGTGAAATGTAAACAGAAATGATGGATATCCCTTTCTGACTACAGCATTTAGGGAGCAGATGGGCTTCTTCACAACTTTTGCTTATACTGTCTGGAAGCAGAAGACTCTAAAGTCCTTGAGAATCAGAGTCAAAAGATGTTAGGAAACTGAGTCTCCAAGTCACCATGTGGGGGAGATTGACCCACAAACTGGGGATGCCTCGCCAGGCTATATCGTAAGTAAAAAATAAACTGTTGTGTCATGCCACAGATATTTTGGGATTTGCTTGTTTCCCAGCTAATGTTATCCTAACAAAAACCACTGATCACTGTGATTCCACTTGATAGAACTCAAAAAATTAAAGGAATAAGTACGTAAAAAAGTAATAAAAACTAAACACAAGTATAGCACATATATAATTAAGAGACATTAACATCATCGCTGACCAAGGGTCTTTGCTATAAAATGATGGCTAATTACTAAGTAAATATGAAATGCTATAAAAATAAATTTTATGATCCAGAACCAAATGTTTATTTAAACATTTCAGAGAATCTCGAAAGTATTTATTAGTTTTCTTTTCTTTTCTTATTGAGATTTAGAGTACAAGTGAGGATAAACTACATAAGGAGACTGTGTACAGGTGAAGTTTGGGCTTCTAACTGGTTCTCACTCCCCCTAGTAGCAGACCAGGGACCCTTTGTATTGTCATATGTCCCCCACTCTTGTCCCTCCCCTGGCAGCATCCAGTGACTGCCAATCCCTCTCTTATGCTAATGTGACTAATGTTCAGGGTTCACCTATAAGTGAGAACATGCGAGATTAAGTTCATTGTTTCTGTGATAGTTCACTTAGTATTGTGGTCACCAATTCCATACAATTTGCTGTGAAGTCCATGATTTTATTCTTCTTTATGACTGTGTAATACTCCATTGTGCATATGTACCACATTTTCTTTATCCAGTCCACTTTCAATAGGCAGTAAGGTTAGTTCCATGTTTCTGCTACTGTAAATGGTGTGACAATAAACATGTGTGTGCAGGTGTCTTTTTAGTAGTACAATTTATGTTCTTCTGAGTATATCCCAAGGACAGGGATTGTTGAATCATATGGTAGGTCAAGTTTTCGTTTTTTTAGGAATTGCCACACTGCTTTCTACAAAGGTTGAACTAGCTTACATTCCCACCAACAGTGTAAAAGTATTCCCTTTTCTCCACATCTGAAACATGTCTTGTTTTTTATAATATTAATAAGATGACTTATTAATAATAGTCATCTTTACCAGAATTAAGTGATGTCTAATTGTAGTTTTGATTTGCATTTTTCTGATGATTAGTGAGGGTGAGCATTTTTCATGTTTGTTGCCTTGCTTGTATGTCACCTTTCAGAAGTGTCTGTTCATATCTTTGGCTACTTTTTAATGGGGTTGTTTGTTTGTTTCCTTTCACTTTGTTTGAATTCCTTGTTGATCTTGGATGTTAGGCCTTTGTACAGTGCATAATTTGCAATTCCCCCCCCCCATTTTGTTGATTGTCTCTTTGTTCTCTTGATGGTTTCTTTTGCTGTGCAAAAGCTTTTCAGTTTGATGAGGTCCCATTTGTCTAAGCACTTATGGCATTCACTTTTGGAAACTTGACCAATAATTCCTTGTCTACTATAATGTGCATAAGAGTGTTTCCTATGTTTTCTTATAGCATTCTTAAAGTTTAAGTTTTATGTCTAGGTCTTTGATCCGTTTAGATTTGTTTTTGGTGTATAGTGATAGGTCAGGGTCCAGTTTTATTCTTCTCCATGTGGTCAGCCAGTTTTCCCAGCACCATTTGCTAAATATGTTTTCTTTTCCCCAGTGCTTGTTATTGGTGGCTTTGTTGAAGATGAGTTGGTTGAGAGTTCATGTTTTCCTTTCCAGTATCTCTGTCCTGTTCCATTGGTATCCCTGTACCAATACCATGCCGTCTTGGTTACTGTAGCCTTGCAATAAAGTCTTGTTTAAAGTCTGGAGTGTGATACCCCTTACTTTGTTCCTTTTGCTGATGATTGTTTTGGTTACTCGTGCTCTTTTTCGTTTCAACATGAATTTCTGCATTGTCATTTCCAGGTTTGGGAAAAATGATATTGGTCATTTGATGAGTATTGCATTGAATCTGTAGACTGCCTTGGATAGGATGGACATCTTGACAATGTTGCTTCTTCCAGTCTATGAGCATGGAAGATTTTTCCATTTGTTTGTGCCATCCTTTATTATTATTTTTTAGATTCTTATTTTAAGGATGTGGGGTATAACTCAGAGTTAAGTATACAATTGTTCATCGTACAGGTAAATTTTGGGCCTCACTTTGGTCCCCACTTCATCTGGTTTGAGATCAGGTACCCTTATTGATAAAGTGTCCCTTTCCTCACCCCTCTCTGGGCAGCTTTCCACTACTGCCAATCTCTTTTTTATAGTATTATGACAATTGTTTAGGGTCGTTTATGAGGGAGAACATGTTGTACTTAGTACTTTGTTTCTGAAAAGAAAAAAAAACAAGTAGTCCTATTAAAAAGTGGGCAAAAGATATGAGCAGCCAACAGATACATGAAAAAATGCTCAGCCTCACTAATTATCAGAGACTGATATGTCTTGTAGAATTCAGCCGGGAAGCCAACTGGTCCAGGTCTTTTTTTGGTGGGAAGATTTCTTATGACGGAGTTGATTTCCTGGATTGTTGTTTGTTTGTTTAGAGTTTCAATTTCTTCTTGTTTCAACCTTAGGAGGTTAAAAGTCAGAAGGTCCTCTATTTCCTTTAGGTTTTCTAGTTTATTTGTATACAAGTGTTCATAGTAATCACTGCTAATCTTTTGAATTTCTACAAGGTCAGTTGTAATTTTACCTTTTGCATTTTTGTTGTATTTATTTTGACTTTCTCTCTTTTATTTAGTCACTCTGGTCAGGCTTTGCTAATCTTATTTACCCTTTCAAAGAACCAGCTTGTCTTGTGATTCTTTCTATGATAATTTTGTCTTCTTGATCCTGTAATTGTGATTTTATCATGGTGATCTGGATTCTTCTGCTGAAGTTAGGATTTGATGATCTTGCCTTTCTAGTTTTTTTAGGTGTCAACTTAAGCTGTTTACTTGGATTCTTTCTGTTTTCTTGATGTGTGCATGCAATGCTATGAATTTCCCTCTTAACACTGACTTCATAGTATCCCAGAACTTCTGGTAAGATGTGTCTTAATTTTTGTTTATTTCCAGGAATCTCTTTATTTCTGCTTTGATTTTCATGTCACTTAGCAGCATGTCTTTGTGTGTTTTGCAGGAATCTCATTGGTGGTAGTATTTATTTTATTACACTCATCTGAGAACATGCATGGTATTATTTCAATCTTTTAAAATTTGTTCATGCTTATGTCCAAGAGTGTGATAGATTCTGGAGTACATTCCATGTGCTAATGAAAAGAATGTATACTCAGTAGATGTAGATGTACAGATGTTCTGTAGATTTCTGTTAAGTCCATTTGATCAAATGTTGAGTTGAGGTTCTGTATCTCCCTGTTGGTTTTTTTGCCTTGATGATCTATCTAAAGATGTTAGTGGGATATTTAAGTCTCCAACTATGATTGTGTGAGAGTCTATGTTCTCTCTTAGGTTGCTTAGTAGTTGTTCTATAAAGCCTGGTACCTCTGTTTTGGGTGCATATATGTTTAGGATCAATATTTTTTTTGCTGGTGGATTGAGTCTTTTACCACTATGTAGTGTCCTACTCTGTGCTTTTTAACTTTTGATGGTTTGAAGTCTGCTCTGTCTAATATCAGAATAGCTACACCTGCTCTCTTCTGTGTTCCATTCACCTAAAAGAGTGTTTTCCAGCCTCCAACGTTGAGTCAGTTGGTATCCTTTGCAATGAGATAAGTTTCCTGGGGGCAGCAGACTGTTGAATCATGCTTCTTTATGCAGTTTACCAGTCTATGTCTCTTTAGTGGTGCATTTTTCCATTTACATTCAAATTGATTATTGAAATGTGAGAGTTTATCTCTGTCATAGGGCTCTTAGGGGGTTGCTTTATTTCCTTTTGTATTTATGTGTGTATTTTCATTTTTGAGTGCTCCATATGCTCTGTTAATTTTATGCTTGGCTGGACTTTTGTGATGTGTATGATTATTCCTTTTTTCTGTGTTCAACATCTTCTTAAGCATCTCCAGAAGGGCTGGTCTGAAGGCAGCACATTCTTTTAAGGATTGGTTATCTGGGAAGTCTCCATCTCTGATGAAGCTTAGCTTGGTGGGGTAAGAAATTTCTAGCTGGAATTGCTTCTCCTTAAGAATGATAAAAATTGGACTCCAGTCCCTTCTGGCTCATAGCGTTTCTGCAGATCATTCTGGAGCATTTCTACCTTTCCAATAGGTAGCCTGACCTCCCTTTCTTGCTGCCTTTAGGATTTTTTTCTTTCATGCTTACTTTGTGGGTGATTCTTACAGGAGTTATCTGAATCACTTGTGCATAAATGCTTGCCTCTTTAGCAAGATGTGGGAAGTTTCCTTTAATGATCTCATAGAATGCTTGTTCCATGGTGTTCTCACTTTCCCTTTTTGCTTCAGAGATACCAATTAGGTGTAGATTTGGCTCTTGGAATAGTCCCACATCTCCCAGAGGATTTGCTTCTTCTTTTTGGGGTTTTTCTATGTTTTTGACAGGCTGGGTTAATTCCTTATTTTGGTCTTCAAGCTCTGTGATTCATTCCTCTGCTTTGTGAATCTTGTTTCCTATGCTTGTTATTGTGTTTTTGATATCCAGGATGAAGTCCTTCATTTTTATTATTTCAGAATAGGCTTTTCTAAAATTGACCAACTCTGCCTTTACCTCCTGTACAGCTTCAGTGAGTTTTGTTTCTAGTTTTTCTTGGTTCTCTCTATTCATTTTAGCCATTCAATCTCTGATTTCTGTGACTGTCATCTGGGGCAGCTGCTCTGGGGTGTTTTAATACTTTGTACTTGATTGGTACCTTTCCCCCTTTCAGGAACTATCACTTTAGGACTCTGATGGTTGCCTATATCTTTTCATTGATTTTTCCTCATTTGTGACAGGCCTCTCTTTCATCTCTATAATTCCAGTTTTTCTTTTTTTTTTGCTCTGAAGCTAGTCAATGTTCCTCTGTTCTGGAGCCTTTTCAATATAGGTCACTCAGTGGAAGAGGGCATTCACTTTTGATTCTTGCTCTACCCTGTGGCAGGTTTCTCTGCTATAGATTTTCTTTCCTGCTATTAATATAGTCAGGTTAGTTTTCAGTTCCTGTTGCTAGCACTCTGTGGAGAGTGACTGGGTTGATGAGCCTCCCCGTGTGCATCTGGTTTGCAGCTCAGAAGCCTTCCTATCAAAAAAGACATCATGTGTCTTTCATGTAGCTCCCTCCCTGTTCAAGTCCGCATTCTGCTCTTGAAAAAGAGCAAATTTCCTGTCATGGGAGGGGTATCTGCCCATTAGTCTTACAGACCCTGGTGATGATCCTTTCTAATATGCCAGTGAAGGTGACTACCAGCTACTGGTGGTGGGCACCAGCTAGGTTCACTCTGCAGACAGGCTTTTCCTGCCTGGAAGTCAGCCACCAGCTCCACTGACAGGAGCCATGCTCACAGCAGCTGAAAAGAGGTTTTGTTTCCCCTTTTACTTGGGCTCTAGTTACCTACCACTGTACCATGACCAGGACTCTTGCCATGTGGGACCGATAACTCACACACAGCTTGGAAGGGATGAACTGACCCAAAGTCTTAGGATCATTCACACTCTCTCATTCACCAGGCAGGGCTTTGGTTCCTGTGGGAGTCTGGCTCACAGTGGGGGATAGGATACTCAGATTCCTGCATCTGCTGTTGCTTCCTGGTCCCTATATGTTCAAAGAGACCAATGCTGGGTGCATGGTGCTCCACCCGTCCATAAATGTTTGAGGTGTCTCCATCTGTCAGTGGCTAGGTCCCTGCTCTCTGCCTTGCTTGGAGAGAGAGGAGTTAGTCCTCTACTCCATAATGGTCATCATGGATCCCCTCCTTATTATTTTTCTTAACTGTACATATTTGGTAACCAAAGCTCAAGAATTATGATTTTCCCGACATTTTAGACTTAATAAGTGCAAGACCTTGGAATTAAATAGAAGTATTTTTACCACCAAAGCTAATTTTGTTTAGTTATAATCTGCCATTTTCTGAAATAGGTCTTTAAACAAATATCTCATTTTGCCTCTTTCTTATAATACTACTACTTTACAGAAGTTTATACACAATGCCACCAATTTCCAGCTGACAATACATTCTACTTATCCTTGCAATCAGACTGTAATTTTATTTTGCTGAAACTAGTCAATTAAACTTCCACTTTGGTAGATTTAGGAATCTCAGAGAAGCATTAAATAAAAATAAAATTAAAATGGGGACTAATGCATCTTTTGCTACTATTTGTGCAAAAATTAAAGTAAAATTAATGTGTATACTTGTATGTACATAGAACAATGTGTAAAGCAACATTAGAACTTGTGGTTCATTCTTTACCTTGGAATTATAAGGAGAGGCTTAGGTTCCATGATATACTTTTTTAAGCTTTTGAGTGTTTGAATTTCAGAAAATAAGATAAAATGCACATTTTATTTTATAATAAATGAACAGTCACATTCATTATTCAGGTTGCTGCTATATTAGACACTAGTGACCAAATATATTTCTAGGCAATTTTTTTTTGTTCATACTCATGCTGATTTCTTCCACCTCCAATGTGTTTTCTGTTCCAAAATCCTTTTTATTTTTCAAAGTCATTTGAAGTTTATCTAAAGTTTTGCATGATTTCCTCCATATCAACAAAAAAATAAAATCAACTAAAATGTGTAGTTCTTTATCTGCATATTTCTTATGATACTAAATGCCATATTCTTTTGTAAGACCTGAGTAAATAAATTATCAGATTATACATTCTTTAAAATTAGGAATTATCTTGTATTTATTTTGGTTACACAAAGTAGTTCTATCTAAGATAGGATAACCCAATAAATTGCTGAGCTCTGGTTTAGTCATTCCCACATTGAAAGAAGTGATATCTTTCAATTTACCTACCAACATTTTTTTTTTCTTTTTTTTTTTTGAGTTGGAGTCTCACTCCGCCACCCAGACTAGAGTGCAGTGGCCACTCCCGGCCACCGCAGCCTTGACCTGCTGGGCTCCGGCGATCCTTCCGCCTCAGCCTTCCAAGTAGCTGGAACTACAGGCACAAGCTATCATGCCTGGCTTACTTTTTGATTTATTGTAGAGATAAGGTCTTGCCAAGTTGCCCAGGAGGGTCTCGAACCCACGGGCTCAGGCAATTCACTCACCTCAGCTTCTCAAAGCACTGGGATTACAGGCAGAGTCACCGAGCCCGGCACCTACCAACATTTTAATCTAAAAGATCTTGATAGTTGTCTTTCCCTCTTTAATGATGCATTATAAAAATGGCAAAAAAAGTTGTTTGGAGTAGAATTAATAGTAACATTGTTCTTGAGCCATTTATAGAAAGAAAAATAGTAAAAAAAGGTAAAGTACTATTTTATTGAAACATTGATTTTTACAATTTTTCTTTATTCTGACTGGGTGTGGTGACACATACCTGTAATCCTAGCACTATAAAAGACCAAGGCGAGAGGACTACTTGAGCTCAGGAGTTCAAGACCAGCTTGGGCAATGTCTACAAAAAGTAAACTAATTAGCTGGACATGGTAGTGTGTGCCTGTAGTCCTACTTTCTCTGGAGACTGAGATGGGAGGGTCACTTGAACCCAGGAGGTTGAGGCTGTGGTGAGCCATGATCATGCCACAGCACTCCAACCTGGGCAACAGAGTGAGACTCCAACTGAAAATAAATAAATAAATAAAATAGTAAAAATAAATTTACCAATTCTTACACCATTAAAGCACTAATAATATACAGAAAAGGTAATTGAACAAAATATTGAAAGAATGTAAGTAAAACACTGAAGACTTATGTTATTACATAGATATTTATTATCATGCATTTCAAAGTTTAAAAAAAGTCCACAACTTGAGTGAATAATGTAATCTATGACTAGTGCAAATGACTTAGGTCATAGCTTAGAAATTTGTTAATGATAATGAATGAGAAACTGTAGTTAAAACAACTTTCCAGACGAAACTACTGAGATGTGAAAAAGACTGAGAGAACAACATACAACAGCATCACTTAGGCAATAAATCATTTGTACCTTCCCAGATGGGTGAATTGTCCAGTATAAAATATGTATGATAGATTTATATGCCTTCCTCTGTACAATGTTTACATAACTTGTTTAGCAGGAAACCTAGGTCACGTCATTAATCTTCAGAGAGTTCTTTCTGTTAATTATTCTTCACGAAACTTAATAGTCTGTGTTATTAATCAACTCAACTTAAAGATAAGCCAATAGCATTGGTCTATGTATGGATTTATACAATCACAGAAGCGAGAATTGGAATAATAGTGTTGTTTGTTTAGTTTCATTTTTTCATCATATTGATAATATAATTGGTATTATTTAACTTTTTCACTCTAAAAGTTTATAAAATTGTAGTATAGAGCTAGAAATATCCTGTGGGGTTTTTTTGTGTGAATGACCTTTATTATTTTGTTCTCTTTTATAATTCTTGAGATTAAGGAAGGAAAAATGAAAACATAACCAAAATGGTAGACTCTTCATTCCTTACATTGTGTGTTTAGCAGAGAACCATGTAAAAAAAGTTTGCCTGGGGTTATTTTCTGAAATCTATTGCATATTGTAGCTTTTTTTTACTAGACATGTTGCAAATAGCTACATTGTTTAATTCTTCTTTAAATCTATAATTTCAGTAATGTTTGTCTTTCCTTGTTCAGTTGGAAAATTTGATATTTTTGTAAAAAAAAAAAATAAATAAATCTTTGTTAGCCGGGCTCGGTGGCTCAGCCTGTAATCCCACGCTTTGGGAGGCTGAGGTGATGGATTGCCTGAGCCCGCGGGTTTGAGACCCACCTGGGCAACTTGGCGAGACCTCATCTGTACAATAAATTAAAAAAAAAAATTAGCCTATCACTCCCTCTCTTTCACCCACACCCATCCACCCCCCACAAGCTTTAAGTACTATGACAAATTACCTACAATTTCCAAAACTATTTATAATGGCAGACAAATCAGAAAAGTGTGGTTAAAAACAGCTGTGACAGTCAGGAAAATATTATATAAACTATTGAAAAATGTTGATGACGTTAATGTTTGTAGAAGCTGATATAATATATTTATTCACAACAAAATGCCGATGAAAATTGTAGAAAGTAAAAACTAGACAAATAAGAAAGTCTTATTTATAGTATTGAAAAAGAGCACTAAAATTCATTTTCAGTGCAAATCTAAGAAAGAAGTAATTTGAATAAAGGACACAGGTAATATGTACTGTAAAGCTTTAGAATGAACAAAGAAGAAAGCAGAAATATTAATCTGAGGAGCTCAACTGAGGATTTCACAAATTATTGTAGATATGGAAATGTGAAAGGGGTTAGAAAAGGTTGAGGAGATGTGAATAAGCAAGATCAAAGGGAAAGTATAAGGTAAACATATTGTTCTATAATGAGACTTAATCAATTGCTTAATCTCAATCCCATAAGCACCATTTGATTATGTTGACAAGTAAAAAGCACATTCATCGAACTTTTAAAAGTATATAAACATTAACCAATATAATATGAATCATCTAAATTTTACGTTGCAAATAAAAATTAGATCAACCATTTAAAATGAAGCAATAAGAGATGACATTAAATTATTCAATGACAAGTAACTCCATCAGTTAAATGTCATACACATTTTTAAGGAATTTACTTGTCAGAAAGATAGCTAACTGCTGAAATGACAAATAGTAAGGTAAATGCAGAAAAAGGTCAATTAGTAAGCTGCTTTTTTGAAGACTATGTCTTCTGGGATTTATTATATTATGGTATTATTCCCTTTTATTTATAGAATAAACATGAGTAGTTTTTATAACATGCATCTCTCATTCAGACTAAATGGATATTATGCTTAAATGTAAATTTAAAAAATTATAATGGTGCTAATCACATTCTTTCCTTTTAAATGGCTATTCAGAAAACTTCTGATGCACACTTAAGAAAAAAGGAAAATGGAAACTGTAATATCTGTGACCCAGAATTTAAACTTCCAAATAAAAGAGTTAATTGTAAGACTACATAGTCATCTTCGTTGAACATTTTTAGTAACTGTCGATCCAGTTTTGAATTCACTTAAGTGAGTTCAGGTGGTAATTCAGACAATTAATTTAAAAAGATGGTGAAAGAATACAATAATAACTATGATATTTTATAGAGAGCATTAGAGTAATTCCCAGTGATAGTGATTTTTTTCAGTGTAAGAAAAACCTCTTAGTCTCAGTTTATGGTTTTTAGGTCATCGATGGAACTATTTGGGCTAGACTAATACTTCCCCAAAGATATCACACTCTAATCCCTGTAACCTGATAATTTGTTAAAATGTGTCAAAAGGATATCTACACATAAACACCAAAGGAACTTTCCTTTGCTGGGAGCTAAGGACTGAGCCCAGCAAGAAAATTTGATCTTGACTACCTGGTACTAAATTTTGGCAACAACTTGATGAGTCTGGAAACAGATTCTTCTCTAGGTCTTCCAGAGAGGAACACAGTTCTGCCGATACCTTAATTTTGGCCTTGTGAGACAGCAGCAGAGAAACTAGCAAAGTACACTGGATTTTGACACCAAAACTTTAAGAAATTAATTTGTGGTGTTTAAAATCATGAAATGTGTGATAATTTGTCATGGTACCAATATAAAGCTAACATAGTATTTCTTCAGCTTTTCTTACATAAATTCATGTTATTCTCCAGGCTAAAGTTTTAAGAGGGTATTGTGACTATTATGATCTAGAGTTATTTACTATAAAATGCCTTCTATTTAACTGCCCATATAACATGGTTTCATAAAGACTGAAGATGGCATGCTTGCATATAAATGGAAGTTTAAAATTACAGAAGACCAGGTTTGAATACTTGTTCTGTGAACTTAATTCTGTTGTACAAATTCCTAGTCTTTAATTTACCCATTTGTCACTTGGTGACAGTAATATCTACACAAAACAGAGAATCTATGTAAAAGTAGTTTAACATACTATTTGAAACATGCATGCTTTGTAAAGTAGGTTTTCTTAGTATTTGTCTTTCTCGGACAAAACTATCCAACCCACTACCTTACACATAACTTCTGGTGACTTCTTTAGGTTGAAAAAGTCTATTTTTAAAATTTGTTTTTATGTTTGTGAATTATTTTCTTCGGATAATCGATGGTCATTGTTCAAATGAACACGAAAACAACTCATCAGGAAATCTATTGCCATTTTGTGCATCCTTGTGGATTTATATGATAAGCTGGGACTTGAAATTTTTCTAGGCAAGTTTTGATGTGGAAATGAAATTATCAGTGGATCATTGCAGGTAGGTAATGCTTAACACAGCTCCACAATAATTTTGTGGGACAACTAGCTATAATTCTGGAGAATTTAGGCTGATATGGGAGAAAGGTAGAAGAGTATTCAGTAGGAGAAAAATGAGAAAAGATTGTCAAAAACAAATAAAATATGGAGACAGACTCTGAATGTAACACATTTTATTTGGCGAGCAAGAATTGCAATTTGGGACATACAGATTTGTCATCTTTGGTTTGTATAAAGATCAAAGAGGAGGTTGAAGACTTTATTAAAAGGAGGAATGTAATACCTTGTTTTTCCAGAAAATTCATCAACACTAGTAAACTTTTGGACCTGGCAAGCTCTAAAGTTGAGTGAAGGTGGTAGGTAAAACTAGTCTTAGAATCATTTCCCAAGTCATTTCAGAAGGTATCAGATAGGACTAATTTCAGGTTACAGTAGGCAGTTTCAGCAATCAGGCTGGCAGAAAATTACTTTTTTTTTTTTTTAGGACTTAACAAAAGCATTATTTATTTATTTATTAATAAATATTTGGTGTACAAGTGAGGCTTAACTACATAATTAGGCTGCATGGAAAATTACATTCTTGGAGCAATGCTAGGTGCCCTGAGTGCTTTTTTCCCTTGACTTTTGACTCTGTTGTAGTTGAGTATGACTAGGATGATCTAATTTGCATAATAAACTTTCACAAGATGATGTAAGAATAAACTTTACTCACTTAGTGATTTTTTTCCCTAAGGTTAATCTTTAAGGAAATTATGGATTAATTGTATACTTTCTATACTTATCTTATTTCCTTAATAAAACAAAAAGAATTATATAATGATAAAATATTTTAAAATTTGAAAATATTATATGTATATTTTATATTTTTCCTCTTATGAGATGAATACTTCTCTTCCTATTTCCTTCATGTATTTATAGTATTGATAACATAATATCTGGAGTATTGCAAGTGCTCCAAACATAGCCTTATTATTTATTCAACATGAAAACTAAATTTTTCATTTTGTCTGAAGCGAGCAGAGAGACAGAAACAAAAGTTTCTAGTTGGATTTGGGACAATGTAGGCAATTATTTTCAGTTACACTACATGAGCAATTTAAGTCTTAGATTTCAGCTGGGCTCGGTGGCTCAGCCTGTAATCCCGCGCCTTGGGAGCCTGAGGTGAGTGGATTGCCTGAACCCGCAGGTTCGAGACCCACCTGGGCAACTTGGCGAGACCTCATCTCCACAATAAATCAAAAACTTAGCCAGGTGTGGTAGCACGCACCTGTAGTTCCAGCTACTTGGAAGGCTGAGGCGGAAGGATCGCCGGAGCCCAGCAGGTCAAGGCTGCGGTGGCCGGGAGCCACCACTGCACTCTAGTCTGGGCGACTGAGTGAGATTCCAACTCAAAAAAAAAAAAAAAAGTCTTAGATTTCTTATTTAGGGGAATGTTTTATATTGTGTTTTGGTTTTGATTTGATTTTCTTATTTGTCAATCAAGTAGTAATTATACCCATTATTTGCTCTGTGCAAAAGGAAGTAGAAGATAAACATAGATTATAATCCATGTCCCTCATAGGATAAAATATACATCTCAAGAACTATACTGAGTTACCCTAGTGTTCCAAGTGTTGCAACTACAGAATGGGAAGGCCTTAGTCTAGGAGTGTCTGAAGCAGAGAGATCATTACCTCACTCTTACTTGACATTTAGCATGTACAAGAAGTAAACCTTTTAGTTGTCATTGCTAAATCTCTGAGATGTGGGGGTGGTTTACTATTGCACCATAATTTATCCTATTGTAGCTAATATGGACATTAGTATATAGAATGATGGCCCTGACCCAACAAGCACCTGAATATGTGGCATTGCCTTTGTGGTTGATTAGTGCTGGCGGTGGATGGAAGAAAATATTATGTTACACAGCAAAACATTTGGTAAAACTGTCCTGCAATAACTTGGAAAAATATCAAGTAACAAATGGGCACAGTGGTGTGTACTGGAGGCTGTTGTCTGCTTTTGTCAAGGTTTCATATTTAAAAAGATGAGCTCAGGGAAGAATTAGCCAGAACAAAAGAGAATAGAAAGTGGGAAAAAGAAGGTTTTGACAACCTGAAAAGGGAAACTGCTTTAGGACTTCAAATAGAAGGAAATAAATTTGAGAAGGTGGTTGAGGAATGGAAATCAATTAATACTAGCCTGGCAGCCAGGATCAGATTGAGTTTATAGCTGTCATATATCGTTAATATCTCTCTGGGGATTAATGTGGTACCCAGTAAATCTTTTCAGTTTGTAAATGATCACTTAGCCTCCCAATATTGTGCATAGCCTCATTACAATCAGTGGTGCCTTTTGGGCCTGCTGTGGACTGATATGTGTCACCCAAAATTTATATGATGAAGCCCTAACTCCCAGTGTTGATAGTATTTTCAGGTAAAAATTTTAACAGATGATTAGGTTCAGATGAGGTCTTGATGAAATGGGGGCCCTCAAGACAGTATTAATAGCCTTATAAAAAATGATAATGGAGAGCTTATTCTATTTCTCTCTGCTTTATGAGGACATGGTGTGAGGGAGGCCATCTGTAAGCCAGGAAAAGAGCCCATTACCAGAACCCAACCATGCTGGTACCCTAACCTTGGACTTCAACTCTAGAACTGTGAGAAAATACATTTCTCTTGTTTAAGCCACCCGGTTTATGGTATTTTACTATGGTAAAATAGCATATTAACATATTTCTTAGGCAAAGAAAAAGACATGTATTAAAGGGGAGACAAGAAGAATTCAAAGAGAAACCAGCACCCTTTTGTTTTTGTGGGTCCCTTTTATGCCCCTAGTCGGGGTCTAGTGGTCACATAGCTGACCTGAGGAAGAAGGGGCTGGTGATCATGTAACCCCTAAATGTGGCCTTGAGAAAGCAGGCTGGTGCTGGTGGTTATGTAACCTTGAGGATGCAGGTGTTGACAGTGAAAACAAGACTTCCTTTAAGCAAAGAGGGGTGGGGGAGGAGTGGGGAGAGGTGATTGAGGGTTGTTGCTCCCTTACATACAAGACTTTTGTTATATGGAAGAGGGTTGAAGGTCTGCTTTCTGTAGCTTCTTCTGCTGGGAAGGGGCACTGATCCTGGGGGTAAAAGCCTGGAATTTGGGAGGGAGTTTTATTAGTAATGACTTTAACAAGGAAATAGAGCTATTTTGTCAAAGTTTGAAGAAAACATCAGAGACATGGAGTTAGGTTGTAGCTTAAATTGTAGGAAATAATAATGAACAAGATAATTTAAAACAGGTAAATGTTGGCAAGAAAAACAATTTTTTTAAAAATAATAGGTCTGATATACCTTTACAACGATTGATATGTTAGAGGGTGAAGCCCAGGCCATCCTACCATCTATTTCATGTTGGACTAGCAATTCCCATGCCTGGCCTGCAGGCAGCCCAGGGGGAAGGCATGGGGCCAGTGTGGTTCCCAAGGCTTTTATTTTTGGCCCTTGAAAACCTGAAGAGTTTAAGCATTAAGATTTTTAAAAGCATGATATTATAACACAGGATTACAGGATTGCAAGTTATTTATTTAGTAAGTGATAGTTCAAAGATTTTGAAAAGCAAAAAACCTTGTTCTTTGTAACAAAGACAGCAAGGGCACTAACTGAATTTAGTCTCTCCTCCACTCTGTTGTTTAAAGGAGAGAATGTTTCTGGAGATTGTACATACCATGTTAGACACATTCATGCCATATTTTCACATGCTTGAATCTTTTATTTTTGTTCTATATTTTCCTTCCTTTAAATAACCAGTCACTGTATTATAGAACAAAAAGTACCACACAAGATTCTTTCTTACCAAAAGTATTACCTTTATAGCAACAACTTTTTTATGTTTTTCCTTTGCTTTCTGTTTTTTTTTTAACCTTTGAGATAACTTTTCCCTTTATACTTTGAATTAGTCTTTAGTAATTTTTTATTAAGATGAGGCTATATGATTTCAACACGGATGGCCAGGACTAAAAGGCTGGCACCTTTGTTAAATTAAGAAATTAATTTGTGTTCCAGAGCCCTAATATTCACCTGGGGCTTGTTGGGGTGATGTGAGCCAGTGTCAGGCACTTTAGCAGATTTCCAGGCCTTCGTGAGTGGCCACCATTTGTGAGCCAAGTGTTGTCTCTGTTAAACCCAAAATTCAAAATCCGAGAGATCACCAGAGAGCCAGCTCTGATGCAAATACATGAGGGTCTTTATTCAGGCTTGAGTCTGGGCTCACATTTGAAGCCGACGCAGCAGCTTCAGGGACGAGAGCCCCGATTCAGGTTAACACACACCTTTTATACATAATTCTGAGGGAGTGGGGTGGCTTTACAAACTTGTGCACACAGGATTGGATAAAAACTATATGACGCAGTTATAAAGACTTTGGTTGATTCGAGTTTGATTTGCGCGGGCTCAGGCTTAGTTATTCGTGATTGATGGAAAACGGCTAAATGGGCAGAGTGGAATGCCAGATAAGCTAGGTTTACATAGTCACTGTGACTGTGTATAAATCAGCTCAGGCACACAGGCAGATTTGAGATAACACAGAGCCCACCAGAAGTAGGCTGGTGCCACAGAGTCTAAGGAATGCCCGGAAGGGGCTTATCACTTAACTTTTACAGCCCGTTACAGAAGCAGAAGAAGCCAGCATGGCAATTGGGACAAACAAAAGCTTAACAAAGTTCTAAGTACAAACACTGCTTAAAACATTGTATAACTATACAATCAGTTACTACCTGGCACCCGACATGTGCCTAGTTCTACGGGGTCTGAGGTAGGATTTTAAATACTAAGAATTTATAAAATATAGTGAACGTGAGGTAGGAATATATAAAATGCAATGAACGCTTCTTTTACAGCAGGTATAGTTTTTTGTTTTTAATCTCTTGGGTCTCTCAGTCTCCTCTCTTCAGATGAGAGGGCATCTAGTTTTTAATGGCTTTTTGACCTGCATAGTACACAAGGCTCAGGAGACCTAGGCCTCTTTGGGGCAACCATGCTTTGAGTGCCCCCACAGACTGTACCCATAAGCAATGGACACCATTCCCGTAGAAGGTTTATTTGACCAGGTTTCTGATGGGCAGTTGGAGTTTTGTCACTAATTGCAACTGCCAACTGGGGTGTCTTTTGGCCCTCTGGTTCTGCTGTCCTCCAGGTTGGCACTCTGTTTCTTTTTAAATGTTTTGGCTGAAAATAACTTAAAAGTTCCTTTTTTAGTAGGTTATACATATGAAATTTTTCAACCTTTTTTTGTTTGTAACAGTCTGATATAAAACCCTTTAGAGTGAATAGACCACATGGATGTGAAATGATTTGCTCCCACTTATTTATAATTATGAACAGGTAAATCTGTTAAAACCCCTTATAAACTACTAAATTACAGTTTTAGTTGTAAGGTGTGGATGATTAGGTGAGAGTGATCAGCTCCCATCCTTATTGTACTCACAAAGAGTACCCAGTATTTTATTTGTTTGTCAGGAGAAGTACTAGGCTTAGTAAAAGTGACTTAATCAGGAATGGCCAGTTCCCAAACATTATCATGTAATGCAGGGTGTTTAGCATTTAAGGTTTTACCTGTCTCATAAGAGGGTGCTAGTTAGACACAACAGGTGATTTAACTTTTTTACATTTTTTATAAAATATAACTTTAGTGAGTCTGATATAACAAGCACTGGTGTTATGTAGCACTGTTTTACCATATGGTAAAGTTGGAAGTAGGATTTTACTAGAGCACTTGCAAGTTTAGTTAGAAAAGTAGATTAAAATTACATTGACTTTTTAGTTAATAGGATTAAATAACAGTGCTCCCTTTTGTCTGGGAAGAAGGTTGTTATGGTCCCAGTTTAGATTTAACTTGAGAGATTTATTATAGAAGAAAAAAAGACAAACAAGAACTTTAATATCCTTTTGTCCCAGCCACCCCCCTGCGGAGAGACCAGTTAAGCCAAGTGAAAATCTGAACAGGCTTCCCAAGTACATGTGGCGGGTGGAAGGACAGGAGGCGGCCTGTGGGGTTATCTAGGGGTTTATCCGGCAGTGGGAGAAGAGGGACAAAAAGGCTGGAAGCTGGGGTCAGGCACGTGGCCTTTGGCTCGGCCCCCTTTTTTAAAGGTCAAAGAAGAGAAACTGGAGGCCAGGGTTAGGTATCAGGGCCATAGATGCTGGTCCCTCCTTGTAGCAGGAAAAATGGAGAGATCGTGACACTGAGACTATTATAGGAAGTGGCACATTATTACACTGGCTAGCACAGTGGGCCCGAGAATTTCGTGTATTCAAATCGAGCTTGAGCGCCCCAGAACAGGAGACGTGGGTCTTATACCCTCGTTTAGGTAAGGGAGGGGGTTGTGTTGAGTGATTACATACTCAGCAAAATTAGATTTTTCAAAGAACGAATGGTTTCCAGGAACTGCAGGCTTGTAAACTGTCAACTTCAGAAGGGGAATTTTTGGATAAGTCTGTGAATTAGCCACTCTTTTTGCATATCCATTAAATGGCTAGCCTTTGGGCTATTTGGCCTTTCCCAAACAAAACCTGCCTGGTGCCCCTGCGGGTCTTTAAAGTTGCAACTTGCCTTTCAAAAGGAAATACCTTTAACTGCTATCAACTCCTTTCTTGCCCTGGGCTAGTGATGGCCATGAGGCCAACTGCTGATCCCGAACCAGCTACATGTTTCTGTGTTTATTCACTCAATCATACAAGAAATATATCTGAGCATTTGCCACCTCCTGCCACATCCTTGGCAGGTAGAGATGGCGGCGAGAAGGATGAACAGGAGGGGAAACGGACAGAGTGGAGTAAAAGAAGATTATGAGAGAAAGAAGTAAAACCAGCCGGGCCAGTGTTTGAGTTGTTAAAGGGAAAGCAGGAATCGGAGTTGTAGAAGGAATAGGAGTGGATGAAGGAGGTGAAAAATCTTGTGAGGGAGGGGCGGCTAAGTTAGCAGGATTCGTATTCTTCGCTGAACCTGTGGGCAATGGGGTCTGGGGAGTCAACACAAAAATCCAGCAAGAGGAACAGATATCTGGGTGGTTCGATTACTTACCATGACTTCTTAAGTACAAATCAAGCTGCGGGAGTGTATTAGGAGTTAGGGAGCCACCTTTCTGGCCAGGTTTCACCATCCGCCAGCTTATATTGTGAAATTGAACCCAAAAGACTTTTTTGGTCACTGGGACCCATTATTAAGTTTATGTGTGACCAGACAGTATTCTAATAGAAAATAAGTCTTTTGGGTTCAATTTCCCTTTGGAACCTAAGATCTTTAGGCTTTGGAGAAGGCATCCCGGAGGAATAGATTTTGCAGGTTGGGACTGAGAATTTCCCACTGTGGTCAAATAGGGAGGGTAGACAAGGGTGAGGGGAAAAGGCATAGGTCCGAAAGAAAAGGCATCCCCTTTCTCAAGGCCTTCTCAGAGAGTAGTGATGGTCTGTCTTGGAATGGGCATCCCCTATCCCAGGGCCAGGCTGATTAGGCACAAGGTTGAGGGCTTAAGGGCTGTGTGGATCCTCCCACCTAGCGCTAGAACTTCGAGGTGAGATGGGGGAATCTGGTGTGAGGTGTCACTCATCCTTGTAACCGATGGATGAAATGTGAGGTAGTGTGTGGATGTTTATCCAGCAGGGCAAGTGGAGAGTCCCATTCTGGAGCTTGTCTCAGTTTCTCAGCAAGGTTTAAGGGAGGGGACCACTCAGTGGCAGTGGGTCTTCCCTCCTGGGTCAAAAAGGTGTACACACTATGTTAGCTGGGGAGATTTCAAGGTGTGTCCTTATGGTAGGTTCAGGAGGGGTGGCCAAGAGGCAGATCGAACCCAGGGAAGGAGAAGGAAAAGGGGAGAGAGAGAGAGGTGATCCAGCGAGTCCTGGCAGGCACCATCCCAGGTTTCAGCCGCAGAATATAACCTGAGTGCAGAGAAGACGAGAGAGTGAGTCGGTCATTTAGGCAAAGAAAAAGAAATTTATTAAAGGGGAGGCAAGAGGAGACTGGTTTCAAAGAGAAACCGGCACCCCTTTGTTTTTGTGGGTCCCTTTTATGCCCCTAGCTGGGGTCTGGTGTTCACATAGCAGGTGTAGTCTTGAGGAAGCAGAGGCTGGTGGTCACGTAGCGTAGCCCTTAGACGTGGCCTTGAGGAAGCAGGCTAGTGCTGGTGGTCGTGCAACCTTGAGGATGCAGGTGTTAGCAGTGAAAACAAGACTCAGCTTAAGCAAGCAGGAAAGGAGTGGGTAGGGGTGAGTGGTGGTTGTAGTTCCCTTACACTTTTTATTTTGAAAAGTGGCATTTTTCAACTAACTTGCTTTGTTGTATTTTGGAGGGAGTTTTTTTGTTTTGTGGCATAATAAATGCCACTTCCTATAATAGTCTCGGTGTCACGATCTCTCTATTTTTCCTGCTACAAACTCTCTCTTTGTAAATCTTGTTCTACCTCTCAAATACTCCCATCCCACTCTGCTTCTGACACAACACCTCCAGATCCCTGCTCGGACTTTTCTCTGTCTTCCTTCAACGCTTCTGATCACAGCCAATCCCCTATCGCTTCCAAGCCCATTGCAGTTGCCCCAAATCCCACTCCGCATCTCCACTTTATGTCCCTGCTCAATCCAATCTCCCTCCTGTACCTGTACCAGAAGCAAGCTCCCAGGCCTCAGCCCCACCCACTGCCCCAAGAGTCCCAAGGCTCTGCCCCAATCTCCCTAAACCCTCTCCCCACCCCTGGTCCCAAACAACCTTATAACTTCACAACAAAATGCTGCTCCACGCCTCCCTTTACCGGAAGTAGTCAAAGCAAAAGGCATTGTTGGAGTCAAGTCCCATTCTCTCTCTTCAATCTGTCTCAAATCGAAAAACCTCTCGGCTCCTTCTCCTCAGACCCTGATAACTATCTAAAATAATGTAAATATCTTACCCAGTCTTTTGACTTAAGCTGGTGTGGTATTAACATTATTCAAGCCTCTCAGGCACATGCTGATGAGACACATAGGCCCTCTTCCTGTCTGTGGAAAGTAATCTTTTCTTAAATCAATCTTTTTTTCTTCATCTCTTTGTGTTGTAAATCTTTATGTTGCTCAGATCTCTGATCACCAGCCCACACCTCCTGCGTGCAGGCTCCGGCAGTGCTGTGCCCCTTCCAGACCCTAACGTTTTCTGAGGTTCCACCAAGATATCTGAAATCTCTCTCTCTCTCTCTCTGTCTGTCTCTCTCTCTCTCCTTCCTTATTTCCTAACTGGTAACCCTCTGTGGACTGTGTTGAAACCTGGTGGCAACTTAAAGTTCTGGCCTATGCTACACTTCAGAATGCTGGAAGGTCCCAGGAAAAGACATCAGACTGCTGTAGCCCAACAGGGTGAAAAACTGTAGTTAACTCTTAACACCTTTCTAAGCAAGATCTCTAAGTTTCCCATGAACTGGGCTGGTTCTCAGAGGAATAATGATGAGAGTAACCTACGGCTACTCCCTAGGGGAGCAAAAAGGTCTCTGAAGGAAATTTTGGATCCCCAGGGTCCATACAGGTAGGAAGGAGACAAAGTGCTTGGTTTCTTTGCTATTTTCCTTTTTTGGGCAAGGCAACTACACACACACACACACACACACACACACACACACACACACACACACACCCTTAAAACTTCAACGCCCGCACCATACACCTTTCTGCACCTCTGGTGAGCCATCCCTCATTTATCACCCACACGCCCACATATTTGAATATTATGCTGGCTAGCACAGCGGCCCGAGAATTTAATGTGTCCAACTCGAGCACCCCAGAACAGGAGACCTGGGGTCTTATACCCTTGTTTAGGTAAGGGAAGGAGGTCATGTTGAGTGATTACATATTTCCTTTGGAATCTTACAAGGTTGTACTCAGCAAAATCAGATTTTTCAAAGAACAAATGGTTTCCAGGAACTGCAGGCTTATAAACCATCAACTTCAGAAGGGGGGTTTTTGGATAAGTCTGTGAATTAGCCACTCTTTTTGCATATCCATTAAATGGCTAGTCTTTGAGCCATTTGGCCTTTCCCAAACAAAACACTTGCCTTTCAAAAGAAAATACCTTTAACTGCTATCAACTCCTTTCCTGCCCTGGGCTAGTGATTGCCATGAGGCCAGCTGCTGATCCTGAACCAGCTACATGTTTCTGTGTTTATTCACTCAATCATACAAGAAATATATTTGAGCATTTGCCACATCCTACCACAGGTTGAGAGCCAAGAAAGTCTGAACATAAGGGATTTCAAACCACTTACCATTGTGATGGTAGAAGTTATTGAGGTCCCATAGAGTTTTATAATGGAGAGTTTTATTTTTTTGGTCACTGGGACCCATTTGTTCTTTGAAAAATCTGATTTTGCTGAGTACAACCTTGTTCATACCACAAACTGAAGTTCAGACTTCAATTTGATTTTACTGCTTTTTGCCCATAACTTATTTAGAAGTCTGTTGTATAATTTCCAGGCGTTTGGAAATTTCTCCATTGTTTTTCTTGTATTGATTGTTCATTTTATTCCACTACATTCAGATGGCATATTCTGTATGTTTTCGTTTCTTTATTTCTGTAGCTTGTGTTGGGTCTCATAAATGGGTTACATTGCTGTCTCTTTCAATGATACTTCTAAAGAATGTGTATTCGACATTTGCTGGATGGTGTGTTCTGTAAATGCCAATTGGATCCTTTGGTTGGTGAAAAGTTCTTCTGTATCTTTATCAAGTAATTTCTGAATGAGATGTTTATGTTTTCACCTATAATTCTATATTTTCTTTCAGTTCTATTGATTTTTGCTTCCAAATATTTTGAAGTTTTCTTGGTGCCTACATTTTTAGGATTGCTATGCCTTTTTTTTTTTTTTGATGGATTGACTTATTTTCATCAATATTAAGTACATCTTTCTGCTCCAAGATTCTTTTTTTGTGCAGTTTAATTTTTCTATTAATAATATAGTCATCTATGCTTTCTTTTGCGTGTCTGTGTGGTATATCTCTTTCCATCTGTATATTTTCAATTTGCTTGCATTGTTGTATTTAAAGTCACTTTTTCATATAGTTGGTGAAAATTTTTTCTGGGCTTTTAGAAAATCCACTTCACTATTCTCTTTCTTTTAATTGATACATTTAGGCCACTTGCTTTTTTACATATTAGTGATATGTTAGGGCTGAAGCATGCATTTATTTTTTGTTTTCTGTTTGTTTTTTAAATTTCCTGTTTATTTTCTTTGCCCTTTTTGTGAGCTACTTAAACATATTTTTAGAGTTTTACTTTTATCTATAGCATGTTTGAACATACCTATAACTCTTTAGTAGCTATTCTAGGTGGTTTTGATATTTTTGATAATTTGAATAGTTCAAATTTTTTTTTGAAGTCCTGTAAGGTGCATCCACATTTAGGATTTCATGTTATCTTGTTGAACAGAATCTTTTGTCATTGCCTTCTTTGTCCCTTGTATCATATAGTTTTGTTTTTAAGTCTACTTTGTTTGTTATTATATAGCTATTCCTGCTTTAGTTTGATTGTTTATTTTAATCTTAATCTATTATAGCATTATATTTAAAGTGAGTTTCTTGTAGAGCATATATAATTGTATTATAACATTTATCTATTTTGGCAATTATAGAATTTGAGTTGCCAGGGTGGGATCATTTTCATTGAATGCAGTTATTAGTATGTTGGATTTATTTATTTTATTTTATTTTAGTTTATTTATTTTTTATTTTTGAGTTGGGGTCTTACTCTGTCACCCAGACTGGAGTGCAGTGGCTGCTCCTGGCCACCGCAGCCTCGACCTGCTGGGCTCCAGCGATCCTTCCTAGTAGCCGGAATTACAGGTATGTGCTACCATGCCCAGCTGATTTTTTGATTTATTGTACAGAAGAGGTCTCGCTACCTAGGCGGGTCTCGAACCTGCGGGCTCAGGCAATCCACTCACCTCAGCCTCCCAAAGGCGCGGGATTACAGGCTGAGCTACCGAGCCCGGCTAATATGTTGGATTTAATCTTAATTTTATTGTTTGCTTTCCAGTTACTTTCCCCATATTTTGCTGTTCTTTTTTCCTTTTGTGCTGTCTTCAAGGTAAAAATAACAGGGTTTTAGTATTCAATTTTCATATGTCCATAGTATTCTTGGGTATAGTTGTTTATATCACTTTATTTTTACACGGTTAATCTGGATATTATAATATACATGTCTAATGTAATATAATATGATCACATAGATTTGATGGATTGAAACTTTGACAGGATATTGGAATGAGGCAAATTTATCTTGCATGTGGAATGGATGTGAATTTAAGGAGTCAGAGGAAAGAATGCAATTGTTTGAATGATGATATTTCAAAAGTTTTGTCCTAATTTCTGAAATGCATGAATGTTGCCTTATTTAGAAATTTTTTTCTGGTGTAATTAAATTAAACATTTTAAGATAAGAAGATTATTCTGAATTATTCAGGTGAATGGGTCTGCTTGTCTTATAAGTTTATTAAAATAAATGTGCTAATACTATCCCTCTATTACATTATCTATTACTTTTTTGTGTAAATTTGTCTATATTTTTGTGGCTATTTTATTATATAATATTTAGGTTGTTATTGTATCTGGGTACCTTTACACTGTAAGATTACTTAAAGTTCAGAATTCAGTGCCATTTTTTTTTCCCAACTGAAGTTATGTAATTTTAATTCACGTATTTCAACAGTTTATGGTTACAGCCTCAAAAGAAGTTTTTTTATTTATTTTTTCTTTTTATATTATGTGGGTCAGGTCAAACAATTTTAGATACAACACCTAAAATGGTGGGTTAGATTTCTAGTGGGTGTATTTCTAGTCTGCACTTAAATAATGTAATTTTAGAGGATCCAAATTTAAGGAGAGTGTTTCTGATTAGATTCCTCATATTAACTTACAATGGATTTTCACTCTTTATATAGCCTACAAACTAATGGAAATTTTAAGTACATTTTACCTCCTTTAATTTAATAGCATTGGATATAAAAGCTGATGGCAATGCTTTACTTAAGGAACTTCCCCCCATATATTTGTCTTGATTCATAGCTTGCTTTATTGATTACATGTGATTCTTTTCAAGACATTGGGTTCTAATGTCTTACCTTCTAGATTTCCAAATGTAAAATGCCCCATTCATTTCTTCTGTCATTTGTTCTTTCAGTAAACACCAATTGGTTATAAAATATACTCAGTTCTCATTAGTCAGGTTCTACAAGTCAACATAAACACTGAGTTAGTGAATAATAAATGGTTTTCCTAGGGGAAATAAGGAGTTAGGTTCCTATGAGCTTTTGGTGATGACATTTTTATTGACCAGTTAATCCATAAACCTATCTTACGTGGATTTCTGTTTAAAAACTCATTGCTTTATATACATATAGATATATATAGATAAAACAATATCTTATATCTAATAGCAATGTTGACTTAGTAACAACCAACACCACCACAAGTTTTCGCATAAACACCACCAGACTTCATACACTTAGGAACACTACACAACACTTCAGCATTATGCTTAGGGGATATTTTAAACAGCAAAATCATCATAAAAAAGCACACACACACATGCAAAAAATTAGCATAAAACAAATTGCAAAAAGGACACTTGTTTAAAACACAATATGAGCGTGAAACAAGAAGACAAGAGTTTCACTTCCATTGACCTTAGCTGGAAGTACACACATCAGGTGAGTCAATTTTTTGCTGCATTGTGCCTGACAAATAATATTCACAACATGCCACAAGTACTGATTTTAGGTAAATGTTAGTGAATAGGTGAATTTTACTCATACAGAATCTCAAATAATGAAGATCAACTTCATATTCCTGGAGACTAGGCTAGGTGTGAAGGGAAGACAGGCAATGATGTCTATGGCATCTTTATACCCCTTGCTTGACTTTCAGTTTGGATCAGCATACCGTCTTACTAGAGTTGTCAGGAGCCATTGAAGTCATCTATTTGAATCTCTAGTAACAAGAAATAATGTAATTTATCTAAAACATTCTACATAATCCTTAATTTTGGTATTCTACTGACCTAGTGCCCAGTAATTAATAAGGAAATAAAGTCTATTTGTCAAACAGGTTATTGAAATGAAAATTAATCAATAATTCATATCCATTTTAAAAAGAAAGACAATAAATTAAATGGGCCTGTGATAGTCATTTACATTTATAATATCACTTAATCTCATAACTTCTCTGTGACAGAATACATATGCGTATATATTTAATTTTGCTAAATATGAATTCAAGTCTCAAAGTTGGTAGTCAACTTGCTCATTATTTAATAGATACATACAGTTGACAGCAAGTAGTAAAACCATATACATAAAACTGCAGACTTCATGATTTTTTTCTCATAGTGTCTTCTGTCTTTTGCCATTGGCTTCTGTCAATTTCTTGCTTCAACAAAAAAATTATTTTTGCTGTCTGTAATCTGAAGGCATTGTGCTACTTCTTGATATTACAGCTTACCCTACCAGCTTTGAAAATGTTAAACAAAGCAGCTGTCTATCCTCAAAAACTCTTTTTCTGAACACATTTATACTAGGTGATACCTTAAGGGAATATGTCTTATTCTGTAAGATTGAAATATTAAATCACATGTATCACAAGACAATAGAAGAGTTTCGATATCACTAAGCATAGCTAGTTCTTTTTTATCTCTGCACTAGGATTCACCAGGCACCATTTTTCAACTGGTTAAAATATAAAAAAATTACTTTGAACATATCTTTAGCTTTCTTCTTTTTTTTTTTTTTTTTTTTTTTGCTGTTTGCCATATATATGTAGCCTAAAGCAGAAAGAGAAGGAACAAAGTTAATGGTTATGCTTCTGTGCTTGCTAATGTGAAATCAGTAAGCAATTTTCTTGCTTCATTTAGAAATTATCTCTTTCTAAAACATTAATTTAATGTACTTTAAATCAAATATTTATTACTCTTCACTTGCAATAAATATACTGTTTTAAAATTGTTAAAATAGTTGGCCGGGCTCGGTGGTTCAGCCTGTAACCTCAGCAATTTGGGAGGCTGAGGTGAGTGGATTGCCTGAGCCCACGGATTTGAGACCCGCCTGGGCAACTTGACAAGACCTCATCTCTACAACAAATCAAAAATTAGCCGGGCGCACCTGTAGTTCCAGCTCCTTGGAAGGCTGAGGCGGAAGGATCGCTGGAGCCCAGCAGGTCAAGGCTGCGGTGGCCGGGAGCGGCCACTGCACTCCAGTCTGGGCTACAGAAAAAAATAGTTTTAAACTTACACAAAATTTTCAAATATAACACAAAGGATTTTTTGTGCCATTTGAGAAAAAGTGTCAAATTAGATATTCCACAAACAACATTCTTATATATAACCGCAGTACGACCACCAAAATCAGGTTATCATTGATGCACTACTTTCATCATATGAAACCTTTTTAAACTTTACCAATTGTCCCAATAGTGTTTTTATAATGAAGGATTCAGTTTTATATCATCTGTTGGATCTACATTTTGTATCTTTTTAGTCTTTTTAAGTTCAAAGCAGTTCCTCTGGCTTTCCTTAACTTTCAGGACATTGACACTTTTGAGGGTCATAGGTTGGTAATTTTATAAAATTTTCATTTATTTAGTTTTGTCTAATATTTCTCTTTATTAGATTCCATAGGAGTATTAGAGATGTAACGTCATTATTTAATAGAGTGATCAAATTGACCTAAATTTAAGCAGTGGTGGCTCTTCAATCTGGCTTGTGCTTATCTTATGTCTCAGTCATTCTTTGAACACTTTCTTCTACTCTGGACAGCTTATTCCTGTTTCATACGGAATATTTTTCTTCATATTCATGAGATCTACTTTTTGGCTCCCACATATGAGTGAGAACATGCAATACTTGTCTTTTTTTGCCTGGTTTATTTCATTTAATATAATGACCTCCACTTCCATCCACTTTGCTGCAAATGACAATACAAAATTTTTTTGGTCTACAAAATTCTGTTTCCTTTTAGCAGTGAATGGATGGTGTTTAGAAATTAAAATCTGGGCCCTCGATTTGATCATTGCTTTTTGTGTGCCACTGCTTCCATGACTTTTCAGTGGAGAGTTAGGGAAAGTGTCTTACACGATTATAGTAAAGACTAGTACAATAGCGTCTAGCTGAGACTCTGGCACATTTTCTTATGTTAGTTATTTCTCTTCTCCCATTACATGCTAGCACATGCCCTTTACTTGGCTCATTTTTTTCCCAATTATTTTCCCAAGGTTTTTGTGTGTGTGTGTGTGTGTGTGTGTGTGTGTGTGTGTGTGTGTGTGTGTGTTTATTACCCGTACTGATGTCAATTTCTTTCTACCTCTGCTCAGTTGCTGATGTAGCTGGTAAACTTATGTATTGAGACTCTTATTCCAAATGTCAGCCTGAAAGCTTATTCTTTTTGAGGAGGGAACTAGTTCTTTTAAACATTTTTTTAAATTATTTTTTTATTGAGACAAAATATACACATACAATTTACCATCTTTACTATTTTCAACTATACAGCTCAGTGGAAATAACTACATTTGCATTGCTTTATTTTCATTTCATCCTACCCGTCTCGCTACCTTTCTCAGCATCTGGTAATCACCAGTCTAGTCTTTTTCTTCTTATACATGAGATCCTCTTTTTAGACCCGACATCTGAGTGAGAACATGTAATATTTGTCTTTTTGTGCCTGGTTTATTTCACTTAATATAATGACTTTCAGTTCTATCCACGTTGCAAATGGCAGGATTTTATTCTTTTTATGGCTGAATAACAGTCCATTGTATTACCATGTATACCACATACTCTTTATTCTTTCATCTGTTGAGAGGCACTTAGATCTATTCTTTATTTTGTGACTAGTGCTGAACTAAATATGGGAATGCAGATATATCTTTAATATATTGACTTTCTTATTCTTGGATATGTATTTACTAGTGGAATTGCTGGATTATGTGGTAGTTCTACTTTTAGTTTTTTGGAGGTGCATCAATACTGCTACCATAGTTGCTGTAATATTTATAATCCCATCAACAGTGCATGAGGGTTTCCCTTTCTTCACATCCTCACCAGCACCTGTTGCTGCCTGTGCTTTTGATACAAACCATTTTAAGTGGGATGAGATTCTGTCTCATTGTGGTTTTGATCTGCATTTCTCTGATGATTGATGTAGTTGAGTATTTTTTATATTGGCTATTTGTATATATTCTTTTTTGAGATCTTTTGTTCATTTTTAAATTAGATGATGGTTATCATTTTTGCTACTAAGTTACTAGTACTATGGTTACTAATCTCTCATCAGATGAGAAGATTATAAATATTTTCTCTCATCCTGTGGGTTGCCTCTTCACTTAGTTGATTGTTTCCTTTGCTATGCAGACACTTTTAGCTTGATGTGAACTCATTTGTTTATTTTTAATTTAGTTGCCAGTGCTCTTGGAGTCTTACATACAAAATATTTGCCCAGATAATATTCTTGGTCATTTCTCCAAATTTTTCTTTTTTTTTTTTTTTTTTGAGTTGGAGTCTCACTCTGTCACCCAGACTGGAGTGCAGTGGCCACTCCCGGCCACCGCAGCCTCGCCTGCTGGGCTCCGGCGATCCTTCCACCTCAGCCTTCCAAGTAGCTGAAATTACAGGCATGCGCTACCACGCCTGGCTGATTTTTTGATTTATTGTAGAGATGAGGTCTCGCTGCCCAGGCGGGTCTTGAACCCGCGTGCTCAGGCAATCCACTCACCTCAGCCTCCTAAAGGCATGGGATTACAGGCTGAGCCACCGAGCCCGGCTCAAATTTTTCTTCTAGTAGTTTTATAAATTCCATCTTAGATTTTGTTCTCAAATCCATTTTGATTTCACTTTTGTGTATGGTGAGAGATGGGTTCAGGTTTTATTCTTCTGCATTAACTGTCCAGTTTTTCTAGTCCCATTTACTGAAAAGACTGTTCTTTCCCATTTCATATTCCTGGTGCCATTGTTGAAGATGAATTAGCTATAGCATATGGATATGTATCTGAGTTGTCTATTCTGTCCCATTGGTCTATGTGTCTGTTTTTATGTCATTACTGTACTCTTTTGGTTACTATGGCATTGCAATAAATTTTGAAGTCAAGTAGTGTGCTGCCTCCAGCTTTCTTCTTTATGATCAGTATAGCCTTGGCTACGTGAGTGTTTTGTGGTTCCATATAAATTTTAGGATTTTTATTCTATTTATGTGAAGAACGTCATAGTTATTTTAATAGAAATTGTATGGAATCTGTAAATTATTTTGAGTAGTATTGTCATTTTCACAATATTAATTATTATTATTATTTTTCTTTTTTTTTTGAGTTGGAATCTCACTCTGTTGCCCAGATGGAGTGCAGTGGCCGCTCCCGGCCACCGCTGCCTTGACCCACTGGGCTCTGGCGATCCTTCCGCCTCAGCCTTCCGAGTAGCTGGAATTACAGGCCTGCGCTACCACGCCCAGCTGATTTTTTGATTTATTGTAGAGATGAGGTCTCGCTGCCCAGGCGGGTCTCGAACCCGTGGGCTCAGGCAATCCACTCACCTCAGCCTCCCAAAGGCGCGGGATTACAGGCTGAGCCACCGAGCCCAGCTCAATATTAATTATTTTGATCCATACATATGTTTCCATTTTTTGGTGTGTCCCCCTTCAATTTTTTTCACCAGAGTTTTATAGTTTTCCTTGTATAGCTCTTTCATTTTTTGGTGAGATCGATTTCTGAGTAGGTTATATTTTTTTATAGCTATTGTAAATGAGATTTTAAAATTTAATTTTCAGACTATTTACTGTTGATGCATTTTTTTTTAGTTATTATAAATGAGATTTTTAAATTTAATTTTCAGATTATTTACTGTTGATGTATATAAACACTACTGGTTTTTTGTATGTTGATCCTGCAACGTTATTGAATTAATTTATTGGTTTTAACAGTTTGATGGAGTCTTTTTTTTTTACATGTCAGATAACATGTAAGAACATGTTATCTGACAACAAGATTAACTGGAATTCTTCCTTTTTAATTAGGAGGCCCTTCATTTCTTTTTCTTGCATAATTGCTCTGACTAGGGTTATGCTGAATAACAGTGGTGAAAGTGGGCAGCCATGTCTTGCTCCAGCTCTTAGAGGAAAGACTTTCAAATGTTTTCCCCATTTCAGTACAATGTTAGCTATGGGTTTTTAATATATGCCCTTTATTATCTTGAGCTTTGTTCCTTCAATATGCATTTTGATGAGGGCTTTTATAGTAAAGGGATGTTGAATTTTATCAAATGCTTTTTTTGGTATCTGTTGAAATAAACATTTGTCTTTGGTTCTTCATTCAGTTAACATGATATGTCACATTTATGGATTTGCGTGTGTTGAACCATCCTTATATCTCTGTGATGAATCCTACTTGATCATGGTTAATAATCTTTTACTGTGTTCTTGAATTCGGTTTGCTGATATTTTGTTGAGGAGTTTTGCATCAATGTTCATCAGTGATAGTGTTCTGTGGTTTTCTTTCTTTGTTGTGTCTTTGGTTTCAGGATCAGGGTGATGTTGGCCTTGTAAAATGAATTTGAAAGTATTTCCTCCTCTTCAATATTTTGAAGAGTTTGAGTAGAGTTTAGATTCATTTCTCTTTAAATGTTTGGTAGAATTTAGCATTGAAGCTATTAGGTACTTGGTTTTTTTCTTTGATCAGATAATTTTTATTATGGCTTTGGTTCCATTACTCTGTATTATTATTTTTTTTTTTGAGGTTTTCTATTCCTTCACGGTGCAAACTTTGTAGGTATTATGTGTCCAGACTTTTTTATTCTTTTTTATTTATTTATTATTTTTACTTATTTGTTATTGCAATTTTTTTTCAATTTTTTGACATATAGTTATAACAATAGTCTCTAATGATTCTTTGTATTTCTGAGGTTTTAGCTGGTGTGTCTTCTTTTTCTAATTTTATTTATTCTGGTCTTCTCTATTTTTTCTTAGTCTAGCTAAAAGTTTGTCAATTTTTTATATATTGTCCAAAAACAGCTTTTCATTTTATCTTTTTTTTTAGTCTTAATTTCACTTGTTTCTGCTCTGACATGTATTATTTCTTTCCTTTTACAAATTTTGGTTTTGGTTTGTCCCTGCTTTTGTAGTTTCTTAGGTGCATAATTAGGTGGTTTATTTGAAATACTTCTACTTATTCAGACAAGTATTTATTGTTATAAACTTCCTTTTTAGTGCTGCTTTTGTTATATTGCATAGCCTTTGGTGTGTTGTCTTTCAAAATTCTTTTGTTTCAAGAAATTTTTAAATTTTCTTTTTAATTTCTTTATTGACCTATTAGTCATTCAGAAGCACTATGTTTAATTTTAATATGTTTGAGTATTTTCTGAAGTTCCTTTTGTTACTGATTTCTAGTTCTATGCTATTATGGTCAGAAAATATACTTCATACATTTTCTATCTTTAAAAAATGTGTGCAGATTTGTTTTGTGACCTAAGATATGGTGCACTCTGAGACTATTCCATGTGCTGATAAAAGAATATCTACTTTGCAGCAGTTGGGTAAAATGTTCTATAAATGACCATTGGCCTTTTAGGTCACAGGTCATTGTGGATATGATGGGGGAAGATAGTGGCTGAGCCAGTCATACTATGCTAGTCCCTGTGTGAGTCAGTGAGTGTATGGAAGATTTGTTGGTATGTGCTGGTGAGTGCGTGGGCGTGTGAGGGCTTGGGAGTTAGCGGCCAGGGCTCTCCTGGTGCAGTGGCTGGTGCCACAGTGTCTGAGCTTGGACTCTAATGATTCCCGGGCCGCAGAAGCCAAGTGCCATTTTATCTTTCTTTTCTTTCTTTTTTAAAATCAACAAAGCCTCCCTGGCAAGAAAATGTTGGGAGAAACTGTCTAAAGGGGCTCGTGAGCGGGTGGCCAGGCCTCTTGTGCAACAGCAGGTGCTGTAGCTTCTCTACTTCATCCCTGCCTCTTTCCAGGTCACAGAAGTGTAGCAACATTGTTTTTCAAAAGGGACAGAAGTTTTCTTTTGGAAAAGCAGTAGAAGACACGATGGCCCCAGGCGTATGCTCACCATTGAAGCAGGAGAGAGACTGCTCCGGGCTTTGCTTCATCACTTCAGCACCTTGCAGGGCACTAGAAGGGCCTATGGATGGAGTCCAGAGGCAAGTTCCCAAGGAAGAGGACAAGAGAGGCACCCCACCACCATATTGAAGGTGGGCAGGAAAGTGCTCTGACTTGTTCACCACGGACCCACAGATCGGATCTCTGTGACTGGTGGATCAATTACTCAGGGTTTGATTGTGGCTCAAAGGGAATATCCTCACAGCACAAACTTCAGAGGGACCTGACGAGTGCTGAGTTCCAGACGCCCCACCCCTTCCCTGATCTGGCTGTGGGACAAAGGGTGTGGCCAGAAAAGAAGGAGGAAGAATTCCAAAGAGATCAGTGGTGAGTCTGGGGCTGACTCAAACCCCCTCCTTCCCAGCAAACCTCTGAAAGTCAGACCCACGCAGCTGGGCCACGACTGAGAGGGACAAACCCAGGTGAAGCCTGGACGTCAGTCGCAATGAGAGAGCTCCATTCTAGGATAGACCTGGTAGTGGCACCCCAGTGAAAGTACATACCTGGGGAAGAGACAGTCCCATACCTCCCCACCAGACATCTCCCTGACCATACCAGAGTGGGAGAGAAGGCCTGCAGCCCCACCCACCACCACTGTCCCTCCTTCCCTGCTTCATTCCCTGAGGAGAGAATGAAAGAGGTGGCTCTGCAGGAGAGACCTGATTAAAGGAATAATTGCAGAGTCCTGCCACAAAAGGGCAGGTTTTTTTGTTTGTGTGCCTGTTTTTGTTTTTTAAATTTTCAATTATTTTTTAATTAAAAAAATTTTTTTTGACTGCTTATTGGTTCCTCTGTTTTTAAAATATTTTTCCTTTTGCATGAATGTGTATGTGAAGGTTTGATCTGCATCTCCCCAAGAAACTTTTAAAATTTTTTTTTAATGTTTCTTTCTTCTTTTGCCATTTTCTGTTTTTATGTGTATGTGAAGGATTGAGTGTTCATCTTTCAATTTTGTTGTGGTTGTTGGTTTTTGTTTTTTTGTTCTTCTTAATCTTTTTTATATTCATTTTTTTAATAGTTTAAGGGGAATGTCAATAGATGTGTGAGGGTTTGACCTGAATCCCTTTCCCCCCCTTTGGTCTTTCTGTTTTTCTTTTCTATGCACTTTGTGCTAGGCATGCATGTGCGTGTTTAGTTTTCTTGGGGGTCTTTTTGTTGTTGATTGTTTTGTTTCGCTTTGTTGTTATTCCAGTTTGTTTTAGAGTGTGTATATATGTGTTCAATTGCTTTTGCATTGGTTTCTGCTTTGCATTGTAATATAGAGTGTTAGTGAGAAGTGAGTCTCAGGGAACACGTACCACAATAAGTGAACATTTTATTAGCAAGTGATATCTGATTCCTCATGCCCCATTCTCCCACTTTATTTGAATTTCGAGACAAGAGACAGCAAAGCTTCCCATTCACCATCCTATTTCATAATAACACAAATCCAGAGCCTCGATCAGGGAAGAATAGCAGTTTGAGCTAATGTCAGAAGGGAAAGCCTCTCCCACTGACACTGAATAACAGAATAAAGAGAAAAACAAGAGGTCTGTCACAAATGAGGAAAAGCCAAAGGAAGACCTCAGGCAATTTCAAGTGTACCAAAGACAAAACTACTAAAAAATCAGACCTTGGTGCCCAAACAATGGAAGTCACCAAAGACTGTCCCCAGAATACGACAGGGATTAGGGAATGGTTGGAAAGAGTGAAGAGGACTCAAGAAACACAAGATGCAACACTGAAAGAACTATTTCATCCAAGAAATAAATAACAAGATGACAAACATGGAAAGCAGAATTAATCTAGCTGAAGAAAGAATCTCAGAACTTGAAAACCAGAACATGGAATTAACCTGATCTGTAAAAAATATAGAAAGAAGACTCAGAAAGAAAAAACAAAACCTACAAGAGATGTGCGATTATATCAAGAGGCCGAACCTACGCCTCATTGGTATGCCAGAAGAAGAAAGGGAAAGGGAGAACAACTTGGAGCAAGTATTCCAGGAAGTGATCCAATAAAACTTTCCCCATCTCACCAGAGATGTGACCAGCCAAGCACAAGACATACAGAGAACCCCCAAAAGACATCAAATGAGAAGATCAACCCCTAGACACATAGTAATTTGCCTACACAAAGTAGGCACAAAAGAAAAAATCCTAAAGGCAGCAAGAGAGAAAGGTCAAACTATCTACCAGGGAAAACCAATTAGAATAGCAGCAGACCTACCAGCAGAAACACTACAAGCAAGAAGAGACTGGAGACCTATATTCAAAGTCCTCAAGGATAAACAATTTAAACCAAGAATGTTTAATACAGCCAAACTCAGCTTCATCAGTGATGGAGAATTAAAATCCTGCCCATACATCCAATCCCTAAAAGATTATGCAGCTTCCAGACCAGCTCTACAGGACACACTTAAAAAGGTATTAAGCACAGAAGAAAGAAGAAAAAGATTGACCATACACTCCCCAAGAGACCAGCAGAGCACAGAATCAGCAGAGAATACAGCACAGCAAGAAACTTGAAAACACGCACATACACTAACTCCAAAGCCAAAAGTAAACAGGCAAACAAAGGAAAAACTTTATAAGAACCTCATGACAGGGAAAAACAATCATATTTCATTAATCAGCCTGAATGTGAATGGACTAAATACACCACTGAAAATACATAGAATGGCAGACTGGTTAAGAAACCATGACTCAATTACTTACTGCATCCAGGAGACTCATCTCACTTCAAGGGGCACACACAGACTCAAAGTTAAAGGTTGGAGAATGAGTTTCCAGGCAAATGGATCACAAAAGAAGGTAGGAGTTGCAATCTTAATATCAGACAAAACAACCTTTAGGCTATCAAAAATTTAAAAAATATGCAAGAGAACACTACATAATGATAAAAGGTTCAATCCACAGCAAGAAATATCCATCCTAAACATATATGCACTCAACACAGGAGCACCAACATTTATAAAACAACTACTAAATAAACTAAAAAAAAATATTGACTCTGACACTCTTATAGTAGGGGACTTGCTGAGAGCCCTAGATAGATCATTGAGGTGAAGCAATCAACAAGGAGATCCAGAACCTAAACTTGACACTTGACCAAATGAACTTAATAGATACCTACAGATTATTCCACCCAACCACCCCAGAATATACATTCTATTAGCCACCACATGGAACATACTCCAAGATTGATCATATCCTTGGCCATAAATCAAGCATAAACAAATTCCATAAGGTTGAAATATTGCCATGCACATTCTCAGACCACAGTGGAATAAAAATAAATATCAACACCAACAACATTTCCCCAAAACCCACAAAGACTAAATAACATGGTGTTGAACAACTACTGGGTTAACACTGAAATCAAAGCAGAAATTGAAAGATTCCTGGAAACAAGTGGAAATGAAGAAACATCTTACAAAACCTCTGGGATGCCCTGAAAGCATTTCTCAGAGGAGAATTTATATCTCCACAAGCACAAATCAAGAAAATGGAGATCAGAAGTTGAGAGCCTAACAAATCACGTAAGGGAGCTGGAAAGAGAAGACTAAAACCCCAACTTCAGCAGAAGAATCCAAATCACAAAAAGAAGAGCCCAAATATGGGACATAGAAGACAAAAATATCATAGAAAACATCAGCAAAACAAAAAGTTGTTTCTTTGAAAGAATTAACAAGATTGATGCGCCTAGCCAGAATGACCAAGAAAAAGCCCAAATAAGCACAATCAGAAATACAAAAGATCACATCACAACTGATCCCGAAGCAACACAAAAGATTATCAGAGATTACTCTGTACACCTGTATGGAAACAAACTTGATAACCTAAATGAAATGGAGGACTTTCTGACATCACACAACTTCCCCAGGTTGAAACAAGAAGACACTGAGACAGTAAATAGACCAATAATAACCCAGGAAGTTGACTCTGTCCTTCAAAAACTACCTACAAAGAAAAAGCCCTGGACAAGATGACTTTCCAGCAGAATTCTACAAAACGTACAAGGAGGAGCTGATACCAATCCTACTGAAAGTATTCCAGGTACCTGAGAAAGATGGAATTCTCCCGAAATCATTTTACACTGACATCACACCAGGTAAAGATCCAACAAAAAAAGAGAACTACAGGCCAATATCCCTTATGAACATAGATGCAAAAATCCTCAACAAGATTCTAGCAAATTGGATCCAAAAACATATCTCAAAAATCATTAACCATGATCAAGTAGGCTTCATCTCCAGGATGCAGGGCTGGTTCAACATTCACAAGACCAAAAATGTCATTAAATACATCAACAGATGTAAAAACAAGAACTACATGATTATCTCATTAGATGTAGAAAAAGCTTTTGATAAAATCCAGCATGCCTTCTTGATGTAAACCCTCAAACACGAAGGTATAGAAGGAGCATACCTCAAAATAGAAAGCGCCATCTATGATAAACCCACAGCTAACATATTGCTAAATGGGCAGAAGTTGGAAACATTTCCCCTGATAACTGGAACAAGACAAGGCTGCCCACTCTCATTCCTCTTGTTCAATATTGTGTTGGAAGTCCTAGCTTGGGCAATTAGACAAGAGAAGAAAATCAGGGGTATCCAAATAAGAAATAAGGAAGTCAAGTTATCCCTCTTTGCTGATGGTATGATCCTATCCCTTGAAAATCAAGAGAATCTGTCAAAAACCTGCTAGCACTAATAAAGGACTTTCTAAAGTCTCAGGGTATAAAATGAATGTGCAAAAGACAGTTGCATTCCTATACACCAAAAACAAGCAGGCAGAGACCTAAATAAAAAGCACAATCCCAAGCTGGGCTGGGTGGCTCAGCCTGTAATCCCGCGCCTTTGGGAGGTTGAGGTGAGTGGATTGCCTGAGCCCGTGGGTATGAGACCTGCCTGGGCAGGCGAGACCTCATCTCTATGATAAATAAAATAATTAGCTTGGCGTGGTAGTGCATGCCTGTAGTTCCAGCTACTCAGAAGGCTGAGGCGGAAGGATCGCTGGAGCCCAGCAGGTCGAGGCTATGGTGGCCAGGAGCAGCCACTGCACTCCAGTCTGGGCAACAGTGTGAGACTCCAACTCAAAAAAAAAAAAAAAGCACAATCCCATTCACAATAGCCACAAAAAAGAAAGAAAGAAAGAAAAGAAGGAAGGAAGGAAGGAAGGAAGGAAGGAAGGAAGGAAGGAAGGAAGGAAGAAAGGAATGGAAAGAAAGGAAAGAAAGGAAGAAAGGAAGAAAGGAAGAAAGGAAAAAAGAAAGAAAGACCTCAGCATCTTCCTAACCAGAGAAGTGAAAGACCTTTATAATGAGAACTGCAAAACGCCACTCAAAGAAATACAAGAGGACACAAACAAATGGAAAAATTTTCCATGCTCATGAATAGGAAGAATCAACATTGTTAAAATGTCCATCCTACCTTAGGCAATCTACAGTGACAATACAGAAATCCATATGGAAACTTCAACAAGCATGACTAGCCAAAACAATCTTTAGCAAAAGAAACAAAGCAGGAAGTATCACACTTCCAGACTTGTAATCAAAATAGCCTGGTACTGAAACAAGAACAGACATATAGACCAAAGGTGCAGGATAGAGATTCCGGAAGCAAAGCCTCAATTTCTCAACCAACTCATCTTTGACAAAGCCTCCAACAATAACCACTGAGGAAAGGAGAACCTATTCAGTAAAGGGTGCTGGGAAATCTGGCTGTTCATATGAAGAAGATTGAAATAGGACCCCTACCTATCACCATACACAAAAATTAACTCTAAATGAATTAAAGACCTAAACGCAAAACCTTGAGCTATAAGAATCTTAGAAAATGCAGGAGACACCCTTATGGAAATTGGAACTGGGAACTAATTCTTATTCAGAACCCCAAAGGACCAATACCTTAAGAAATAAGATAGACAAGTGGGACCTCATCAAACTAACAAGCTTCTTCAAAGCAAAAGAAGCCATCAAGAGAGCAGGGAGACAGCACACAGAATGGGAAAAAATATTTACCAACTGTATATCTGACAAAGGCCTAACATCTAGGATCTACAAGGAACTCAAACGTGCCGAAAGGAAAAAACAAACAGCCCCATTAAAAAGTGGGCAAAAGACCTGAGTAGACACTTCTCAGAAGAAGATATACAGGCAGCCAACAGACACATGAAAAAGTGCTCAGCCTCACTCATCATCAGAGAAAAGCAAATCAAAACCACATTGAGATGCCACCTAACCCCAGTAAGAATGGCCATCATGAATAAAGCAAACAACAATAGATGCAGGCGGGGATGTGGAGAGAAAGGAATGCTGCTACACTGCTCCTAGGAATGCAAACTAGTGCAACCTCTTTGGAATACATTGTGGCAGTTTTTGAAAGAACTGGAAATTGACCTTCCATATGACCCAGCAATTCCCCTATTGGAAATATAACCGGAGGAACTCAAACCATTCTACAAAAAAGATTCCTGCACACGTATGTTTGTTGCCACTCTATTCACAATAGCAAAAACATGGAACCAACCGTGTTGCCCATCGAAGCTAAACTAGATAAAGAAAATGTGGTACATATACACATTGGAATATTATACGGCCATAAAGAAGCACAAATATATGGACTTCGCAGCAACTTGGATGGATTAGGAGTTGATCATACTCAGTGATCTATCACAGAAACTAAGAACAGAGTACCATATATTCTCAATCATAAGGGGACCTTGAACAATTATAACATATAAGAAAGCATTTGGCAGTAATGGGAAACTCTCAGGGGAGAGGGGGTGGAATTGGCAGTTAAGAGAAACTGCTAGGGAGGGAGGGACATACCTCATCAACAAGGGTACATGTATAATCAATGTTTTTATACCTAACCCTGAATTGTACTCCACATCTTTATAATAATAATAATAATAATAACAAAAACTAAAAAACAAAGGTCATTGTGTAGTTGTGTATTTCAAGTCTGCTCTTTCTTTGGTGATTTTCTGTCTAGATAATCTGTACATTACTGAGAATGGGGGTTTTCATGTCTCCTAATCATATTATATTAAGATCTAGCTTTCATTTTAGATTCTTAATGTTTGTTTTATAATTTGAGAACTCCAATATTGGGTGTGCAATATTTGTATTTTTTATGTCTTCTTGCTGAATTGATTCCTTTATCACTGTATAATGAAACTACCTCTTTTTGCAATTTTTTTTGAGTTGGAGTCTCACTCTGTCACCTAGACTGCAGCCTCAACCTGCTGGGCTCCGGCGATCCTTCCGCCTCAGCCTTCCGAGTAGCTGGAACTACAGGCATGTGCTACCACACCCAGCTAATTTTTTATTTATTGTAGAGATGAGGTCTCATCAAGTTACCCAGGTGGGTCTCGAACCCGCAGGCTCAGGCAGTTCACTCACCTCAGTCTCCCAAAGTGCTGGGATTACAGGCTGAGCCACCGAGCCTGGCCTCTTTTTACAATTTTACATTTGTATTAAATTATGCCTGATAGAAGTATAGCTACCCTTGCTCTCTCTCTCTCTCCTCTCTTTTTCTTTCTCTCTTTTTTGGTTTCCAGTTGCATGGAGTATCTTTATCCACCTTTTTACTTCCAGTCTATGTGTGTCTTTATAGCTGAAGTGGCTATCTTGAAAGAAGACTATTCATGAGTCTTGTTTCTTAATGTATTTAACTACCGTATGCTTTTCATTGGATAATTAAAACCATTGCACTCAGTGTATTATCGGCCTTTAAGGACTTACTATTGCCATTTTGTTTTCTGTTCTCTAATTGTTTTGAGACTTCTCTCTCTTTCTTCCTGTGTTTCATTGTGGTTAAGTAATTTTCTCTGGTGGTGTGTTTTAATTTGTTGCTTTTAAATTTTAGTGAATCTGTTATGAATTAGTGTGCAGTGGTTAGAATGACGTTTTTCCAAAAATATCTTCTAAATATAACAACTTATTTTAAAGACATGAAAACTTATACTTGATCACAGATACAGAAGTAGAAACAGAAAGCAAAAAAATTTTACACTTTAACTACACCCTCCACATTTGACTGTTAATTTTCACTGCAAAAGAGATAGATAATGTTAATATTAATATTTATAATAACTAATATTTTATATTACCTATCTCTAAAAGATTGCTGTAGCTATTGTTGTTTTTTAGTAGATTTGCCTTTTGGGCTTTATACTAAAAATATGGATGGATTGCACACCACAATTCTAGTTACAGTGTAATCTGGGTCTTTTTGTGTACTTTATTTTACCAGTAGGTTTTATACCTTGAAAAGTTTTCTTTATGTACACTACTGCTTTTCTTCTTTAAGATCAATGTATTCCCCAATAGCAGGTTTTCTTTTTTTAAAAATTTTATTCCTATGAGAACACTGAACATGTCACTTTATTTTGGCCTGTATAATTTACATTAAGAAATTTGTTGCCGGATGAATACAAACTCCTTTGTATGTTATTTGCTTATTTTCTTTTGCTGATTTTAGGAATATCTCCTTGTCCTTGACTTTTGAGAATTTGATATTACATTCCTTGAAGTAGTCTCATTTGAGTTGAATATGTTTGGTGTTCTCCTGGATATTCATATTCTTTCCAATTTTTGAAACGTTTTCTGTATTTCTTTGATTATTCTTTCTACACCTTGCTGTTGCTCAGCTCCCTCTTGACCACCAAAAATTCTTAGATTTGGTTTTTGAGGTAATTTTCTACATCTTGTAGGTTGTCTTCAACCTTATTTCCCTCACTGACTATGTATTTTCAAATAGCTAGTCTTCAAGCTCACTGATGCTTTCTTCATTTTTGTTCATTCTGTTTTTGAGAACTTCTAA
The DNA here is from genome assembly GCA_027257055.1 of Cephalopachus bancanus. Taxonomy (NCBI): domain Eukaryota; kingdom Metazoa; phylum Chordata; class Mammalia; order Primates; family Tarsiidae; genus Cephalopachus; species Cephalopachus bancanus. The sequence goes on from JAPVLO010000010.1 coordinate 15,838,611, forward strand.
CGAGTTCTTTAATTCAGCAAGTGTATTTTTCAGTTCCAAGATTTTGGTTTGACTTTTTAATATTTAAATATATCTGTTCATTGTTTCTGACACCTTTCTGAATTGTTTTTCTGTGTTATCATGGAGGTCTTGAGTTTCCTTAAAACTACTATTTTGAATATCGGGTAAGAGAGTTTACAAATTGACTTGTTGGGGTGAGTCACTAAAATTTTGCTTTTATTTTTGGAAGGGGAGGTTATACTTCCCTACTTGCTGTTGTTTTTATTGTTGTTTCTGCATATACATATATGCTTTTGCATTAGAGGATTAATTATTTATTCCAATTTTCTCTGTCTTGATTGCGAATTGTTTTGGTTTTCAATGGATATATTTGCTGGAACATCTTTACTACTAGGTTGCTGACTTCTTTATGACTCTAGGTGATGCCTTAGGCCTCTGCTTACCACAGCTCTAGTAAATAGTCAAAGTGCTACTTGTTCTGAATAGAGTCCCAAAGGGCTTATCTCTGGAGTGTGGGAAAGCTGTCAGTGTTTGTGCCCGAAGGACCTGTAAAATATACCTCCTATAGCATAATGCTGCTGAAAAGTCACTGATTTGGCATCTCCTTTGGCTGAGTTGCAGAGCAGTTTCCAGGGCTCAGAAAAGTAGCCCCACCTTCCATTTTTGTTCTTGCCTGTTCTCATAAACATTTCTTCCTTTATGCAGTCATGATGCTTTCCACGGGTTAAGGCAAGGATAGGTCTTCTGCTAGGGAATCCAAGATGGTGGGAAAGCTGATTGATCACCTCAATTTTACTTTTCTCAGTGTAAAAATTGTGAGTTGTGGAAAGATTTTAAGCATATCTGCTGCCAGGCAGAGTGGGGAAACAGGTGTCACAGGCATGAAAGTCAAATTCTCTTCCTAGCTGCTCAGAATTTTTTCACTTTTCTGTTGCCTCAGGATTCATCTTATCCTCGGATTTGAATTCTGTGTTGATGATGCCACTGAAAATCTAAGATCTGTACATTTTTTTGTTTTTCTCTAGAAGTGGCGGAGGGAAGCCAGTTTGCTTCTATGCAGCCATTGTAAATCTGGACACTCCTGACAGCCTATTCTTTACTGTTACAGAACTCAAAATTTAAAATAAGAGGTCATACATGCCAGACTCTCCCTCACAAAATATGTAAATATGTCAAATAGTCAACAACCTCAGCTAAAATAGTTGATATTTATCTCCAGCAAATTTTGGCTATAGAGAATACTTGCCCAATATCTCCAACTATGCTTTTCACTTTTTACAAGATTTCAAAATTAAGTGAAGTTTCTCAATTTTAAATGTTGTCAATTAATTACTTTATTTGGCTTATTTACCATCTTGCTGTCCAAAGAATACTTATCTGTATGCCACTACTTTCAATCATTTTACTAAACAAAGCTCAGGGAATATTTATAGTTGAATAAGCTAAAGTTATCAGAAAAATAGCCACTGACTTTATTCATTTTTGCTTACAAACTACTGAGTCAAAAAATTCCCATGCAGAGAGACATTGATCCAGTTTTTACTGTCTGTGGGGCATAATACTGGATAGTGCAGTGGGTTGCATATCCAGCATATGCTGGATTCCTATCCTCAAAACATTGTAACATTGTAAAGGAAAGGAGATATATATACACACACACATATATACGTACACACACATAGAAGGAGAAATAGAAAAAAAGAAAAGAAGCCTTTAAACTATTAATCAAACATACTGCAAGAATAATACAATAGAGAGCGATGATATTTCACATTAGAGAGCATATTTTATGTTGAAGAGATTGCACTGAAAGGGAAAAAAGTAATGTCTCATGAGCATAGTAATTAAGCTGATTTCTTAACAATTTGATAAAATTGAGATTAAAGAAGGGAGGTCAGTCCGTATAAGCAGGAACATTGAGGTAGGAAGGTAGGAAATGGAGAGAGGCTCCTTATTATATTGTAAAGCTGTTTGTAATGGATCAGAAAGTATGGAAATTAGCATAAAGACCATTGATAATGAAACCTGTTTTAACCTGACACAGCAGGGACCAAACAGGGGAGTACTAGGGGTGTGTAAGAACAGTAGGATAAAGAGACAGATCATTTAGAAGTAAAATCAATTGTCATTTTGATTGAATGGGACTAAGGGGAACTAAAGAAGATGCAGGTTAGTTAAACATGACTATTTAAGTTCAGTTCTAAGTGATGGGGAGAATGATGAAAAGGAGTCGTTAGTTTGTAAGGGGTAAGAAGGTTCATTAAAATTTTTTTTTTTTTTTTTGAGTCGGAGTCTCACTCTGTCGCCCAGACTGAAGTGCAGCGGCCGCTCCCGGCCACTGCAGCCTCGACCTTCTGAGCTCCAGCGATCCTTCCGCCTCAGCCTTCCGAGTAGCCGGAATTACAGGTACGCGCTACCACGCCCGGCTAATTTTTTGATTTATTGTAGAGATGAGGTCTCGCCAAGTTGCCCAGGCGGGTCTCGAACCCACGGGGTTAGGCGATCCACTCAGCTCAGCCTCCCAAGGGACAGGATTACAGGCTGAGCCACCGAGCCGGGCTGGTTCATTTAAATTTTAAGTATGCTTGAAATGTAGAATGTAGGTGTAAAGAATTAACGGACTCACCTGTTCTTCAGAAAATTATTGAGTAACTACTATGTGCAAAGTGTTGGATCTTGGCAATGAATATTGAAGAGCCAGAAAAGAACAGGTTTTGTCCGAGGAAATTAGAATGTACAGATGCTATAGTAGAAATGTGCTTGCAGTTCAGTTGCAGCCTTGCGAATTGGCAGATAGATGACAGAAAGATGGGAGTTCCGGGAGAGCTCTCTAGTGTAGTAGCCCTAGCAGACTAAGTTGAAGGTGTTATTCACTAATTCTAGGGTTTTGCTTTATTCTGAAGTCTATTTGAAATCACTGAAGTAATTCAATCTGACAAGAAAAAAGTCAGATTTATATGTTCCCAAGAATATAATTGATTAATGGAGTGTGAAATATCATTGTTAATGCAATAGCTCATAAAATATATTTCCTTCTCATTATACTTATTATCATCACATATCATTCAATAAGCTTTCAAGTGTACACATAATTATTATTTATGCAACAACTATGAGTTGAACACACACATAGTACAAAATAATAAGGAGATGCAGTAATGAGTTGGGGTCCCATTTGATCAAGGAGAAGCCTCTGAGAAGGTGACATATATGTTCAAATCTGAAAGATAAAAAAAGAAAGTAGCCATGCAAAGAGAGGAGTGTATTCCAGGAAGTACAAATGGCATATGCAAAAGTTCTAAGGCTTATGGTATTTATGTTATAATTTGGAAACTCTGTTAATCTGTAGATAAGGCCACTTTCTAGCCTTCTCAATGAGGACCCTGGAAGCTGATGCAGCAGACCTGTAGACCACAGTAAGAAGACCATCTGAAAGTCAGAAAAAGTGGCTTTAAAGAAATCAAAGCTGCTGAAACCTTGATCTTGGACTTCTAGCCTCCCTTACTATGAGAAAATAAATGTCTTTTGTTTAGGGCACTCAGTATGTGGTGTTTTCTTAGAGTATCCTCAGCAAACTAATATTCTGTGTTGCTGAAATGATTGCTTTGTACAAATAACATATTCTGAACAAAAGATGAACATTTCTTACAAAATTCAGAAACTTTTACTAAATAATTAAAATAATTTGAGATGTCATATATGTGATTATAATGTTATATTTTGGTTCATTTCTGGAATAATAGCTTCTTTTTGTGTTAACTTTATTAAACTTAAATAGTTTTAAAAGGTCTTCTTTCAAGCAAAATTATTTTAAGTAAGAATATTGCAGTATGGTAAAATATCAAGTAAAAGTTATGAAAAAACTATGATTTCATAAGTCAACAAACTTTATGAATAACATATGTGGAAATGATATTACTTTGCAAATGTCAGACTATAATTAAATATATAGCTCATTAAACAAATTACACAAATGTGCAAAGTTCAATAGATAAGTTGACTCTCCTAATTGGTAATGCATATAACATTGTCAACTATCTAGAATATGCATGAGATACGTCTGTGAAATATGTAATGTGAGCAATAAAATATGCAAAATCAAGAGTTAAAGTATATAGCTTAGTCAGTAAAATTTGGCAAGCATAATTAAACGATTTACTGAAACAGCAAAATAGGCAGAAAAAAGAACAAGAAATCTTATTTACTAAACTATAGTATTGGATCATCAGTAGATAACTTCAGATGGTTTGATTTAAAAAACAAGCTGTTTGAATGATCTATGCCATTCCATCAGCAAATTATGTTCCTCGATCATTGAGCTATATGAAAAATTAATTGGCTAACTATGGGGTTTTATGATTGCGACAGAGGAAATTCATTGAGATACTAAAAAGTTTATGTGCATAATTTAAAATCTTAAATGGCATCTTAGAGATTTTTGCAGCTTGCTCCTGCTAAATTCCCTTTATAACTTTTCCTTCTTTTTCCCTTTTTTTTGGCAAATATTGACTGACAGATTATGATGGGATGTAAAATTAAAAACTTAAAAAGATAGCAATAAAAAACTACTGCAAGAATTTCAATTATTATTATGACTTAGTAATTGGTACTGAATTCTCCCTTCTACCATGTAAAGTAGGAAAGAAAATATGAAGAAACTCTTTTCAGAAACTGGATGATAGAGAGTATAAGACTGGTGACCCTGAAAAGATGAAAATTCATTCAATGAACTCAAAAATATCTCTAGCTCTAAGAATAGGAAGAACTTCCTAATTATAGGATAGTAAACTGTGTACTAAGAAGAGCACAATGTTGCCACTTTGCTGCAGATGCAGAAATCAGAGTTCAAGACACCTGGATCACTGCACAGGAGAACAGGTGATTGTGCAAGAGGTGCCTATACTCATTCGGTGTATAGTTTCTCATGAGAAATTAAGTGTGGGCTGTGCTCCATGTATGCAGGGTAAGACTCCAAGAAGCTTACAACAGAGTAAATGCAATGGGAAAGAAGTGAGCAAAGGTATTAAGGAGTAATCTTCCTGGAGATACAGGTCTTGACAAGGAAGAGTACACAGTCCATATTAAGGCCTCATTAAAGTTCCTGCAGATATCTGATAGACTAGAAGGGGTGTGGCCTAGCTGGGCATTATGACCCACGTAATTCAAATTACTTGGGAGACTGAGGTGGGAGGATAACTTGAGACCAGGAGTTGGAAACTAGCCTGAGCAATACAGCAAGATCCCATCTCTTGAAAATTTTTTTAAAAAGAGTAGAGATTTTTTATAATGTGTTATTAGAAACACATTATAGTTATTGGGCTTCTAGCCTTCCTTATTATGAGAAACTAAATGTCTGTTGTTTAGGGTACTCAGACTGACAGATTATGATGGGATGTAAAATTAAAAACTTAAAAAGATAGACTGGTATTTTCTTAGAGTATTATCCCCAGCAAACTAATATTCTGTGTTGCTAAAATGATTGTTTTCTACAAATAACATATTGTGAACAAAAGATGAACATTTCTTACAAAATTCAGAAACTTTTACTAAATAATTAAAATAATTTGAGATGTCATATATGCGATTATACTGTTATATTTTGGTTTGTTTCTGGAATAATAGCTTCTTTTTGTGTTAACTTTATTAAACTTAGTTTTAAAAGGTCTTCTTTCAAGCAAAATTATTTTAAGTAAGATAATATTGCAGTACTGTAAAATATCAAATAAAAGGTATGAAAAAAATATGTTTCAATTCAGCACAATTAAACATTATTAAACATGCTGACAAACTGAAAAATTGAAACCTTATTTTTTTTCCAAAAACAGTTAATACACAATAACCATGAGATGGCCCAAGTTTGGAACTTAGCATAAAGACAAAATAAATCAGGTATTATGAATAATACATAAAATTGGAGGAAAATAATCTTATAAAATATGACAAAAATATCAACAAATCAATGAAAATCCTAAAAAAATTTAAGCATGGAGTTAAAAAAAAAACTAATTGGGCTTAATAGCAGTTTGGATATGGCAGAAAAAAAGTTCAGTCAACTTAAAGGCAGAAGAATAGATAGTAAATTCTCGGAAAAAAATTCGATATATGTTTATACTGTGTATAAGACAGAAAAATAAGACTTGGTTGAGAAATTGCAGCCACTTTGAGATCAGATTAGAAGGCTTAGTTCATTCAGTGTGGGACAGTGTTTGTTGGAAGTAAAATCTGCAGATATATGTTCACACACAAACATGCACACACAAATATTTGGTTACTTAAAAAAAGAACTAGAAATGAAGAAATCTGTGTGAAGGAGAGAATCTATTGCTTGGGCAGAATCAACGATTCTTTTCAACTTAATATATATGAGATAAAAGAATGTTTGAGAGTAAGGAATCCAGCAAGCAGTGACCCAAATTTCTTAACTTGATAAGCTGGATATATAAAAACATTAATTTGTTTGAAAATATGTTTTGAACATCTATCACATATCACAATATAGCATTATATAACAAAATATTTGCATTTATGAAAATTTCACAGGTAATAAAAACAAAACAAAATTAAGTAAGTCATCTTGAAATGCTCAATTTTTGCTGTGTGAACTGAAACTCAGTCAACTATCAGACTGAGAAAAGATAAAAACAATCTGATGATGTAAGTGAAATTTTCCGAAATATTATTCAGGAGTAGTTAACATGTACATTTTTTTTATTATGAGTGAATCTGGTGGAGATGGCATAATTGAAAGAAAAAAAAGCAACATTCAACAACACCTAATAATCATTGTAGCAATTCTATTTGGAAAAATTAACCTAGAACATAGCCAATCTGCTGTACAGAAGATTACAGTTTATAAATTTGAATAAAGTTTAAATGTTAAAAATTAAATGATTGATTTAAAATATACCAGTATGTACAGGATCTTTAAGACACTGATAAAAGAAACCAAAGAACTAAACAGATGAAATAATCTACATTCATGAGTAAGAAAACTCAATATTGTCAAGATTCAGTTCTTCCCAACTTGATCAATAAATTCAATGAAATCACAATCAAAATCCCAGCAAGTTATTTTGTGGACATTGACAAACTGATTCTAAAGTTTGTATGGAAAGGCTAAAGACTCAGACAAAACAATGTGATACAATTGATCCTCCAGATACATGGGCTCTGTGCCTGCAGATTCTATCAATTGCAGATTAAAAATATTTGAAAACCATGACAATAAAAAATAGCAAATAAAAAACAGTATAGTTTAACAACTATTTATATAGCATTTCCATTGTAGGCATCATAAGTAATCCAGAGATGATATAAAGTAACTGAAGAATGTGCCTAGGTGATATACAAATACTATGCCGTTTTATATAAGAGACTTCCATCCACAAATTTTGGTATCCAAAGAGTGTCCAGGAACCAATCTTCCACAGATAGCAAGAAAGGAATGTGTTGAAGGAAGCAAACAAACAAAAACAAAACAGCAACAACAAAAAAACAAAGTGGGAAGATTGACATCACTAGACCACAAGACTTAATATAAAACTACAGCAGGTGTGACAATGTGCTATTAACAGAAAAATAGATGACTAGATCAATAGACCAATATAGCCCAGAAAGGGACCTAGATAAATATAGTCAACCATCTGTGACAAAATAGCAAAGGCAATATAATTTAATACAGATAGTCTTCAACAAATGATGCTAGAACATGCAGAAATTAATCTAAACACAGACTTTTTATCCTACACAAAAATTAACTAAAAATGAGTCAAAGACCTAAATGTAAAATGCAAAGCTATAAAACAAGTATAAATAACATAGCAGACAACCTGTCTTGTGCATACCAATGATGTTTTAAATACAACACTAAGGGTAAGCTATACATTATTAAAATTAAAAACTTCTGGTCAGTTAAAAGCAATGTCAAGAGACTAAGAATATAAGCACAGAGAAAATTTTTGTAAAAGGCACATCTGTAAAAGAACTGTTATCCAAAAGAAATCGTATACAAATAAGGTGAGTGGATTGCCTGAGCTCGCCGGTTCGAGACCCGCCTGGGCAACGAGACCTCATCTCTACAATAAATTAAAAAATCAGCCGGGCGTGGTAGTGCACGCCTGTAATTCCGGCTACTTGGAAGGCTGAGGCGGAAGGATCGCCGGAGCCCAGCAGGTCGAGGCTGCGGTGGCTGGGAGCGGCCACTGCACTCTAGTCTGGGCGACAGAGTGAGACTCCAACTCAAAAAAACAAAACAAAACAAAACTTAATAATAAGAAAGTGAAAAACCAAATTAGGAAATTAACAAGACTTGAACAGAAACTTCTCCAAAGAAAATATTCAGATAGCAGATAAGTATAGGAAAAGACATTCTATATCATATGTCATCTGAAAAACGCAAATTAAAGAAACGAGATAGTACCACACACCTATTAGAATGGCTGAAATCCAGAACATGGGCAACACAAAATGCCAGAATAATGTGGAGAAACAGGAACTCTCATTCATTGCTGGTGGGGATGCAAGGTGTACATCCACTATGGATGGTAGTTATTTCAGTTTCTTACTAAACTAAACATAGGCTTACAATTCAGTCCAATAATTGTGTTCCTTGGTATTTATCCAAAGGAGACGCAAATCTATTTTTATGCAAAACTCTGCACAGGGAATGTTTATAGCAGCTTTATTCATAACTGTTAAAAATTAGAAACAAACAATACATCCCTCAGTAGGTGAACTGACAAACTGTGGTATCTCCAGAGAATAGAATATTGGGATATATGTTAAGACTACAAAGAAACAAACCATCAAGCTATAAAAAGACATGAAGAACCTAAAGTGTATATTCCTAAGTGAAATAAGCCTACCTGAAAAGACTATAGTCTATATGATTCCAACTGTAAGACATTCCAGAAAATGCAAAATTATAGAGATAGTAAGAAGATCAGTAGTTACCAAGAGTTAAGGGGAAGAATGATTGTGGAACATGGGAAATTTTTAGGGCAGGGAAGCTATTCTATATGATACTACTTTGGTGAATGCATGTCATTAAACATTTGTCTAAATTCATAAAATGTACAACGCCAAGAGTGAACTTTCTTGGAAATGGTGGACTTTGGGTGATTGTGATGCATCAATGTAGGTTCTTCACTTAAAACACATGCACCACTCTGGTAGAGGATGCTGATAATGGAAGATGCTGTAACTTGTGGAGGCCAAGGAATATGGAAAATCTCTGTACCTTTCTCTCGGTTTTGCTCTAAAACATTGTTTTGAAGAAACACACATAAGGATAACTATATTAACTATATTAGTATTTCCCAAGACTCTGCTCATCAAAATCACCTAAAGAGCTTGATAAAACTATAGATTTTAATAGTTTAGCTAGACTAAATGAAGCAGCATTTCTGGTGGTGAGTACTGAGAAACTATATTTTGAAAGCAGTCCCTCATGATTTTCATGTGAGAGCAGCCATTTATATGCACAGTAGAATGCTATGCGCACATCCAAAAGTTTGTAGCAGAATTGTTGATGACAATCAAATAAAATACCTAAAATATAATACACTGTTAAGCAAAAGAACAGTACCAGGAAGTGTGTGCGTCATAGTATAATTTTGTTACATATGAGGAAAACACACATTTACAAATACACAGTTTCACATAGTAGTTTTATAAGACCAAATGGAGCAACACATTTAAACAGTAATTATTATAATTGCAAATTAAGATATAGTCAATATTTAACTTTTTATACTTAAGCACCTATGTCATGATATGCTGATGCTTCGTGTTTCCTTGTTTTTACTGTACAAACTTAATTGAGAGAAAGAGGTCTTTTAAATTACCTGCTGAATAAGGCTATACTTCGGAACTGTAGACACTTGCAGGAGCACACATTCTAAAAACAGTAGTCTGAGTCATAATTTCATTGACTTGAAAGATCAAACGTAGACTGAAATGTTGCTAGTAACATAGCTAAAGGAATGACCCTAGGATGAAGATTCAACTCCCCACTCTTAGTAAACTAACGAAGTGATTGCAAATTTCTTAAGCTCTATTATTTCTCTCATCCTTAAGCCTATTTGCAGAATGCTCTCATGTATGCAAAGTCATGGAGACTCATAAAAAAGACCATTTAATAGGAGGTAGAAAAAAATTCAGATGAAAAATGTTGGTGATATAGAAAATAACCCTCACAACTCCTGATGAACAATTAGTTAACTGAAAATGCTTTGACATATGTCCATGGCATGATAGAGGAAATTCACTACAAACTGTTTAAACTCATTTATAAAAAAGATGTTGGGCAAATGCTGTCTTCCTGTTTAATATTTTGACCAATATAGTTTGGTCTACAGGAATTGTGTAGAGTATAATTTTTTAAAAATCAGCATTTAACAAAACTGTTTTATTTGGCTCAAGAAAAAATTGCTTCTCGATCTGAGGTGACTTGAGATCAGTGTCATGAGTCTCCTCTGTCCTTGTATAAGTCATACGCCAGTAAAGAGTCATGAGGACAGTTAGGAACCAATTCTATGATTTACTCAGGAAAGCAGTAATGAAATAGATTTTACTGGTTTTAGTTTTATTCATCTTTCTTTTGCTTATAGACATATTATTTATTTAATGTATTTATTCACTTTTATTGAGAAAAGATTTAAATGAAATATTTGTTAGAGAGTATATTATTCTCTAACCAAAGTTATTAGTTAATGATGGTCTCAAATTCTAAGCTGAAAATATTCACAAATTTAGTTTAGAAATAAGAAAACAAGCCGGGCTCGGTGGCTCAGCCTGTAATCCCGCGCCTTTGGGAGGCTGAGGTGAGTGGATTGCCTGAGCCGGTGGGTTCGAGACCCGCCTGGGCAGCGAGACCTCATCGCTACAATAAATCAAAAAAAAAAAAAAAAAAAATCAGCCGGGCGTGGTAGCGCATGCTTGTAATTCCGGCTACTCGGAAGGCTGAGGCGGAAGGATCGCCGGAGCCCAGCAGGTCGAGGCTGCGGTGGCCGGGAGCGGCCACTGCACTCCAGTCTGGGTGACAGAGTGAGACTCCAACTCAAAAAAAAAAAAAAAAAAAAAAAAAATGAAATAAGAAAACAAAACACTTAGCGAACCCATTTGCTCTGAGGAATTATTAGGGCTGGGAGAACATTCCCCAAATCACTTCCACCTGCATTTTTGAATAGAATCACCAACAAGGGTGGATCACTGATGTGTGCCTTATGAGTCTTTAAAAATTTAATTCAGAATTGTTATTACAAGATATTTGGGCATATTACCAATGACTGTTTAACATTGCTTGCTAAATAAATGAGGCTGGCACTACAGCTGAGGCAGACTTGAAATGCATTCAGAAGGGAATAGAACAATGATTTATTCAAAATCTGAAATTTGGGCTGTTTGACCTTAGGTAAGGTTATTTAACTTTTGTAGCTATCATTGTATGTCTATGAAAAGACCAAAAAAAAAAAAAAAAAAAAAAAGAAAGAAAAAAGAAAAAAAAAAACCACAGGATAAAAAGTTATTAACTTGCAGAGTCTTTGTGATTATGAGTGGTAATGCAAGATTTGCCCAAAATTATTTTACTCAGAATTGGCTTTCAAAAAAATAAAGGTTATATCTTCTTGGAAGCATAGTGGTGTGGTAGAAGGAGTGGTTCTAATTTCAATTCTAACACCTAAGTGACCTTGTGTAAAAGTTGTTTATTTTTCTGAGCCTTCATCCTCTCACATTAAAAGGGAGAAATAATACTTACACAAGCTTTGTGATTTTAGATGTTAACTTTGCCATTTTCAATTGCGATTTCCTAAATGATTTTGCTAAGTTCAGTACATATTTGTGAGAATCAAATTTAAAATTATTGTTGTATAATTATAATTTAAATGATATGTCTATACTTTTATATTATATTTGAACATATCATAATGAATATTGACTATATATAATATTTAGACAACATTAAAAGCGTATAAGTGCTAATTAGATTTTTCCTCCATTTCTTTCCTTGTTACTCGTGATTCCTACAACTAGAACCAATAACTTTTGGAGAAAAGAAACTAGATAAGGGGACGATATATACATTCTTTTGTGTAGGGTTTCAGGAAAGGAAGTTATGTTGAATTTTAAAGAATGCCTTACGGTTATTTCAATCTCCTAAAATTTCAATAATAACATGTCATGAAAAATACATAACTTGGCCATCATTTGTATGCCTGAAAACATACCCTTAGATAACTGAGATAGATGGATTGTGGTGTGGAAAGATAGTGATAAGAGTGGGAAATTTGAGGAATAAACTTGGTATAAAGCAATCTTTCTACACTTTTTGGTTGAAGTTCTGCATGTCAATGGCTAAGTTGCTTCTGTTCAGAGCTCTGCTTTTTATAGAACTGTTAAATTCAAAGTGAGATTTTTTTTCCTTCAAAACCTTTTTAGTAGTTATATGAGAAATTACTCAAAAAGAATTGGAACTACCAAACGTCAAGTACTAGCAAACCCAAAAGAATTTCACATTGGCTTTCAGAAAAGGTCTAACTAACCATCAGTCTGCTTAAGGTATCGTCATTGCTCTTAATTTTCTTAATCCAAACTCAAGGCAACCCAGTTGCAATGATGACCTATTTGTACTTTATAGAGAATTGATCAGATGCTGAATCTTATAAGTGAAATAAAACATTTTGTATTATACCAAAATATGAGTGAACCAATTCCTAGGTTGCTATAGAATTTTATAATATAATACCAGAAAAAAATGCCCTCGGTCTCACTTTTAAGTGTTCAGTGAAGAGAATAATTTGATCTGTGTGTGCTATTTTAATTTACAATTGCCTATTATTATTTATGGCTGCTTAACACATTCTCCTAAAATCTTCAACAGAAAAGCAAAATGGAAACAGTGAAAATGTTTTTAAAGTAGTCTGCTTTAGAAGTTAAATGAAGTTGGTGAACTCAAGTCACAAAGGTCTAATGGTGTTGCTTAATGATGGTGATAAAACCATCATAAATACTGTAGAAAGGCCTATATAAATGCAAAATAGCAGTTGCAGTGGTGACAGGAGAACAAAACTGAATATATCTTTAACTTTTTGTGTTTGACTTTTCTGTTCTTGGCTGACTTGACAATGTTACAACATTGCAATATCTGTTCTCTTTAGCCCTGTTGACATCAACGCCCCTGTGGGTTTATGCTTATGTAGTACACAGTTAATAGAAGGTATGCCACCCTACTCTGCTGTTAACACTTATCTTCAGAGACTTTATGGCCACCTTTTAACCCTGAATTGCTTGTTTGTTTTTTCTTCAAAATAATGAAAACATTTGGAGGAAAAAAATGAGATTGATGTCGCTGTTGTCCCACCCTCTAAACTGTAGTAATCGTTATGACTGCAATGTTGCAAAATGCTGAGAATGCAACTGAGACAGAGAAGATTTAACTTTTCTCTTGATTGAGGGAAAAAAGATAGTCCCTAGAAGAATGACCTCAAAAAACTCAAGATGATCTTAAAAAACTACTTAACGTTTTAGTTCTTACATACTAAAAAAATCTTTGTTTTTCTGTAACACAATAGCAGTAGCTAATTTATGTGTATTATAATAATAACCAACTTCAATGGAATTAATTTTATTTGCATTTATTAAAATATGACACAACATGGAAGGCTGAGGCAGGAGAATCACTTGAGGCCAGGAGTTAGAGGATGCAGGGAACTAAAATTGTACCATTGCACTCCAGCCTGGGTGCCTAAGTAAACAAATGAACAACAACAATAAAACAGACTTAATATTCATTTCAATGATCCTTACTTATGTTGTAAAATTATATTAATCATCTAGCTAAAATATTAATAAAATTTAACTGTCATTCCTTTAATTATATGGCTTATTATAGTGATTGGCCTCCTTTTTTATTTGTCTCCTTCATACTTTTGGTTAAGACTATTAACTTTTGGGCAACCCCGTAGGGTCCCCTCCCACTGTGAGAGCTTTTCTGTCCTCTCAATAAATCCTACTTTCTAAAAGCAAAACAAAACAAAGCAAAAAATTATTAACTTTCTATTGTAGAAATGACCTCTGCTTCTTGTTGCAATAACTAAAAAGGTCATAAGAAAAGGTATAGAGATTATGACTAATATTTAAAATGCCAACTTATTAAACTTAATACAAAGGACTAAATTGTTTTTCTTTGTCTATGCACATACTACCATGTTCTCTAAATTAAAAACCGCAAATCACAGAGCAATCAACATCCATGTTCCTTCCTGAAATAAATCTGATTTTGCATAGAAGGTAGAGATTAAGATGATACCAAAGGGCACTATACTTCTTTGAATGATTAGTTCTGTTTCTTGGGTTTCATCTGGAATGATTTTCTTATAACAGGATTCAACAAGCAAATCTACATGTGTCAAGATGACACTATTATTTAGGACCATTTATTACCTTGCAAAAATAAGGTCAACAGACATTTCCACATATCAAGCAGTCACAATCACATGTTTTATAATCTCCGATTTTAGCACATTGGGTAGTGAATAAGGTCACCAGGGATGTTCTACAACTAAATGTGTATTGAGGACTAGACAAATTAATTCTTGCTTTCTTGTCTGAAAATGTATCTTTCAGAACACTTGGAGTCTCTCAATTTTTAACTTCTTATTTTTGACAACTTCTCACCCAGAACTCCTCCAGGAAAAAGAACACCATGCTCTTTCCCATTACAAATTGTGTAGAAAGGAGACATTCAGGGTACATCTATGTATATGTGTGTATGTATATGAATATATGTGTGTATGTATTTATGTGTGTGTGTGTATATTTCTTATAAATATGACTAAAAATTGTTTAGGTTATTATAACTTGTGTCAATAAATCCCTGAGAAGCCTATTTTCACCATTTTGAAACTATTCTGGAAAAGGTCTTAGAATACACTGGCAAAACTAGTAGCACGGTGGATCAGAGGTCACAGCATTTATTGACAAAGTATAACCATAAAATATGAGAGAAAGATGCTGTCAAAGAAGCTCATCTATAACAAGTGTTCTTTCCTGTATTTTGTAACTAGATATCCCAAGTGCTGAAATTCACCTTTCAGTGGGTCTTCTGTAGATGAATCTGTCATGGAAATACACTTCTGCATTTTCCACATATTCCTGAAATTGTCACATTTGAGATTTTCCTTTATAACTACCTAAAAACAAAATAATTTTCTATTTGATAAGACTTATAGCAAAAATTTTTCTTAAAACTAGGCCCAACCTGATGGAACAAAGTTCTCTGGTTAGAAAACCTGAAATTATTTGAAACACAGTTTTCCTTGACTTTCTGGAGTGACCAGATGAAGTTTTTCTACTTTACTAGTTCTGAACAAATCTTGGATTCAACTTTACTAGACATCCTTTGTATTACCAAGCTCTACTCACTACTCACATCCTCATTTCTTATCTATCTTTCTCACAATTTATTTCATAAGTATTTTTGTCCACAACTGTAAACACAAAAAATGCATTCTAAAATATGAGGGGGACCTCCCAGAAAATGGAATTATTTTTGTGGAGGTTGGGCCTTTTGTAGAACAGGCTTTCCCTACTAGGTAAGTGTCCTAGCAATGCATTGGCATCAGCGTACCAATTAGTGTTGTCGTGAGAGGCTGCATTCAACTTCAGTTTTATTTATTTATTTTTTATTTGTTGAGATTCTTTCAACCCCTACACTGCACTGAGTGTTCAACAGCTTTTGACCAAATGGCATGATCCTCATGTCCCACCCTCCCTATTCTCTGAATCTCTTTCCAAGCAACTTTTTTCTGATTTCCAGGATGAAAAAAGTACTCAAAGGAAAACATTTTGTTGATATTGAAGAGGTGGATTAAAAAAAAAAAAAAGAAAAAAATGGCAGAAGCACTAAAAAGCATCCAAATTGATGAATACAAAAACTATTTTGAACAGTGGAAAAAGTGTCTCAATGTATTGCATCAAACAAAGAGTACTTTGAAAGTGACCAACGTTTAAACATATAAGTATAAATACACAATTTTTAAATAAATAAATTCCATTTTGGGAAGGCTCTCCCCTAGTATACTGCTAATCATGTTGATATTGTAGAATTATTAATATGACTGACATATTTGGGCAAGTTATCCCATAGAAGATTGGCAAAACTTGTGTGAAAGCATGTTTTGGTACTTTACTAGATATTGTGAGACTTTTGTGAAAATGAAAAAAATAGCTACTGATATTTCTGTGTATTTTTAAATTTTGCAAATTAAAGATTGATGCTATTTGGCAGGGACTTTCCATATTTTTAACACAAATAAAGTTTCTTAACTTGTCATTCTACAGTGTTTGTTATGACAGCCTGAAAAGACAAAATATGAGAAGTTAGTATCGGGAGTGGGGTGCTACTGTAACAACCACCTAAAAATGTGAAAATGACTTTGGAAGTGAGTAATGGATAGGAACTGGGAGAGTTTTGAGGTGTACTCCAAAAAAAGGGGGGGGAGGCACTACCATGAACAGACATTTAAAGGCAACATAAGGACTCAGAGGAAAAATGAGAGCTGCAGAAAAATCCTCAATCTTTTTTAATAATACCTTAGTAATCTCGAACAGAGTAATCATAAAAATATTGGTGGTAAAGGTCATTCAAAGGAGATTTCAGTCAGAAATGAGAAAGTTGTCACTGGAAACTGGAGAAAAGGAGGTTTTTGTTATAAAGGACAAAGGATTTGGTTAAATTGTGTTGTGTCCTAGTGCTCATAGAAGATAGGACTTTCAGGTGATGAAACTGGATACTTGGCTGAGGAAATGTCTAAAGCAAAGTACTGAAGGTGGAACTTGGCTTTGCTATGATCTAAATGTTTGTGTCATTCCAAAATACATGTTGAAATTTCATCAATAAAGGTACCCAATCTCAAACTAGGTGAAGTGGGGACCAAAGTGAGACCCAACTTTACCTGCACAATGACCATCTGTATATCTAATCCTAAATTATGCCCTACATCTTAAAAAAAAAAAAAGAAACCTAATTCCCATTGTGAAAGCATTCAGAGGTGGAGCATTTGGGAGGTGAATTAGGTGATAACGGCCCCACCTTAATAAATAGAATTAGCTGCCTTACAAAAGAGTCTTGAGGGAGCCTTCCTCCACTACTGCCATGTGAGAATGTAGCAAGAAAGAGCTATTTTGATGTAGAAAATAAACCCTCCCTAGGCATCAAATCTGCTGGTTCTTTGATCTTACCAGGCCCCAGTACTGTGAGCAATAAATTTCTGTGGTTTATAAATAATCCAGTCTAAGGTATTTTGATATAGCAGCCCAAACGGATTAAGACAACTTCTTCTTGCTACTTATAGTAAAAAGCGAGTAGAGATAAATGATTTAGAGATGGAATTGTTAATTAAATGAGAAGCAGGACTTAACGGCTTGGGAAATTCTTAGCCTATTCCTATTATAAAGAATAAGAAAACTGTTCAGGAGGAATTACAAAGGATATGGCCAAACTCGTGTTTGAAAAGGAGTTAGCCATCTAAACAGAAGTCATGAGGTGTTGTTTAAGACAATGAAAGAATGTGAAGGAAGGTCTGATGCTCACAGGAACTTGGCATGTGCTGGCTGGCACCACTTCACATCAAGGATTTTGGTTCCCACACTCCTACCACTCTAGGTGTGACTGAGGCAGGCTGCCATGGTTACCCCTCAGAAAGGCACAGAGAGCAAACTTGGGCAGTGTTTGTGAGGCGCCATCTCTGTTTATCATATATACCCAGAGAGCCCTGGGGGTCATGGTTTCCTTCACCTAGATGTCAAAGGAGGGGAATGATATGCTGTGGAGGTGTGGGTATGGGGGCCCAACAAAGAGCAGCTATGGAAACAAAGCTGCCTAAATCCACAGGAGCAGGGCAGCTTGGAGGCTTGGGGACCCAACTTTTGCCTGGAGAAGCTGCAGTTAGGCAAACTGCTGCTCCAGTAAGTTCTCAAACAAAATCCTGCTTTGATGTCTAATAGAATTTGCCCCATGGAATTTGGACTCCCTCAGAACCTGTTACTCCTTTCTTTTCTTCTGTTTTTTTTTTTTTTTTTTTTTTTTTTTTTTTTTACTTTTGGAATAGAAATGTCTATCTATGCCTGTCCCACCATTGTGTTTTGGAATCACCTAACATGTTTGATTTCACGCTTTTGCAGCTGGAGGACAGTTTGCTTCAAAGTGAATCATACCTTAAATTTCACCCATATCCGATTTGAGATGCTATTTAGATGAAACTTTAGACTTTTGAGTTGATGCTGAAATGCGTTAAGACTTAAGGGACTGTTGGGCTAGGATAAAAGTAGTTTGCATGGGGGAAAGGCATGAATTTTGATGAGTGATTTATTCATAAGAGTGGAGCCCTCAAAAATGGGATTAATGTCCTTATAAAACAGACCAGAAAAAGTGTCCTTACCCTTTCACCCTATGTGAAGAAACAGCATGAAGATCAATATTGCCATCTATGAACCAGGAAGCTAGTCCTCACCACACACCAAATCTGCTGACCCCTGAATCTCAGACATCCTAGCATCCATAATTGTACAAAATAGATCTCTTTCGTTTTCAAGTCACCTGTAGTGATTTTGTTATAGCAGTCTGAATAAACTAAGACAAATAACTAATGACACTTGGGTGCTTTTTAAATTTACAACATTAGAGATTGATGTCATAAGCCAGGGATACAGCACATTTTCAATGCAGGGAAAGATTCTTAATTTCTCAATTATAGATTCCACTTTGTTATAGCCATTGACCTTTCAGTGTTCATTTGAGAAAAAGTGATAAATCTAATATGATTCCAGGAATAATTTTTAAATTCATTTGCATTGTATATTAATTTGAAATATGTAAGAGATCCAAAATCATATTACAGCTAGCTGCTGCACATATGGGTATGGAATGTTAGACTCTTACAGTAGACTCTTTCATGCTACTTTGTGATCGTATGTTCAGTCTTATAAAAGTAGCTCACTCTTTTTAACTCTCAGCTAAAGCCACCTCTCTCATTTTCTCTCTCTTTCTCTCTCTGTCTTTCTCTTCATCTCTGTCACACACACACACACACACACACACACACACACACACACACACACACACACACACACACCCCTATCTTTACTGGCTCTTCCTACTAGTATTTTAGATCTCAACTTCACATAAGTTTCTGCAGGAATTTCTCTTCATGACTGGATTTTGCACCTCCTCTAGGTTATGTCAGGAAAAACTATATTTTTAATCTACTTTTTTCCAAAAAGGCGACCAACCTGATGTTAAAACCCTACGCACACAATCGTATTAAGTGTTCATAATACATTTTACATGTAATAATCAGTGAATTAACTCTTCTTCCAGCTGCCCAAATCCATAGACTCAGAACCATTGTTGCAATTTAAAAAGTGTGCTTCTAGCTTGAAACAGCTAAAAAGACTTTCTTTCTCCCATATTCCCAATTTTCAAGCTACTCGGAAAAATAATTTTAGACATCTGACATCTTTTAGGTCTATGTGTTTCCAATACGTTCTTTCAAAATAATGTTTTCTCTTTTTTTTTGTAGCTTAGATTTCTTAGTGAAAACTGACAGTAGAACACATTCGTGTGCTTTTTGCAGCAATAGTAATATGCAAAATGTGTTAATTTATTCATGCATGAGGATGTTATATACAGCCATAGAAATTAACTGTTTTAGCCGGGCTCGGTGGCTCAGCCTGTAATCCCGCGCCTTGGGAGGCTGAGGTGAGTGGATTGCCTGAGCCCGCGGGTTCGAGACCCGCCTGGGCAGTGAGACCTCATCTCTACAATAAACCAAAAAATCAGCCGGGCGTGGTAGCGCGTGTCTGTAATTCCGGCTACTTGGAAGGCTGAGGCGGAAGGATCGCTGGAGCCCAGCAGGCGAGGCTGCGGTGGCCAGAAGCGGCCACTGCACTCCAGTCTGGGCGACAGAGTGAGACTCCAACTCAAAAAAAAAAAAAAAAAAAAAAAAAAAAGAAATTAACTGTTTTACTAAGCTTCACACTTTAACCAACAGAGCCTATGTAAAATCCAGAAGTTAGCACTTAGAGTTTTCACTACATATTACATTAAAATTCATTCTATAGAAGAGTTTATTCACCTATTTATATGACTGTCAAATAGTATCCATTCACAAAACTTGTAATCTAGAGAAGTCAGAAAAATCTGACAAAATAATGCCTTTTCGTTCATTCTTTCTGTTGATTTTGTTTTTTATGTATTTTTCAAATTAATGTTGACACAGTTCATTCATTTTCTTCATCTTCTTTAGGTTTTGAGGGAGAAATAGTAAAAAACAAGCACCCCAACGTTTATTACATAAGGCTCATTTCCTTAAACATTATTATATCCACTCTAATATATCATCAAAGCAACTGTTCTTTTAAATTTTTTGCAGTTGTTATTCCAAGGATAACTTATCATGCTGGCCAAATAACCATATTTCACTCAAGCACAGTAATGATCTTTTAATAAATAGGGCATGGTGGCATGGTACTCTGGTCCCAACTATTCAGAAGGCAGAGACAGGAGGATTTTGAAAAGTGAGACCTCTTTTCAAAAATATTTGTTTTATTATTTTCTAGCTAAAAAGTCACAAAACTTATATATTTATTATACTCTATATTTCATATGTTAAAAGCTTCCATCAATTTCAAATTTAATTGTCATTAAGATCCAAATCTTAATATTGAGCACTTCATTGTATAATTAAATATGTCTGTGGAGGAAATGGAAATACTTTATTGAATTTCTATCTGCTCTGATTAAACTACATCAAAGGAAATAATCAAGTTTAAAAATAAGATTAAGCTTATCCTATATATCTTCAATCTACTCTTCAGAGAGCTTTTAGGAAGTTGATGGGACTAAATTTTATCTAATTTATTTTTCTGGTTACTGATGTGCTTAAGCATCTTTTTACATACTTATTGGTCATTTGGCTTTCTTCATTGTGAACTTCTCATTTTTCCGAAGCTTTTTTTTTCTTCTTTTCGGTTGGTGGGTTTTTTCCTCTCTCTCTGGAATCAAAATACATAGCATGAAAAAATCAATTTTGTTTTTGGTGTGTGAGTTTATATAGAGGAAAAAATCTTATATAATAGTTTCTCAACTCAATATTATTTAATAAAATCAAGAGTGATTTTTTTTATGAAAAAACAACAAAAAACACTGCATTTCAACCTGAGTAACAGAGTGACACTGGTATCTTTAAAAAATTACAACAAAATAAAAGCAAAACAAAACAAAACAAAAAATCAAAGCATGCTGCAATTTTTCCACCAAGGATTCTGACTAGGAGATTTACAGATGCTTCACACACATATAAAAATCAGACACATAATCCTATTACAGTAATTATAATTACAGCCAATATTGGAAGGTAAAGTATTAATAATGTTCTTCATAACATATAAATTAATTATTTAAAAGGAGAAAATAAGTTGGGGGGCACAGAGAAAGGAACAAAAAGGTATGAGTGTGAAATTGAATGTATGTTGCTAGCATAAGTTTGAAAATAAGAAAATAACTTGAATTGGAAGAGTAGAGGGGTATGTATTTCAGGCAAAGCAAACTGCGAGAATAAGGAGCAGAAGTAAAATAACTTTTGTGAATCAACAGGAATGAGAATAGCAGTTAATGAGACCAAGTGTTTAGACTTTAGAAGGTGGTTATTAAAGTGGTCAAATGGCATACTCCATAATGTAAAACAGCTCTTCATTCCTATAGGATAAAAATGGAAAGTCTTTTTTTTTATTCTAAAGATGTGGGGTCACTTCAAGGTTAGGCATACAAATATTGATTATGCAGGTACCCTTGTGGATGAGGTATGCCCCTCCCTCCCCTAGCAGTTTCCCTCAACTGCCAATCCCACACCCCTCCCCCAAAAGTTTCCCACTACTGGGGAATTGCTTTCTTATAGTATTATAACTGTTCAAGGTTCCCTTATGAGTAAGAACATATGGTACTCTGTTCTTTGTTTCTAAGTTAGATCACTGAGTATGATCGACTCTAAATCCATCCAAGTTGCTACAATGTCCATATGTTCGTCCTTCTTTATGACTGCATAATATACCATTGTGTATATGTACCACATTGTTTTAATCCAGTTCAGCTTCGATGGGCAGCATGGTTAGTTCCATGTTTTTGCTATTGTGAATAGAGCTGCAACAAACATACATGTGCAGGTATCTTTTTTGGAGAATGATTTGAGTTCCTCTGGGAATATTCCCAATAGGGGAATTGCTGGGTCATATGGAAGGTCAGTTTCTAGTTCTTTCAGAACCTGCCACACTGTCTTCCAAAGAGGGTGCACTAGTTTGCATTCCCACCAGCAATGTAGAATAGTTCCTTTTTCTCCACTTCCTCGCCTGCATCTGTTGTTTGTTTTATTAATGATGGCCATTCTTACTGGGGTTAGGTGGTATCACAATGTGATTTTGATTTGCATTTCTCTGATGATGAGTGAGGCTGAGTACTTTTTCCTGTGTCTGTTGGCTACTCATTTATCTTCTTTTGAGAACTGTCTATTCATGTCTTTTGCCCACTTTTTAATGGGGCAGTTTGTTTTTTTTCCTTTTGGCGCATTTGAGTTCCTTGTAGATCCTAGATGTTAGGCCCTTGTCAGATGTACACTTGGCAAATATTTTTTCCCATTCTGTGGGTTGTCTCCCAGCTCTCTTGATGGTTTCTTTTGCTTTGCAGAAGCTCATTAATTTGATGAGGTACCACTTGTCTATCTTATTTCTTAAGGTATGGGCCTTTAGGATTCTGAATAAGAATTGGTTGCCAGTTCCAATTTCCATAAGGGTGTCTCCTGTGTTTTCTAAGATTCATATAACTTGAGGTTCTACATTAAGGTCTTTGGTCCATTTAGAGTTAATTTTTGTGTATGGTGATAGGTAGGAGTCCTGTTTCAATCTTCTGCATGTGATCAGCCAGTTTTTCCAGCACCATTTACTGAATAGGTTCTCATCTCCCCAGTGTTTGTTGTTGGAGGCTTTGTCAAAGATGAGTTGGTTGAGAAATTGAGGTTTTTGCTTCCAGAATCTCTATCCTTTTCCAAATCTTTTAATGTGACATACAAGGTCCCTCAACACTTAAATTCTATCCTCATTAATTTACAACTTCCACAATTTCTTCAGGTGTAGTCTACTTTCTAGCCACAGAATCCAGGTGAATTTTCTTGAATTCATTATTCTTGAGACAACTTTCATTACACCATCCACAGGTTCTCACCTCCACCCACATCCTAGTTTTTCTAAATATTATCACCTCTGTGAGTTCTTTGACAGTTCCTCCTCATCATGCTACCCATTTTTTTTGGATGGGAATCTCATCTATTACATAGGCTAGAGTGCAGTGACATCAACATAGGTCACCTCAGCCTTGACCTTGTGGACTCAAGTGATACTCCAGCCTCGGCCTCCTGAGTAGTTGGGACTACAGGCAGGCATTGTCATATACTGCTAATTTTTTAATTTCTTGTAGAGAGGCAATCTTACTACATTGCCCAGGCTGGTCTTGAAATCCTGGGCTCAAGCATTCCACCCACTTCAGCCTCCCCAAATGCTGGTGTTACAGGTATGAGCCACTGTGCCTGGCCTGTCCATGTAATTTTCATACATTAATTACCAAATTTTTACCTCAGACGTCCATGCCTATTTGCATGTCCTCTCTCCCTGGTATATATATTATGTTTTCCCTCTGTATCTTCCCCTCTGTCCTCACGAGTTCTTTGGAAACAAGATTTCTTTTTTCTTAAGGGAATTTAATACATGCAGCACAGGGACAAAACACAGCAGTGTATTTGTTCTGTGACTTTATAACCAGAAAACTGTAGTGGCATAAGACCATCAAAACCATAGGCATAAGACACATGTGATAGCAAATCGACTTTAAACAATTTCTTATATATTGGTCACTCTGTCTTCTAGATATGAATGCCATACCTTATGTTTATGGATTATTAGACAGGAAATCAGGACAAATGAACCAACGACAATTATCTATGAACTAACCAGCTGCAAATTCTGACAATAATGTCCAACAGATATGCTTTAAATTGGAAAATGATTAAAGAAGACAGTCAAATCCTCACTGTGGAGGTTTGTGTTTTGTGCTTGAAATATGTGGAAGTAACCTTTTGTAGAAAATGGACAAGGAAAAAACAATTAAGACGTGCTATTTAACAGTAATGGATAAGTTACTCTTGTACTCTGAAAGATGTGTGAATTCTTCACGAGACACGTTGAACTGTTTTTCTATTTTTTTTACAGTAAATACTATTTCACTTAGAATAATATTTTATCACCTGTGTTGACCAGAATAACTTCACCACTTTCACCTTGATTTTGAAAGAACCCAGAAAATATGAATATGTAGACCAAATAAAGCAAAAAAAAAAAAAAAAAAATCTTGTGAGAACAAAATCCAGATCTAAAGTTTTTATAAGATTTAATAATCAAAATGAGCCTTTTATGATACTCTCCTGCCCTGTTACAATAGTTACAAGAAAGATTGCCTGGCAATTTTATTACTTTTGAAAACTATAAAATAATTTTATGGAATGTTATCCATTAATTTCCTCTTATTTTTGACAAAAAACTGGCTATTATAAATTAGGTTTAAAATATTTGCACATGTCCTCTTCAAGAGTTTGATCATTCAAGATCAAAGCCAAAAGTAAGGCTGAAACTTTGAAAGGAATTCAATTATTTTTTTCACAGCTGTTTGCTATTTCACCCCTGCAAAAGCAATAATGATTCAGTCAAAATATTTTTAAAGCAAAGAGAGAGTTTAAATAGTGATTGAGGGCATGTGGGAGGAAGGCTAAACTACTGATATTAGCCAAACTAATCCCTGTCTTGGATCACCGAAGGGCTCTGCAGAGTGTCCAGAATTTCTATATCATGATATTTCCTTTGCTCGCTTTAATCAAGGTTGTTATAAGAAAAAAATAATTCCTTGAGTAGAATTACAGATCGTTTTTGCTAAATGACACAATTTTAGCAAATGACTAAGACACACAACATAATGTAGTACTTCTGTCTACTTTGTTTTCTTAGTAGAAATTAACATCATTCTCTTGTTGCATGTGTCTTTGGAGTCACATTTCAGCTTTGGTTCCTGATGTTCTTTGTCTGTTTCATCCTGTTTTACTTTATCTTCTGTTGCCTTGTCCTATGTGATTTCATTCGTGTTTTAGTCCTCTTTGTGTTGGTTGGATGAATATCTCCTTTCATCTTTACTGAGTTTCTTATTGAGAAACAGTCATGTTATCCTTTATTTAAGAAATAAGCAAATATACAGCATACAGGCAAATAATCAAACAAGCAAAACCCAAACAAATGCTTGTTGTTTCTTAGTTTCTGTGGGGTTTTCCACTCTCTCACTCTCTGCATCTCTTCACCAATGTTTTGCCAGCATCCGAAGGAGGCCAAATTGAAGGAAAGATTAAGTATCTCACTCGATAAAGACTGCTTTGATTGCATCTATATTGACCCATTCAAAGTTGGATAGAAATTTTAAAGGCACAGAAATTTTATTAAGGAAGAGAGAGATTTTAGTGATAGCTCACCTCTTGATGGAAGGAGAGGCATACATGTTCAGAGATGGAATAACTTGTTGATGGCCATCTTTGCAAACAATCTACCACACAGATATACTCCTATCCCAGTCACTGTTAAGACAAATCCCTAATAGACAATCTTTGTTGTATTATTTTCAATCTCGTACTTGGTCTGGAAATGACTCTTGGATTAAGCAGTTAAAAGTAGAAATGAAGGGCAAGGGGCTGGTATAGCTCCTGGGATATAAAAATCTAATCCCAGAGGAAAGGATTGAGGTCCTCCTCAAAAAACGATGGCCAAGCTACAAAATGTATGAGTGTGTTCTACTTTCTGTGTGACCTGGGTCCAACTCAGAGTAAGAAATTATAGTCACCAGCACAGCCACATGTGTAGACACAGGAGCAGCCTAATGGTCTTCGCAGAGACACCCTTTTTGCCACACAATTTGACTTATGAATAAAATACATAATGTAGTCCCTGTCATCCGCCCAGTAAGCCTGTACTGAATATTCCCTTTTCGGGACTTTACTTCATTTATGAGGAAATTAGTTCTTGTAATAATCTCCTCCCCTTAGCTGACAAGCTGTGATCCCACATCATGCTTTTTTGGGGGGAAATTCTTTGATGGACACATGACCTAAGCTATGCTTATGACACAGCCTTTCATACTGAAGAACTACTTGAGCACCTGCAACCAGCTTTTTATGTGTGGCAAGCAGGATTATGTACAGGTAATAGGATGTTAGATGGACTCTTTCTCAACTCAAGTTCAACTGTACAACGGCAAATATCAGAACTAAATGTGAGGCAGACGTTTTCATGCAGATTTAAAAGGAAAGGACTTAAGAACCTACAGCCAGCTCAGGGATATAAGAGAGGGGTGGCTGGAATATGGAGGAAATTTCTTTGCAGGGAGGAGTCTCACAGTAATGAGGAAGGGTGGTGCTACCTTCTCACCTCATCCTTATGAAAGGATAGCCAATGGAACTCCCTGGAAAATTGTGACTTGCTATGATAGGTAAACTGATATTTCAAACAATTTCAATTTTGTAGTTAAAGTGAATAATGCCAAATATTAGTTAAAACTCGGAACTTGACTTATAGTTAACATTTGTCTTCTTGGAAAAGAGGAGCTTGTCAAGCTTATTCCACTTAGAAGAGGAAAATAGTCATTCTTCCTGTGTCTCCTTTTCTTCCCTCAATTGTTTGTGGTTGTTGTCTGCTAGTTGTCAACTCCAAATCAGGGGAGGAAGATGGTATGAAGTTCAGACAGTTTTCCCTTCTCTGAGTAGCTTCACCAACTCTCTGCAACTGGGAGAGATGAAAATTCATGGCTGGCAGAAGATAACTGATGCAGATATGGAACAAAGATTGATTCGAGTTGGGAAATTGATGGGACTGGCTTTAGTAGCAGAGCCAAGGACTGGCTGAGTTTAGAGACCTCCTCTGTTAGGTTACTGAGATGAGTGAGTATTTTGCATGAGCCAGATTTGAAACCAAAAAGAGAATCAGTGAAGGCTTTGGGATTGTATTGGTTTTACTTCTCGGATTCCCAGAGGGGTAAGTAGTCCCCAATTGAAAGAGCCTGCATATAAATTGCTAAACACACAGGAGGTAATGAAGGAGTTGTGACTGACAACCAGGATGTGACTGCAACCTTCCTGGTCAAGAGAGTTTGGGAAATTGATGCTCAGTCGATTCCTCTGAGGAGAAAGTGTAGCCTTATCCATCTGCCAGGCACAGAGATGGCCAAGCTACTCGGATATGAAAGGACTGTCTGGATTTTTATCTTCTTCTTCCTCTGAATTGGAGTTGAGAGTCAAAAAATGAGAACCAAAAACAACTGAGGTGAAAAAAGAAAGGTGGAAAGAATGACCACGTCCCCCTTCGAGATGGAACTAGCTGAGAAATGCAAGTTCCCTTTATGCAAGGGGAAAAATTAACTATAAGTCAAGTTCTTAGTTTTAACTTATATTTGGCATCGGTCATTCCAAATGTGAAATTGAAATTGCTTGAAATGTTAGTTATCATAGGTCCATTTATTCCTAAGAATGAGAGGAAAGTCATATTTATGTCAAAATTTTCTTCTAGGGGCATGTAAAAAATTTCTGCATTAAATACATTTTAAGGAGTTAGAGTGAGGGTGTTAAGGTTACAAAAGCAAAATTCTGTTCTGTTTATTTTACAAGTTGTATTTTTTTGTGCTTAATTCTGCTTTACTGAATTTCTTTAAACCTCTTTCTTTTAGCTTGAGATAATCAAATATATCAATATTAAGTGACATACATTGATAAAGATTTTACAAAATGTGTTGGTTCTTACAATTTTCTCTCTCTGTTTTCTGTTTTTGAGTCAGGATCTCATTCTGTCACCCAGACTGGAGTATAGTAGCAGGAACATGGCTCATCATAGCCTCGACCTCCTGCCTCAGTTTCCTGAATAGGGGGGACTGCAGGCATGGGTCACAACACATGGCTAATTTTTTTGGATGTTTTGTAGAGGTGGGATCTCGCTATGTTGCATAGGCTGATTTCGAACTCTTGGGTTCAAGCATTCCTCCTGCCTCAGCTAACCAAAGTTTTGGGACTGCAGGCGTGAGCCACCACACATGAGCATACTCCTAAATTATTTTAGGTGACTTAGAAGTTCTACATTGCTACAATAATTCTCCAGTTTTCTAACATTGTATTTTGCATTTTACCTTATAGGATTTTAGAGTTTACACATGCTATCATCATCTTTAACTCATTTGACACTCAAAATAATCCTGTATATTTGCAAGACAAACATTGTTTTGCATATTTTAGAGAAAAGTAGACCAACAGTCACAGAAGTGAGATAATTGCTCAAGTTTATTATGCTAATAGATAGCAGAGCCAAGATTCCAAAACAGTCTTCTGATTACAACTCCCCAAATCCAGACCCTAAATTTAAGTCATCATATAGGCTTCTATATTTATGGATTATAAAAATCCATATGCAGCAAATAAGTTCTGAGCATTTTCTATGTGAAAGACACTTTATTAATTGTCTCTTGCTTTTAGTAACAGTCCTATGTGGTAGGAATGATGGAACCCATTTTATAGATGAGAGAATTGAGGCCCTGATAGATGAAGAGATCTAACCAATATCATACACTAGACAGTCATCACCACTGAGAGAACTTAATTCCTGTCAATCTTACTTACTTAATAGAGCCGAATCAGTTAACCACTGCGCTCTCCGTATTTTTGAAATGAGTATGTCTTAGCAAGTATATGGTTCTTCACATTATCACTGAATTTCACATTATAGAAATCTAAAGTGTGTATAGTTCTAAGCAAACTATTATGACTGAATTAATGTGATTTTTTAGATATATGTAAAGAATAGTGGATCTGAATTTAAAAATTTTAGTTTACATGGCTGTCTTGTTCTTAGACAATTAAGATATTAATCAAGTCACAGAATTCCCAAGTATTTGTTTTCTTCTATATCTATTACACAGAACTACATTTAAATTCATTATGCAATTAGAAAAGTATTATGCATAGGCTCATATAGTACTAGTAAATTAATTCTGAAGAAAGGAAAAGGCTTGTATATGTATGAGTGTGTGTGTGTATACGTGTGTGTAATGCTATTAGTTTCAGAATTGGTAATGAGGTGGATATTTATTTCTCATATATTATCAGGTTTATGTTCAGGTGGCAGGAACAGTAGCTGTAACCAACATGGTGTCTGTGCTGTATCATTTAAAAATATTTTTTTATGAATACTTGCCTCTAATTATTTCAAATCAAAGAATTCCATTAATATGGTCTTTGAAAAAAAAGAGCTCGATGGAAAATAAATATTCTAATCAAAACGTCAAAGAAACTTTCTACTTTTTAAGTGTATATGTATTACTTAACAGGAAAATCTTAACCAATAGATTAAAATGCTGAGTTGGAATAGTACCCTATGCATTGACATTCATCTCAATATGCTAAAGTTTATTCAACCAACACTTTTATAGTGGCTGTGTAACGTTGGCACTGTTAATCTATTATTTTTATACCAAATTCTGACTGTTATATTCCAGTTGAAGAATGATCATTTTAAGTCATCAAATAGTACTACTGCCTGTTAGCCATCTTTGTACAGCAGCATTTGTGCAATTATTTGAATATATTATTGCACTGCATGTTACTACTTATAAAATGAGCAGAAAATGGAAAAGTGATACAAAGCTAACATCTCATAAACCTAATTCCTTTGAGGAAAAGCTAAAAATTACTATCACGTTTCATGCAATGAATCTTAAGATTCATTGCATTCATTGTTCTTAAACTAATTAATGTTTCTTTGTGAAAGAAAATAGTAAAGGAAGTACATGCATACATTAATTAAAAATTTTGAGGAATATATTGTTTAAAAAGCAAGATTTATTTGGGGAGTTTATAATATTGTACTTTCTAGATTTCAAGACAACATTAATTATAAGATGCACTATCAGTTAAAAAGCATCTAAAAAGAATACAATGTCCTGCACTGAAAAATAAAATAAATTCAAAATGTATACTGAGTTTAGAAATGCTAAAATGCAATTCTTAGAATCAGATAAATACATTATTAATTTTAATACTGAAAAATGTTTTGTTCAGTTTTCTTATATTTGACTCTAATCTGTCATTAGAATTATATTATCTATGAAAGTTATGATAGAAATTTGATCCTTTTTCTCAACATACGAAAGCTCATTTAACAATGAGTAAAGTTTTGACCCTTACTGTTTTCTGAATTAAGTATTTACTTTCTATTTTGTCTTTCTGCCTCACCATTCTCTTTTTAAATCATTTTTCCATACAACCTTTTCATTTGCATATTTAAAACAGATCACCTTTTATATCACCAACCTAAATAAATATTTGGGTTTTTTTTGTTCATAAAAGAATGCTCAATCATCCTAGCATAGTTGGTATTCAAGATCTCTCACTGCTGAGCTGAAAGTTGTATTGGCTGTGATTCTAGATAAAACCTTCCTATAATCACAGTTAAAATGAATTTCTACCTTATCCTTTCACAATCATATGTCCTCTATCTTTTATAGCTCTTCTTTATTTTGAATTATATAACTGGTCATTGGGAAAGAAATAAATGACTGATCATTAGGGAATAAATCATCGAGGGCAGAAATTGATATGAGGTCCTTAACTAATATAGGTTTTGCATATGATAGGTATTCAATAATTTGTTTGACGGTTTGATTTATGGAAAATTACACAACTTTGTATATCACTTAATCATTTTTATCTAATTTTTTTATTTAAAAAAGGTAGTCTGACTATCCAGAAATATCTTACCTAACTTCCATATCTGTCCCATAATTTTAGATTCCTGCTGTTGTTTATTATTCAATATGAATTCAAAGATAGAATTTTCACATTACAATATATGTTTTTACTTAGGTCTCTATAAATGTTGAGCATAAAAAAGAATCCAGAGTATTTACATCCTTTGCTTGTGATTATGTGTTACTGCAAGTTATCAAATGTTTATTTTCATGTAACAAACTTAGTCTTGACTTGCTTACCAAACAAGCACTGCTTATGACTAAGCCAAACATAAAAAAGCAAAACCGTCCCCAAACTCTAAGTCTATGAGTAGCTTTCTGCCTTTGTAAAATATATACATGAAGTTTAGTTTCAAAAATCATATTAATGCTAAACAAATAATTGTGTCGAGTGTCAAAAATAGTTACTCATATTTACTTTCATTTTTATTTTGGATTTTGGTTTTGTAAAAAAAAAACAAAAACAGTGCTTGACTGATCCATATTATTTTTTAGCAGAATAAATTGACTCCACATATTTGCCCAAATAAAAAATAATCCCATCTTAATTTATTTATTTGCAACAAAAACAAACCATGGAATTGGGTCACAAAATATGTATTATTATTATATTTTTATACTAACAAGCACCAGGAAACAGTAAGCTATTTTTTTTCTAATTTCTGAAATCAGTTGTCCTACACCTGGCAGTATCTGGAAAAGTGCATGTTGATGATTCAAATTATAAAAATATAGTGCAAGATAAAGGAAAAGAAGGGTGGAAAATGCATCTGAACATTTATTATGCTTAAAAAATTTGCATAATGTTAGTATTTATTTATTGAATACTGAAACATGCATCTATTTGAATAAGCAACAGAGAGAAGAGAAAATAAAACATAGCATTTGCTATCACACAGCTCTTTTCATTATTAAAATGTAGGATTTTTCAAATTTTATATGCAGTTGCATTTCTAGACTTTTCTAACACATGTAAAATATTTTTTTTTTGAAGTTTTAATAAGGGGAGTTAAGAGTCATATGTATGATAGTCAAGATCATTTAATCACCTACAAGATTTTATTGTGATTATGTGATCATTCCAACTTTAGGAAAATTAGAGGTTTTTTTACACATCTATTAATGTATGCTTGGATTCAATCAGCACCCCCCATCATCACCCTCAATAAGCAACATGGGGATAGTGAATCAGACATAATTATGCTGTTTTCTTCTGAAATTCTACCCATGGATTCGTTAATTTATATGGAGTTCTGCTAAGCTCACCATGCCATTTGTACTTCTTAATCCTTTTTTATTAGCTATACTTATGAGAAAATTATACCATTATTTTCCTGCAAGCCTCAAGGCTCAACGAATGTGTGTAGTCAAAAATATTTTCCAGTGGCCCTTTTTTCTGATGAAAGAATTATTCATACCATGTGTCTGTTTGACTGAATCTGTCATATTATGTGTACATACACACTTTATTCTGTTGGTAAGAATAAGCATTTGCAGAAACACAGTCTTAACAGGACTTGAGATTTGTTGCGCTTACCAGTGGTTGTCATTTTTTATCTATCAATGTTAATGGCCACTCCCCAATGCAGGAGTACATTTTTTTTTTTGAGTTGGAGTCTCACTCTGTCACCCAGACTGGAGTGCAGTGGCGGCATCCAGCCACCACAGCCTCGACCTGCTGAGCTTTGGCGATCCTTCCACCTCAGCCTTCCGTGTAGCCGGAATTACATTTTTTATAGTTACTTATTTTTGACATTATTTTTATAAAAACAAGGCTGATTTATAAGTGAGAGAAGAAAGGAATTATATTTTCTAAACTTTGGAATTTTAGCAATTAATCTGACAGTTGTGGAAGGTTTCTGGCTTTATATGGTGACAATAGAAAGAGTATTTGGAAAACAAAATGATGTCTATTGATTATTAATTAATATGTCTTTCCTCTGCCTTCCCACTGAGGCTCTAATATTGACATTTCATTCCCATCAATATTTCTGAAATATTAAATTTACAAAGTTTAATTGTTTCAACTGTTCTTTTTGTGTTCCAATTTTATAAGCACACTTCCATCTTAATTTTTTTTTTGAGTTGGAGTCTCACTCTGTCACCCAGACTGGAGTGCAGTGGCCGCTCCCGGCCACCGCAGCCTCGGCCTGCTGGGCTCCGGCGATCCTTCCGCCTCAGCTTCCGAGTAGCCAGAATTACAGGCATGCGCCACCACGCCCAGTGATTTTTTTTTTGATTTATTGTAGAGATGAGGTCTCGCTGCCCAGGCGGGTCTCGAACCCGCGGGCTCAGGCAATTCACTCACCTCAGCCTCCCAAAGGCGCGGGATTACAGGCTGAGCCACCGAGCCCGGCTCCATCTTAATTTTTAAATGGACATTTTAATGCAATGCTATTGTTTAATTTATGATGACATAGATTTAGAGAAATTTAAATTCTGAATCTCAGAAAAACTACAGAGGTGTATACATGAAGGAGTTGTAAATGCAAAAGCTGCATATTCAGTAAGAGAATATGTTAATATGTTATATGCATCTCTGAGATCTCCAGGGGAACATTATGGGTGGAGGCATGACCAGAGAGCTCAAGAAGGGGCTTGCTATGATTGGAGAAACTGAGTCAACAAGCAAATGGTAGGAGAGGAAGCCAAAAGGTTGATTGGGATTTAGTTTTTGCAAATGTTTAAAGCACCGTAAGATTATTTGGCTTTAGTAAGTTAAACAGAAACATGTTAAAAGTTTGAGCAGATATATGACACGTGCTAAACCATTACCAGTTCATGACCTGTTAGGAACTGGTCTGCACAGTTATGAGTGGTGGGCAAAGCTTCACCTGTATTTATAGTCACTCATCATCAGTTGCAGCCTGAGCTCTGTCTCCTGTCATTTTGCCTGTGGCATTAGAGTCTCATAGGAACACAAACCTTATTGTGAACTGCACATGCAAAAGACTTAGGCTGCACACTCTTTGTCATCATCTGATGCCTGATGATCTGAGGTGGAGCTTAGGTGGTGATGCTAGTGCTGGAGAGTGGCTACAAATACAGATTAACATTGCAGTTAAGTTTGACTGCTTATCGCTCCCACCACTCTCTCCTCAGCTCTGTGGAAAAATTGTCTTCCATAAAACCAGACCTTGATGCCAAAAAGGTTGGGAACCTCTGTGCTAAATTGTATTTTATCACAATTGTTATAGATTATAAACAGTGTCATGAGGCTACTCTATCTACCAATTAGAATATTGCTTAAAAAGTTGAAATAATACCAGTGTCTTCTTGAATCACAATGAAATAAAAATAGATATCAATAGGAAAAGGAACCCTCAAAAGCACACAAATATGGTTATCAGACAACACGCTCCTGAATGATTTTGGGTTAGCACTAAAATCGGGACAAAAATAAAAAGATTCTTAGATGAAAATAAAGGTACAACATACCAAAACCTCTAGGATGCCATTAAAACAGTGCTGAGAGGGAGTTTTATACCATTGTATGCCCATGTCAAGAAAATAGAGCAATCTCAAATAAAGTCTAATGTTGTTTCTACGGACATCGGAAAAACAAAAACAAAAACAAGAACAAACAAAACCCAAAGTTAGCAGAAGAAAAGAAATAACCAAAATCAGAGCATAACTAAAAGAAATTGTGACCCAAATAACCACCCAAAGGATCAATGATTCAAAATTTTGGTTCTTTGAAACAATAAACAACGAGGTTAACAGACTGCTGGCCAGAATGAGAGAGAGTGAGAGAAAGAGAGAGAGAGAGAGAAAGAGAGAGAGAGAGAGAGAGAGAGAGAGAGAGAGAGAGAGAGAGAGAGAAGAGACAGAATAAATAAAATCAGCATGAAAAGAGGCAAAATTAAACTGATCTTGAAGAATCAAGAGCAAAAGAGCATCAGAGAGAACAGTAAACATTGGGTAAGTATACAAGCTAGAAAATCCATAGAACATTGATAAATTCCTGGAGGCACACAACCTTCCAAGACTTAAACAGGAAGAAATTGAAACCCTCAAGAGACCAATAGCAAGCAAAGAAATTGATTCATTAATAAACAATCTACATACCAAAAAACACCCGAACCAGATACACTAGTTAAATTTCATCAGATATACTAGGAAGTGTTGGTACCAATTCTACTGAAAGTATTCCAAGCAATTGAGAGGTGAGAACTCCTTCACAATTCATTCTATGAAACCAGTATCACTCTGATATCAAGAAATGACAGAGCCGGGCTCGGTGGCTCAGCCTGTAATCCCGCGCCTTTGGGAGGCTGAGGTGAGTGGATTGCCTGAGCCCGCGGGTTCGAGACCCGCCTGGGCAGGAGACCTCATCTCTACAATAAACCAAAAAATCAGAAACGGAGTGCATGCCTGTAATTCAGCTACTCGAAGGCTGAGGCGGAAGGATCGCCGGAGCCCAGCAGGCGAGGCTGCGGTGGCCGGGAGCGGCCACTTCACTCCAGTCTGGAGTCTCACTGAGACTCCAACTCAAAAAAAAAAAAAAAAAGAAAGAAATGACAAAGACATAAAAAAGAAAGAAAATTGTAGGCCAATATTCCTAATGAACAACGATGCAAAAATCCTTTACATAATACTAGCAAACCACATTCAACAACACATTACATGGATAAGTCATCATGACCAGGTTGGCTTTATTCCCAGGATTTAAGGCTGATTCAATACATGCATGTTAAATGTAGTACACTACATAAACAGAAGTAAAACCAAGAACTACATGATTATCTCAATAAACTCAGAAAAAGCATTTTTATAAAACCCAGCATCTCTTCATGATAAAAATCCTTCACCTTCTAGACATCAAAAGATTTTCCTCAAAATAATAAGTGTCATCTATGACAAACACACAGCCAAGTCCATACTTAATAGACAGAATTTGGAAACATTCCCCTTAAGAACTGGAACAAGACAAGAATGCCCACTCTCACCAATCTTATACAACATAGTACCAGAAGTTCTAGCTAATCAGGCAAGAGAAAGAAGCAAGAGGCATCCAAACAGGAAAAGAGGAAGTTTGATTATCTCTCTTCACAGATGATATGATTCTACATCTAGAAAACCCAAATGATTCCACCAAAAATCTCCTAGCACTGAAAAACGACTTCAGTAAAGCTTCAGGATACAAAATCAATGCTTAAAAATCAGTTGCATTTTTATATTTTAACAATAAACTGTTTGAAAACCAAAAAAATCACAATTCCATTCACAACAGACACACACACAAGCACACGCACATGCACACACACACACACACACACACACACACACACACACACACATACACACAGACACAAAATAAAAGATGTCAGAATGTGTATAACCAAAAAGGTGAAATATCTCTATGAGAATTACAAAATGCTGCTGAAAGAAATCAAAGCTGACACAAATGGAAAAATATTCCATGCTCAGGGATTGGAATAATCCATATCATTAAAATGTCCATATGGCCTGAAGCAATCTACAGATTCAATGCATTCCCTATGAAACTACCAGCATCATTTTTTCCCAGACATAAGAAGGACGATACCTAAATTTATATGGAAGTAAAAAAGAGTCCAAATAGTCAAAGCAATCCTGAGTAGAAAGAACAAAGCCAGAGGCATCACACTGCCAGACTTCAAATTTTACTACAAGGCCAAAGTAAGCAAAACAGCATGGCACTGGTACAAAAATAGACACATAGACCAATGGAACAAAATAGAGAATACAGAAATAAAACTGCTGATGTACAACCAACTCATCTTTGACAAACATGATAAAAACAAACATTGAGGAAAAATACCCTATTCAACAAATGGTGCCAGGAAAACAGACTAATTATATGCAGAAGGATGAAGCTAGACCCCTACCTAGAATTATATACCAAAATTATCTCAAAGTAGATTAGAATCTTGAATGTAAAACTCCAAGTATAAAAATCTCAGATGGAAACCTAGGAAACACCCACATGGACATCAGCCTCAGCAATGAATTCATGACCAGGTCCACAAAAGCAAAGACAGCAAAAACTAAAATTGACAAGTAGGACCTTATCATGAAAAAGTCTTCTGCAAGGTGACATAAATCATCAACAGAGTAAAGAGACAAATCTCCAAGTGGAAGAAAATATTCGCAACTATGCATCTGACAAAGGCCTAATATCCAAAATCCAATAGGAACTCAAACAAATCAACAGTGAAAAATATATTAAAAACTCCATTGAAAAGTGGGCAAAGGATATGAGCAGAAACTTCTCAAAGGAAGGCATATATGCAGCTTAAAAATGTTGAAAAATTTCAAAATCACTAATTGGAGAGATGCAAACAATTGCCAGTCTGAGAAACCATTTCACACCAGTCAAAATGGCTATTATTAAACAGTCAAAAAACCATAGAGATTGGCAAGGCTGTGGAGAAAAGGGAATGATCATACACTGTTGGAGGGATTGTAAACTAGTTCAATGCTTGTGGAAAGCAGTGCAGAGAGTTCTCAAAGAATTAAAAATAAATTTACCATTCAATGTATCAACTTGCCGAGACCTCATCTCTACAATAATTCAAAAATGAGAGGGCATGATGGCATGTGCTTGTGGTTCCAGATACTTGGAAGGCTGAAGTGGAAGGATTGCTGGAGCCCAGCAGGTCGAGGCAGTGATGGCCTTGAGTGTGCTATTGCACTCCAGCCTGGGAGACAGAGTGAGACGCCAACTCAGAAAAAAAGAGAAAGAAAGAAAGAAAGAAAGAAAAGAAAAGGAAAACCACCCATCTAGAATTATCACTATCGGGGAGGAGGGGTGTCAAGGGGGTTGTCATTAAAAGCCCAAACCTCACTATTACTTAATAGATCTGTGCAACAAACCAGCACATGTACCTCCTGAATTTAAAATAATAATAATAAAAAGACATGGCAATAATCCAGGTGAGAGATGATACTGGCTACTACCAATACAGTTGATAAGGACTTATTTGATTCTGGTTTTTTTTTGAAAGGTTTGCTATAGATTTGGTGTGCGGTACATAGAGAAGTATTAAAGATTAATTAAAATATTTCATCCTAGTCAACCTGAAGCATGACATTGCCATTTGTGTCAAGGGAAGACTCTGAGAGTGGGTTGCATCTGGTAAAGGTGAGAAGTTCAGTTTTGAACATGTTAAGTGTCATTTGTTTATTCGTTATCTAAGAAGGTCTCTCTCTCTCTTTCTCTCTCTGTGTGTGTGTGTGTGTGTGTGTGTGTGTGTGTGTGTGTGTGTCTGTATCTCCTTGAATTTAAATATATTTGTCCGAGTTCAGGGGAAGAGTCTATGCTGGAGTTATAAATTTGGAAGTTGTCTGCACAGATATCATACTCAAAGTCCTGAACACTGGGTAAGATCATTTGATGAGTTCATGTATATAGAAGAGAGAAAGAGAGAGACAGAGAGAGAATACTGGTGTGACGGGTGATGCCAGAGGAAATCAAAGATATTGCTGTGGTCAGCAGAAATCAAGGTCAGTCAAATCAAGTCAAGGAAGTGTTTAAAGAAGGATGGCTTAATCTACTGAGTAAAATAATGTTTATAATATCAAGTAAGTTGCTGACAGAAGTCAGATGATTAGAATCAGCAATATTGATAATCTCTGACAATTTGTAAAAGAATCATACACATCGACAGCGACATACAAAAAAGTTTTGATGAAAGTATGGCTGACTGAAGCTATTAGAATAATCTCAAAAAAGAGTGAAAAAATAATCTAAAAGACAGTGAGATTATGCCATGTCTTTTTATAAGGGGTGACCACAAAGGGAAAAGTGAAGTCAGTAGCAGTCTATAGAGGAGATAATAACATGTTTGAATTCATGGGAATTACTAGTAAAATGGAAAGTATTAAAATGGAAAAAGGTCAATCCCTTTGGGTCCCCTCCCCTTGTGGGAGCTTTTCTGTCCTCTCAATAATTGCTGCTTTCTCACTTAAATAATAAATAAATAAAAATAAAATAAAACAAAGAATCATGAATATTTGAAGCAATATTCTTAAGTAGGCAAAAGAGGATGGATTCTAGAAAAGAGGAAATTATTAAGAACATGAAATTCCCCAGAGGAACTCAAATCATTCTACAAAAAAAATACCTGCACGCACATGTTTGTTGCAGCTCTGTTTACTATAGCACCAACCATGCTGCCCATAAAAGCTGGATTGGATAAAAAAAAGTGATACAAATACACAATGAAATATTATGCAGTCATAAAGAAGGACAAACATATGGACTTTGCAGCAACTTGGATAGATTTAGAGTCGATCCTACTCAGTGATCTATCACAGAAACAAAGAATGGAGTACCATATGTTCTCACTCATAAGTGAACCTTGAAAAATTATCATAATACAATAAGAAAGGGATTGGCGGTAGTAGGAAACTGCCAGGGGAGGGGGAGCAGGATTGGTAGTTGAGGGAAACTGCCAGGGGAGGGAGGGCACACCTCATCTACAAGGGTACCTGCATAATGAGTATTTGTATACCTAACCCTGAATTGTACTCCACATCTTTAAAATTAAGAAAAAAAAATGCAATCCCTAAAACAACAACAACAGCAAAAAGAGCATGGAATTCTAGCAATCCCACAATATATCTAAAGAAGCATAAATTGTTTTACTAAAAAGACACCGGCTCTCATATGTTTATTTCAGCACTATTTTTTTAAACACATTTTTATTCTAAAATTGTGGGGTAGTTAAGGGTTAGGTATACAAATATGCATCGTTCAGGCACCCTTGTTGATGAAGGGTGTCTCCCCGTCCCCAGACAGATATTGACTACCGTTAATCCCACTTTCCTTCCCCTTCCTATCCCCCCCTAGTTTCCCACCACTGTCAATCCTTTTCTTACAGTATTATGATAGATGTTTAAGGTCCACTATATGAGAAAGAACATGTGATACTCAGATCTTTGTTTATGTGAGAGGTCACTTAGTATTATAGACTCTAGTTCCATCCAGGTTGCTGCAAAATTCATGATTTTGTTCTTTTTTATGGCTGCTTAGTATTCCATCGTATATATGTACCACATTTTAAAACTCCAGTCCTCTTTTGATGGACAGCATGGTTGGTTTCAGGTTCTTGCTATTGTGAACAATGCTGCCATAAACATACGTGTGCAAGTATCTTTTTTAAAGAGTGATTTGAGCTCTTCAGAGTATATTCCCAGTAGGGGAATTGCGGGGTCATAGGGGAGGCTGATATTTAGAGCTTTTAGGAATCGCCACACTGCTTTCCACAGAGGTTGCACTAGTTTACACTCCCACCAACAGTGTAGCAGTGCTCCCTTTTCACCACATCCTCTCCAGTATCTGTTATTTTTTGAGTTATTGATAATTGCCATTCTGCTTGGAGTTAGGTGGTATCTCAGTGTAGTTTTAATTTGCATCTCCTTGATGATTAGTGAGGTTGAACATTTTTTCATGTGTCTGTTGGCCGCTTGGATGTCTTCTTTTGAGAAGTGTCTGTTTATATCTTTTGCCCACTTTATAATGGGGTTGTTTGCTTTTTTCTTTTCAGCAAGTTTGAGTTCCTTATAGATCCAAGATGCTAGGCCTTTGTCAAACATGGAGTTGGCAAATACTTTTTCCCAGTCTGTGGGCTGTCTCCCTGCTCTCTTGATGCCATCTTTGGCTTTGCAGAAGCTTGTCAGTTTAATGAGGTCTCACTTGTCTGTCTTATCTCTTATGGCCCCTGTCTTTCAGGTTTTGTTCAGGAATTAGATGCCAGTTCCAATTTCCATAAGGGTGTGTCCTGCATTTTCTAAGGTTCTTATGGTTTGAGGTTTTACATTTAGGTCTCTGATTCATTTGAAGTTAATTTTTGTGTATGAGGATAGATAGGGATCTTATTTGAATCTTCTGCATGTGGTCAGCCAGTTTTCCCAGCACCATTTACTGAATACGTTCTCCTCTCTCCAGTGGTAGGTGGTGGAGGCTTTGTCAAAGATGAGTTAGTTGAGAAATTGAGGTTTTGCTTCTGGAATCTCAATTCTATTCCATTGGTCTATATGCCTGTTCCTGTACCAATACCAAGCTGTTTTGATTATTGTAGCTTTATAGTAAAGTTTGAAGTCTGGTAATGTGATACCTCCTGCTTTGTTTTTTTTTTTTTTTTTGCTGAGGATTGTTCTGGCTATTCTTGGTCATTTGTGTTTCCATATGAATTCCTGTATTTTTTTTTTCTAGCTCTGAGAAGAATGTTGCTGATAATTTGATGGTTATTGCAATAAATCTGTAGATTGTCTGAGGTAAGACGGACATCTTCATAATGTTGATTCTTCCAATTCATGAGCATGGGATATTTTTCTACTTGTTTGTGTCATCTTTGATTTTTTTGAGCAGTGTTTCATAGTTTTCACTGTAAAGGTCTTTCACGTCTCTGGTTACGAAGATGCCAAGGTATTTCATTTTTTTGTGGCTATTGTGAATGAGATTGTGCTTTTTATCTGGGTTTCTGTTTGTTTATTATTGGTGTAAAGAAATACGATTGTCTTTTGCACATTTATTTTATACCCTGAGACTCTGCCAAAGTCCTTTATCAGTGCAAGAAGGCTTTTGACCGATT
This sequence comes from Cephalopachus bancanus, assembly GCA_027257055.1. Taxonomy (NCBI): domain Eukaryota; kingdom Metazoa; phylum Chordata; class Mammalia; order Primates; family Tarsiidae; genus Cephalopachus; species Cephalopachus bancanus. Next base: position 15,880,110 of record JAPVLO010000010.1, read on the forward strand.
CTCTTGGGTTTTCAAGGTACACAATCATATCATCTGCAAAGAGGGGTAACTTGACTTCGTCTTTTCCTATTTGGATACCCCTGATTGCCTTCTCTTTTCTGATTGCTCTAGCCAGGACTTCCAATACTATATTGAACAGGAGAGGAGAGACTGGGTATCCTTGTATTGTTCCAGTTTCAGGGGAAATGATTCCAATTTTTGTCTGTTTAGGAGTATGCTAGCTATGGGTTTCTCGTAGATGGCTTTTACTATTTTGAGGTATGTTCCATGTATGCCTAGATGTTCGAGGGTTTTTATCAAGAAGGGGTGCTGGATTTTATCAAAAGCTTTTTCTGCATCTAATGATATAATCATGTGGTTTTTGTTCTGACGTCTGTTGATGTATTTAATTACATTTATTGTCTTGCAAATGTTGAACCAGCCTTGTGTCCCAGGGATGAAGCCTACTTGGTCATGATGGATGATTTTGAGATGTGTTGTTGAATCCGGTTTGCTAGGATCTTGTTGAGAATTTTGACCTCTATGTTCATCAAGGATATTGGCCTGTAGTTCTCTTTCTTTGTTGGGTCTTTACCTGGCTTGGGTATCAATGTGATGTTTAGCTTCATAAAATGATTTGGGGAGAGTTCCATCTTTCTCAATCACTTGGAATACTTTCAGTAGGATTGGTATCAGCTCTTCCTTAAATGTCTTATAGAATTCTGCTGGAAAACCATCTGTTCCAGGGCTTTTTTTTTTTTTTTTTGGTAGGTAGTTTTCTTATTACGTAGTCAATTTCCTTGATTGTTATTGGTCTTTTTAGGGTCTCAATTTCTTCTTGTTTCAACCTAGGCAAGTTGTGTGATGTCAGAAAGTCCTCCATTTCCTTAAGGTTTTCCAATTTGTTTCCATACAAGTGTACATAGTAGTCTCTAATGATCTTTTTTGTATTTCTTCAGGGTCACATGTGACTTCATCTTTTGTGTTTCTGATTGTATTTATTTGGGCTTTTCTCTTTTTTTCTTGGTCAGTTTAGCTAGGGGACCATCGATCTTGTTTATCCTTTCAAAGAACTAGCTTTTTGTTTCATTGATTTTTTGTATTATCTTTTTGTCTTCTATGTTCTGGATTTGGGCTTTTATTTTGGTGATCTGGATTCTTCTGCTGAAGCTAGGGTTTTGGTGGCCTTGTTTTTCCAGCTTCCTAAGGTGACTTGTCAGGCTGTTAATTTGTGATCCTTCCATTTACTTCATGTGCGTTTGTAGGGATATGAATTCCCCTCTTACTACAGCTTTCATGGCATCCCAGAGATTTTAGTAAGATGTTTCTTCATTTTAATTTGTTTCCAGGTACCTTTTAATCTGTTTTGATTTCATCATTGACCCAGGAGTTGTTTAGCATCATGCTGTTTAGTGTACATGTCTTTGTGGGTTTGGGGGAAGCTTGTTGGTGTTGATGTTTATTTTTATTCCACTGTGGTCAGAGAAGGTGCATGACAAAATTTTGATCTTTTGAAATTTGTTTATCCTTGATTTATGGCCAAGTATGTGGTCAATCTTAGAGTATGTTCCATGTGGTGATGAGTAGCTTGTATATTCTGTGGTCATTGGGTGGAGTGTTCTGTAGGTATCTATGAAGTCCATTTGGTCAAGAGTCACTTTGAGGTTCCGGATCTCATTGCTGATTTTTTTTGTCCTGATGATTTGTTTAGGGTTGTGAGTGGGGTATTAAAGTCCCCAGCTATGATAGTGTTAGAGTCAATATCTTTCTTGAGTTTTCCTAGAAGCTTCTTTATGAATGTTGGCACTCCTATGTTGGGTGCATATATGTTTAGGATAGATATTTCTTATTAATGGAATGAACATTTTATCATTATGTAGTAGCCTTCTGTATCTTTTAAAATTTTTGATAGCTTAAATGGTATTTTGTCTGAAATTAAGACGGCGAATCCTCCTTTCTTTTGTGTTCCATTTGCTTGAAAATTTGTTTCCCATCATCTTACTTTGAGTCTGCGAGTGTCCTTTCTAGTGAGATGGGTCTCTTGAAGGCAATATATTGTTGACTGGTGATATTTTATCCATTTTGCAAATATGTCTTTTCAGTGGTGCATTTAGTTCACTCATATTCAGGCTAATTATTGAAATGTGTTGGTCCCTATCGTAAGGTTCTTATAGAGTTGTTGTTGTTGTTCGTCTTTGTTTGTTGTCTTTCTTTTGGTTTTGGGGTTGGTTCATGTGTGTTTTACTCTTTTTCCTGGACTCTTGTGAAGAATGTTACTGCTCTTTTTTCCTTTTCTTCTGTGCTTAGTACTTTTTTAAGTGTTTCTTTAGAGGTGGTAGTGGCAGTGTAAGTTCTTAGAGATTGGATATCTGGGAAAGATTTTAATTCTCCCTCACTGATGAAACTTAGCTTGGCTGGGTAGGTTATTCTTGGTTGAAATTGTTTATCTTTTAGAGCTTTGTAGATAGGGCTCCAAGCTCTTCTAATCTGCAGGGTTTCTGTAGATAAATCTGCTGCTATTCTAATTGGTCTTCCATGGTAGGTGATCTGGCCTTTTTCTCTTGCTGCCTCTAGGATTTTTTCTTTCATATCTACTTTGTTTAGGTGAATTATTATGTGTCTGGGAGTTGGTCTTCTCATTTGTTGTCTTGCAGGGGTTCTCTGAATCTCTTGTGTCTGAATTTTTGTTTTACGGATGAGATGAGGGAAGTTTTCTTCAATAATCTCATGGAATGTTTGTTCCAAGGTGGCCTCTGTTTCTCTTTCTGTTTCAGGAAGTCTAAATTTACTCTTAAATTTGGTCTCTTGAAGTAATTGCTCATTTCTTGAAGGTTTTGTTCTGTCTTTTTAAGCTTCTTTTCTATGTTTTTAGCAGTTTGGGTTAGTTCTATATTTTGGTCCTCAAGCTGTGAGATTCTTTCTTCTGCTTGGCTAATTCTGCTTTCCATGCGTATCAGTTTATTATTTATTTCATTCACAGTATTCTTTACTACTGTTATCTCAGTTATCAACTCCTTCCTAATTTCTTCTTGTCTCTCTTCAATTCTTTTTACTCTCTCCATTAATTTCTTGATATCTAGGTTTGTAGTTTGAGACCAGTCATTCTGGGGGCTCTTCATTGTTTGTATTCTGAAGTCAGTTTTCTCAGTGTCTGCCCTCCCAGGAGTCTGGGAGAGACCCATATTCTTATTTGGTTTTTCTTCATTTGTGTAGATTTCTCTCTCTCTCTCCCTTTCCCTCCCCTTCTTTAATTTCATTTTTCAAGGAAGGTGGGGTTGCTTTTACTTCTTTTGTTCAATCTCCTGTTCTTCCTTATGAGGGTCCTCTGGCTTTGTTCACTTTTGAGGCTGGAGTGTGGGTTGGGGGCTGTACTTTTTGCAGTTTTGAGGTTTAATTGAGGGGGAAGCTGTGATTCAGAATCTATCTGCTGATCCCAGTATCCACCAACAGGGGTATGGGCACACTGGAGCCTATTTCTCACTTCCTTACAATCAGTGCATGCAGTGGGGTGTAGGTTTGCTCCCTGGAACAAAAGGAGGTACGAAGAAGCAAAATAATGGATGAAGGGGGATCAAGAGGAAGTTAGAAAGAGAGAAGAGTGAGAGGGAAAACAGACATACATACCAACTAATGGGTGAAAAAGAGACACAAGGCCCGAGATGAGTGAAAAAGAGACACACAAACAAAATTCCCTAAAGCATACTGATAATCACAGAAAGACAGTCCCATAAAATTATGCCTTTTGATGCATTTTTGCCCAACACAAACCGATAGTCTTAGAAACCAAGGTGGAGGCTCCACATGGGTGGGCAGGGTAATGAAAATCTCTGCCTGGAGAATGGCCAAGGTGGGCAGCTCCTCTTTTGAGTATCCTTTCTCTCCACCCGTCCTTTCTCTCTGCTTGTCCTGGTCTGTGGGCGATCCACTATGATGGGCTGTGGTGGCATGTCAGGCACCAGGGATCAGCGGCACAGCTGGGCACTGGATCTGGTGTACCACCAGCAGCCTGGGGTGGAGGAGGGAGCTGGGAACTCCCTCTTCTGGAGCTGAGAGCTGAGAGCGTCTGTCTGGTCAGCACCTCCTTAAAATATATTGTTCCCTTACACAACCGTGGGGTCCCATGCTGGATGCCTCAACCAGAGCGAGAGCAGGACCAGAGCTCCAAAGGGCAGGTGGTGAGTGGTGACAACAGCTTTGGGCCCTGCACAGGGCACTTCAGCCAGGAGTGGAGCTAGTATCTCTGAGGGGTGGATGCCTAGAGCCCCCCTGGGTGACAGCGGCTTGGAACAGGGCTGGGCAGGTGCCCAGAACCCAGGGCGGGGAACTGGAACTCTGAGGAGCAAGCACCAGGCTGCTGGGCTGGGAGCCCAGTCAGGGAGGGAGCTGGCAGTGGCTGGGTGCCAGGCAGATCAGTGTAGCCAGCAAGGGAACCCAGATCTCCACAAGGCAGTATCCAAGGTTCCCAGGTGAGATGTTGTAGCTGAGGCAGGAACTGGGATCTCCATGCCACTGGAGTTCGGGGCTACCTATGGTGGAGCAGTAGCCAGGGGGTGCAATAGATGGCCTTGCATGGGACTGAGGGTCTCTGGGCCTCAGACCTGTGCAGCTGGCTGTGGGCAGGGGGCTGGGGGAAGGAAAGCAAGAGTCTTTTGGGAACTCACTTTTGGAGACTCTCACAGTTCCACCTATGCCATCGCCATCTTACTGGAACTCCCAGCACTATTCACAATAGCAAAAATGTGGAATCACCTAGGTGCCCATCAGCACTGGATTGGATAAAGAAAAAAATTTGGATAAAGATATAAATCATGAAATACTATGCAGTTATAAAAAAAGAACAAAATTGAGTGTTTTGCAGCAATATGGATGCAGCTGAAGGCCATTATTAGTGAATTAACACAGAAACAGAAAACTGAATATTATATGTTCCCATTTATAAGTGGAGTTGACCACTGAGTACACATGGGCACTGGGGACTCCTAAAGTGGGGAGGTAGAGAGGGAGAGAGGGACATAGGGGTTGAAAAACCAGTCATTCTTACCACCTGGATGGTAGCTGAACAGAAACCCAAGCATCACTATTGCACATTGGAGCCATGTACCTTAACTGAACACGAATACAATTTTTTAATAACATAGAACTAATCCACATCTATAGAATTATGTGGGCACCATTTCTGGCATATGGGTATACACAGGATGAGATTTCGTAGATTTTTTAAAAATCAACTTTGATTTTTCTCACTATATGAAAACGTGTGCATGTATGTGTTCCTTTATATTAAAAGTGCTCACCTGCTCAGCTTATTAATATTTCTTAGGCAAAGAATATCTGGAAAGAGTTAAAACACATTTGAAAACAAAGTCAATTAAATACAGCACAAATGTTTTAAAAAATAAAACAGTATTGAGACTTCAAAAAGTTACTCATGTATTTTTATAAAATTACTTAATTTCTAAACTCAGTACAACTTTCATAAAACTCAAAAGACACAAAATGGTTTTGCATTATCTGCTTTACTTCTCCAATTTACTGTGACATTTGAGGTCAGGGTTCTTATCAATATCCATTAAACACTGGTGTGTTGTAAATGAGAACACCATCAGTCATATTGTCACAATTAAAAAGAAAGGGAAAACTGTTATCAAAAAATATCTCTCATCAGCTACAAAAGACAATGGGGTGGATACATATAAAAGTGAGTTACAAATAAATGCAATTTATTTTTATTTTATCTGCCTAGTTATCTATCTAAATTTCTCTCACTCTACATTTCTCTATCTTCTACCTGTATCTATCATCTCTCTCTCTCTCCATCTATCTATCATCTGTCTTATCTATCTATCTATCTTGTATTTATCTCTATCATCCATCTATCTAACCTATCTACCTAATTCACTTACCCAACCCAATCTCCTCCCCACTTTCCTCTTGTCTTCTTTCCTCAGAAAATTAAAAACCCTTGGGAAAATTCAGCCACGGTAATTTGTGCCTGTGTGTGGGTGAAGTGGAGGGTGCAGATAACTGATCTTTTAAATTCATGTCTTTTCTGTAGTAAATTTAAGAAATCGTATTAGATTTCTTTGTGTGTGTGCCTATGTAAAGATTGCAAGGTTATAGGTAATTGCTATTTGCATTTGCTTTGTAATGTTCACGATTTATAATAGAAACTCTATTTTTTTTAGCATGTCAAGGACATAGAAAAATGCAAGTAAATTAAAGAAAGAAATCAGAGCCAGAAGACTGGGAAATTGTAGAAAGATTAATAATATCATTGGAAATCTAATTTGCCTGCACAGAAAATCATATTTCCTAGGAGAAATATTAATATCAGTGATGTCTAAATGGGTTATTTAAAGATTACATTTCAAAGGATGGAGGAGTTAGAACAAAAACAAAGTCAAATAAATAACGAGTAATATTGCAGAAACTTGAGATCTTACTGATGATTAATTGCCACCTACTTAAATACATTTTGATGATGGTAAAACACAAAAGAACTTTTAAAGTCCTGTAACTTAAAAATATTTGTGGGATAATTAAGTACATTTTGTTCAAATTAGACCAGATATATCTAAAATAACCTGTGGTACCAGATAACGAGCAGGAGTCACAATGGAAAAGTATGTAAACTTAAGACACACATTCAGGCTCTTAAATCTGGTCTCTACAGAAAGGATAATGATGATATTTATTTCCACAGATAAGACTTATGAACACCACTGTCTTTTCATGTCATTTTATTCCTTTTAAAATGTTAGCATATTTTCAGGAAACTTATCCAGATATTGAATGAACTCTGTCTCAATAATTTCATATATTAGAAATCTACAAATATGACAACCACATTCATTTTATGATAATTCTGCAGCAGTTTATAGACACATTGAACAGTTTATGTGTTTATTTGCTTGTTTGACTCTGTAATTTCTGAATTACTAAAGGAAATCCAGCTCTCCCACAAATATATTTTTGGAAACTGTGTTCACCATCAGCAGGTTTTAATGCATGCTAGAGTTTTAGTTTATAAGAACTAGACAGTGTGATCTTTCATTTCTCTGATTTATTTCATCAGGAAATATAAAAACAAATTCATGAGACTGTATTTACATGTTTAAAAATTTCCAGGAGCTTTTCGGCTTTCTAGTCTGCTCCAACATAGAAAGGTAAAGATATTTTTCATAGCAAAACAGTTTGCAGCCATGTTTTTCCTACCAAAATCTTAGTCTATTTATCCTTCTTCTCAAGGAAGAACCCTGATCTTCAATTATAACAATCCCACTTTCTACTTACATGTAAAGGGCAAAATAAAAATTTCTCCAAATTCTTGGAATCTTAATTAAAACGAAGTTCCACTCAGTAATAATGGTGAATGTTTCTTTTTTTTAATCTTAGTTCAGTTCTTTTTTTTAGGATTTCTATTATATCATGACACTGTATTTATGTTTTTTGATTCTGTAACTAGATTTTAAACTCCTTGAAGCCAAGAACTTAATCTTTACATTATACTTTTCTTTATAGTTCTCTTGTACAGAAAGAGTCAACTGGCCCAAATATCAGGTCTTTCATTAATATTTGTTAACTAAGCAAGTAAGAGATTATTTCTTCTTCACTCCTTTCGTTCCTCCCACCCCAGCCTCCCAGTCTTCTGAGTAGACGGAACTGCAAGTGAGTGCCACCATGCCAGGATAATTTTTTGTAGACAAGACTTTCTATGTTGTCTACCTTGTCTCAAACTCCTGGACTCAAACCATCCTCCCAGCACTGGGATTATTGGAGTGAGCCACCACGCCTGGCACATTGTTGCAATTCCAATGTTAGAGTTAATATTGATCTGTGTGTGAATAGTTTCTGCTAGTAAGGAGAAAATGAGAAAATAAAATATTGAATTTAAAAAATAACACCTTTTTCAAAGTTTTCTAAGTTTGAAGCCTGAGAGAATAATATTGCCAACCCTTATGAATTTATTTTTTGGAGTACAATTATTTTTTGTATTTTTGCCTTTTGAGATTTTGGTGTATTGGAGGGACTGGAATTAATTTTAAGGTGGATGTGGGGATGTTCACATGTACTCAAACCAGAAAGTGGACAGAAACAAGGGCAAAGGCTGCAGCAGAACATGGCGGAACTTGCTGAGACCAGGAGGCCACATCCCAAAGCCTTGTTGAGATCTCATTCTTTTTATGAAAAGAAGTCATCAAGTCATCTACTGAGAATCAACAAGAACATCTTGGGAACAGAAAGAAGTGAAAAATTCTGGCAATTGTTCACATTACAAATACCAAGCTTAATTATAAATACTAAATTTAAGATATCACCTTTATCAGTGCAGTATTATTAACATTACTTAACATTACTGCTTGGCAGTCAGCAAAGATTTTATTTTATTTTATCTTCACAAGGTTATCAGGTAGGTACTACTATTTTTCCCATTTTACAGGATCATGACTAAGGATTTGAATAATTAAATAAGTTGCCAGAGGTCATACAAAAAGCAAAGGCGAAGTTTTATTTGAATTTTAGCTAAACTCAGGCTTTTGCTTGTAACTACCATAAAATATTGATATACCAGTATTTACAAATATTATCAATTTTATCCTCATTTTAACTAGTTTTTTCCCATACACTAAGTTGTAAATGTTTACTATTACCTGCTTTAAAAAAATAGACCAATTAAACAAGTATAGGTGTTTCACAAATAATAAATCTCTCTCTCTCAATATCACTTTTATCTTTCATAAAAAAGAAAAAATAATAGATGAAAGTGTTTAACATTAAAAACTCAGTGCAAATGTCTCTTTGGGGATATCTATACAACATGAAGATGTAATTAGATTATTTACCTTAATCATTCTATTGAATTGAGAATATGCTATGTTTACTTTATGTATTTCTGTGACATCTCTTCTGGACTAAGAAGTAAAGATGTGAGATGGAATACTACTCTAATATTTATCTTCAAGCAGAGAAATGTCTATACTTACTGGTACAATACCTGTATGAGACAGCCATTTTTGTCAGAGATGATATTGATTAGAAACCATCAAAAGTTTTTCATTGTGTGTGAAGATATATATATGGCTATGATATCAACATATAAACTTGGAAAGACAATTACTTCAGCTGATGCAACCAGTTGATCCCGGGTCTTCTCTTTCTAGTAATTTGCAGGAGAATATACTTACTTGAGGTGGAGTACAGTATAAATGTTAAGAGTGCAGTCTTTTTGTTTTTTTTAAGTCAGAGTCTCACTCCATCACCCAGGCTGGAGTGCTGTGGCACACTCGTGGCCACCCCAGGATCGACCTGCTTGGCTCAGGCTATCCTTCCACATCAGTCTTGCAAGTAACCGGAACTACAGGCAGGCGCTACCACACCCAGCTAATTTTTTTTGATATATTGTAGAGTTGAGGGCTCACCAAGTTGCTCAGGCTGGTCTCAAACCCCTGGGCTCAGGCAATCCTCTCGCCTCGGCCTCCCAAAGTGCTGGGATTACAGGCTTAAGCCATCGCGCCCGGGCTCAGAGTCCAGGTTTTGACAACAGACTGCATAAGTTTGGATTCCAGCTCCATCACTTCCTTATCACAGATCTAAGAGAAAAAATTATTAACCTTTTTCTGCCACAGTCTTCTCACCTTTAAAAATGGACTTGATCACACATAATACTACCTACAGATGAGTTGTTATGAGGATTCCATGAATTAATAATCGTACTATTCTTAGTGTCCGGTGTATACTCAGCTTTAACTCTTATAATCAAAGGTATGCTTGACATAAATATTGAGTGTTACCAAAAATTGGAAAAGAATTCTCCACTGAGATCCAGAATAGCATTTCCCAGTAACATAGACCCTTGGTAAAAACCTTGCCCCAGACTTGCTGGGTCTTACCCAGACTGAGGTTTCTGTGATTACTACATCAAAATGTGCTGCTTTCTTCCTGCTGGTCTACAACCTCAGATTTCAAGTATGATCTGAAAATTGCAGGTCAAGAAATGTGACATACCTTTCCTCATAAACCAGAGACCTGGGGAAGAGGAGGTTATCCATCCTGATATGTGTTAAAGAGGCTAAGCGAGATGAACCTCAGGTCTTGAAAACAAGTCTCTACTTCAGTTGCCATTTTCAGGATTTGAATGCTAATTTATACACACGTTTTATTTTCTGATGGAATGTCAATTTTATTTTAGCAAAAAATGAGCATTTTGATGAAAGAGCCAAGTGTCAGATTCAATATTCACGTTGCATACCAGGTAATTTCATGCAGAGCTACTGCAGGTTTTTGTCTTTCTCATCCTAAAGCACTTAATAAGATGAACATAGTACTTGTTGCATTGGCTTAAACTCGCCTACTCTATACAATACTCTTCAGAATGACAAATAACTGCATAATTTTGGAAACAACATAGCTGAAACCGGTTCAGAATACAGACATCTGAGATCATCACAAAGAGGAAACATTTTCCTTATATGGATTTTCAAAACAGTTAGGCAGAAAACCTTTTTTTTTTCCTTTTTGAATTTTGTGGCTCTACTTCAAACCTTACAATTTATTTTTTCATATAGGAGGATGAGGCAAAACATACTAGTGATGTGTTTGAGTTTACTGGAGAGCTGCAGTTCTAGCCACATAATGCTAATGTGTCTGTTTTGTTGCAAGGATGGCAGTGAGTGAAAAAGTGATGTGCAGAGACCTCTAGAGACTGGAAGGCTTAACTACACTTAATGCTATGCAGATATGCTTCAATGCTGTACTGTAATTGAATTACTCGGGGAGCTATAACACAGCTATAAAGGGAACAAGGTACTATTCTATTCCTCGTGATGTGGTTAGAATCAGTGTTCTCAAAAGCCTTATGCTTTTGGCTATTTTCCCCTTAATGAGTTAATTAAGGTAAAATATGCTTTACATTTGCTCTACTGCAAAAACAATGATTAAACCACAGATGTTCATACCAAAAATATAAATTATCAATGTGTGCAGAACATTTAATTTTAGAAAAAAACATAGTAAGCATTCACCTGCTGCCACAGAATAAGGATGTTTTATTTACCTTATATTTCCTTGTTTTGGAAAACAAACAAACAAACAAACAAAAAACCCTTGTGTTTCTCAATTTATCATTTTTTTGGATATATTGGAGTTTTCTTTTGATACCATTGACTGTGCCTGGAAGACTTTTTGAAATGCTTATGAATAATTTTATAAAAGCTTATTGGGATATAAATGAAACAGTTTATAATGTGGTAAACACATTCTGCAATCAATTTTGTCCTCTTTTTAGCTGATTTTTGACTCTGTATGTTAAGATGCGAATGTTGACTATTTCCTGCTGCAAGGAAAGAGATCAATGAAATATAACTGCCCTGGCTCTGACTCTATTTCTGTCTATATTTCCATTTAGTGCTTTCTCTATCTGGCAGTCTTGTATGTGTATACTCACCATTGATATATGTCAGATTTATGCCAAAAAACAGAACTGGTAGGGTGTATGTGTGTGTGTGTGTGTGTGTGTGTGTGTGTGTGTGTGTGTGTGTGTGTGTGTAGGGGAGAGAGAGAGAGAAAGAGAGAGAGAGAGAGAGAGAGAGAGAGAGAGAGAGAGAGAGAGAGAGAGAGAAGAGTTTTATTTTATTTTATTATGGGGTTATGGAGTCTGGTAAGTCCAAAATCTGCATAGTAAGTTGCTGACAGGCTTGCGATTCCAGGGAAGAATTGCTGTAGTCTCTAGTCCAAAGACAATCTGAAAGCAAATTTTCTTTTATGGCCTTTAACCAATTGGATGAAATTTATCCACATTAAGGAGAGTCATCTGTCTTACTCAATGTCTACTGATGTAAATGTTAATCACATCTGAAATATGCCTTCCTCACAATATCTAGACTAGCGTTTAACCAAAAACTGAGTATCATGGCATAGTCAAGTTGACACATAAAATTGACCATCATGCTGATAAATTTGATAACGTTATACAATTTGACCAGTCCAAATGAACCCAGACAAACCAAGGCAAGCAGACTATGAACACAGATATGCACACAAGTAATGCAATTATATGACAACTAGTGATTTTTTGATTATTTATGCTGTGAATTTTACCTAATCACTGCAAAATACTTCTCAGCAAGAAAAGTATTATGTGCCTGTCTTGCAGTTGAAATTGCTGCTACTTGTTTTCTCCTCTACCATATCTCTTACCATTGAGTCCATTTTAAGAAATAAATCAGAATTGAGAATTCCATTATTTTCGTAATTCACATTCAAGTGCTCAAGTGTTAGCTATTGAATTGGGGTTCATATATTTTCATCAATTAAAGTTTTCCCCTGTGGAAATGTTGATTGAGGTATATTTCCTTTGTATTTCAAATAAAAATGGATACTGATTGTCAGATATATCATTCAATATCGGTCAGCTAAAATGAGGACAACACATTTGCTGATAACCTTTCTTATTTAGCCCTAAATAATTGTCTTCTACTGATACTAAAGAAGGTGCCCTTTGAGTTTGAAATTTGGTTTTAATTAATAATACACGTGTAAAATATTTGAGATATATCAGTGATGCTATCTCCAGCCACGACTACATATTTCAATGTGAGTTTGGTATAGAATACTCACTGATTTTGTCCTTTAAAATACATTAACACTATTTGCAAATAATAGGGTAGCAAATTTATGCAAGTACTTTCCCCAACATTTGTTTTTAAATATGCATTTGCATTCTCTGAATATGAAATGACTAGAATATGACTGTGGACTCAGTTGACTAGTTCAAAAATTTCTTATGCACATGAAGTAAATTGCATAAGGTCATACTGCAATTTAATGTCCCTGCCAGAGGTAAAACCTATGTTTACTAGTTTCAAATACAAATTTGTATAATCACTTCAGATTTACCAAGTAGGGATCAGATAACTGGAGAAATGTTTATGTACTTTTTAAATGCTTATATTATTTTATTTATTTTTCAGTTTATTAAGGTATAATTGACAAAATTTCCAAATAATCAAGGTGTACGATGTTATGATATAATATACGTTGTGAAATGATGATCACATTCAAATTCATTAACATATTCATCATCTCACATAGTGACCATTTTGTATGTGTGTTTGGCGGGGGAGACACTTAAGATCCACTCTCAGCAAATTTTAAGTAAACTATTCCATATTGCTAACTATGTCACCATGCTGTACATTACACTCCCAGAACTTACTTGTCTTGTAATTTAAAGTTTGTACTATTTTTAACACCATCTTTCCATGTTCTCCACTCTCCCAGCTCTTGGCAACCACCTTTTTCCTCTCTACTTCTATGAGTTTTGCTTTTTAAGATTCCACATATAAGGGAGATAATACTGTGGCTAGCTTTCCATGTCTGGCTTATTTCACTTAGCATAACGTCTTCCAGGCTCATCTAATGTTGTTGGGTTTCTCTTTTCTTTTAATGGCTGAATAATATTTCATTATACACACATATATATGCACACACACATGCATATCTATTACACGTTTTCCTTAGTCATTCATTTTGCTATATACCTCTTAATTTCTTAAAGACTTAAGGAATGAGGTAACCCTCATCTACATTCTATAGGTAGAAATATAATGGAGTCTTTACAAATGTCTGATAAATCTAATTTAATAAGGCTAGTAAAACCCATATTAAGATAAATGGGCAACAGTTCTCTATTCTGTTTTGTTTTAAAGCTAAGTAGGTTATTAATTTAGTTTAAAGGTAAACTGCAGTCATGGTATGCAGTTAAAATAAAACCAGAAATGAGCACAGTGGTAATAAAAGTAGCAATAAAAAGTACTGGGGCACAGATTTCTGCCAAAGTGGAAAGTACAAGTCAAGAAGTAGGTCACTTGTGAAGGATAACGATCAAAAATCATGACAATCACAAAGACAGATTTCTTTCTTAGCCTTCTTTCATCTCAAAGTAGGAACCATGTATTAAAATACCTAATACAGTAATAAGGCTAGAGTAGCTGCTAATTAGAATAAATCATCATCAAAGTTGTCAGAAATTTGTTTGACACTGAGAGAGGCCATCTTGCTATAAATTCAGGCAAGGTGTGACTGACTGAAAAATGAGATGCATTTCTGAAGCCAAATATGCGGGAAAATGCAAGGGTCACAGTAGGAATAGCCTTTTCTACAATGAGAGCAGAAGTTTGTGCAAATAAGATATAAGCATTCATTATCTCACTACCCGTTTTCAGGGAAGACCCTCAAATATCTCATTTGTAGTAGTCACATTTTTTAAAATATATATATCTGAGACAAAGAACAAGACAAGAAGAAGTTATTTTGAAATGTTAGCCAAATCTTATTAAATACATATGTACGCATTGCAGAAATCTATCACCTAATCTATACTCATATTTCTGGGAAACTACCACGCTGCTCAAAATTCCAAATACAGAATGAGTCTGCCACCCAAAAGTAATATGATGTTCACAAGTATCAGCGTTCGTTAATTTTTCATGTTCTTAAATTTCATATGAACAGAATCACAAATATGTGCATTTTGGTGTTGGATTTTCACCCAACCTGTTTTTCAGATTCTTTAATGTTCTTATTTATGGGAAATATATTATTTGCATTATATTGCAGAACTCCCTTGTTTGTGAAGAAAAGGAAAGAATCTTCAAAAAAGTTCACTGAAGTCAAATGCAAACTCTCATAAAAATGGCAACTGGTACACTGATACTGATGGTTTTCCAGAACACTTAGCTAGTGGGGAGACCTGTCCTACAAGAAGACTGCCCTCCAAAAGATAATTTCGATTTTTTTTTTTTGGTTCTTCCTTGTACTTTAAGCCAAACATTGTAAAAAGAGACAAAAGGGTCATTATATAATGACAAAGGGGCCAGAAACAACAAGAGGATATAGTAATTGTTTATTCATATACATATATTCAACATTGAAGTGCCCAAATGAACAACAAAAAAATGTTAATAGACTCAAAAGGAAAGATAGACTGCAATACAACAATAGTAAACAACTTTAACGTCCCACTTCCAGCAATGGAAGAAAATCGACAAAGAAACATTGATGTTAAACCTTACTCTGGACTAAATGGACCTAACAGACATTTATAGAACACTCCATGCAACAGCTGCAGAATACACATTATTTTCAATAGCACATGAAAAGAATTCTCCATAATATATCATTTATCAGGCCACAGAAAAGCTCTTAACAAATGGTTAAAAATCAAAATGACACCAAGATGTTTTTGTTTTGTTTTGCTTTTACTATATTAAAATAAGATTAGGTATAATAATGGAAAACTTTGGAAATTGTACAAATACATGAAGATTAAAAAATATGCTCCTGAACAACCAATGGGTCAATGAAATAAAGAAATGTAAAAATGTCTTAGTTAAATAAAAATTAAAACACAACATTGCAAAATTTAGGAGATATAGCAAAATCAGTTCAAAGAGTAAAGTTTACAGCAATAAACACCTACACTTAAACAGTAAAAAGATTTAAAACAAACATCTTATCATTTTACCTCAAGAAAATAGACAAACAGAACAAAGTAGTGTCATTAGTGTAAATAAAGAAATAATTAAGATAGAAATAGAATAAAGATTAAAAAACCACAAAAAATCAATTAAGTCAATAATTTTTTTGAAAAGATAAGCAAAATTTTTACAAAAGAGAGGTGACTCAAAAATATAAAATCAGAACTGAAAAATTACACAACTGATACCATAAAAATATAAAGGATCATAAGAAACTATTATGAACAAGTTTCCATCATCATATTAAAAAATCTAGAAGAAATGAATACATTCCGGGGCACATGCAATCTACCAACATTCAGTCACAAAGGAATGAAAAGGCTGAACACATCAATAACACATAAGGGGAGTGAACAAGTAATGAAAAGTCTCTCCTTGAAAAACATTTAAAACCTAATTGTTTCACTGATGAATTTAACCAAACATTAAAGAAGAACTATTATCAATTCTATTCAAACTATTTCAACGAATTAAATTGGAGAAAACATTTTCAAGTTTATTATTTGAAGCCATAATTACCCTGATACCAAAACCAGAGAAAAACACAACAAAGAAAACTAAAGACCAATATCTCTGAAGAACATAGATGTAAAAATTCTCAACAAAATACTAGCAAAACAAATTCAACAGCTCATTAAAATATCATTCATCATGATCAAGTGGAATTTATCTCAGGAATGCAAGGATGGTTCAGCACACACAAATCAATAAGCATAATAAATCACATTAACAGATTAAATAATAAAGATAATATAATCATTTAAATAGAAATGTAAAAAAATACTGGATGCAATTCAACAACCCTTCATAATAAAAGCTCTCAACAAATTAGATATAGAAAAAACATACCTCAATACAGTAAAGGTTATATTTGACAAACCCAGAGGCAACATCACACTGGATGAGGAAAGTTAAAAGTTTTCTTCTAAGATCTGGAAATAAGCAAGAATGCTTCCTTTCACCATTTCTATTCTATAAAGTGCTGAAAGTCACAGCCAGAAAAATTAGACAAGGAAATAAGTAAAGTATATACAAATGGAAAAAAGAAGTCAATTTTTTCCTACTTGCAGATAATATGATCTTATGTAAAGAAAACCCAAAAACTTCTCCAAAAATTATTAGAACTAATAAACAAACTCATTAAATTTGTAGGATACAAAGTTTATTCTTAGATAATTTATTTTTATAGCAATTATTAATAGGACTGTTTAATTGATTTCTTTTTCAGATAGTTTGTTGTTATATAGAAACACTAATTTTTTCCATGTTAAAAACATTATTTCACCAATGTTTTATAGTTTTCTTTACAGAGATGTTTTATCTGCTTGGTTAAGTTAACATACAAAAAATTGGTGTTTCTATATAACAACAAACTATCTGAAAAAGAAATCAATTAAATAATCCTATTTATAATTGCTATAAAAGTAAAATAAGTTATCTAAGAATACACTTAACCAAGGAGATAAAAGATCTCTATAAAGAAAACTATAAAACACTGGTGAAATAATTAAAAAAGAACACAAGCAAATGTAAAGATATTCTGTGTTCATGAATTGGTAGAAAAAAAATTGTTAAAAGGTTTATAGTACCCAAAGTGATCTATGGATTCAACACAATCTGTATTAATGTAATGGTGACCTTCCGATAAATTTTTTAAAAATCTTAAAATGTGTATGGAGGCCAGGCTCGGTGGCCCAGTCTTTTGTCTCAGCACTTTGGGAGGCCAAGGCGAGTGGATTGCCTGAGCCCGTGCGTTCGAGACCGTCCTGGGCAACCTGGGGAGATCTTGTCTCTACAATTAAAAAAAAAAAATTAGCTGGGCTTAGTAGTGCACACCTGTAGTTCTGGCTACTTGGAAGGCTGAGGTGGAGGGATCGCTGGAGCCCAGCAGGTCGAGGCTGCGGTGGCAGTGAGCAGCCCACTGCACTCCATCCTGAACCGCAGAGTGAGACCTGGACTCAAGAAAGAAAGAAAGAGAGAGAGAGAGAGAGAGAGAGAGAGAGAGAGAGAAAGGAAAAGAAAATTTATATGGAACTACAACAGCCAAAGCAATCTTGAGAGAGAGAGAGAGAGAGAGAGAGAGAGAGACAGAGAGAGAGAGAGAGAGAGAAAGGAAAAGAAAATTTATATGGAACTACAACAGCCAAAGCAATCTTGAGTCAACAGAGCAAAGCTGAGGGCGTCACACTACCTGACTTCAAAATATACTACAGAGCAATGTTAACCAAACAGCATGGTACTGTTATACAAACACATAGACCAATGGAACTGAATGGAGAACCTAGAAATGAATCCATGCATTAAAAACTAAAAAGGTTCCCAAAACACATATTGGGAGAAGGACTCTTCAATAAATGGTGTGGGGAAAACTGGATTTCCGCACGCAGAAGACAAAAACTAGACCCCTCTCTCTCATATGCAAAAGCCAACTCAAAATGGATTAATATTTAGATGTAAATCCCTGAGCTATTACATGACTAGAAGAAAACTAAAGGGAAATATTTCATGACATTGGTTTGGGAAAATATTTTTTTGTATAAGACCACAAAAGCGCAAGCAACAAAGGCAAAAATGAGCAAATGGGATTATATCAAACAAAAAGAGTAAAACAACCGGGCTTGGTGGCTCAGCCTGTAATCCCGCACCTTTGGGAGGCTGAGGTGAGTGGATTGCCTGAGCCCGAGGGTTCGAGACCCGCCTGGGCAGCGAGAACTCATCTCTACAATAAACAAAAAAATCAGCTGGGCGTGGTAGCCCATGCCTGTAATTCCGGTTACTCAGAAGGCTGAGGCGGAAGGAGAGCCCAGCGGGTCGAGGCTGCGGTGGCAGGGAGCGGCCGCTGCACTCCAGTCTGGGCGACAGAGTGAGACTCCAACTCAAAAAAAAAGAGTAAGACAGAGCAAAAAAAGACCCCTACAGAATGGGAGAAAACTATGCACATATATAGGAATGTGTAAGAAACTCAATTAAATAGCAAAAAAAAAAAAATTCTGATTTTTAAAATTGTATGTTTTCTATATGCTTGCTAATTAATTTATTGAAGTACTTTATACGGTCTGAATCTGAATCCTTAGTCAATTTTAACCTATTGCTTACTTGTTCATTTACTTCACATTGTCTTTTGCTGAGCCAAAATTTTGCATATTGATGCAGTGTAATTGATGATTTTTTTCACATGTGTTTTCTGCTTCTGGAATCTTGTGTAAGAACCACTTGTGAAACAATTTCTAATGTTTTTCTAGAAACTCTGTGGGTTCAGCTTTCACATGTAAGTATAAAATCCATTTAGAATTAATTTCAGCATGTGGTATGTCTAAAAGTTCATTTTTTCCAAATGTATATCCAGTTTTTTTTTTTTTTTTGAGTTGGCGTCTCACTCTGTCACCAGTCTGGAGTGCAGTGGCATGCTCCAGGCCATCGAAGCCTCGACCTGCTGGGCTTAGGCGATCCTTCTGCCTCAGCCTTCCAAGTAGCTGGAACCACAGGAGTGTGCACCACGCTCGGCTAATTTTTTTGATGTATTGTAGAGACGAGGACTCGCCAAGTTGCCCAGGCTGGTCTCGAACCCCTGGACTCAGGCAATCCTCTCCCCTCGGCCTCCCAAAGTGCTGGGATGACAGGCGTGAGGCACCGCGTCCGGCCTAGTTTCTCCAGTATTTTTTTCCACATTGAATTGCATAGGTATCTTTGTCATAAATTAGTGATTATATATGAGGATCTTTTTCTGGATGCTGTTCTGATCCATTATTTGTTTTGTTCATCTTTTTTTTTGTCTTTGAATTTTTATATACGTTTCAAATTATCCTTGTTAATTTCTACAAAAATAGTTAAAATTTTGATTGGGATTTTTTTTTTTATGAGTTGGAGTCTCACTCCGTCACCCATACTGGAGTGCAGTGGCCGCTCCCGGCCACCGCAGCTTCGACCTGCTGGGCTCCAGCGATCCTTCCACCTCAGCCTTCCGAGTAGCCGGAATTACAGGCATGCGCTACCATGCCTGGCTGATTTTTTTTATTTATTGTAGAGATGAGGTCTCGCTGCCCAGGCGGGTCTTGAACCCGCGGGCCCAGGCAATCCACTCACCTCAGCCTCCCAAAGGCGTGGGATTACAGGCTGAGCCACCAAGCCCAGCCAATTGGGATTATTTTAAGTGTGTAGTTCAATTTGGATAACTGATGTTTTTAAATGTTATTTTGCAATCCCTGAACACAGTATTTATTCTCCATGCATTTAGATCTCAACTGAATTCTCTCAGAAAAGTTCTATAGTTTTCAAAGTAGTGGAACTTCAGTACCTTTATCTAATATAAAGTATAAACTCTCCAATACTTATTTTCTTTGAAATATTTAGCAAAAATATTTGATGTTCATATTTATTTTGCTTTATCTGAATGATATATCCCTGTATTGGCTGGGAAAAAAAAAGATTACACTAAGTTTCAAATTATCTTTTCCATAACTCAAAATACTAATTATGAAGTACTCAAATTAACCTTGTTTCTTTTCCTTTACTTTTGTCCTTCAGGAAATGTTAATTAATAACATTTAACTAGCAATTACTTAACTCATATTAGTAATAAATTGAGCGAAAACTCCATTTGAAGAATTATCTAGATTTATACTATTCAAGTGGATATCACTATACACAGAAATTATTACATGCGACATCTAGGAAATCTAATGTTCAAATTTTCTCAACTGAGTGCAAAATTAATTTATCTAAATAATTGAATATATAATAACCTGGGGTTATCATTTGAAGGGCAAGCCTCTTATAGCCTACAGGATTTCCCTGCCAGGTTTTAGGAGCCCATCAGCATCCGTGTACCAGCTAGCGTTGTTGTGAGAGGTTGTGTTCAACTTCAGTGAATTATTATTTTTTTTGGAGATTCTTTCAATACATTTGCCCATTTCATAACAGGTGATTTAGGAGTACACCTGCCCACACTGCACTGAGTATTCAGCAGCTTTTGACCAAAATCTCATGACCCCCATGCCCAACCTTCCTATTCACCCAATCTGACCCCAAGCAAAGTTTTGTTTTTGTTTTCTTTTCTTTTTTCTGTTTCTTTCTTTTTCTTTCTTTCTTTCTTTCGTTCTTTCTCCTCCCCCCCTTCTTTCTTTCTTTGCTTCCCTGAGCTAAAAACATCCTCAAAGGGAAATATTTTGTCAATGTAGAAGAGGTGAAACAAACAATCAAAATAACAAAAGTACTAAACGGCATCAAAACTGACAAGTTCAAAAACTGTTTTGAGCAGTGGGAAAAGTATCTTGATAGGTGCGTTGCGTCAAAAGGAGAAAGTCTTAGAACACAGTTCAGCCCAAGGCTGCAGTGACTGAAGTTTAAACATGTGATGATAAATATACAGGTTTTATAAATAAATTCCAGGTTTTTGGGGGTCCCGTTTGTAGACAGCTGCTTTGTCCAAAGTATCACCTTAGATGGTAGCCCACATTAAGTGACTGGTCCAAGTCAGGATATAAAGTCTAAATTCGTATGAATAACTCTGAGATGTCATTTCTCTAGTGCTCCCCATAATATTGGCTGAAGTTGTCAGGCTTAATCGAACTTGACTTCTTTGCCCAATTCTGCTGCTTCTCCTTTCTTTCCAAGGGCCTTCCTTAATAAGAATCTTGGATGTTAAATTATCTCAGAATCTGCTTCTCACTGGAACAAAACAAAACAAAACAAAACAAACGTACAGCAATTCCTTTTATTTGATCCACAACACTTTTGCTTTATGTAGTTTGAGTTTATATTGTTTGACTTGTACAATTTTATGAATAGCATATGCTCATTGGGTGTTAATTTTTACTATTATTAAATAATCATCTTTACTCTTTGGGGTGATTTTTTTCTTCAATTGTATTTTGCCTGAGGTTAATTATTTCTATTTCTGCCTTATTTTTTATTTCTTTTTGTTCATTCCTTTGTTTTTACTCACCTCTAATACTTTATCTTAGTTATTTATTTTATAGATAACACATTCAGATATTTAAAAATTCAATTTAATAGTGGCTTTTTCATAGAGGAGCCGAAATCCTTAGTATTTGAGGCTGTAATTTATATGCTTAGCAATATGACTTCCTGCTTGTGATTCTTACTTGTATTTCCTTTTTTTTCCATTTCTTGCTATGTGGTATATATTTAGTTTTTACTTATATTATTCAGTGAATTAAGAGGCATATGCCACTCTTATATTTGGCGATGGTTAACAAAGTTTAACATAGGCACCTCTGCTTTTCAAAGCTTGGCAGACAGTATGTGGGGGAACTAACTTCCTAACCAAAAGAGCATAAGCGGTATATCTCTTGTGCATTTTAATTTACACTTGATCCTAAGAAACTCATTATAGGAAATGAGTTTTTCGACAGCTCTTCCTTAGTAACATAAGGCAATGAGCAATTTAGATACACAAGAACATTTTACATTTTTGGATCCAAATTTAGTAATTTTAGAATTGTTTTGTTTACATTTTTTATACAACTAACGCTAAACTAACTCAAATATAGTTTGATGCTGAAAGGAACTGAGCTCAGTTTGTGAGTATTTATGCAGCATCCCTCTTGTAAACCAAAATAATTTCACTGAAATCAACCATAGTTTACTTAACAACACATTTAGAAAATACTGTGTATGTTTTCCCAGCAAAGAAACCATTCAGAACACACAAATTTGATGTTTCTGCTAACCTTTTCATCAAATGCTGTTTCAAAGAAGATGTGAGAAGATTAGCAAATGATTAGTTTAAACTTTCTATTTTAGTGTAATCAAATAGTTCACATTTCTAGACTGCATTTTTTTTTTAAATCGACCAGTATTATTTTCTTACTCAGCCCAGCTGTTTTTGACAGACGAAATAGTGCAATTTGGGAAGTGGCAAAGGAAGTTCATAAACTAACTACAGAGATGGAAAATTACCTCCACTGCTAAATACCAAGAGAATCTACAAGATAAGAGTAAAATGAAATGCCACAATTCACAGCAATAGCATAAGACAACTGCACATGGGAGGCTGCTTCTGTTTTTGTTTTGGCTGTATTATACAGTCTATTTCAACTACATTTTTGTATTCACAAATTAACAAGTTTCCCAGTGTATTAAAGAATTAAAATGTGCTAATTGCACTATCAAGCAATAATTTGTGTTTACCTGTTTTATAAGTTCAGTAATATTATTTTATTTTTATTGTTTAATCTAAGCATTATGATAATTATTTGATGAGTTCTAGTATAAGTAATTAATTACAAAAAGGAGCAGATATGTATATAAGTGATGCAAAATTAGTATCCATTTTTATTTATTTTTATCTTGTATAAACATACACTATATAGTTTTTTAGTTTAATATTTTTGATGTGGAAATCATGTATAAATGTAGTGCTTTCTCAAAAGATTGAATTAGCCATCAGTCTAAACTTTACTGCAATATATACTATGTACATATAACACAACATTGTAATCCTATTAATGTTATAAGTCTGATAGCATACAACAAAGTGGAATTATTCTCAAATTCAGATGAAGTTAAAGGATGCAATGTTTGAGACATCATTAAAATTACAAAATGCTAATTGGCCTATGAAACGGCCTCAATTCATCAGTGACATTTTGCAATGTTTTTTTTTATGGTAATGGAGGGTAGGAGAAAGCCATGGGAAGCTGGAAGACTTAGATGAATTTAGCTAAAGAGATACAAGATTTATGGGCAGAAACTGGATCCACAGAACAGGGGCAGAAACACAACCTGGTTAGGGTTTTTTTGCTCCTTGAATTTCCCCTGAGGGTGCTCAGGTAATCGTGAGACTTTAGGCAGAGTGAAGCTTAACTCTTGTGAAGACACTGTCCTTTTATACTCAGTCTGCACTATCTTGCTAGAAGAATGTATTGTATACTATTAAAAAGTGTTACATCTTATTAATTAGCAGTACCGGACACCTGATTATTCAAGTCAAAACCTTGAAGTGCCTGTGTTTGATCTTCCTATTTCTATCACTACTCTCATTCCATCTATCAATCACATTCACAGTCTATAATCTCAAAATACGCACTCAATCTGACAACTTCTCACAGTCTTAACCCTCGTACTCCCTGCATCCTCCACAAAAGTACAAAGGACCCACCAGTTCTCTCACACATCTATGCCTCTAACGGGTCTCCTTAGTTCCAATCTTTCTCCTCTTTGGTGAATTTTTCACAGAGCAGCTGAGACATATTATTTATTTATTTATTTGTTGAGTTAGAGTCTCACTCTGTTGCCCAGGCTGGAATGCAGTGGCATGCTCACGGCCACCATAGCCTCTACCAGCTTGGTTCAGGTAATCCTTCCACCTCAGCATTCCAAGTAGCTGTGACTTAGGTGCGTGCCACCGTGCCCAGCTAAGTTTTTAATTTAGTGTAGAGACGAGGTCTCGCCAAGTTGCCCAGGCTGGTCTTGAACCCATGAGTTCAGGTAATCCTCTCACCTCGGCCTCTCAAAGTGCTGGGATTATGGCCGTGAGCTACTGTGCCAGGCCTGAGATATATTTTAAAGGAGCAATCAGATCACGCTTCTTTCCTGGTCAAAACTTTCAATAACTTCACTTCTCACTCATGATGACATCAGAAGATGATGTCATCTAAACTGGGGTGGTCAACCTTTTGACTTCCCTGGGACACATCGAGTAGCCTTTTGACTTCCACGGACCAACACTGAGTAAAGAGGAATTGTCTTAAGTCACACATAAATTATATGCAATACTTAGTGTACATACTTAATAAGGCTTTTAAAAAATATTTTTATTATAAAGTTTAGAAAAATGAGAATAATATTTCACCTTATTTTTATAAGACTAATCTATCAATGTCCAATTTTATAGAAGTGGTCACAATTCTTCATGCATTCTCAAGGTATTTGTCAGAAATGTTTGTTCGAATTTTGCTCTTCATACGCTTCATAACTGAAAACAGCTGCTCAGAAATGTATGTGCTGCCAAAGAGTGATGTCATAAATAAGCTGTGATTGTGTGCTTCAAAAATGGAACTCCACATGGGATCATGAAGAAAATAAAAACTAAAAACCACATGATGTTAAAAGGTTTTGTGCGGTCTCTTTGCTAGCTGTCCTGGACTGTGGGTTGGACATGTCTGATCTAAACACCTTATGACAGTTCTATATTAGACTCTTGATAACATCATCTTCTACAACTTTCCATCCCAATCTTAATTCTGTTGTAGTCATAGTATTTTTTATATAATTTGTTGAATGTACCAAATTAATTGTTAGCTCAAGTCCTTTACAATTACTGTTTTTTCTTCTTTTATCCTCAAATTTCTATATATTTTCTCCTGGCTTGTGTAAAGTTCAGGAGGTCTCTGAGACCACTCCAAGTTTCAATAATTCACAGGAATTCACAGAACTCAGAATAACCATTATACTCATGAGCAGGGTGTGTTTCAGTGAAAGGATATTGATTAAAATTAGCTATGGAAAAAGAAGGGAGAGGTCTAGAAAAACCAGGGACAGAGCTTCCATTTGCCTTCTTGGACAGTGTCAGTGTTCATTTCTCCCTGCCACGATGTATGACAACATGTATGAAGTCTTTTCAGCTGAAGAATGCTCACCTCTCCCTTGGTGTCCAAAGATTTTATGGGGGATTGGTCACATAGACAAGGCTGCCCTTAGTCTACAGCACCTTTAGAAGTTTACCTGATACCATGTGACCTATGACCTCCATCATAATTCACGTTGTTAGCATAAGAGTATCTAGCATGGCTCCAGACCTTAAGGTAAACAGACGCTCTTAAAAGGCAGGGCATTCCAAGGGCTTACAGGTTACTTCCTAGGGTTGGGGGCAAAAAGCCAGACTTTGCTTTGGGCAGCATTAATTTTTTGCTCTACAGCTTGCTTCCTCATTTCATTCAAATCTTTCCTGTCCACATTTATTACAAAGCCTTCCTTCACCACATAATCTAAAACAGCCACTAGCTCCATCACTCACTCCTCCATTCTGCCTTATCCGTTTCCTTATTTCCCTTACACACAAAAAAAGACACGTTTATTTATTTATTTGTGGTCGTAGACTCAACGAGAACCAAAGCTTCATGAGGGCAGGATTTTTCTCTCCTTTGCTATTTTATCTCTATGGGGTAAGGCCTGAAAAAGTATTTTTAATGACAGAATCGAAAACCTAAAGATGCAGTTGATTCAGTGTGTATAAACCATGTTTATGTATTGATCTTTATCTATCTATCATCTATCTATTCATATCTATATAGAAATCTCTTCAACAAGGTCTAATATGGCATTAAGGTTTGGGGAAAGAGGGAAAGAAAATTCATAAATTATTTTATGAAAATGGTCTAATGCTTTTTTAATCACATAGGGACTAAAGTATTAAACAGACTATTTTTCATTCTGTCTAAGGAATTATTAGAACTTGATGAATGTCATATCCTTAGAAATTTGAATAAGAACTTATAAGTTTTAAAAATAAGTTATTTTCAACTATGTTTAATATTTTTAATATAGTATTTTATTGCACATATAAAAAGCAATTGCATAGTTTTTGAGCTCTCAAATTATGAATTATTGGAGTTATGTTTATTTCTTCATCGCATACCGAATTATATAATCTATTCCTTAGAAAAATAAAAACATTAAAATATTAGTGTTATATGCAAGGTCATTTTAATAAAACTTTTCCCCCAGTATACTAAAAAATATTGGGATGGATAGCAGTTTGATGGATATCACTGAAAAACTTACATACAGAAGATATATATATATATATATATATGTATAACATAATTAATCTCTAAATATGAGCATAAACTGAGAATGTCCTATGAAAATAAACATTCGAAATAATTACATAACACTTATTTGTATATGATATTATGAAACTTTTTCTTACTAATTAAAAAAAATTAGGTATTTTATTCTCCTGTCTCCGTGAACACTCAATGTAGTGTTTTTCTATTCAAAGCAGTCCACAAAAGTGGAAGAAGAAAAAGCCAGGCTATCTCGAGATGAAGATGTTACAAGACCCCTTACTGAGTAACATTGTATTTGGGCCAGTTTTTCTTTCTCTTGGTTTGTAAGAAAATCAGCGTATGTACTTGTATTCGTGACAGAGAGGAAATGGTCATACAGTACAAGAACAAATAAATCTGTATGAGGCCCACAAAAGAGCCAGCACACCCAACGAGCAAATAAAGGTCACCTGAAAATTTGATTTTTAGGGGAGACAGAAATAATTGTAAATTAGCATTTATAATATTTATTTAATTATCTTCTCAGAAAATCTTTCAGGTTGGCTTCATAGTACTATATTGCATCTACTACTCGTCAAATTCTACCTTAGAGAAAAGTAACTAGTCTACATGATGAAAATAATTGGGAGGTTAGCAAAATAAAAATATACTTACTCAATTTTAACTTAGGCATTTCATAGACTTCTAGAACTTAACGAATCATTAAGGGATACCAAATTCAAAATTCTGATTTTTCAATGGGAATCAGAGAAGTTTATGTTCGTACTGAAAATGGTGCTCACAGATAGAAGCCTCACTTTTAATAACTGTTAAATGCAAGTAAATTTTTTGGCAAATAGCTCTGTAGCTTATGAAATATGCTTCAGTTTGTGTGGTTTTTGGTTGCATGAAGTCTTTCATTTTAATTAGCTTATTATCTAGCGCTTGTTTTTAAGCCTAATGTTGCCTGTTATATGCAAATTTTCCTTGTCAAAACCCCTGCAACTCTTAAATCATTAGACAGCCAACCCTATACGTCACCCTAAACCCCTAACCTAGTTAATTGCTTCTTTTCTCTGATCTGCCATAACACTGAGCTCAAAATTTATTTGTTCACTGTGTCCTTCACAGCACCGTCAGAGGGATCTTACTGAAAAACACATTGGATGCCAAGTTTAAGAACCAAGCTCTAGAAGTGAATCGAAATTTATTCATTTTGTCTGATAGGTTTACAAAAGTGATATCTAATTAAACCTGTTTAAACAAATAGCCTAGAAACAAACAAACAAAAACAAACCAAAATAAAATAATAAAAAAACCCCTATAAATCTCTGGATAGCATTGAATATCTCATATTAGGTTCCATCCTGGTCTTTTAATGTTTCTGGTACAGAAACCCTGTTCCCTCACTTGCCATAGAAAGTCATTCCTCAGTACTTTCGTCTTGTTATTTCCTCATTCTTCTGCCCAGCTCCTTTTTGCAGACCATTTAATGGGTTCTTAGTAACACTTCCAGGCCCAGCTGAAGTGTGGATTCCTTGCTGACTGCTACTTCATTCACTCAGGTATAGTCATTGTTTTGTTTTTCAAATCATTTTGAGAATATGAAAGGCTTCTTGTTCAACTTTTAGTGAAAGTCAAAATCCTCATAATGTCTCACAGAGTCCACAATAATCTTTACAACCTCCTTTTCCCCTCCAGACACACCCCTATCCTCCTGTTCTTGTCTTAAAGTTTTCCACTGGTTACTCCTTCTATCTTCTGTGACCTTATTCAGATATCCACATAATTATCATCTTCACATTCTTCTAGTCTTTGTTCAAATGCTGCCTTCCCAATGAGGCATCTGATGAAAACTATATTTAAAATTGCAATTGCCCTACCAGCCTGCTTTATGCCATCTCATTAGTATAGAGACGACGTCTCACCAAATTGCCTTGGCTAGTCCCGAACCCACAGGCTTAGGCAATCCACTCGCCTCGGCCTCCCAACGTGCTGGGATTACAGGCTGAGACACCAAGCCCAGCTTGTGGTATTTTTAATACTAACCCCCCCATTAAAATGTAATTTCCATGAGGGCAAAGCTTTTGTCTCTTTTTTTTTCCATTGATGTGTACCAAATATATAGAATGGTAGGTATCTTTTAAATAAATACTTATTGACTAAATGAAAGAAAAAGTAATGAGAAAGTTTCTTTGCCTCTTTAACAACTTTACTTCCTTGTATTTAAAATAGAATTCTTGAGAATTTGTAAGGGAGGTTACTGTGATTAATAAATGAGATAATGCATGTAAAGCAGTTAGCGTAGCATCTGACTCATTACACTCAATTAATAATGTTAACTCCTATTATTAATGATTTTATTATTTTCCAAGTTTTTGAGATTCAAAAACCTAAGGTTGTCACCATCAATCTTACAGAAATGAAAAAAGAAAAGAAGAAAAATCCAGGAAAGCATTTTTGGGTGGACTTCATTATATAGCTATACATTTGTTAACTTCAGAAAAATAAACGATCAGATTGTATACTATATAAATAATGTCTGAACTAAGAAAATATTTTAAAAAGTATACTCTAAACCGGGCTCGGTGGCTCAGCCTGTAATCCCGTGCCTTTGGGAGGCTGAGGTGAGTGGATTGCCTGAGCCTGCGGGTTCGAGACCCGCCTGGGCAGCAAGACCACATCTCTACAATAAATCAAAAAAATCAGCTGGGCATGGTAGTGCATGCCTGTAGTTCCGGCTACTCGGAAGGCTGAGGCGGAAGGATCGCCAGAGCCCAGCAGGTCGAGGCTGTGGTGGCCGGGAGCAGCCACTGCACTCCAGTCTGGGTTACAGAGTGAGACTCCAACTCAAAAAAATAAAATAAAATAAAAAGTATACTCTAAAAATCCCAAGCATTTTTTGATAGCAATATAAACATACAATTTATCATTTTTTTAATTGTTAAGACTATTAGTTTAACATCAAGTTTGTCAACACTCACATCACAATAAATGAAGTACCTCTAAAACAGGCTATATATGCAAAAACTATATCATAGGGATGCACATAGTTTAAAAAAATAAGATATATGGCACTGCTGGGGTTAAAAAGAAACTCAGCAGTTGTTCCTCCTAACCTACTCATGCCCAGCTCTGTTCACTGAAGCTGTAATTATCCTCACTCAGAGCTGTTCTGCTGTTTACCTTCATATATCTAACATATATGCTTATTCTGCTGTTTTTCTGATTTATCAACAGAAGATATTTTTCCATTGTATGAGATATGAACTTTAACTTATTTCTCCACCCTGACCATCTCCCCTCTGCTCTTCTAATTCTTGGCAATTTTAATACTCCAATAATTTTCAATTGACTTTCCATGTTAATTAAAAAAAAATTGAAATGTCTAATTTTGATCAACTATAATTGCTACCTTTTCAATTTCCATTTTGTGAGATAAGCACGTTAGTGCCTCCCTCTGTCCCCTTCTTAGCTTTCATCTTAAGTCTAATAATATTTATATTATTCTATCTTGTTAATAATAGTTAACTGTGTTTCATTTTCTCTATGGTTTGGTTTTAAAAGTTGAAAATTAGATGTGCCATTTAATAGTGACTAGTCCTACTGCCAATGGTAAATGCATTTTTACTTTCTATATTCCACTAACTCTTTAAATCATGGCTGACTTTGTATTTACATGTTTTGGGGCTCTGACTATAGTTTGCAACACTATAATCAGCAACCAACATTTTCTGATTATATTTGTTTTTGCTTCTTGTCTGAAATATATGTCCTAATATATTTTAGATGGCTGGATAATCATTTCCTAAAAGTCAATTTACCATATAGTTGTAATTGACCAGTTTTTAACTTTTGTTCATTGCAGTATTGAAAAAAAAATTTAACTCACCTCTTCCCCATCTCCTAACTCTTGATTTAATGAGTTGAAGAGAAGTTCGGAATTTAGAGGCACCATCTTAAAAAATCTCTGCCACTTTGCTAGTTACCTCAGAATGGAAAATTACCCACTAGGCCAAGGCTACAAAACATCCTGTTGTCTTAGTTACCTTCCTAGCAAATGCCAACGGCTAAATTTCCCCCTCAAACTGTCCTAGCATGTAAGTGGTGGTTGGCTTTAGTTTCATCTGGAGTCCCACTCTGTAAGTTTCTCTCCCTGGAATAAAACTGTGCTGCAGTCTCCCATCTCTCTTTTCCAATCTGCTCATTTTCCTGCCCTAACATTTGGTTCTGAAACCCAGGAATGGAGTTGAAGATCCCACCATGGGCCAACTCCTAAGTTGTCCCTGTGACTAGCCCCATTCTCCCCCATTCCCTCTCCTCTCTCACCCTTTTCCTCTGTCCCTCTCCCCAACTCGGGCAGCTCCAGCAGGGCCATCTTCATTGCTGGACACTTCATCCAACACTGGTCACGAAGGAGTGGGTGAGTTTTTTCCTTCTTTCTATCTCGGATTCCTCCCTTTCACTCGTTTCTATCCAGGACAGAAATTCCGTCAAAAACCTGGCATCCAGTGAGAGGTGTCCCTCGGCTACCACTGGGTCAATGACCACCGCTACCAGGTAGTCGTGGTCATGATTTTTCAAGGAGAATCTTTAAAGTAAATTTCCACACTCCTTATAAAAACAGTAAAAGTCTGTGGGGATGCCCCATCCTTTCATTGTTTCTCATTCTTGGGGCTCCAGGAGAGAATTGCTCACCCCTCCAAGTTTCTCCAATATGGGTCAAACATCCTCTAAACCACCTAGAGACACTCTTCTCAGATGTCTTCTTTGCAACATCAAAAAATTAGATCTTGTTCTAAGACCAAAGTGTCTCTCAAATGTCTCAAAAATTTAGGCCTTACTCTAAGGTCAAAGCATCGCATTTTCTTTTTCTTTTCTTTCTTTCTTTCTTTCTTTCTTTCTTTCTTTCTTTCTTTCTTTCTTTCTTTCTTTCTTTCTTTCTTTTCTTTCTTTCTTTCTTTCTCTTTCTTTTTGAGAAAGCAGAATTTATTGAGGGGACCTGAAGGGGTCGCCACATCTCATTTTCTTCTGCAATACAGCTTAACCCAATATTAATTGGACAATCACCATCAATGGCCCGAAATGGAATCTAACTTCCAAATTCTCCGTATCCTTAACAATTTAACTTCCAAATTCTCCATCTCCTTAACAATCTAACTTCCAAATTCTCCATAACCTCAACAATTCACTCCAATGCAATGGAAAATGATCCGAGTTCCCCTATGTGCAAACTTTCCTCTATCTCTGATCCAAGCCCTCCCTCTGTCAATCCTTTTCAAATTCTAAATATTCACAATCTCCTCCTTCCTTTTTCCTCTCCCCCTCACACATGCTCTTGTACCCAGTGTCCTCCATTCCCAGTCATCCCCAAAGTTCTGTTCCCATCCTTCCTCTCAAAGAAGCGGCTGGGATGAAGAGCATATAGTCCAGGCTCGTGTTCTTTTCTCCCTAGGCAACCTCTCTCAAACTGAATGCCTAGGCTTCTTCACCTCTAACCTGCTGTTTACCATAAAGAATTCCTCCACATCACCCAGTACTATGCCCTTACCTGGCATAATCTGTATGTTACTCTTTCCTCCTTCCTTTCCCCTGGAGAGGGAAAACATCTGGGCAGCAGCTCAATCCCATGCCAACTCTCTACATCAGCAGAACCCTGCCCATAATCCTACAGGCATCACGGCAATGCCCTTCACAGAGCTCTCCTGGGATTACTAAATTAACTCCTCAGATAGACATAAAAAGGGGCCAGATAAGAACTTCCCTATTAGCTGAAATGGACAAGATGACTCTAAAACTAGTTAATTATGAAGAAATCAAATAAATGACTCAAGGTCTGGACAAAAACTTTGCTCTTTTCTTCTGCCTCTCGTAAGCCGTGTTTCAATGTACTACTTTTACCCCAAATTCTGATAAAGGTAAAATTTACTTACACCTTCATTTTATCTCTCAATCACCCACAAATGTACAAAAAACAACAAACAAACAAACAAAAAACTTCAAAGATTGGAGGATGGTCCCCAAACTTCACATCAGGATCTTATCAAAACTGCCTTTAAGGTTTTTAATAATAGAGATGAGGAGCAAAAGGCTCAAAAACTAAAAAGAAATAAAGACCAAACACCAACTACTGGCAGCAGTCCTTCAACATGGTTCCAATGGCTCTAAAAAAAATCCCATACAAATGTGGCCAGCCAGAACATAGCAAAAGCATGTCCAAAGCTGCCCCCTAAACCACATTCTGTTTATGAATAGAAAAAAACACTGGAAGTCAGATTGTAACCAGCAAGACTCTCCCTCCCATTCTAACACTTCTAATACTCCCAGGTTTCCTTATCCACAGCCGGAACTGGCTGAATTCCTTGACTTGGCTACTGAAGACTAACCGGGTCCAAGTTCTGCCAGCCCAACCATCCTTGCCATCGGCACCATCACAAAAACCAGGGTAATGTCTCTTTCTTATTGAGCATGGGGTTTCCATACTCAGTCTTCCCAGAATATGCAGGCCCCCTCCTTGACTCCTCTATCTCTATTGTCAAAGTACAGAAAATATCTTTCACTCCTAAAATAAGTGAGCACTCTGTTCAAACCCCCCTTTAATCATTCCTTTTTAGTTATTCTGTAGTGCCTCACATCTATACTAGATAAGGGCAACCTCACACAATTTCAAGCTTTCATACAGTTTCACCCTTCACAACCTTTCTGAAATTCTACCCTCTTCATTTTGCTTAGCTGCCTGGATGTCTCCTCCTTTTCTTTCTTATCTTCCCTTTCTTTCCTTCCTCCTTCCCTCCATAAATTCTAAAGTTTGGGGCATTTCCACATCCAATGTCACATGACACCATATCTCCATCATGGGTCAATTTCCAAAATGCCTCATCCTAACTTTAATCAACTCCAATACCCTTGAAGTCCATCAAATCTAAGGGGACTCAAATCCATTATTTCCAAATTACTTCAAACAAATATCCTAAAATGAACCAATTATCCTCACAAGACTCCCATACTAGCTGTTAAAAAAACCAAATAATTCATACCGGCTTTTCCAAGACCTACATATTGTTAATCAGGCCATCATTTCCATCCACCCCATTGTTCCAACTCCTACACTTTGCTCTCTCACATCCCACCTAACTCCACCCACTTCTCTGCCCTAGACTTAAAAAATGTCTTATTCACCATTCCCCCATTCCCCTTAACACAGTCTACCAAAATCTCTTCGCCTTCACCTAGGTAAACCCCAACTCACAAAACTCAGCCCAATTAACCTGGACAGTCCTGCCAGGGCTTCAAGGACAATTCTCACCTCTTTAGGCTAACCCTTTCTCAAGACATATCTACTTTAAACTTAAATCCCAATACCCTTCTACAATATGATAATAATCTTCTCCTGTACAGTCCCTCATATGATCTTGACATTAAACATACCTCTCAATTACTCAGCTTTCTGAGAAAACAGAAATATCGAGTCTTTCCACTAAAGCCCAAATTGCCAAAACAAAAGTAATCTATCTTAAACTCAGTTTAGCTCCTGCAACCCAAGCCATTCCCACACACAGAAAACATCTCATTCAAAACATACCTGTGCCTGCCACCAAAAGGGATCTCCTTTCCTTCTTAGGCCTTATAGGATATTTTCAATTATAGATACTTAATTTTGGTCTGTTAGTCAAGTCTCTTTATTTAACTTCACAAGGTCCTGTCCACAAACCTTTAAACTCCTCACACCCAATTAATTCTCATTTTCACAAACTAAAAGAGTCCTTCTTAAAGGCCTCAGCCTAAGGACTATCAACCCTACCAAACTTTTCACCTTATATGTCCACACAAAACACAACATTGTCTTTAAACTTTTATGTCCCTCCTATAGCAGTCCTCCACAGGCCATAACATATCTGTCAGAACAACTTGACTCTGTCATCCAAGGCTGGCCGCCATGCCTCCAAATTCTGGGGTCCACCTCTATACTCACAATCAAAACACTAAAACCTAACACTCTACCAACAAAAATCTCTCCTCTTCCACACCCACAACTATCAAAGCTCCAAGTTTTACACACTAAATACACAATCCAAAATTAAAGGGTCCCCAGTCCTATGCTTCACACACCTCCATTCACTCCAAAGCCTCCTAAATATTCTTTATTTCTCACAGGACCTACCTGTCTTCGGCTAACAGAAGTTCCTAAACTTCCAGAATCTCCCAAATAACAAGCTGATAAGGGCCCTTAATCACTCCATACACATGGATGTTCTTTTAATAATGCTACCAATAATCATTGCTATAATATTTATCTTAGTCTATATTATCAGATATTTTTTGTCAAAAACTTCTACTCTGTAACACCCCATACACTTTCCTACTTCTCTAAGCTTTATAAACCCCACCTTCAACAATTTCTTATATTCCCTTAACTCTAACTTTCCTTTTACCCCCTTAATAATCTTCTTACCTCAATAGAACAACTACTTTCAATAATTGCTAATCTTTTTTTTTTTTGAGTTGGAGTCTCACTCTGTCACCCAGACTGGAGTGCAGTGGCCACTCCCGGCCACCGCAGCCTCGACCTGCTGCACTCCGGCGATCCTTTCGCCTCAGCCTTCCAAGTAACTGGAACTACAGGCGCACGCTACCACACCTGGCTAATTTTTGATTTATTGTAGAGGTGAAGTTTCACCAAGTTGCCCGGGCGGGTCTCGAACCCGCAGACTCAGGCAATCCACTCACCTTGGTCTCCCAAAGTCCTGGGATTACAGGCTGAGCCACCGAGCCCGGCCAATAATTACTAATCTTTAACTGCGAGGAGACATATAATTTATCCCCCAACTTTATCATTTAGTACTCCTTCCTAATGTACTTTTTGGTTTACAACCTCCTAACCACACCATAATGCTCAACCCTCTCCTCAGTTGGCCTCTTATTCTAACCTTAACCTCCTTGTACATTTCATTCCCACTTACATTGTCCTCTAACAGTTGGGCTCCTTTCATCAATCTCACACACCAATACTTATACAACACACAACTTCCATTTAACTCTAACTGCTAGATTTGTCTTTCAACCCAAACCCAGTGGTTTACAGACACTCCAGCCAACCTAGCAACTTGGGCCCAAACTAACATAAATTCACATCTTGCATTTCTTTCTTTTTTTTTTTTTTTTTTGAGTTGGAATCTCACTCTGTCGCCCAGACTGGAGTGCGGTGGCCGCTCCCGGCCACCGCAGCCTCAACCTGTCGGGCTCTGGCAATCCTTCCGCCTCAGCCTTCCAAGTAGCCAGAATTATAGGCATGCGCTACCATGCCTGGCTGATTTTTTGATTTATTGTAGAGATGAGGTCTTGCCTGCCCAGGCGGGTCTCGAACCCATGCGCTCAGGCAATCCACTCACCTCAGCCTCCCAAAGGCACGGGATTACAGGCTGAGCCACCGAGCCGGCTCACATCTTGCATTTCAAACAAACATAAATTTACATCTCGCATTTCAAGAAAATTCTCCTTTAAAACCTTTTATTTACCTATATCACCTGGTGACCCATTCCAAAACCTCCAAAGAGGCATTCACCCAATCAGGTACACACCTTTATTTTAAACAATACACTCAAAACTGGCTTTTCCTAACCCGTTTTCTACTAAAAAACCCCTAAGTCTCCAATCTAAAACCTCTCAAACCTTACTAACTACCCCAACACCTGTTTATCTCTGGTGCTCATTCCCCAACTCAGTCATGAGTCCTTTTTAGAAACTCTTCCCTCTAACCTTTCCCAACATACACTCGCTCTCCAACCTTCACAAGACTACCAATCCCAACACTTCAGACACACCCTCTGCAATTCTATGGCTCTCCATCCATTGCCATCGAAAATTCTCAGGCGGTCCCCATGTCATCTCTCTGTGAACACTGCCTAGCAGATGTAGTTGCACAGGGAATGCCATAAAAAACAAAACTAAACTAAAAACCTATAGACACACTCGCATATTCACTTCTAAACCTCTCATAATTCAATACTTCACCACCAATACTTAGTAATAACTCCAATTTATTCTTATCTTCATATAACTAATCTGAGTTCACAATTTCTCCTACTAACATATGCTTCCAGGCCCTTATCAAAGCTACACTTCCAGATAAATATTCCACTTGCAAATATGAAAAAGATGAAGGCATATAGTTAGCCACCACTACCTATGAGTTTTTTCTTTCCACCTTGGGAATTTTCTTCCTATATGGCACTTCCTCCCATCTCTGTCTACCCGCCAGTTGGTCAAACATTTGCACTTTAATACACCAACCTCTAGACATCAGTGTTCTCCCTGATAATCAGACTATTCAAATCCCTCTATCAGCTTCAATCTCTTCCTATGCAATTAAATCCAAAAGGGCAATCCAACTCCTCTCTTACTAGTAGGATTAGGCATTTGAAATTAAATTCATTAGCGGGGATAATGTTCCAAAAATAGGAGCGTGCTTAACCTTCTAATAACTAAAAAAAGGGGGCATCTATATATACCTCTAAAAAGAATGTTGTTTTTTTTTCATAAATCAGGCATAGTTCAGGATGCAGCCCACAGATTTCAAAACCAGGCAACAAAAAAACTTCAGGCTACCAACTCAGGCTGAACTGGGCCATCCCTCTCTACCCGGATGCCCTGGGTAACCTCATTTCTCAAACCTCTACTCCTCGTCTTTCCCTTACTCACCTTTGGACCTTGTTTATTAACTTGATCTCCCATTTTATCTCTCTCTTTTTTTTTTTGAGTTGGAATCTTACCCCGTGGCCCCGACTGGAGTGCAGTGGCCGCTCCCGGCCACCGCAGCCTCGACCGGCTGGGCTCCAGCGATCCTTTGATCCTTCCGCCTCAGATTTCCAAGTAGCTGGAACTACAGGCACGCGCTACCACGTCCGGCTGATTTTTGATTTATTGTAGAGATGAGGTCTCGCCAAGTTGCCCAGGCGGGTCTCGAACCCGTGGGCTCAGGCAATCCATTCGCCTCAGCCTCCCAAAGTGCGGGATTACAGACTGAGCCACCGAGTCCAGCTCCATTTTATCTCTCAATGACTAAATTCCGCTATTCAAATGAGCACAGAAAAGCATGTTGAAAACATCCTCCTGCTGCACCAGTCCAGATTCTATAACCTTCAACACCAGCAAGTATGCAGTCTCGACCCCGAGGCGGGCACCGCTCAACTTCAGCCCCAAATTAAACACCCCACTTCAGTAGGGAGTAGCCAGATGACCTACCATGCCCCTCTCCCCACACCTAGGTGCTCTCCCCTTCCATCAATCTATCTCTCTATATCTATCTATCTATCTATCTACAAAATCAAAAGGCAGGAATGTCTGCCTTAGAGACACCATCTTAAATAATCTCAACTACTTTGATAGCTACTCCAGGACAGACAATTACCAACTAGGCCAAGGTTACAAAACATCCTACTGTATGTAACACTTAGCCTAATCCCAAGGCTTCTTCCTAACTTATTTAACCACATACCTCATTCACATGCCTAGCCATGCCAATCACAAAATTTCCCCCTCAAGCCCTATACCTGCCCGAGCCTATAAGCAGCGGTGGGCTTCAGTCTCATCTGGAGTACTGCTCTACAGATTGTCCTCCCTGGAATAAACTTGCGTTGCTGTTGAACTGCCCATCTCTTGTCTCTCTTTTCCTATCTGCTCACTTTCTTGATCTAACAATTAATACCATAAAAGAATATACTCACCACTCTTGGTTTTTATTCTCAATTTCTGGAATCAACAAGCGAACACTTTCCTTGGGAGGAAATTTCCATGCAAGTAAATGTTGAATAATTTTGCATTAATGAGCACGTCTTGTCGATTAAAGCTTGGTTAATAATGTATCAGATTATATAATTCTGGATTTTATCCCATTTTTCCCTCTGTGCTTTGAAATCTTTGTCCACTGTCTCCTATCATTTCCTCACACTGATGAAAAAGTATGATGCCATTCCAACACTTGTTTCTTGGAAGTTCACTTATTTGTTGTTTTGTTGTATTCTGGATGAAACTGATTAACAAATTATTGTTGCCTTTTAGGTGTAATATTATGCAATAATTTGTCTATGTGTGAATGTTTATAAAGTCATATTACTTGGTATTCAATGCTCAGTAAGTCTGTTGTCCTTTTGTAAAAGTTGTTTCTCTTCTATGCAGATTTTTTTTATGTCAAAAGTGGTATTTCTGTTTTTTCAAGTGCTTTCCAACTCTTTTTCTCCTTTTTCATAATTTCTTGACCTTGTGTTAGAAAGTTAAAACTTCTTGAATTTCTTGAACTTTTTGAAATCATCTGAAGATACTTGATAACACAAACACACATCTATGCATACCCACACACATCTCCTTATCACATTTTTGGCTTTGAAATTAGATTTTTCTCTTTGTTTATTTTGACCTTTATTTCTGAATATTAAGACATTTTTTAACCTAATTTTTAAAAATAGAACAATAAGTTTAAGAGGAAGCATTATGAGGTAAGACTTGACCATTGATAACTTTTTCTCTAGTGTCAGATGATATCATATTATAATGAGGAGGGTCTATTATAAGATGGTGATACACACATTAACAGTTTGATTTGTATCCTGAGGGTGTATTTACTTTTTTAAAAATTATTTTTATTTTAAAAATGTGGTGTACAATTCAGGGCTAGGTATACAAATGGTCAATCCATAGTTCTCTAAGGAGTTTCCAAGTAAGAGATCTAAATATACTTCCAAGGGTATGGACACAAACAAAAAGTTTATAATTTTTATGTTCTCACTCATAAGGAGACCCTGAGCAATGATAATACTACAAGAAAGGGATTGACAGTAAGTGGGAAACTGCTGGGAGAAGGGAGAGGGACACACTTCATTGATAAGGGTACCTGATCTCAAACAGGTGAAATGAGTGATTGGAAGCATATTTGAATCTCTTACTTGGAAACTCCTTGGAGAACCAGTGTAATCCATAATAGTTGGTCGCCTTGGTCCCCACTTCAGATAAGGTAACCTTATTGCTTATGAGTGAGAACATGTGGTACTCAGTTCTTTATTTCAGTGATAGATCAATGAGTATTACAGTCTGTAAATCCATCCAAGTTGCTGCAAAGTTTATAATTTTGTCC
The DNA here is from genome assembly GCA_027257055.1 of Cephalopachus bancanus. NCBI lineage: Eukaryota > Metazoa > Chordata > Mammalia > Primates > Tarsiidae > Cephalopachus > Cephalopachus bancanus. The sequence goes on from JAPVLO010000010.1 coordinate 15,919,484, forward strand.
TTATGTATGCCTGTATAACATTCTATCATGTATGGTACCACATTTTTTTTATCCAGTCCACTTTCAATGGGCAGCTCTATTGGTTCCATGTTTTTGCTATTGTGAACAGTGCTGAAATAAACTTGCATGTGTAGTTAGGTATCTTTTTCATAGAGTGATTTGAGATTCCTCCAGGTATATTCTCAGTAGGGGGATTGCTGGATTGTATGGAAGGTTGAGTTTTAGATTTTTTAGGAATCTCCACATTGTTTTCCACTAAGATTCCCTTTTCCTTGCATACACTCCAGCATCTGTTGTTTTTTTTTTTTTTTTGGAGTTATTGATCATGGCCATGCTGCCTGGAATTAGTTGGTATCTCAAGGAATGACTTTGTTTTCAGTCTTCAGTGAAGTGTTTGTACGTGTGTGAATATATGGGTACACATATACATTTGTGAGAGAAAACTAAATGAATGCTAAGTATCAGGTCCACATTTTGTTCTTACCTTTATTCATAGATTAATAATGAATAATGCCAGAGACCTCTTTTCTCACCTCTTGATCTATAGATCTCTAGAGGTAAGAGAAATTTATTTACATATGTGTATGTATGTGAAAGAGCTACAGAGGAAAGAGTATCTATGTTATTAATGCCTCCCTGCAACAATGCCATTTGTATTTTATTTCTGGAACTATTAAAATGAACTGTGCATATTTTATAACAAATTAAACACAGTGGTTTCTCATTAGATAGCACAGAGAAGCTACAGTGGTATGAGAAAGATTTTTTTAAATGCACTTTGGAAACAGCTCATATAATTATATTTAATGCAAAAATAAAATTATCTGCCATTTTTTTCCTTTACAATTGCGTTGATGTGTCAAGAGTGTCTAATTAAGCAAAGATCATGGGAACAGCAACACCTCAATCCATTATTTATGCAAACATTTGTAGAGCAGAAAATTGTAAATTATCATTGTATCAGGTTTTACAAATACTGTCTAACTTATGTTTACAGATCAGCATTAGATTTTGTGAGAACACTGTTAGCACATATAATTAAAGATCAAAAGATTTGGTACTTGGCATAGAAAGTAAAAAGTGAACAGAAAAGAGTAAGTTATAGGTTATTATCATGTTTTTAAATATTTTATTAGAAGAAATATTTTATGCAAGTGCAAATCAAGTTTTGAGCCATGTTAAATAGCTTAAATGACTTCTGGTAAAAATTCTTATGAGGGGAAATAAGCTAAATTATCCATATTTCTTTTTAAAATACAGCTATAAGATTATGAATTTTTGTTTGTGTTCATACCATTAGAAGAATATTTAGAATCTCTTACTTGTAAACTCCTTAGAGAACCAGTCCTACAAATTCTAATTGTGACACAAGTGTACATATTTTGATAGTTGAAATATTATTTTATTATTATTTGAAAGTTTTATCATGGAGAAATATTCTATAATATCTCAAATACAACTGAGACATCATACAATTGCATAATCATAATATCTTAAATACATTACATATCATTGTACATAGATCTCTAAAACAAACCCCAAATAACAAATAAACCTTTTCATAATTGCAATAGTTTGGGAGACACGGTTGCCAAATATTAAGGGAGACTAATTTTCCTGCCTGAAGCTAGTTAAAATATTTGAAGTAATGAACAAAGTGAAGAGACAATCCAAAGAGGGAGAGATGTATTTGCAAACACTCATTGGACATGGAATTAATAACCAGAATATATAAACAATTCAAATGATTAAAAAGCAAAAAAACAAATAACGTAATTTAAAAATGGAGAAAAGATCTAAATAAACATCTCTCCAAAAAAGACAAACAAATATCAACAGGTATATAACAAAAAATGTTCAACATCACTAACCATCATAGAAATGCAAATCAAAATTACACTGAGATATCATCTCATCCCTATTAAAATGACTTTTATCAAAAAGATATGTATTAACTGATGCTGGCTATGAAATGGAGAAAGGGGAACCCTTGTACCTTGTTGATAGAAATATAAATTAGTACAGATACTATGGAGAACAGGATGGACATTTTTCTGAAAACTAATAATACAATTACTATATGATCTGGCTGGGCATATATCCAAAAGAAAAAAAATTAGTATATCAAAAAGATATTTGCACTTTCATGTTTATGGCATCACTGTTCACGATAACCAAGATATGGAATCAACCTAAGTGTCACATCAGTGGATGAATGTTTAAACAAAATATGGTGTATTTATATACAATGGAATATTATTCATCTGTGAAAAGAGTAAAATCCCTTCATTTGTGACAACATTGATGGAACTGGAGGACATTATGTTAAGAGAACTAAGCTAAGCACACAAAGACAAATATGGTATGTTTTTACTTGTATTTTTGAGCTAAAATAATTGAACTCATGGAAACAGGGAGTAGAATGATTATTACCAGAGTCTGGGAAGGATAGTGTGAGGGGAGTATTAAAAGGAATTGATTAATGGATACAAAAATATAGTTCGATAGAATAAGATCGAGTATCAGTAGTATACTAGGGCAACTACAGTTAACAATAATTTATTGTATATTTCAAAATAACTCAAAGAGTGGAATTGGAATGTTCCTAACACAATGAAATGATAAATGCTTGAGGTGATGAATATATCAATTACCCTTATTTGGTTATTAAATATTGTATGCTTATATCAAAATAATTCATGTACCTCATAGATATGGATAACTATTATGTATCCATAAATATTTAAAATAACACTTTTTAAAATTAAAAAAAAAAAATTTAAAGCAGTGACCAGTAAATTCAAGACTCCAAGAGACTAGAATTATTCAAAAGTATTTTTAAAATTTTCATTTATTTTCTAGTCATAATCTGATTTTTAAAAAAGATATGATATAATATTGCTTGCACCGGTTTCTTATTTATCTTCTAATGTGCTTTTTCCTCTTCTGTTTTAATGATCCAAATGGTGGAGACATCTTTCCACTATCTTAGAGAAGCCTACTAAAAATTCAGACATAGACATCTTGTTACCTTTTGAGACTGAGGTGATCTGGTCTCAATATCTTTCATGATAAAAAATTCTCAGCAAATTTCAGCAAACCAAATACAATGAAATGTCAAAAAGTACACCATGAAAAAGTAAGATCTAATCTAGGTATCAAAGGGTGATTCAATACTTGAAAATCAGTCAATGTAATACCCCATATCAACAAACTAAAAGAAAAATTATTAATATGATGATATCAATTGCTACAGAAAAAAATTTGACAAAATTCAACACACATTTATAATTTAAAAACAAAAAACAAGAAAGCAAAACAAAACAAAATGCTTAGTATACTAGGAACAGAAGAGAACTTCTTCAACCTCATAAAGAGCTTCTAACAGCTTATGCCATACTTAATGAAAAACTGAATGCTTCCTCTAACACTTGAAATAAGGCCACAATGTCTTTTCTCAGCATCCTTATTCAATATAATACTGAAATTTCTAACTGCAATAAGAAAGGAAAAAAATAGTTTTTGAGCTGGGCTCGGTGGCTCAGCCTGTAATCCCGCGCCTTTGGGAGGCTGAGGTGAGTGGATTGTCTGAGCCCGCTGGTTCGAGACACACCTGGGAAGGCGAGACCTCATCTCTACAATAAATCAAAAAAAAAAAAAAAAAAATTAGCCAGGCGTGGTAGCGCGTGCCTGTAATTCCGGCTATCGGAAGGCTGAGGCGGAAGGATCGCTGGATCCCAGCAGGGCAAGGCTGCAGTGGCCGGGAGCGGCCACTGCACTCCAGTCTGGGTGACAGAGTGAGACTCCAAGTCAAAAAAAAAAATAAATAAATAAATAAAAATAAAATAGTTTTTGAAATAAGTCAGTCAAAGAAAAACACAGCTGCATGATTTCACTCATATGAATTAAAAAAAAATCGATTTCACAGAATAGAGAGTAGAATGGTGGTTATCAAGGGCTAGGGTGGTTGGAAGGAGGGCAGGTGGGTGATTTTGGTTAAAATATGCAAAGTTTTATAAAGTTTGATAATAATTTCAAGAGATCACATTCCTTGTATACCAGGATGAGGTATACGAGTGGCCATTGTACGGTAAAGTTTGCGCCTCCCTTTGGTCCCCACTTTGCCTGCTTTGGGATCAGGTACCCTTATTGATGTTATGTGCCCCCCTTCCCCTCTTGGCAGTGTCCTGCTACTGTCAATCCCTTACAGTATTATGGTAATGTTCAGGGTCTGCTTATGAGTGAGAACATGTGGTACTCAGTTCTTTGTTTCTGTGATTGATCACTGAGTATTATAGACTCTAAATTCATCCAAGTTGCTGTGAAGTCCATATGTTTGTCCTTCTTTATGACTGAGTAATAGTCCATCATGTATATATACCACATTTTAAAAATTCAGTCCAGTTTTGATGGGCAGCACAGTTGGTTCCGTGCTTTTGTTATTGTGAATAGTGTTGCAATAAACATGTGTGTGTAGGTATCTTTTTGGTAGAATGATTTGAGTTTCTCTGGAATAGTCTCAATAGGAGGATTCCTGGGCCATATGGAAGGTCAATTTCTAGTTTTTTTAGAAATCATCATACTGTTTTTCATAGAGGTGAAACTAGTTTGCATTCCCACCAGCAGTGTAGAAGTGTTCCCTTTTCTTTGCATCTTCACCAGCACCTGTTGTTTTTTGTTTTATTAATGATGGCCATTCCTATTGGGGTTATGTGTTATTTCAGGGTAGTTTTGATTTGCATTTCTCTGATGATGAGTGAGGCTGAGCACTTTTCTTGTGTCTGTTGGCTACCTATATGTCTGCTTTTGAGACGTGTCTATTCATGTCTTTTGCCCACTTTTTAGTGGGGCTGTTTGTGTTTTTTCTTTCTGCTTGTTTGATTTCCTTGTTGATACTGGATGTTAGGTCTTTGTCAGATATACAATTGGCAAATATTTTTTTCCCATTCTGTGGACAGTCTCCCTGCTCTCTTCATGGTTTCTGCTTTGCAGAAGCTTTTAGGTTTCAAGAGGTCCCACTTGTCCATCTTATCTTTTATGGCATAAATATGTTCTCGTTAACTTTTTGATTCTTTAGAATTTTTTTCAAGGCAAAAATTTTCATTATTAATGAGGTCAACTATCAATTTTTTTCTCTTATGAATTGTCCTTTTGATATTGTGTTTAATAACTCTTCCCCTGGTCTTAGGCCCTGAAGATTTTTTTTCACATATATAATAAGTATATTTAATATATATTATAAATATGTTATATATATTTTTAAATTATATGATTTTAACTTATAAATATGTATAAAGTAATTATATATTCTTGATGTAGTATATAAATTTACATTTTACTTTAAGTTCATGATCTCTTTTTAGTTAAGTTTTGCATAGGGTATGAATTTTACATTAAGAATCTTTTTCATTTTTCAGAATTTATTACCAAACTATTTTATCCAAAACTCTTTTGTAGTTATAATCAGTACTATAGGTTAACATCTTGCCATTCTCAAAAGGGGCTTACCGGGTTTTGGCTTCAAGAGTGGAATGCAGGCTTAATGTGATATGTACATACATTGCTTCAATCCAGAGTCATGTCTTGTGTATATCACTTCATGTATAAGGGACAAATAAAAATTGCAAGAACACAGTACAAATGATTGACTGAATATGTGACTGCATCTTTTAAGTAGAATAATGAGATAACATACAGGTAGGCGTTATGATCCAATTGTGCAGCAACTGTATGCTTGCAGTAAAGGCATTTTGAATTATAATTGCACAAAATTGCAGGTTTTATTAATAAAAAGATAATCAGCTAGGATTAAACATTAGATAAGGTATATAAACTTCAAAGAAACATATTTTATGTGGTAAATACAAATAATTTTATCTGTCAATTTAAAAATAAAATAAAACTTCTTGGAAATATAAAAAATTATCAACAATATAAGAAGACTGCCATACAAGGGAAAATATTTTATTTCTTCTACTGTGATTTCAAAGTTGCAGTTGCAAATTAGGTTCGACAAAATGGTGACTAGACAGGTTGGACGGTGAGAGTCTCTGCAAAAGCAAGTGTCCATAAGGACTCTCTGTGTGAGTAGGCATGTGCTGGTGGGAGAGTGAAAGTCTGTCTGAAGAAAGACTTGGGTTCATGTACCCTGGGGCCTCCCTCTGAAGGTTACTGCAAGCCCCCCTTGCCCTGAGATTCAAGCTGCAGGCATGCAAGATCGTCTGCTATTCACAGGATTCTCCTTAGAAGAGCCTTCTGAATCCAGCTGATTCTTATTGCTTGGTGCTTGGCCCATAACATCACCTGTTATAGTAATATCAGCTGGAGCCCTGGATCTGATTTGCAGAGAGAGGAGATAGGGGAGAGCCTGAGAGGAGCCCCATGCTTGATGAAGAAATGCTGACTGCAGCCATTTTCTCTGTCCTAGGACCAGGCAGCGACCTGCATTGCCCCACCCAGCTCTCCCCAGCACCACTCAGCCCCACCCAGCCTCCAACTTGGGACCTAAGGTAATCTCACCAAACTGGGTGAATCAGACACAGACATGTCATATCTGAGTGACAGACTTGACAGGCAGCAAGCTGGGTGAGTCCAGATCTGATCCTCCCTCCTTCCACAGTAGGCCTGGGGCATCTGACCCGAGCTTTGAGTAACCCTATCAGCCTACGGTGAGAGGTAGAGATCAGAGCTGAAAGGATGTTGGACTTACAGGAATGACCCAGAGAGAGTTTGGTTGTTTTTATTTTTTTATTTTTATTTTTTGTCTGTTTGTATTGCTCATTTTTAGTTTTATTTTTTCTCTCTTTCTGTTTTTGATAACATTTTTGTACTTGCTTTGTTTCTGTTATTTTAGTGATTCTTTTTTCCTTAGACTTCCTGTTTGTGTTTGGGAAGAGTACACCAATACGGAGGTATTTTTTGGTCTGCATGTTTGTACGTTTGGCTGAAGGTTTTAGGTTTTTTTTTTCTCTCTTTTCTGTCTTTGTGTCTCTTTTCCTTGGTTAGTCGGTACAGCTGTCTGTTTTCTCTCATACTCTACTCTCTCTCCACCTTCCACTTGCTCCCTCCTTCCTTTTTTCATTCTTTTCCTTTTTCTTACCTCATCTTGCTTTCAGGGAGCAAACCTATACCCCCACTGCATGGACAGATTGTAAGGCAGGGGAAAGTGGGTTCCAAGGTGCCCATACACTTGTCAATGGATACTGGGATCTGCAGATAGATTTTGAATCACAGCTCCCCCTTCAATTAAATCTCAAAACTGCAAGAAGTACAGCTCCCAAACCACGTTTCTGCTTCAGAATTGAGCAAAGCCAGAGGATCCACATAAGGAAGAATAGGAGATTGAGCAAACAGAAGTAAAAGCAACCTTGCCATCCTGAACAACAGAATTAAAGAACAGGAGGGAAAAAAGTGGGTGGAAGGGAACTTCACAAATGAAGGAAAACCAAAAGAAGAATATGAGTCTCACACAGACCCCTGGAAGGTCAGACACTGAGAAAACAGACTTCGGAAGGCAAGCAATGAAGAACCCCCAGAATGATTGGTCTCAAACTATAAACCCAGATATCAAGACATTAATAGAAAGAATAAATAGAATTGAGGAGAGAAGAGGAAAAAAAGAAGGAGTTGATAACTGAGATAACTGCAGTAAAGAATACTGTGAACGAAATAAATAACAAACTGATAAGCATGGAAAGTAGAATTAACCAAGCAGAAGAAAGAATCTCAGAACTTGAAGACCAAAATATAGAACTAACCCAAACTGTCAAAAACATAGAAAAGAAGCTTAAAAAGATAGAGCAAAACCTTCAAGAGATGAGGGATTATTTCAAGAGGCCAAACCTAAGAGTAGTTGGACTTCCTGAGGCAGAACAAACATTCCATCAAATTATTCAAGAAAACTTCTCTCATCTCATCAGTGACGCACCCATTCAAACACAAGAGATTCAGAGAAACCCTGCAAGACAACAAATGAGAAGACCATCTCCTAGACACATAGTAATTCACCTAAACAAAATAAGTATAAAAGAAAAAATTCTAAAGTCAGCAAGAGAAAAAGGTCAGACTACCTACCAGGGAAGACCAATTAGAATAGCAGCCAATTTATCTACAGAAACACTTCAGCCTAGGAGAGCATGTAGCCCAATCTTCAAAGTTCTCAAAGATAAACAATTTTAACCAAGAATAAGCTACCCAACTAAGCTAAGCTTCATCATTGAGGAAGAATTAAAATCTTTCCCAGAAATTCAATTCCTAAGAACTTATGCTGCCGCTAGACCAGTTCTACAAGAAACACTTAAGAAAGTATTAAACACAGAAGAAAAGGACAAAAGAATGACAATGTTCTTCTCAAGAGTGTAGGAAAATGATTGAAAACACACATGAATCAGCTCAAAAATCAAAAGAAAGACAGCAAACAAACAGGAACAGCAACAACTCTATAATAACCTCATGACAGAGATAAACTCTCATATTTCAATAATTAGCCTGAGTGCGAATGGACTAAATGCATCACTGAAAAGACATAGAAGGCAAAATGGATGAAATAATTTGAGGCAACAATATACTGTCTCTAAGAGACTCATCTCACCAGAAAGGACACTCAGAGACTCAAAGTAAGAGGATGGGAAGCAAAATTTCAGGCAAAGAGAACAAAAAAGAAAGCAGGAGTTGTGATCTTAATATCAGACAAAATACCCTTTAAGCTATCAAAAATTTAAAAAGACACAGAAGGTCACTATATAATGATAAAAGGTTCAGTCCATCAACAAGAAATATCCATCCTAAACATATATGCACCCAGTATAGGAGCACCAGCATTTGTAAAGCAACTACTAAGTAAACTAAAAAAAGGTATTGACTCTAACACTATTATAGCAAGGGACTTGAATACCCCACTAACAGCCCTAGAAAGATCATCGAGACAAAAAATCAAAAAGGAGATCCAGAACCTAAACTTGACACTTGACCAGATGGACTTAATAGATACCCACAGAATATTCTATCCAACAACCACAGAATATACATTCTACTCATCACCACATGGAGCACAGTCCAAGATCATACACATCCTTGGCTATAAATCAAGCATAAACACATTTCACAAGATTGAAGTTTTGCCATGCACCTTTTCAGATCACAGAGGAATAAAAGTAAATATCAACACCAACTAGTTCTCCCCAAACCCACAAAGACATGGACACTAAACAGCATGATGCTAAGCAACTCCTGGGTCAACATGGAAATCAAAACAGAAATTAAAAGATACCTGGAAACAAATGAAAATGAAGAAACATCTTACCAAAACCTCTGGAATGCCATGAAATCAGTAGTAAGAGGGGAATTTATATCTCTACAAACATACATAAAGAAAATAGAAACATCACAAGTTAACAGTCTAGCAAGTCACCCAAGGAAGCTGGAAAAGCAATGTACACTTGTATGGAAACAAATTTGAAAGCCTAAAGGAATTGGAGGACTTTATGACATCACCTAACATCCCTAGGTGGAAACAAGAAAAAATCGAGAACCTCAATAGACCAATAACAATACAGGAAATTGACTATGTCATAAGACAACTACCTACAAAAAAAAACTCTGGATGAGATGGCTTTCCAGCAGAATTCTACAAAACTACAAAACATACAAGGAGTAACTGATGCTAATCCTATTGAAAGTATTCCAGGAAATGGAGAAAGATGGAACTCTCCCCAAATCATTTTATGAAGCTAAACATCACATTGATACCCAAGCCAGGTAAAGATCCCACAAAGAAAGAGAACTACAGGCTAATATCCTTCGTGAACATAGATGCTAACATTCTCAAGAAGATGCTAGCAAACTAGATTCAACAGCACATCTTAAAAATCATCCACCACAACCTAGTAGGCTTCATCCCCAGGATGCAAGTTTGGTTAAACATTCATAAGACCATAAGCATAATTAAATACATCAGCAGATGTAAAAACAAAAGCCACATGATTATATCATTAGATGCAGAAAAAGCTTTTGATTAAATCTGGCACCCCTTCTTGATAAAAACCCTTGAACATCTAGGCATAGATGAAACTTATCTCAAAATAGTAAGAGTAATCTGTGAGAAACCCACAGCCAGCATACTGCTAAACAGACAGGAAATGGAACCATTTCCCCTGAAAACTGGAACAAGACAAGGATCCCCACTCTTATTCCTCCTGTCCAACATAGTTTTGGAAGTTCTAGCTAGAAAAATCAGAGAAGAGAAAGCAATCAGGGGTATCCAAATAGGAAAAGAGGAAATCAAGTTATCCCTCTTTGTAGATGACATGATTCTATACCTCGAAAACTCAAGAGAATCTGTCAAACACCTTTTTGCACTAATAAAGGACTTTGGCAATGTCTCAGGGTATAAAATAAATGCGCAAAAGACAATTGCACTTTTTTATACCAGTAACAAACAGAAACCCAAATAAAAAGCACAATTCCATTCACAATAGTCACCAAAAAAAAGAAAGAAAGAAATACTTTGGCATCTTCCTGACCAGAGATGTGAAAGACCTTTACAATGAAAACTACAAAACATTGCTCAAAGAAATCAAAGATGACACAAACAAGTGGAAAAATATCCCATGCTCATGGATTGAAAGAATCAACATTGCTAAGATGTCATTCTACCTAAGGCAATCTACAGATTTAATGCAATACCCATAAAATTAATAGCAACATTCTTCTCAGACCTAGAAACATCAATACAGGAATTCATAAGGAAGCATAAATGACCATGAATAGCCAAACCAATCCTCAGCAACATAAATAAATAAATAAAAGCAGGAGGTATCACACTCCCAGATTTTAAACTTCATTATAAAGCTACAATAATCAAAACAGCCTGGTATTCATACAAGAAGAGGCATATAGACCAATGGAATAGAATTGAGATTCCAGAAGCAAAACCTCAATTTCTAAACCAACTCATCTTTGACAAAGCCTCCACCACCCACCACTGGGGAGAGAAGAACCTATTCAGTAAATGGTGGTGGGGAAACTGGCTGACCATATGTAGAAGATTGAAACAAGCTCCCTACCCATCCCCATACACAAAAATCAACTCTAAATGGATCAAAGACCTAAACTTAAAACCTCAAACTAGAAGAACCTTAGAAAATGTAGAAGACACTCTTATGGAAATTAGAACTGGTAACCAATTTCTGATCAAACCCCAAGTGCCCATGCCATAAGAGATAAGATAGACAAGTGGGACCTCATCAAACTGACAAGCTTCTGCAAAGCCAAAGAAAGCATCAAGAGAGCAGGGAGACAGACCACACACTGGGAAAAAATATTTGTGTCTGACAAAGGCCTAACATCTAGGATCTACAAGGAACTCAAATGTGCTGAAAAAGAAAAAAACAAACAGCACCATTACAAAGTGGGCAAAAGATATGAATAGACAGTTCTCAAAAGAAGACATATGGCAGCCAACAAATGAATGAAAAAATGTTCAGCCTCACCAGTTATAAAGGAAATGCAAATTAAAACTACACCAAGATACCACTTAATTCCAGTCAGAATGGCCATCATCAATAACTCAAAAAATAACAGATACTGAAGAGGATGTGTCAAAAAGGGAATACTTCTGCACTGTTTTTGGGAGTGTAAACTAGTACAGCCTCTGTGGTAAACAGTGTGGCAATTCCTAAAAGTTCTAAAAATTGATCTCCCATATGACTGCAATTCCCCTACTGGGAATATACCCAGAAGACATCAAATCACTCTATAAACAAGATACTTACAAACGTGTGTTTATCACAGCATTGTTCACAATAACAAGAACATGGAACCAATTGTGATGCCCATCAAAAGAGGACTGGATAAAAAAAATTTGGTACATATACACAATGGAATATTACATAGCTGTAAAAAACAAAATCATGAACTTCACAGCAACCTGGATGGACTTAGATTCTGTAATACTGAGTGATCTTTCACCGAAACAAAGAGCTGAGTATCACATGTTCTCACTCATACGTGAACCTTGAAAAACTATTGTAATACTATAAGAAAAGGATTGACAGTAGTGGGAAACTGGGGGGGGGGATGGGGGGAACGGGGAGGTAAGATTGGCAGTAGAAGGAATCTGCCTGGGGAAGGGGGGGCACACCACATCAACAAGGGTACCTGCACAATGTATATTTGTATACCTAACCCTGAATTGTACTCCACAATTTTAAAATAAAAAAATTTAAAAGTCAAAACAAACAAAAAAAAGAAAGTTGCAATTGTTTGCGGAGACATAGGAATAAAAATAGATTTCATAGGGCAAAACAGAACCAGTCAACAAAACTGAAAGCGATCTTGGTACTTCCACCTCCATTCCCCCTTTTTTTCCTCTGGAGTCTTTGTAGTCATTTCCCTAGACTAATAAAATGCTGCATTTCCCCCATAGTTTCTATATCATTTTCTTGGGATCTTGAATTGCCTCAGTTTCTAGAAACTTTACCCCATGGAACCTGCAGATATACTTTGTTAAGATCTTATTTTGGGGATGTTGATGATTATATAGAATTTAATAAACTATAGTTTTAGTTTACCATTTTTGATTCTTATGACTCCGATACTTCCCTTAATGGCATTTTGATTTCATTATGTTTATTATATTTTGACTGTCTTTATTGCATGTTTTATTTCATGTGTTAATTACTTTATTTCTCTTCTAAACTAATTTTCTCCTTCACTACTCAAGGGGATTCTCTATCTCATGCAGTAAAAGAAAAACCTACACTTCCTCTAAGATATAAATGCTAGCTTTGAGGAAAACTAATTCAATTCACCAAAAAAAAATCTATTTCATAATCATTATATATTTATAAAGCCATATGTAAGGCACTGCATACAGTTACACAAACCAGAAAAGGGACGATTATTTTTATGTGATTAATTACATTCTTATACATTTTCAGCACTTATAATCAAGTCAAACACATAAAAGGAAGTATACATTTACTTGTGTCACAAAGCATAATTATGCGAATGAGAAAGTCACAAAGACATGATGTTCAGAAGACTTAGAGGAAGTAAGTAGGAGAGAAAAAGTATCAAAACAAAGAAGATTAAGATATTTATAAGGATTTATTGGATAATCTATCAGTTAAATAGAAGCAGAATTAAATAGAAATGAATAGAATTGAATTAGATGAAGATTCTAACAGATACATGATTGAGTTTTACAGAATACTCTTCTGCCATCAAACAATTTCAAGCCTTGAGAAAATTATTCTACTTTATTAAATCTTAGCCTTTTACTTAGGTTAAGAAAAAATTGCTAGTGTAAAAAGACCACTTACATTATAAATGCTGCTATAACTTTTAAGTGAGAGACATATAAATACCCTGAAAATTTTAATGTTGTGTTCCATGTTTTTCCTTTTTTCAATTTTATTGCTATTATAAAGAAAATGCCAGTATGAATAAAGATGAATATTTCATAAATATTAGCAAAATGGACTCAGAAATGTATTAAAATATAGTATGCCGTTACTAAGTAGGTTTAACTTCAGGCACGCAAGAATAGACTGACTAGAAAATATAATTCTATAATTTTCCTTATTTAAAATTAAAGGAGAAAAAATTATTATTAGGTACATAGCTGTAGAAAAAGCCTTTACCAAAAGTCTTTAATAAAATTTTAGCAAACTAAAAATAACAGGACACTTTCTAAAAAATAAAGAACAAACCTATTCAGATATAGTATTTAATAGTGAAAGTTTGGAAGCATTTCCTCTAAAACAAAATTAAGAAAAATGTCTCTTTTAACCACCTTTTCCATTTAACGTTATATCTGAGACGTGAATCAATTCCAGAAGACAAACACATACTAAAAGAAACAGTGGAAGGACTGGGGAGAAGGAATAATGTTAATAAAATGACAAATTGACAGAGTAGATAAGATTTTAAGAAGGCTTCTTGGTATGTGATTAATTACAAACTTATTCACTGGATAAAAATAATAAAATATTTCAAAAGGACAAAATTTACTGTATGATGTACATAGAAATGTTTTTGACAAGGAAAATCTGAATGCTTTGTGGAGAAAGTTTTTAAACTTTATCAAAGGCATAAAATTAAATGTAGTTAATGACAAAATTAAATGTAGTCTGTGTTTAGGTATAAAAATATTTAGTATATGAGAATGTCTACTCTCTCTAAATTGATGAATAATGTCAGTGTAATTCTAATCACATCTTTTCTTTGGTGGAACTTGACAAACTAATTTGAAAACATATATTAATCGCAGAGACCTCATAATAGACCAGGTAATATTCAGAAAGAACAAGGAAGGGGCTAGTGCATCAACATAAGTTAAAGTATAATATAAAACAATGATGATTGAGACATTGGAATTTGGCTGTGAGGCAGACAATTAACCAATGCCACAGAAGAAAGAGCCCAGACATTGACTCAGGTAGCTCCAAACATTTTATATATGATGAAGTTATAGTTATAAATCAACGAAGAAAGAAATGGTTAATAAGTGATGCTTAAAGTGATTTTTCCATGTTAAAAAAGTGAATCTTTGCTTTGAATTCTATACAAAATTCCTGACTATTAAATAATTCCACATAAGAAAACTTTGAAACTTTTTGTGAAAATTTGAAGTTTCTTCATTTCAGGGTACAGAGTATTTATAAAGATGTAAAAGCAGAAATCATATAGAAAAAAATGTGATAATTTCATTATTAAAAATGTAGTTCTCCTCCTGAAAACTCACCTTTAAAAATATTGAAAGTTTAGTCTGGAAGAATTTATTTGAAATGAATATAACTGGCAGAGAATTGGTATTTAACCTTTAAAATATACTCCTATAAATCAAAATTAAAATGTAATAATGTTAAATTTTAAAATACCCTCCTACATATAAAAATTAAAAAGTAATAATGCTAAATTGTAAAAGGAGTACATATATACTCACGTTCTTCATGGATGAAGTGGTATAACCCATAAGTATATGAAAAAATTTCAACTTCATTAGAAACCACAGAAATGCAAATGTTCACCCCCCCATACTAGACATTAATTTAAATATCTGTTAATAACAGTGTTGGGAAGGATGTAGTGGAAAATATCACATATATTGCTGCTGATGAAAGTGTAAATTTTTGCAACCACTTTAGGGAGTAATTTGGCAATCCCTAGCAGAACTAAATATGTGCATACCCTGTAATATCAAGACACTCTCCCACAAGTGTACAAGAAAAAAATACAGAAAGAATGTTTCGATCAGCATTTTTGTTACAGAAAAATCACAACAATAAAAAAAACCCTGAAACAGCATAAATAATCAAGCCAATAAATTTAATACAGTCATCCAGTGAAATACATCTGATATTAAAAATACTGAAATAGATTTGCATTTCTCAACATGGATAAACCTAAAACAAAGAGAGGCTAAAGACATTTTCAGTAGAACATATAAAACAGGATATTATTCATATGAAAAAGTATTCACACCATTATTTAGGGACACATGTGTAGTAGGAAATGTATAATATACGTAGAAATAATAAATCCCGAATGCAGAATTGTGGTTAGCTCTGGGAAGAATGTGAACTGGGAGGTCAACCTTGCTTATAGAAGTTTATTTCTTGGGCTGGATGAACTACCCGTTGTTTATATTGTAATATACCATACATATGATAATATTTATATAAGATACTACTTATAACAGATCTATTATATTATGCATGCTAGTATGCATAACATGTATAATTTTGCACCACGATGTAGATATTCATGTGTATAACATAAATTATAAATTATTTGCCATGTATAATGCAAAAATATATATGGTAGTGTATCATATAGAACATAATGGTTTATACAATTCCATTGTTCAGTCTCTCCTTATCAAAGTAAATAATATGTATTCTTTAATACTAGTAGGAAGCAAAGTATAACAGTATCGTTAAAGAGTGCAAAAGGTGTTGTGTGATGACTCAGTCTGTTTTTCAAGATAAGGAAGGTGAACGTTTGACCAAATTCTGCCGATGCATTACAAGGGGCACCTAGTTTCCAGTTAATATCCATGAGTCCATAATATTCACCTCCCAGGCTTTCCTTTCCATCAATTCCCCATTTTATTCAGCATCATAATTGTAGATGCCAAGTTCTGTATTACTTAGAAAACATTAATTATAGTGGTTTAAGCAGATGTCTTCTATGTTTGGGGACTAGTTAACATGTCATCACGGTGGTTCAAAAAGAGCAATCAGTCCGTATGCTCATTGTTTTGCTAACTTTGAGTCCTTCACTGACCTTTATGCTGACATCCCTCTTATACGTGGTCCCAGGACATCCTATGGGAATTTGCTATAGGCGTGCTCTGGGATCAGGGTGCTGTCAAAGTTTTGATGCTTAACTTTAAGTGATTCAGCACCATGTTTGTTGTGTCCGGATGTTTGCTACTTTCTTATTCGGTTTCTAGTAAGTCTGTTCAAACTGTCCCATCTGCAGGACCCCAAGATAGGCCCTCCAGCTCTTGATAGGATACAGGAATGTTTGCATCTTTTCAAAATGACACAAAAGTTAAGTGATAGAAACTTCAGTCTCTATCTAAAAATATGTTGCTGTACTTTTTAAGGTGTTGCAGCTAGCTAAGCAATTGTTTTTAGAATTAGGATCAGTCTTTTGTCAATGGCCATAATGGATAGCACTATACAAACATCTATTTCTTCTGATTTTCTCTTGCATTCCACAGGAATTTCCTTCTACATACTCATTTTATTTTGGGTCGACCTCAAAAGCAAGAGCAAAACAGCTCGTTTAACCTTTTTGTCTTCTCTGATTTTCCTAACTGTCTTCTGAAATCAGAATAATCATCTACTTTTCCTACCTGTCAATTAACAATTTTTTTCTAATTCTTTCTTCCTGTATTGGGAATTATGTTTCCATCTCCTATTCAATAAGTCGCATGACGTAAACTTAGTGAAAGTAAAACATCAAGGAAATTTATTTTATAGAGAAAATCTGTGTATCAGTCTAGTATTTGTATGTAGTTTTTTCATATTTGTGTCCTCAAGTCTTGAAGATTATCCTACATAGATACTCATTCATGCCCAAACTCACTTTTCTCTCATATTCTACAAGAAGAAATAACAGAGTACAGTCTGCTCAGGTCCTCAATGAGCCTTATAAATTTTGATTTGAAAGTCCATGGAATACCAGCGAATTCTCTGGAGCTTGATTCTGTTGTCTGTGGAGAAGGTTGAAGTAACTTTGGTTTCAATATCTACTACTTAAGAAACTATAAATGGGTGAACATTTTTTAGACAATGGGTTGAACAAAGCAATAGTCAGGTGATTCTTTTCTAAGTCAGGATTGGCTCTCTCAAATACATCTGGAATGAAACATCTCTTGTTATTACAAATAACATAAACATTTCAATCTATTTCCCCTTCACTAATGACAGTTTCTTTTTAGTCTGAGGAAAAATGTTTTTCACCATCTTCCGACTTTCAGTAACCACTCCTTTTATTGAATATCAGTGAGTGGTGAATTGCCAAAATCACTTCTCTAGATATTTCTAATTTTGGTCTCAGTCGTCAGAGGATCTTGTCAGAGCTTTGTGGAAATCACAGTGTCATACTATCTCATTAGCTTAAAATCCCATCCTGAAACAATAGTCAATACTTACAAAGTATTTGCAATAGAAAGGCATTATTTTTTGTGTGATCTATTTGTATCTATCCTGTGTTATTCTTGTAAAAATCATAGCAACATCTTTACTTTATAGATTGATCAAGGTTGTATGGCAAGAAAATGACAAAACCAGGATTCAGCCCAAGCAACCTGGCCCTGTGCTTTAAACAGTATAGCATACTGCCATTCTCAGATTCCTCAATCTGATAAATTCCACAGGCTACATAAATAAATGTTTGAAACTAAAAATTGGTATATAAAACCCTAGAAAGCAATGAATTTGCCAAATAAGTTTAAAATCATGGTAGGCAGAATCATTTTGCACATTAGCCATTTTACTACAGGCAACAGACCTCAGTATTTCCACGATAATTTTCCTTCAAAAATCGTGTATGAGTATAGGTACAGAAAATTTAAATATATGAAATAAAGAAAGATCATTTTTGAAAATAGTGGCAGTCTGTTAATCTGAGTCTTGTTAATTCTGGGAGGAGTTAGAACAAAATCCATTTGAATTGTAGATGGCAGGACAACATGAAAAATTTGATGAGAAGAAAAGGAATAGAAAGAAATAGATCACTAACTAGAGAGATGAGAATATTGAAAAACAACATTAAGGATAAATAATGAATATTTGTTCTAGATGACTTAAGGAGATCAATGCTACAACGTAAGGATAGACTAGATACAGGACAGGGGATATAAGTGAGGAAGACAAGTCTACAAAGAGAGGCTGTTGGTATTCTGAGCTACAGCAATATTGGTATCTACCAATGAATAATTATTTCAAGATAATTGAAAGAAGAAAGATTAGAGAGTCTTCTTAATGACATAATTGGAGATGATTCAAAGGAAAAGCAGTATGAGAGTAGGAGTTGGAAAAGTTAAAACAGTCAGGAAACTAAAAACAGGGAACATTGGGGTGTTTAGTTTTCTGAATTGCATGATAGGAGATAATGCAGATGAGAATCAATTTAGGAGTATTGAGTGGGAAGACTGGACATCACAATGGCTGTGACATCAGAAAGAATTTAGTCTTCTTTTAGGGAAATGAGAAAGGCAGATATGGAAAGTGGCAGAGCTACAAAGATCAGTATTACTTAATATGAAATTCTCATTATTTTCAGTCCAGTTAGGAGGAGTAATTGAAATTTTAGTGTTCACGAGACAATTGGAGACAAATAGATGTCACACTGAAAGCAATGTAACTAAAGTGAAGGGATGCGATTTTTCAGTGCGATGCAAAACGACTCAAGAACTGGTAGACTGCAATTCAGTTCTATCCATATGTAACAGAATAATTACCATGAGAATCTATCTTCTTGGTCATTCAGTATCATAAATTTTTCTTTCTTGCCTGCACTTACTTTTGTATAATGATACTTTTTTTTTTTACCATAGTATATCTAAATCTGTCAACAATAATTAGACTCTTTAGTTGAATCTCTAAGTAAGCAAGTGGCATTAATATAGTTGGGAAATTCTTTTAAAGAGTATTTTTTGGAAAAGATACCTTCTCAGGATGAATAAGCTGTAATGTTTTAAATTATTTATTTAAAAAAAGCGAAGAAACTGTCTTAGTTCATTTTGTGCTGTATAGCAGGATACTTGAAACTAGGTAATTTATAAATAAAATATATTTATTTATTACAGTGATGAAGACTGAGAAGTTCAAGGTTAACGGACCTGCATTTTGTGTGGTCTCCTTGCTGTATCATGCCATGGTAGAAAACAGAGTGGTGAGAGAGAGGAGAGAGAGAGACAGAGAGGGAGTGAGCGAGCGGGCGAGAGAGCGAGACGGCATGAAGGGAAATGGTGCCAAAATCATTCTATTTATCAAAAACTTATTCCTGCTAAAACTGACCTAGTGTCTCAATGATAGCCTTAATAAATTCATCACCCACCTATGAATAGTCCTACCTTTTAATACCATTACAATGGCAATTAAATTTCAACAAGATTTTTGAAGGGAACATTTGGACCATAGCAGGACTTGAATAGAAATATTTTCAAAGAAGACATAAACATGGCCAACAGGTGTATACAAAGGTGTTTAAGATAATTAATAATCAGGGAAGTGCTAATCAAAACAATAAGATATCACCTCATATCTTTTAGGATGGTTGTTATAAAAAAGACAAGAGATAGCAAGTGTTGACAAAGGTATGAAGAAAAGAGAAACCTAGTACACTGTTGGTAGAAGTGTAAATTAATACTGTGATTATAGAAAACAGAATGGACATTTATCAACAATTAAATATAGAATTAACATGTGATGTAGCAATCTCTTTTCTGGACATATACCCAAAGGAAAAAAAATCAGCATCTTCCAGAGTTGCTCTTCATTATAGCGTTATTCACAATTCACAAGATATTGAAACAACTTAAATGTCCATCAGCAAATGAATGGATAAAGACATTGTGATGTGTATATATACGTGTGTGTGTTTACATATATATATACACACATACATCTAATGAAGTATTATTTTGCCTTTAAAAAAAGAAAGAGATCCTGCCATTTGGATAAACACGGATAAACTTAGAGAACATCATACTTAGTGAAGTATGCCAGACACAGAAGGAAAAATACTGTATGATGTCACTTACATATGGAATCTAATGAAAGTCAAACACATGGAAACAGAGAGTAGAATGGTTATTACCAGACATAGGGAATGAGAAGAAGGATGAGGAGATGTAGGTCAAAGAGAAGAAAGTTGCAGTTAGGAAAGCTTTGTCTAGATTATCTAATGTATAACATGAGGACTCTAGTTAATATTATTGTATTGTATACTGGAAATTTGCTAAGACAATAAGATCGAATATGCCCTTACTAAAATAAAAATGATAGCATGTGATGGTAAAAAAATATGTGAGGTAATGGATATGTTAATTTGTTTGATTGTAGTAATCATATCACTATGAATATGTATATCAAAATATCATACCATTCTCCTTAAATATATGCTATCAAAAATATATATGAATTAAAATAGGGGAATAATTCCTTTAACAATAAATGAATAAATAAGATCAAAATAAAAAAAGAGGTAGCGCATGGGAAAAACAGTGTTCCCAAACTTAAATTCTCCAATGCCAAGGAAAAATTCTCCAAGGATTGGAACAATGATCTTGTGGCTGACATTCTATTGGTTTTGTACAAACTAAAAAGTCTGCTACTGTTTTCCTCTTTTGTTTCCATGAGCCCTGAGTTATCTACTACAATGCTCATCCCATCAGCTGGGGAACTAGCATGACCATCTAAATTTTGGAATGGAATGTCCTTTGATCACCAGTCTGGTTGTCAGTCTTTACAGCCATTATTACTCAGCAATGTTTCTGTTCTGTTGTGAATTATCTTCTTCACAGTTCCTCCATTTTTTGGAGTCATGTTGTCAAAGGAAATCTTCCTGAGTCGAAAAGAGGAGAACATTCATGTGTTTTTTTATTAATCATGTTACAGAGTTGTGAGTAACCGTTACATCCCAAATATGTGGGGCAAAGAATTGGCACTCTATCAACTTATGTTGAATGCATACTCTACTACTACGTGTAATTATTGAGTAGAAAAGTGGGAATGGAATTTAGTGAACAAATGGAAAGTATATTAATGATAAAAATAAAGTTTGTTAAGCATTAAGAGAAAAGGAAGTGTAGAACAAATTCAGTTATGTGAAATATATTGTGGGACTGAGCATTTATGAATATGTTCTTTTATTTAAGTTTTTTGGGAAATAGCAAGAAAAATAATCAGCTGAGAGTTTGAGGGGAAATTGGTGGAGGATAGAAAAGAAATTATGGATACAGATGGACTAATGCAATAGGGAGTGAACTACAAATATGTAATATGAAAACTGAGCAAAATTAAGATCTTTCTAAGATTAATTATCATTAATTTAAAGTGAGATCTGTCAGAAATGTAGTGTGCCATAGTTCAGCTGTGTTCAATTGTACAAGTGCAGACAAGAAGTAGATGAAATGCTGGATTATTTTATTTTACTTAAACAAGTAGGATCCATGTTTATTTTACTTATATAAGTGAATGAAATAAGAGCAGACAAAGAAGTTGTGGGTATATTTATATATGTAGCTATCATTACCCTAAACTTTAAGCTTGTTCAGAAATAAAAGTAGGTTATATGGTGGGTGAAAAAGGGAAAGGCTCAATAAACAATAATTCCAAATGTGATCAAAAGTTTGTGTGGTCAGCAAAAGAGTTGAATAGCTAAAATCAAGACCATGAAGAAGATTCAGTTTGTTATTGATCAAATGAACACTTAGCATATAATGAGATATATCTTTAGTCACTGGACATATAGGATGTATACTAATTTACAATATTGGTATAATTAGATGATCATTGGTTTATGGGAGGTAAATGGCTGAATTGGACCATGGGGAAGAATACTGGAGGACAGAAAGAGAAAGACTTATGATGACAGATTTTTAGATTAGTCATAAGATAGCACACCAATAGTGAATACAGAATTATGTTGAAAAATAGAAACAATGATTTTAAAACAATCTTTAAAGATACCAAATGAGAGACCAAGGGTTAAAAGATGAGTACCTGAGGGTAAGAGTACATTTTGTAAAATTAAGAGCTGCAGATGTGTGTTTTTATTTTATTTTTTTATCAGCTATGCATTCAGAATCTGTCGTTATTGTTTTACTTGAATGCAAAGATGAAAACTGTAATGTAATATTCATTGTTGTAACTACAGCACCAAATAATATAAGTACTCAGTGAACATTAGCTAAATAAAGGAACTAATTAAATTAAATGTTGTATAGGAAGGTGTTTTTCATGTGATGTCACAAATATATTTGGATTAAAACATCTTAATGATTTTGTAGAAGTATTTCCAACAAAGGATTTTTATTCTCACATGATGTTGCTTCTATTAAAAGTATGTAAATATCTATTTATTTTTTAACCCATAACTGCTAAAAAATCATAAATTGAGATGACCTTATTGAAGTAAATGAACATCAGACAGTAAAGTAATTACATTTATCTCAACAGAATTTAAAGGAAGCATGGACAAGATGCAGCCTATGTAGAATGCTTTGCTGCAGAATTTTGCATAAAACAAGTGCCTAATAATTTTCAGGTTTGTCACTGGGCAGTATCACCATAATGTCAGCACTTGGAATTAATCATACCACATTAAAAATAGAGAATAACCGTCTCCGTTTAGAAATAATCACTCATAAGACTAACAAGAATTTTTTTAAATGCTGCTCTAATTCACTGCCTTACTGGTTGCATTTACTAAAAAGATTGGAATGGTTTTTAAATATGTAATATTTTATTTTCTTAATGATGATGGACTTAGAGAGTGTAGGCATCCGCTAGCTTACTTGGGTAGCTGGGTTCACAGTCTCTTCCTCTTTTGAGGACTCAAATCATCTGGAAAGGAAACCATGATTTTTCTTTCACCAAGACAATGATCGCTACACCATCAAACAGCATAAAAAGAGGTTTATATATCAAACTTTGTGTTGTTCAACTATTTCAAACTATATTCTTTAGAATTAAGGTTCCTCCTTAGATGAAACTGATTGCCATAAGAGGCAAGGAGAGTGAGGAAGCTCAGTAAGTGCCCCTTTGTGCCTGTCACTCTTCATTTAACAAGAGAAGCTACACTTATATGTATTATACGCTGAACTTTCATACATTAATGTTAAAATATTACATTGTTTAATATCCTTCAATCTCACTTGTTTCTATTTACTTTGCTCCTAGTGTTGCATGTGTAGTGAAAAATATGAATGCCAAATTTATCAATTTATAGCAAATAAAAACCCCTCTTGGCTATTTGTTTGTTCAAATGTTGCTAGTTTATTGACTATGAACTATAAAACTATGGCGTGTTTCTTCTGAAATAGATGTAATTCATGAAGTAAATGATATTTCTTCATAAGGTCAAATGATTGCATTGTTGTGCTTGAAGGATATTTCCTCTGACATTTTCAAGAAATTAGATTGACAATTAGGGAGTAGAATTTTCAACAGCCTGCTATTAGCTTTATTTAAAAATATCAAATGTGTATTTTAATACATGCTGCACTATAAAGATATGGGTGGGGCATTTTCTTTGATCGTGAAATCCCTATTTCTGTATATACTCTGTAGGATTGAATTGGGACTTTGTAAAATTCATGGTTAGAGTGGAGAATTAGAAGTGGGCTACTTAGTTACTTGTATGATTTTGTTGATATATGTACTTTGATTTTGCAGATTACACATGGATGACTAAGACCCATCTGCCTTTATGATAAAAAGAAAGGTTTAAACCCATGTGTTGGTTACTAAGATTGTTAGCCTTATTATAGATGCCTTAATTTGTTTGTAAATACTCTATTGCTTGAAGGGAATATATATTTTTTAAATTAACATTTTTAAACATATATTAATTTTTGCTCACCTTGTAGGAATACAACTTGATTTGCATGCAAATTAAATATTATTTTAAAATTGCATATTGCTTCAAATGTTCAATTTTTTAAAACTTTAGATATTAACTATTAAAATTAAATATTTAAAATCAAAATATTTAAAAAATTAAATATTAAAAAAAGTTTACAATATGCGTCCATCACCAAAAAAGTCAAAAGAAACAGTAAAATAAATTCAGAGGAAGAAAAAATATTTTGCTTCTAGTGTGCTTCTTCCTTGATATTTAAATGAATTTCTTATATAGGAGTTTGACTTCTAATACTTCCACTGGGATGCCATGATGCTTTAAACCAATGCGTTATTAGTGCTTTCAAGACAGAAATGTGTAGACATAATCATCTTGTTTAAGTTGGCATGCCTCACAATTGTCAAGCATTTTGTAAATCAGTGTGACCAGATTCATACACTTTAAATCACTATGTTTAAGTAATAGACTTATACCTTATAAGAGCTAAAGCTCACAAGAGCCAGAGTATAAGATGATTTACCTCCAATAAACTGCTTAAGAAAACAATCAGATTGGGGGCAAGATGGCATTGGATTCGGATAGAGTGTAAGAGTCAGCATGGATGAGTGCACAGAAAAACTTGTTTTCATATGTTTGTGTGTGCAAGTGGGAGAGCAAATGTCCAACTGAAAGAAGACACAGGATCAAGAGACCAGGGATCCCTGCAGAAATGGTTACAATTTGCCTGTATTCTGAATTTGATACCCTCTGTGCACAGAAAGATTCACCACCCCAAGGGCATCTCTCAGTAAAAGGCAGAAGATATCAGCCGGCCCACACCACTACTTGCAGCAACAGGCCAGGCATGGGTGGCAGGGACCATGGAGAAAGCACAGGGAGAAAATCTGGAGCTGAGCCCTACTGGAGTGGGGTGGGGGGAGACCACAGATTGCTCCCTTTTTCTCTGTTCCAGAACTGGGTAGAGACCTGTTTTATTTTACCGAATTCTGAGATGCCTGAATCCTGAGCAGCCTGCTCCTGAGACCAAGATGTGATCTCTGCATCCCTCTGAAGTCAACCATTGTTTGCCCAAGGAGGATAATTCAAGTACATGATACCAGAAAGACATATGACCTAGTCTCACACTGTACCAAACACAGACGCATGCAATTGGAGTGGAAGAACAAGCAGCAGGCAATTTGGGAGTTTTCCAGGGAAAATCTGCTGAAGCGAGTTGAACGCTGACAATGAGGGTGGCGGAGGGAATGTGGAGAAGAGGCCTGAGGCAGACTCCCAAGGAAGCAATGGGAAAAGCTCACCCTGAGCCTGGATAGGGCTCCCGAGCCTTTCCACCAGGTCCTGAGATCTGGAGATTGGTAACTGCTGGGAAGGGAACGATACCTCCCAGCAGAAAAACTGAACAGATTCTCTAATGCCCTGGAAGAGATGTGTTCCAGGACAGCCTCTGCGGAGAGCAGAACCAAATCTTGAGACCAAGCACTGATCTCTGCCTTGCATGGAGGCTGTTCTTTGCAACCTCAAAGAACATTGCCTCCAGTACACAAGCCCTGGTGAGTAACAGCAGGTGTGGAGTCCCAGACATCCACCCTCCACCCTGAGTCAGCTGCTGGGTGATAGACACAGACAGCAGAACTGACTGAGGAGGAGGTTGTTGATGGTAAAGATTTGTTTGAGTATCTTGTTTGGTTGCTGTGTTTGTTGGTTGGTTTTCTCTTTTCTTTCCTTCTTCTATTTCTCTTTCTTTGTTCTTTCTCTGTTTTTTCTTTCTACTTTTCCTTTCCCCTCATTTCCCTTTTTGCCCTCTTTCTCCTCTCTCTTTTCCTTCTTATACCCTATCTTGGACTCAGGGGCTATGCAAGCATACCAATTGTAAGGTCAAATTATGCAGAGATGGAGAGTGGGCCCAGCTGGCCTGTTCACCAGCTAGCAAACATTATGGTCTGTCAATGGGTTTTGAATCCTTCCAGCTCCCTTCATCCTCTAGTAAGTGCTCAAAATTGTAAAGAGACAGCACAACACCCACTCCAGTCCTACTTCATAATTGAACTAACCTGGAGCCCCAGCTCAAGTAAGGACTAAAGGTACAGCAAATATCAGAAGTGACTGCTTAACCATCTTCCACTGAATTAGAGAGTTAAAGAGAAAGATAGGAAAACCAATGAAGAACTACTAGTAACCAGAGCCCAAGCAAAGAATCAGTGCTAGATAGAATGACTACTGGGGCACAAATAATAGCTATCTCCACGAATGATAGTACCCAGCAGGTATTTACAGAGATCAAAGGATCTTTGGGTGAAATGAATAAAAATCAAGAAATGTATGGGCTAAAACTAAATAAAATTGCAACAGAGCTAGACAAATTCAAGAAAGCATACTTAGAAATAACAAAAATACAGAACTCCATTCAATATATTAATGATAAACTGACAAGCATGGGAAGCAGAAGAAAGAATCTCGGAACTGGAAGATCAAAATATGGAATTGACCCAATCTATTAAAAATATAGAGGAAAAAAAACTTAAGAAGGAAGAAGAAACCCTCTAAAAGATGTGTAATTTTATCAAGAAAGCAAACCTACATCTGATAGGAATATCTGAAATAGAAAGAGAAACAGAAAATACCTTGGAACAAACATTCCATGAAGTCATTCAAGAAAACTTCACTCATCTGGCAAAAGAGATGACTATATATGCACAGGAGATTCAGAGAACCCCTGCAAGACATCTTATGAGAAGACCAATTCCTAGACACATAGTAATTCACCTACACAAAGTAGGTATAAAAGACAAAATCTTAAAGGCCACAAGGAAAAAATGTTAGAATACCTACTGGGTGAGATCAATCAGAATTGCTGCAGACTTACATGCAGAAACACTACAGGCCAAAAGGAATTAGACCCCAATCTTTAATGTTCTAAGAGATAAATAATTTCAGCCAAGAATTTCCTATCCAGTAAGCCTAAGCTTAATCAGCGAGGGAGAATTAAAGTCCTTCCCAGACATTTAATCCCAAAAAGAATATGCTGCTTCAAGATTGGCTCTACAGGAGACACATAAAAGAAGAGCTGTGCACAGAAGAAAAAAGAAAGAGAAGAAAGACCATATACTTAACAAGATTATAAACAAACACAGAAGCAGCAGAACACACAGCATAATCATAAAAATGAAAACACACACATATATGAACACAAAAGCTAAATAAAAACAAAATATCCTTATAAGAGCATTATGTCAGAGACAAACTCTCACATTTCAGTAATCAATCTGAATGTGAATTCAATGCATCACTGAAACCAAAAAGACATAGAATGACTAACTGGATAAAAATACATGACCCAGTAATTTGCTGTCTCCAGGAAACTCATCTCATCACAAAGGATGCCCATGTACTCAAAGTTAGAGGATAGAAAATGAATTTCCAGGCAAACAGATCAAAGAAGAAGGCAGGAGTCAAGCTCTTAATATCAGACAAAACAAGCTTTAAGTTATCAAAAATTTTTAAAGAGACAAGGAAGGACACTACATAATGATAAAAGGTTTGACCAATCAGCAAGATATATCCATTCTAAACATATATAGACCCAGCACAGGAGCATATTTTTATAAAGCAGTTACTAAGTAAACTAAAAAAGGATATTGACTCTAATACCATCATAGCTGGAGATTTAAATATCTCACTAACAACCTTAGATAGAACATTGAGGCAAAAATAAACAAAGAGATCTGAAACTTCAACTTGATGCTTGGCCAAATGGACTTAGTACACACTTACAGAACACTCCACCCAACAACCACAGAATATGCATTCTACTCAGCACCACATGGTATTACTCCAAGATAGACCACAAAGCTAAATAAAAACAAAATATCCTTATAAGAGTATTATGTCAGGAACAAACTCTCATATTTCAATAATCAATCTGAATGTGAATGAAACAAATAAAAATGAACAAACAAATAAAAATGAACAAACATCTGACCAAAACCTCTGGGATGCTATGAAAACAGTACTGAGAGGAGAATTTATATCTCTACCAAAATCACATGAAGAAAATAGAAAGAGACAAGCTGACAGCCTAACCAATCACTTAAGGAAGTTGGAAAGACAAGACCACCAAAACCCTAACTTCAGCAGAAGAATACAGATCGCCAAAGTAAAAGTCCAAATACAGGACATAGAAGACAAAAATACCATAGAAAAAAATCAATGAAACAAAAATCTTGTTCTTTGAAAGAATAAACAAGATTTATGGGTAACCTAGCCAGAAAAACCAAGAAAAAGAAAAAGCTCAAATAAACACAATCAGAAACACAAAAGATCAAGTCACAACTGGCCCAAAAGAAATACAAAAGATTACTAGAGATAGTTATGCACAACTATATGGAAACAAACTCAATAAACTAAATGAAATGGAGGCATTTCTGATTTCACACAACCTCCCAAGGTTGAAACAAGAAATTGAGATTCTAAATAGACCAATAACAACCCAGGAAATTGAGTGCATCACAAGAAAACTACCTACAAACAAAACAAAACAAAACAAAACAAAATAAAACAAAGAACTCCAACATGGACCATACAGATTTCCAGCAGAATTCTAAAATATACAAGGAGGTGCTGATACCAATCCTATTGAAAGTATTCCAGGCGATTGAGAAAGACAGAACTTTCCCAAATCATTTTATGAAGCAAAAATCACACTGATACCCACACCAGGTAAAGATTCAACAGAGAAAGAGATCTATAGGCCAATATTCTTGATGAACATCGATGCAAAAATACTCAACAAGATTCTAGCAAATTGGATTCAACAACACATCTCAAAATTATCCACCAAGTAGTCTTCATCCCTAGGATGCAGGGTTGGTAAACAATCACAAGACCATAAATGTAATTAAATACATAAACAGATGTAAAAACAAGAAATACATGATTATATCATTAGATGCAGAAAAACCTTTTGATAAAATCTTGAATCCTGCCTTGATAAAAATCCTTGAACATGTAGGCATAGAGGGAACTTACCTCAAAACAGTAAGAGTCATCTATGATAAACCCACAGCGATCATATTTTTAAATGGACATTGAAAACATTTCTTCTGAAAACCGGAACATGACAAGGCTGTCCACTCTCACCCCTCCTGTTCAACATAGTGCTGGAAGTCCTAACTAGAGATATCAGGCAAGAGAAGAAAATCAGGGGTATCCACATAGAAAAGAAGAAGTCCAATTATCGCTGTTTGCTGTTGATTCATCCTATACCTCAAAAATCCAAAATAATCTGTCAAAAACCTCCTTGCACTAATAAAGGAATTTGACAAAGTCTCAGGCTCCAAAATAATCATGTAAAAAACAATCACATTCTTATATACCAACAACAAACAGGCAGGGAAACAAATAAAACCATGATCTCATTCACAATAGCCACATGCACAAAAAATGAAATACGTAGGCATCTTCCTAACCTGAGAAGTGGAAGACCTTTGTAACAAAAACTACAAAACACTACTCAAAGAAGTCAACGATGGCACAAACAAATGGAAAAATATCTCTTGCTCATGGATTGGAAGAATCAACCATTTTCTTTAAAAGCAGGATTTATTGAGAGACAGAAAAGCTCCCACAGTGTTGGGTGACCCGAAGGGGTTGCCCAAGAATGAATATTGTTTAAATTACCAACATCATTCTTCTTAGACCTAGAAACAATACAGAAATTCATATGGAAACATAAATGACCATGAATAGCCACACACACACACACACACACACACACACACACACACACACACAAAGAAACAAAGTGGGAGGTATTACTCTTCCAGACTTTAAACATTATTATAAGCCTACAATAATCAAAACAACCTGGTATTGTTACAAGAACAGGCATAAAGACCAATGGAACAGGATAGAGATTCTGGAAGCAAAACCTCAATTTCTCACCCAATTCATCTGCGACAAAGCCTCCAATACCAACCACTGGTGAAAGGAGAATCTATTCAGTAAATGGTGCTGGGAAAACTGGATGACCACTTGCAGAAGAATAAAACAGAACCCCTACCTATCACCATACACAAAAATCAATTCCAAGTATCAAAAATCTAAACATAAAACCTCAAACTATAAGAATCTTAGAAAATGCAGGAGACACCCTTTTGGAAATTGGAATAGGCAATGAATTCCTGATCAAAACCTAAAAGCCCATGCCATAAGAGATAAGATTGAGAAGTGGAGCCTCATCAAACCAAAAAGCTTCTGC
The DNA here is from genome assembly GCA_027257055.1 of Cephalopachus bancanus. Taxonomy (NCBI): domain Eukaryota; kingdom Metazoa; phylum Chordata; class Mammalia; order Primates; family Tarsiidae; genus Cephalopachus; species Cephalopachus bancanus. The sequence goes on from JAPVLO010000010.1 coordinate 15,949,848, forward strand.
CAAGCAAAAGAAGCCATCAAGAGAGTGGGAGACAGCCCACAGAATGGGGAAAAAAATTGCCAACTGCATATCTGATAAAGGCCTAACATCCAGGATCTAGAAGGAAATAAAATATGCCCAAAGGAAAAAAAAAAAACGAGCAGCCCCCATTAAAAAATGGGCAAAAGACATGAATAGACATTTCTCTAAAGAAGACATACGAGCAACCAACAGACACATGAAAAAGTGTTCAGCCTCACTAATCATCAACGAAATGCAAATCAAAACCACGTTGAGATATCACCTAACTCCAGTAAGTATGGCCATCATTAATAAAATAAAAAACAACAGACGTTGGTGAGGAAGTTTGAAAAAAAACCACTTCTACACTGTTGGTGGAAATGCAAACTAGTTCAGCTCTATGGAAAACAGTATGGTGATTCCTAAAACAACTAGAAATTGACCTTTCATATGACCCAGCAATACCCCTTCTGGGAATATACCTGAAGGAACTTAAATCACTCCACTGCACATGCATATTTATTGCAGCACTATTCATAATAGCAAAAGCATGGTATCAACCGTGCTGCCCATTGAAACTGCACTGGATGAAAAAATGTGGTACATATATGTGATGGAATATTGCTCAGTCAGAAGGAAGAACAAAACTATTGTCTTTGCAGCAACTTGAATGGATTTAGAGTCTATAATACCCTGTGGCCCATCACAGAAACAGAGAACTGAGTACCACATGTTCTCAATTATGAGCAAATGTTGAGCATTTACCATAATATTATAAGAAAGGGATTGGCAAGAGTGGGACACTGCCAGGGGAATGGGGGGTACATAACATCAATAAGGGTACTTGATCTCAAACCTGGTGAAATGGGTACTAAAGGGAAGCACAAACTTTACTTGTTTGACGACCATTTGTATACCTAAATCTGAACTATACCCCATATTGTTTTTTATTTTTATTTTTTTGAGTTGGAGTCTCACTCTGTCGCCCACACTGGAGTGCAGTGGCAGCTCCCGGCCACCGTAGCCTCACCTGCTGGGCTCCGGTGATCCTTCTGCCTCAGTCTTCCGAGTAGCTGGAATTACAGGCCTGCGCTACCACGCCCGGCTGATTTTTTTTTTTTTTTTTTATTGTAGAGATGAGGTTTCGCTGCCCAGGCGGGTCTCGAACCTGCGGGCTCAGGCAATCCACTCACCTCAGCCTCCCCAAGGCGCGGGATTACAGGCTGAGCCACCGAGCCCGGCTTATACCCCATATTGTTAAAAAAAAAAAAAAAAAAAAAAAAAGAAAACAATCATAGAAGTGTATGTCATGGACACAGCGTATTAATAGTTAATAAAAGGATGAGAAATCAGAGATCATACCAGTTCTGTTTCTGTGTTCTATTTTTCTATTTCATTGTGTTTGGGGTATCTTACAGAAGATAAACAGGAAAATATATCATTTCAGTTAGAAATCACTTCTTTTAGTAATAGCTCAGATTGTTTTCTTTTAAAAGCATTTCTTTTGAATTTTCAATCCTTTCAATAAGCCAAAGGATTGTATAGGTGCCAAAATATCAAAAAAAAAAATATTCTGAGGTAGCAGAAAGGTATGTAATTTTTAGATTTTATCAGACTCAGCAGATAGCCAATCTGAGAAAGACATGCAATCTCCAATTATTTAAATATATCACAGAGACAAAAATAGTAAACGGATCCGAGAAGTTACATTTTGGAATAATAGCAACACAATTTATTCTGCCAATGAATGTCAAAGAATATCTTCTCTAAATAAACTAATTCTGGTTTTTTATTATTCTTCATACAGAAATCATATAATTTTTACTTTAAAATATATTTAAATTTGTTTTGGGCTGCACATTATTATAACAGAATGGTTAAAATATTGCAGTCCTCTTAGAAATTATTAAGTTGCATTAATATGTTGAAATGCTTCCAACAGGCTTGTTTTTATTAACTTATAGGGTCATGATTTATTATTTTGTGGCAATTATTTAAATATACATTTTAGGTTGGGTGCAGAAGCTACACCTGTCATCCCAGCACACTGGGAAGCCAAGGTGGGAGGAAGGCTTTTGCCCATGAGTTGAAGACATGCCTGGACAACATAATGAGACATCATCTCTACAAAAAAGTTTATAAAATTAGCAGAACATCGTGGCATGCTCTTGTAATTTCAGCTACCTGAGATGCTTATGTAAGAGGATTACCTGAGTCCAGAAGGTTGAGGTTTCAATGAACTATGATTGTGCCACTGCTCTCCAGCCTGGACAACAGAGAACATGACCAAAAAAAAAAAAAAAAAAATCCACAGTTTAATTAATTTGTTTTATATTTATAATTTATTCAAGATATACATGCATATATATATATGTAGACACATACACACACACACACACACACACACACACACACAGAGAGAGAGAGAGAGAGAGAGAGAGAGAGAGAGAGACAATTTACTATGTATAAGGTAGAGCTAAGACTACAAAATAAATGTAGCTATAATTTGACCAAAGAAAAAATATAATAGTATGTTAACAAACACAATCAGAAAATAATTTTAACATTTTAAATTATGTTAATTCATTTTGATTCAACAATAGAAATCATTGAGAAAAATATATTTGAACTGAGTTATTTTATCCAGATTTCCAAGCTAGTTAAAGGTAAACAATCTGGGGCAGTAATCAGACCTTTTTCAACCTTTTTTAGACTTGATTTATTTACTTTGGACATATTAGACATACAAGAAGAACCAAAACAGAAGGCACCATTATATATGATGAAAATTCTGATAGACAGCAATGTCATTTCTTCACGGATTTATAATTCCGGATTCTTAAAACCATTTCCACTACCTTAGTCCCTATTGTTAACCAGCAACCATTTAAACAATCTGTTAATTTAACTCTTTTTTGTGTGTATGAGAAAAAGAGAGAGAGAGAGAGAGAGAGAGACAGAGAGATATACAGAGTGAGACAGAGCTACTCACCCTGGCTAAAATGGAGTACTACAAAGGCAAGTGTGAGGTACAAAGAAGGAGAAAAAGGAGTTGAGAACAGTAACTCTATCTATCAAATGACCTATAACAACCTAGCAATGATTGTTTTGCATTTTAGAGTTAAACAGTTTCTAGGGGAAAGCAAACATAGGTTTGTTGACTCAGAATTTTATCTCTTTCAGAATTTTAATTGAGTATAATTTTTCCAAATAGCTTTATTGAGCATTGGAAAATACCCTGATATGTTGGACAAGGAGACAAATTTATTAATGCCTTTATAGTCAAGGCACTGAATCTAGCAATAATGAAAACATGACTTCCATTGTGCTCCTTGATGCTAAGGAAGATACTATTTAATTTACTACAAGTGACTAGATTTTAATAAGTATTCGTCAGTAGCAAAAATAAGGTAAGTATTCATTTATTTTTCAATGAGCATTAAAAATATAGACACCTGCTAGCATCCATTTTAACAGTTTATCAGGACAAGACTTGTGGAGTATATTATTATTGTTGTTGTTATTCTATTTTCCAGAAAAAAAGAAAAAGAGACACATTTGTGATAAATTACTTGTCTAAGGTCAAAATTCTATTAAGTTACTGATATAAAATTCTAGATAGCAAAATACACTTAAAGCTGCAGTAAATTTTTAGGTGCTGTAGTAAAAGTGATAAAAGTCATAGTAAAACACTTTATTACTGTTTAGGAATAGAAATATCAGTGAAATAAAATAAAGAGTACTGAAAGGCAATATAAAGGGAAAGACAGACAGACAGAGAAAAAGATGGCGACAAAGAGATGAAAAAAAAATGTTCCTCAGTCAATTGTGTGAGATAACTGACTAGACACAGTGAAAAGTAAACAGAGGGATAGATAGACAGATAGATGTAGAGAAATAAAACAAGAACACTCCTTATATCTTTAAACTAAAATATGTTTCAAATGTTCAAAAATATAAACATAAACCATACTTTAGAGAAAATAGATGACTTTAAAGATATTTAAAAATAAAACCCAAACCCCATAAACCCTGAGAAAAGGATGATTAAACTTGATTTTATAAATATATAGCCTCCCAAATAGCTAAATACATAGTCAATTAGGTAATAAAAATGAGGTTTATCATTTAAATATTGATAAAAATAGTAAGAAAATCAATAGACCAGCAGATAATTGAAATATGAAATAATTGTTCACAATAAAAATAGATTTTTAGCCAAAATTGTTGACCATCTGTCATAAAATTAAAATATCAAGATGTACCTTTTTTGTATATCAGAACTGACATTTTTATAATTGTAGAGATGGGGAAGTAGATACTACCATATTGGTAATCTGGTAGTAGTTAATAAATTAAATAAACACACATTATTTCTTGCTACAATTCTTCTAGTAGAAATACATTTCACAAATTCACTGTCAATTGCATCCCAAGACATTCATAAATTGAAGTTTCAGTATATTGTTTTTGTAATAATATACATAAAACGTAAATAACACAAATATCCTTTAATACAGGACTAATTAAATGCCTGATGACAGATCTATACTCCAAAGGACTCTACATTATGATTTTAGTATGAAGTATTTAAATTATATTGTTCACTGCATTGAAAAGCTAAGTACTGAAAATGTGAATAGTACACTGCTACTTGTAGACAAATTAAGCATATAAATATACAATGTAATTTTCTATGCTGATACTAATGATCCTTTTGGTGATGATGGTCTTTTAAGAATAAAATTCTAGTTCAAGTTTGGGAAAGTGGCATCCTTTTTTAATATTAATTTAAAACATGTACAAGAGTTTTTATGACATGAAAAATAAGGAAAGAGTAATAATGTGAATAAAAACCATTTTAGTATTTCCATATGCTGAACACTGTATTAAGCACTGTATATTCACATGTAATTGAATCCTTAAAAAATTCTGAAGAGAGTACCATCTTGTACAGACAAGGTAAAACAAAAGAGTAGAGAAGTTAAATAACTACCACGATTTGTATAATAAGGAAGTGACTGGTTTGAGAAGTCTCATTTCCAAATGTGTACTCTTCAGTACTTCACTCAAATTTTAGGAATCAACGCCTAAGATGGAAGGACAGCATTCTTTTGACAAGCTTCTGACTTCCTTTACATTTGGCCTACCTTGCTTTATATGACAAATGCATCAGGGAAAACAGAAAGAAGTTCAGCACCAGTAACAACTCCTCACCCGTTTAAGGCCAAGAGATTTATTAAAATGGCGGTTACAAGGGAAAAAGGGAAAGGGTCTGTGAAGAGAGAGAGAGAGAGAGGAAGTGGGAGAGAGGTGGGGAGAGAGCTGCAGAGAGGGAGAGAGCAACAGAGAGAGAGAGAGAAAGAGAGACCGAGAGAGAGAGATATGCAGGGAGAGATATGCAGGGAGAGAGAGCCTGACAGGGGCCGGAAGGGGCTGTGCTAGGTTCTTATTGGAGGAGTGGCATGGGAGCAGAGTGGGGCCGACACCATGTTATAGTCCTATTGGACGCATAACAAAGCTGGCTAAGGAATGGAGGTTTGCAGGTTTGAACTTCGCACGCACGGGGAATTGTGCATACAGAAGCTGGGACCTAGGGCCTTTGTTGTCTGGTGTGTCCTCACCATGCTCAGTGCCATTCTGGGAACCGCCCCTCTGGTCGCTTCCTGCACCCTTCATTCCCACCTTTTCTGTTCTTATGGGGAGGGGCATTGTTACTCTTTCTGGCTACTGCCTGCTGGTTGGGGGCATTGTGGGGGTAAGGTGGTGGAAGGGTGCAGAACCAGTCAGAGCAGGGCCCAAAGGTAGGCGCTGAAGGTGTAGATTTCCACAGGTGAGAGTTCCATGAAGGTTCCTTGTAAGTGTAGGACAGCGACTTGTTCCGGCCAGTCTTCCAGTGGGTCTGAGGGCGGTAGTAACCAGCTGTCTTGGAGTAGACTGTGGAGGTAAATGGAGAACCTGGAAGAGAGCATATCTAAAAGAAAAATTAAGTGATGTTTAGGGCCAACACTATTGGGACAGGTTGATAACTATTGAGTCATAGGATGTTGAGGTTTTGATTTGAGGGTTTAGTTAAGTGTTGTTGGAGAAATTTAAAGATATATGGGGCTATTAACAAAAACACAAATTAGAAAGAGGCAAGTGCCTCCCTGTTGGACTATTGAGAGCCAGGAAAATGGGGTGACTTTGGTTGTCAGTTTTATGGAGGTTTGTAATATTGACTAAAGTTTTTAAAAGCATGTTATAACACAAAATCACAGTAGTTATTGTAAAAGTTACTTATTTAGCCAAAATGATAGTGCAACAATTTTGAAAAAAAAAAAAAAAAAAACCACTCTTTTGTAACAAAGACAGTGGGGGGGGGGGGAGGGCTAATTGAATTTTGTCTCTTTTTTCTCCCCTGTTATTTAAAGAAGAACATTTTTTGGAGATTGTTAATTAAGAAGCTCATGTTCTGGCCTTCGAGTAGCATGTTGGCCTAGCATTAGTGTAATTGATATTAATGGTAAATTTATGGAACCTTTTTCGTAGCTTCGAGTGTTTACAGAATTTCTTTTACTTCTTTTCACAAACTTTCACCTAACATATTCGATAAACTCATACCATTCTTTGACATGCTTGTTCGATAAACTCATACCATTCTTTGACATGCTTAAACCTTCTATTTTTGTTCTATGCTTTCTTTAACCAGCCATTCTATTATAGAACAAAATGTACCATACAAGATTCTTTCCTATATAATTATTTATCTTTTCTTTATCCTTTTTTACTAAAAACATACCTTACACCAACAACTTTCTTTACATTTTTCCTAACCTCAGAGCTCTAACCAAAGCAATAAGTTTATATGTAGTGGAAGGGCTTAGATAGGATCTAATGTGGAGCTATTAGGGAAATCCTAAGCTATACAAAAGGCACCCAAAAGTACAGTGGGGTGAGTTTTAATTTTTGTCATAATGTCCCTTCCCAATAATGGAGCCGGACATGTTGGCATAACAAGGAAAGAGTGTTGAAATACTTTATCTCCCAGAACACATGGAAGTAATGGCGCAGTAAGGAGCCTGGATATAAATGCCCTGTGCTCCCACAACCAAAATTGGTGAAGGAAGGAGTGGACCAGGAAATGTAAGTAGATCTGAGCATGTAGCCCCCTTATTAATAACAAATGATATAACCCTGCCAGCTACTGATATTTCCACCCTAGGCTCAGTTGGTTTAATGGTTTGTTCCAAAGACATTGGGGCTACCAAGTTAGGGGCAAGTCAATCTGACTGGAGCAAGCTCAAGAGATCCCCTTTTGAGATCGTGTAAGATGCCTGGTGTCCCTTAATTGCTGCAAGCCTCTGGGCTGTGTGCTTCTCTTCCTTCTGGGCAAATGAGGCAATCATGAGCCCAATGTCCATGCTGTTTGCATTTGGGACAGGGTTTTGCTTGTGGGCAGCGCTTGACAGTCTTTGGCCATATGCCCATTTTGACAGCATCAGAAACAAACCTGGGAAGGGGGCTGTGTACCCCTTCTGCTATTGACCATCTGGGGTGGAAGATTATCATGGTGGCTTTTTTTTTTAAAGTGGTAGATAAAAGCTGGAGTGCTTTCCGCTTATGTTGGTGGTCCTGTATTTCTTCCTCCTTTTGGTTGTTAAAGATTTTAAAGGCCGTGTCCAATAACTAATTGAGAGGTTTGTGGGCCCTTTTCTAATTTTTGGAGTTTGTGCCTAATACCCAGTGCTGACTGGGAGATAAAATACATAGCCAAAAGAGTTTGTTCCTCTACAGAGTTTAAACCAATATTAGTAAACTGCTGCAATGTTTTAGAGAGGAGACTTAGAAACATTGTTGGATTTTTATCTCGTCTTTGAAAAACCTCTTTTATTCTGTCCTAGTTAGCCTGTTTATTAACACCTTTTTGTAGTTAGCTAACAGGATTTATTTACATGATCTCTTTATTTTCATCTGGGAAGAAGGTTGATATAGTCCCGGTTTAGATATAACTTGAGAGAAATTTATTATAAGGAAACAACAAAGACTTGTTGCAGCTGGTAGGGCTACTATCAGGGAGTTATCAAGCAGTGGGGGGGGTGAAAAGGCTGGAGTTTGGGATTAGGCACCGTGGCCTTTGGCACTGGCCCTTCCTCCAAAGACAAAAGAGAAAGACTGGAGATTGGGGTCAGGCGACCCGGCTGGAGATGCCAGCCCTTTCTTCTCACATAAAGGTGGAGGGTGAGAAGGAGGAGAAACTGATGTGAGTGGAATAGCAAAAGCAGACTGTAGGAGGTTTATCTGCTGGGCCGAAGTTAGAAATAGAGGGAAGTGGCAGGATTTGTTGTGCACGATCTAAGACTTTTTTTGTGTGTGAGAGGTCTGAAATAGAGAAGGGGACGTGCACCTGAACAATATCCTTTGTGCCCATTACTTTGCGGAGGGAAGTGAGGATGACCATTGTGGCCTTGGATCAGGTTACAGGAGGGCTATACTGGGGAATGATTGAAAATGGGAGGGCACAGAGATTGAATTGCTGGAGAAGTGGGTGAAGCTGGAGAGGAAGGAGGGGGCTCTTCTGCAGGATTGAAATCCGAGACGAGAAAGAAGGGAGGGGACTTACAGTGTTTGCAGTGGGGGGAGGGGAACTTAGAGGAGGAGGCTCACACATGCGTGGAATAATGGGAGAAAGAGAAGTTGTAGGAGAAGCAGTAGATGCTAGCATGAGTTGAGAGTGGAAGTTAGAGGGGTTACAATTGAGACACAGACGAGGATGTTTATGGAGGAGAGAAAAAGACTGAACATAGGGAATCTCTACCCACCGTTTTGAACGCTCACAGAAATTATATAGGCCACTGATTTTGGTTGTCTAAGGTTTTCCAGTCCTGTGTGCAGAGACGAGTTAGGCGTTTGGGTTTAGTGTCAGGGGACAGAGAAAGGATAGTGAGATTGTTTAAAAGGCATTTAAGAGGGGAGTCGGCCAGCAGGGATGACGAACCTCCCATAGCAGGACAGGTGGGCTAAACGGGGCATACCCTGAAGAGTCGACTGTCTGAGAAGTGTGACTGTGGCACAGAGGTTTGGCACAACCAGGGTTCTCCTGGAGAACCGAGGGGGTCAAGGCACCTTGTGCAAGGATTTTTGGGCCAGACAGAAAGTACTTGACCGGCGGCGGGTGGGAGCATGTTTGAGATTCCTGCCAGTCAAATAGGGCTTACTGTGGGTCAATAGATGTGGAACCTCCGAGGTTTACTGTTGCCTGACAGATATAGGAGTCATTCAGAATCCGCTGTGAGCCAGCAGACGTGGGACCCCAGGGTCTGCTGTGGCCAGATAGCCGTGGGATTCCTTGGCGGGGAGAGAGAGAGTTGTGTGAGATCCGCGGCAGGCTAGCAGACGTGGGACCCCTGGGGCCCGCTGCAGTCTGATGGCCATGGGAAGGTGTGAGAGAGATAAAGAGGAGGAATGAGCCTATAGCTGTAGCTTGGCAGCCGTAGGAGTTTTGGGTTTAAGAGAGAAAAGGAGAAGAGGAAGCCTTCAGGGTCCACTGTGGCTGTGAAGGCCGAGGCGGGGTGCATTCCCCCTTGCCCGGGGACTGGAGGTGCTGCCAGATGACCAATGGTCATTTCCCTCCGGGGGTCCTGGGCAAGTTTAGGCTTCCATGTCTGGGGAACTCACCTATCCAATGACCGCTGGTGGATGCAGTACAAGCATTCAAAACAGTGGGAAGGTCTGGGAGGGCTGGAGTGGCCACTGTTGCCGGGTCGGGGGTCCCGCCTATGGGGATAGACCAGCACAAGGGCAGGAGAGCACCCGATCTGAATCACGGCACCAATGAAAAAAGTTCAGCGCCAGTAACGACTCCTCACCCGTTTAAGGCCAAGAGATTTATTAAAGCGGCGGTTACAAGGGAAAAAGGGAAAGGGTCTGTGGAGAGAGAGAGAGAGGAAGTTGGAGAGAGGCAGGGAGAGAGCTGCAGAGAGGGAGAGAGCAACAGAGAGAGAAAGAAAGAGCGACCGAGAGAAGGAGACATGCAGGGAGAGGGCTGTATTTATTAGCCTGACAGGGGCCGGAAGGGGTTGTGCTAGGTTCTTATTGGAGGAGTGGCATGGGAGCAGGGTGGGGCCGACACCGTGTTATATTCCTATTGGATGCATAACAAAGCTGGCTAAGGATTGGAGGCTTGCAGGTTTGAACTTCGCACGCGCGCGCGGGAATTGTGCATACAGAAGCCGGGGCCTAGGGCCTTTGTTGTCTGGTGTGTCCTCACCATGCTCAACGCCATTCTGGGAGCCGAGCCTCTGGTCGCTTCCTGCACCCTTCAAAAACAAAGTAATTCTTTTGTCTGTGATGTAATCTGAGTATTTATTTTTTTTCAAAAGAGACAAACCTGCCACCTTAAGGTTCTCTCATCTCTGACGTGATCTTCTATACAATATCCTGGTTTATATGCATATTGCTTGTCTAATCCCAGTGCAAGGAGCTTAGGACATGCTGGTCCTAAAAGGAGTAATTATTTTAAAAATAAATTATTTTTATTTTCTCTGTAAAAGGCAAACATTTTGACATGTTAATCTATTCTTTAGGGCTCATCTTACTAGTGAAAGCATCTGTGAAAAAATCAAAAGGCTGTGAATCTAAAAATAGCATCAGATTTAGTCTTTAAAACATAAAGGTTGAAACTGTGCTGCTGTTCAACATGTGAAAGTATAAATGACAGTGCTATATGTTATAGAGATTGCAATTTTGGAAATTGAACTTAATGCTAATTTATCTCACAGAGAGATGCTTAGTATGCATAGTCACTTATAATGTGCTATATTTTTCTACTGTGAATATGCCCACATGTAACTCATAACTTAAAAGAAAATTGTTAAAAAAACAGTCTGTTTTTGTTTCTTTCTTATCAATAATATGATCTATAAAGGCACAAAATGCTGCTATTTAATAGGTTAAAAAAAAGAGCAAAGCTTGCAGAAATTTTAGCTAAAACAATCCAGTTAATGTGAACCCAAATTAAGCACTGTTTTTAAAATAAATTTTAAAAATGATTTTCCTAAAGAATTCATGTACGTTTTTAGTTTTTTGACAGTAGTTTGTATTCATTCTCAAATTTATTCATATTCAACATAATTACATATGAATTTAGAATTACAAGTATGTAAAACAAAAATTTACACACAAAATAAAATTATATTCTTAATGTTATATTTGCTAAGGCAGAAAAGAGTACTGATATTTTTCAGCATTAAAGATTAAAGTAACTTAAACAGTTTTAATCAACTAAAAAAGCCATTAGTCAAACATCCTGTTTTCCTAAGCATTTGGATTTCTTGGCATTTCTCTCCAGAAGTGATAATTAAAATCTGGTTTTATATGGTTAATAAGTGTGAAATGATATTGAATTTATTTTTCCCTTGGGCTCCTGTGTCCTTTCCTTATTCTCATTACAGAAATAAATACACAAAATCAGTAGCTGTTTGTGATACAAACATTAATGTGAAATAGTCATAGTACAGCTTCTTAGCAGTTTTTTTAAAAAACAGGTGTGTTTTTCAACACCTTAAATAATCCTGATGGATTTAATCTATGTGACAGCTAAAAAAGATGTTAAAATGATATCCAGGCACATATAACAGTAGAGTATTTTTAGTGTAAGGATTATACTAAAGGAGAATCTTCTACTTTAAAACCATTGAGAAATTTAGAATTTTAATTCAAAGATATTCAAATATGCCTTTTAATGGAGAAGCAAGACTTTTGCAAGTTTGCTTTATGAGCAAATGAGGTATTGGACAGCAAGGAGAAAGAAGAGAATGTAGCAGAAAGAAAATTTTTTTGACCACTATGTGCTTTGTATGCCTGAAAACACTGCATCCTCACAATGTTTGTTTTATATTTTTCAATTTAAACAAGAACATTTACTTACCAGGAAGTTAAGTATCTTGCCCATGAACACATAAGTAATAAGAGAAAGAAGATTTGACCCCATTTGGTTAAATTTTCAAGTCATTTCTATCTTGTACATATCAATTGACGGCTTATATTAAAACACCTGGGATTCCAGGGAAGGAGATAAACAATTGGGAGGAAAAGCCTTATAAAGAGTGCTCCTCAAGCCGGGTACGATGGCTCAAGTCAGTAATCCCAACACTTTGGGAGGCCAAGGTGAGAGGATTGCCTGAGCCCAGGGGTTTGAGATCAGCTTGGAGTTAGACCTTGTCCCTACAATAAATCCAAAAATTAGCTGGGTGTGTTGGCTCACACTTGTAGTTCCAGCTACTTGGAAAGGCTGAGGCAGCAGGATTGCCTGAGTCCAGCAGGTTTAGGCTGCAGTGGCCGTGAGTGTGCCACTGCACTCTGGCCTGGGCGACAGAGTGAGACTCCAATTAAAAAAAAAAAAAGTGCCGATCATATGTAGCTATTTAAAAAATATAATAAAAGTGTTGTTTTACATTGGACAATAATTCTGTAAATGTTTTGGTAAAATTAGTCTGATGTTTCTATGAAGTGTAATTGAGAACTGGAGGGGTCTTTTTTAAAAAGGTATGTTCTGGGTACTATACCAGCTTATTTAATAAAAATCTTTGGTATTGGAATGTGGTCATTTAGAGATGATAAACGTAATTCACTCATAGATTGGGTCAGTTCCCTTGGCTTGCTGGCTTGCTGCCTCAGGACTGAGTTGTCTGTGTCTGATTAAACATAGGGGAGGAGCTTCCGTCTCCTCTTTTGGCAGGTTACCTTAGAAACAAGGTGGAGGCTGCTCGGAGATGGGTAGGACAAAAAAAAAAGATACCTGCACACGTATGTTTATCGCAGCATTGTTCACTATAGCAAGATCATGAAACCAACCATGCTTTCCATCAAAAGAGGACTGGATTAAAAAAATGTGGTACATATACACGATGGAGTATTACGTAGCCATAAAAAAGAACAAAGTCATGAATTTCCCAACAATCTGGATGGAATTAGAGTTTATAATACTAAGTGATCTCTCTCAGAAACAAAGATCTGAACATCACTTGTTCTCACTCATAAATGGACCTTGAATAACTACCGTAATACTGTAAGAAAAGGATAGACAGTGGTGGGAAACTATGGGGGCGGGGAAGGGAGGTGGGATTAACGGTAGTCAATATCTGTCTGGGGAAAGGGGGGCATACCTCATCAACAAGGGTACCTGCACAATGAATATTTGTATACCTAACCCTTAAGTGTACCCCACAACTTTGAAATAAAAAATATACATGAAAAAAAAAGTAATTCACTGCTTAAAAACAAACACACATAAATAAACAAAACTAGGCCATCCACTATTACTGCCACTTTCTCTAAAACTGATTTTTTGGTATCTAGTTACCATTTTAATGCAGACAAATTCAACAGGCATATTTTTATTTTTCTAAGTTTAGATTGTTTACTTACGATCAGCACACTTGTAGAAAAACAAGACAGTTTTCCCTTTTAGATTACCCATGTTAGTTTTGTTTTCACTTCACTCTTTCTTCTTCTTCAGTTTCCTTTGCTGCATTTTCTTCCTTATCTAAACTTTAATTTTGTAATTCTTAGTTTCTTTCTTGGCCCTCTTTTCTTCTCTCTGTATAATCATTCCTTGCAGAAATGTCAATGACTCATGGAAATTTATCTTCCACTTAATTTTTACTACTTACTAATATATACCCCTTGCCTAGATCTTTCCTAATATAAATTCATTTTCTAGATTATTCAAGAGAGAGCACCAATCTTTAATGGCCACAACTCTACATGGCATCTCTGCTTAAATGCATCCATCACAGTAAAATCCAAACAAAACTCGAGTTTTCCCTTCTTCAAATGGGTTTTCTCTACCTAATTTTACCCTTTCATAAATGACATCACTCTGCTTGGTATAATCACTGATTCCTTCCTCTCTACTATCCCCCACATCCAATCTATTTGTGAATGTAAGTCTTGTTCATTTCACCTAAAAAAGCATATCTCAAATACATACACTTTCCCTTCACGTTCCCCACCATCACCAAACTCATGCTACTCCTATCTTTTTATTGGACTACTATGACAGCCTTCTTACTGTTTTCATATGAATTCAGCTGTTACGGGATTAGGTGACAAAGCAACTTTTATTTTCCTCTACCTCAAACTGGATTTAGCAGTTAGAAATCTCTTCTATATACACAGTTGTTTCTTATAGCATGTGGAATAAATTCCTGTCACCTTACCCTTACTATGAGGTCCTAAGTGATCTAACTTTCACCTATTTTCTCTGCCTTATCCAGCAGTCCTTTCTTGTAGGTAAGCCATAGCCCTACTGGTGGTCTCTGAGCGTCTCAAAATGCTATCTTTTTTCCCAGTGTTAGACTTTAGTACATATTGTTTATTTCGTCGGTGAAGGCTCTCTCCTCTACTTTTGTTCCAGGTATCAATAACTGCGTTTTAAAATGCCCCAAATTTTAGTGACTTAAAACCACCACCTCTAAAACTCTCATGATTATGTGGATAAGGGATTCAGGCAGTACTTGACTGGCTAATTCCGTTTCTTCACTTTGCACAGAATGGAGTTGCTCAATGGCATATGGTTATTGGCGGATCTACACTAGAGGTTGGTGTGTTAGCGAGGAAAGGACTGCTTCAGCTGACCCATTTTTCCTCTGTTGTAATTTCTGGTCCTTTCCACTAGGAAGGTATTTGAGCACAGCTACTCAGGGCTCCAGGATGTTCAAGGACACCTGAAATGGATGGCAGTCCCTGAAAGCTAGTGTCTGGAAACTGGCATTCACTCCCACCACATTTTATAGGTCAAGGCCATCGCCAAGTCCCCCCGCCTTCAAAACACAGAAACATAAACTTTTCTTTTTGATATCAGAAGTGACAATAAATGTGTGGACATTTTTATTCTGTCACAATCACAAAGATGGATTTTTTTTTATGTTAATAAACTAAATATTTTCTTCTCCTAAGACTTCCCTAAGCATCACATTTACATTGGCTATCTCCCTATTATATCTCTCAAAGCATTACTTGCCAACGTTTGTGATTTACTTTTTTTGAGTTGGAGTCTCACTCTGTCACCCAGGCTGGAATGCAGTGGCATGCTCACAGCCACGGCAGCCTCAACTTGTTGGACTTGGGCGATCCTTCCCCCTCAGCCTTCCAAGTAGTTGAAACTACAGACACACCCCACCACATTCAGCTAATTTTTGTGATTTATTGTAGAGATGAGGTCGCACCCAGTTGCTCAGGCTGGGCTCGAACCCCCGGGCTAAGACAATTCTCTTGCCTCGGCCTCCCAAAGTTCTGGGATTACAGGCTGAGCCGCTGCGCCCGGCCGTGATATACTTTTGAAAAGTATTTTTTAAAATTTATTTATTTCTCTGCTTTATCTGCTTGAAAAAAAATTTTTTTTTGAGTTGGAGTCTCACTCGGTCGCCCAGACTGGAGTGCAGTGGCCGCTCCCGGTCACCGCAGCCTCCACCCGCTGGGCTCCGGGGGATTCTTCCGCCTCAGCCTTCCAAGTAGCCGGAACTACAGGAGTACACTGCCACGCCCGGCTGATTTTTTGATGTATTGTAGAGATGAGGTCTCGCTGCCCAGGCGGGTCTCGAACCCGCGGACTCAAGCAATTCACTCACCTCAGCCTCCCAAAGGTGTGGGATTACAGGCTGAGCCACTGAGCCCGGTTGAAAACTATTTTTAAAAAGACAGAGAGAATGTCAGTGTATTTCCCTCTGCCTCTCCAGTGCATAGCTTAGTACTTATAGTAAGTAGTCAGTAGATATCTATTAAATAAATGCATATTTAGAAATAAATGCAAATTGCTATTTTTAATAAGGCATTCTGCATAAATATAGAGCAGTACATATTAGAGCAACTACTGTGAAAATATATGAAGAATTCCATTGATCACAAATTCAGTGTAAGTAACTATGGCTATTACGATTAGGTGACAAAGCAATTTAGCAGGATGCATTTAAAGGAGCAAGGTTAAATAGAGAAGTGATGTTTCAAACATGCTGGTCAGATCACATTTGAAATGTGAGTCTGGCTCTGAGAGTCATATTTTTACAGGGATAGAGAATGACATGAGAATATGAAAGTGTGACATATGAAGCACTTGAGGGAACTTGGACTGTTTAGCTTGTAAAAGCCCGAGGGACAAATATAATTGATATCTTCAAATGTTGAACAGCTGCCACATGTAAGAAGAATTTTTACTCTATTTTCCTCAAGAACTCTGATTAATAATATGTCAAACATGAATTTTGCACTTAAAATGAGACTTAAGCAACCCAGAAGAATTACTCCAAGAAAAAAAAAATCAAAATGTTTTTGCTAGTATTTCTTTAGGTTGCTATACTTTCTTAAGCCTGGGATTAGATTTAAAGCTTTTTGTCATTCTTGGTGAAGTAATTACATCTTTCAGTCATAAAATGTGGATTAAATATACTTTTATCTTGTTATGTTAATCATTTGCTTATTAAATTATTGATCATGTTTGGAGCAACTATACTGTATAAAATCTCAGAAATATAATAGTGAGAAAAATCATAGTACACCCTGTTCTAGTCGCTTCTTGTCAGAGAATTTACTCAAGTGAATGAAAATAAAATTCAGCAAATTAATTAAAAAATCACAATAATAAGTCAGAACTTTTATAAATGCCCTACTCTCCAAATTTGCTATTTTTACATGTCGACTGAAAACTCATTTTTACAAACTATTTTTCAAATTTGTTACAATAGATATTGTTGTTGAAGAATTCTGACAGACTTTGAAAATAATTACAAAGTTTTGCCTAGGCAATTTATTGTTATTTTAAGCACTTGCTATTTATAAGTGTCTATACATTTTTAATAGTTTTTAAGCTAATTTCTTTAAGCGACATCTCTGGTTTCCCATACTTTTAATATTTTTGAAATTATATCAACAAATTATCAGAGAGAAAATTAATATTAGTAAACCCAATGTAATGTGTCAGATGGCTAGTCTTTTTGAATTTAAACTCATTTCTTGACTTATCTGTTTTGTACATTTATTGTACAAGCAAAATTTAGCTTAAGAAATAATAAAACCCTCCATTTTCTTCAATGGAATAACAGAACTTTTTCCGGAGCCTATACGTAAACTTAGTATGGGAAATCTCTTTTAACTTTGAACTTGTCTCTTGTAAGGATCTTGGTGTCTATGAGTGTCAGGATAGAGGGAAAAAAGTAAAGAGTTTGTTCTTTGAGTCATTACTACAATTCTAATATGTGACAATACTTTGGAATTAATTGAACTTTCAAGAATGAAGCCTGCTTCAATGTTAACCTCTGATAGTGTTAGATTTTTGTTCAGAACAAAAACTCAAACCTTTAAAAAAATTTCAGAAGCTTTTAGAGTATACTTCTTTGAAGAATCTGAGTACTTGGTGATTGAATTATAGTAAATCTGGCTAGTGATGGACTGTGAAATGGTAAGTGTTATTGTATCTACATGTAAGAATAGTTAAGACGTGTAACGCCTCAGGATTTTGCTTTTCTTGCTGCAAAGCAGGGAGTACCTTTACACAAATGCAGCGTTTTTTCTAGCATGACTTTCATGTTCTTTTCAGATATTATTATAAAAATGATGACACAATTTACGACAAAAACCATGTTTAGTAGTGAAAATAATAAAGTGCAGTTTTATGACGTGCACAATGATCTCTCCAAAACTGGCCTTGACATGTCATCCCCAATGTGGCTGTATGAGAAAGACGGCCTTTAAAAGCTGATTGGGTCAAGAGGGCAGAATCCATTGGATTCGTGGATTCTCCTGGGAGGGAAGCTGGTGGCTTTGTAAGAAGAGGAAAAGAGAACTGAGTTAACACGTGAGTACATTCAACCCCTCACTATGTGATGCCCTGGACGACCTTGGGATGTCACAGAGAATTCCCAAAAGCAAGATGGCCCTCACAAGATGCACCCCTTTCACCTTTGACTTCCCAACTTTCATAACTGTATGAAATACATTTCTTTATAAATTACTCAGTTTCAGATATTCTTTTATAAGCAACACAAAGCATACATTTCATTACACACAAGACAGTATGTGTAATAAAATAGGAAATACATAAAATATAGAAAATATATCGGGTAGAATACAAAATGCTTTAACCGTTTACCTTTTCCTAACTCAAGAGGACCTATAGCTACTATAATTAAGACAACATTCTATCTTATCATTCTATTTTTTTGTTTGTAAATTTCTCATGTCACCTCATCCCATACTGTGTGAGCTCTATTTTTTCTTACTTATTGATCTTATTACTAGTTTCTCTTCTTCCCCCTTTATTTTATTTTAAAGATGTGGGCTACAAGCCAGGATCAGGTAAATAGATGATCCCTGATTTAGGATTAGGTACCGTTAGTAAGGGTATATCCTGTCCCTCTCTCCCTCCCCTGGAAGTGTCCCCGACTGCTGATCACTCTCTTGTAGTATTGTGATTAATGTTCAGGATTCATTTATGAGTGAGAATATGTGGTGTTCAGTTCTTTGTTTCTGTGATAGATCACTGAGTATGACAGACTCTAAATTTATCTAATTTGCTGCCAAGTCCATAATTTTGTCCATCTTTATGGCTGAATAATATTCTATCATGTATATGTACCACATTATTTTTTAAAAAATCAGGTCAGTCCACTCTTGATGGGTTCATGGTTGATTCCATGTTTATGCTATTGTGCATAGTGCTGCAATAATCATGTGTGTGTAGGTATCTTTTTTGCAGAGTGTTTTGTGTACCTCAGGGTATATTCAAGAAGGGGGATTGCTGGGTCATATGAAAGATCAATTTCTAGATCTTTTAAAAACTGCAACCTGTTTTCCATGGAGGTTGTATGAGTCTACATTGCCATCAACAGTGTAGAAGTGTTCCCATTTATTTGCCTCCTTGTCAGCATCTGTTGTTTTTTGATTTATGAATGATGGCCATACTTACTGTTGTTAGGTGGCATCCCAATGTGGTTTTGATCTGCATTTCTCTGATGATTAGTGAGGTTGGCATTTTTTCATGTATCTGTTGGCTGTTATGCATGTCTTCTTTTGGGAAGTGTCTATTCATGTCTTTTGCACACTTTTTTTTTAAGATGTAGGGTGCAATCCAGGATTAGTTATACAAATGGTCATTGTACAGGTAATGTTTGAGTCTGACTTTGTTTCCCACTTCACCTGGTTTGAGATAAGGTACCCTTATTGATGATGTCCTTCCCCACCCCTGCAGTGTCCAGCTACTGCCAATCCCTTTCTTAGAATTTTATGATAATTGTTTGGGGTCTGCTTTTGAGTGAGAACATGTGGTACACAGTTCTTTGTTTCTGTGACAGATCACTGAGTATTATAGACTCTAAATCCATCCAAGTTGTTTCAAAGTGCATAATTTTATCCTTCTTTATGGCTGCATAATATTCCATCACGTATTTGTACCACAATTTTTGTTTGTTTGTTTTTGAGTTGGAGTCTCACTCTGTTGCCAAAGCTGGAATGCAGTGGCACACTCACGACCACCTCAGCATCGACCTGTTGGGCTCCGGTGATCCTTCCACCTCAATCTTCCAAGTAACTGGAACTACAGGCATGCACTCCCATGCCTACCTAATTTTTGATTTATTGTAGAGACGAGGTTTCACCAAGTTGCTTGGGCTGGTCTTGAACCTGCAGGCTCAGGCAATCCACTCAGGTGTCGACCTCCCAAAGTGCTGGAATTATAGGCTGAGCCACCGAGCCCACTCCACAATTTTTTATCCAGTCTACTTTCACTGGGAAACATGGATGGTTCTATGTTTTTGCTATTGTGAATAGTACTTCAATAGACATGCTTGTGCAGTCATCTTTTTGCAGAATGATTTGAGTTCCTCCGTTTATACTTCTAGAATGGGGATTGCTGGTTCATATGGAAGGTCAATTTTTAGATCTTTTAGGAATCATCACACTATTTTACACAGAAGTTGTACCAGTTTACATTTCCACCAACAATATATTTTTTTTCCATTCTGTGAGCTGTCTCCTTACTCTCTGGATGATTTCTTTGGCTTTGCAGAAGCTTTTCAGTCTGTGAGGTTCCACTTGTCTATCTTATCTCTTATGACATGGGCATTTGGGGTTTTGATCAGGAATTGGTTGCCAGTTCCCATCTCCGTAAGGGTGTCACCTGCATTTTCTAAGGTTTTTAAAGCTTGTGGTTTTGCATTTAAGCCTTTCATCCATTTTTGTGTATGGTGATAGGTAGGGGTCTTGCTTTAATCTTCTGCATGCGGTGAGCCAGTTTTCCCAGCACCATTTACTGATTAAATTCTCCTCTCTCCAGTGGTTGTGAGTGGAGGCTTTGTGGAAGATGAGTTGGTTGAGAATCTGAGGTTTTGCTTCCAGAATCTCTATCCTGTTCCGTTGGTCTATATTCTTGCTCTTGTACCAATTCCAGGCTGTTTTGGTTATTGTAGCCTTATAATAAAGTTTAAAGTCTGGAAGTGTGATATCTTTCACTTTGTTTCTTTTGCTAAGGATTGTTTTGGCTATTCGTGGTTGTTTAGGTTTCCTTATGAATTTCTTTATTGTCATTTTCTGGTCTGAGAAGAATGATGTTGGTAATTCAATGGGTATTGCATTAAAAAATGATAGTTAGATGCCACGAAGTAGATGGCAATGCTTTAACCATATGGGTGTTGTCAGGCCCAAAAGCCATTTCCAACCTTGTCAAGGGGAGTGCTAGCCATCTCTCCTTTCATACAACACTCTTATTACTAGTTTTATTATTTGCTGCTTCCTTACTCAAGATCAGCCTTAGTATAAAAGTCAGCAATCAATTCGCTTCAAGAAAAATCCTTTTTCATCTTGGCAATAATTTTGTGTTGTTGGAATATCAGATTAAGCAATTTAAAAATAAACTGTGGTTTCCTTCTTTGATGCTTAATTTCTGTAGCCTTTCCAATTTGTGTACTTTGTTTATGAATTTTCTGCAGTAACTGATTCTTTCTGAATCCTTCTTCCACATTCTGTGGGTTAGGAAGATAGGAGTATCTAGTATTACCCCCAACTTTCTTTCAAATTCTAGACTGGATTATTTTAAAGCAAACCCAGATAGCATTAAATTTTACTCTTATATAAGCATGCCTCTCCAATATATATATATTTTAAATAAGTTAACCCAAATCCCATCATTATACCTAAACATAGAAAACACTTCCTTAATACCACCTAGTATATATTTACATTCACAAGTCTGCATTCATCTCCTAAATGCCTTTTAATACTTTGCTCTTTTCTATCAGGGTCTGAAAAAGGAACCACAGATTTCATTTATTTTATATATCTCTTAGCCTCCTTTAGTCTAAAATATTATTTCTTTTAAAAATTATTTATTTTAAACAAAAAATAATTTTTGCTTCATTTACCTTGCTTATAATTTTCATTTTGGGTTTAGCTAATTGCATCTCTCTGCTATCATTGAGCTTACTTCTCTAAACCCTATATATCTTATAGACAAACTAAATCAAAGGGCTTGATCAGATTCCATTTTGAATTTTAAAAAATATCTTAGGAGACACAAAATATCTGGTTATCTGTCATTTTTTCATTTTTTAGTCAAAAAGTTCCATGTCAGCTTTTCACTTAATATTTTAGCAGGCATAGAAGTTCATTGGCAACACTCATTATATTATCATGTGATACTATATAGTGATGCTCCAACATTATTATTTTTGCTGTGTATGTCAGCTGTGATTCTTTCCACATACAAAAAAGCTTTATTCATTAACTATTTGGTTGCCCTTAAATACATTTGTGCACTAAATGAATAAGAAATGCTTCATACTCTACTTCTATTTATCAGTTTCCAGAATAATGGAATTTTTTGCCCTAGCAAACTTCAGAGGCGATCAATGAAGTTTTTCAAATTGTTATAATCTCATGAATTTTTAAAATGTTTCTAATGATCATTGCAGTTATTATATTTTTTGATATTTAAATCATACTGTCTTCAACTGGTGGAAGTCTCTTTTCTTTTATTCCTGTGACCTTCCAGAGGAATCTTATAATTTTTGATGGTTTCTTTATGCTACGTTTTGGTATGAAAAATATTTTCAGGCTTATCTTATACAGATTTTATCACAGGGTAGAATCTGCCATTTCTCTAAGAAACCTTGGTTTATTTTACTATGGTGTGGTATTTAGAGACCACAATCTGTGTTCCCTTTGTCTTGATTGTCCATTGCTTCTAGACCTTTTCAGCTTGCCAGCTAGAAATCATATTTTTGTTTGGTAAGAGAAAATAAACACACAAAAATTCATACATTGCTTGATACTAAAATTTAAGAGTACTGGGTTTCTTTGCTCTTTTATTTTATTCTCTTTGTTCTTACTGCAAAACATTTTATTTCCTAACAACACAAATAATTATTTTCTATTACCTATCATCTATCTATCTATCATCTATCCATATACACATCTTTAACATAATAGTACCAATATCATTAGTATTAAGATAGTTAAAAATTGCTGCTTAATGTTTTGTTTCAGTTTTTTAAAGCTTAGTATATAGGAGGATGTATAGTCAAGTTACTGTATTTTAAGATAATTCAAAACAATTCTTGCATGGTTAAGCCATCAAATCGATACATAATTTTGTTTAGTTTTATTTTCTTTTTCATTTTAAGGAATGTTTTAATTTAGATTTAATTTCATTTTATA
Source organism: Cephalopachus bancanus (assembly GCA_027257055.1). Classification (NCBI taxonomy): domain Eukaryota; kingdom Metazoa; phylum Chordata; class Mammalia; order Primates; family Tarsiidae; genus Cephalopachus; species Cephalopachus bancanus. The sequence goes on from JAPVLO010000010.1 coordinate 15,972,531, forward strand.
GTTATGCAAAATAATAAAAAAGCTCTAATTTCTAATTCTTGAAAGAAGTTTCATCCGGAAAAGTGTGACTTCCATTTATTTCTTTTTGTCTCTTTTTTCTACTCTGTATATAATAATTTTCACTAGCCTTTTGTTTCTACTCTCATTTGTAAAGCTGGAGCATTTAATATATGTATGTACAGATACCTGTAAATTTACTTCTTTATATATATATATATATAAATTTTACCTCCTTTCAGAGATAAAGGTAGCATAATAATAACATTGGTCTGCATCTTTAAGGTTTTTTTTTTTTTTTTTTTTGAGTTGGAGTCTCACTCTGTCGCCCAGACTGGAGTGCAGCGGCCGCTCCCGGCCACCGCAGCCTCAACCTGCTGGGCTCCGGCGATCCTTCCTCCTCAGCCTTCCGAGTAGCCGGAATTACAGGCACGCGCTACCATGCCCGGCTGATTTTTTTTTTATTATTTATTGTAGAGATGAGGTCTCACTAAGTTGCCCAGGTGGGTCTCGAACCCGCAGGCTTGGGCAATTCGCTTACCTCGGCCTCCCAAAGCACGGGATTACAGGCTGAGCCACTGAGCCTGGCTTTAAGGTATTTTTAAAAGATTAATTATAGCCATGCATAAAAACCTTTCACATTATGTGTAGAGCTAAATAATACTCAAAACCATAGGTATACCAAAGTTCAACCAATCTCCTGTAAATAATATTTCTATTATTTCTCTTTTTAAAAAAATGTGACAAAAATGAATAGTTTTGTTCATATGCCACTTCAAAATTTTGCCAAATAACTTTGGCAGAAATTCATGCTGTGTAAAAAAGACAAATCAATAGGTATTTTTGAGATACTACAAATTCCTTTTAATAGATATCATACCACTATGTATGATATCTACCAGCAATGCATAAGCATCCCCACAATCTCACTCATAGATCATATTGGCAATCTTCATATACCCCCTTTGAAAAGAACATTTATTTTCATTATATCGAGAGTTCAAATGAGTCCTACCTATGGACAAAATCCATTTCAGGCCACCTTTTTCTGTAACAACTTTAAAGATTTCAGTTGCCTTTAGAGGTTCAACAGGTATATCACTTTTGACAGTAATAGTGACTTTTGAAAAGGGTTTATCAAATCATTTGGGCATCTTCCAGGTTAACCTCCCTGGGAGGAGTGATAACCCTTGAAGAGATGGCATATTAGTTTACTTGATTTCAGAAGGCCTAAACATCTATGGAGACTTTGAGGAATTGAGACTATGTGGTAGCTTTGATTTGCCATGAAGTCTACATCAGTAATATTTTCTAAGTTCCTAGAGTGGAATCTCTTAGGTGAATTCCTAGTTACCTCTATTTAAAGAGATATTCAGGGAATAGCTTTATCCCATAAATGAACACGTACAAAAACCTACAGAGTCAGATTATTGCAAATTTTTTAATAGAATACTATCTTTGGCCATCATTAGTGCCCTCAACACTGTAAGATATACAAGTCATGCTTTATTCATCTGTGTCATGACCCGTTCCCCTAGGAAGCATCTCAAAACAACAGAGTCACTGGAGGGTTAAAGAGTGTGGATTACAACAGTTAACCACCACAGTGCACCTGTCAGATGTCCAGCTGGCTCACATATCACTGAACATAAGGCTGATTGGCTTTCTGCCCAGAGATTCTAGTGTATCCTGAATGGTGCCATATTGACAATTATGAATATGCAAAATTGTTCACACATTTAAGGTTAAGAGCGACTTATTTTGAGCTCATATCTTTATGCAATTCATTTGATGGCATATAGGGTCATTTGGAGTCTAGTCCCTGGAGGCAAAAATTGCTGCAGCAATTAACTTGTTCTAAATTATGATTGCTGTTCAAATACTTAAAAAATTAATTATCTTCTAAATTTTGACCATGGTTTATTCAAGGAACATTAGGAAATAATGTAAATTAGCATCTAAGCTATAAAGAATAAACATATTGATCAGAGCTGGATGGGACAATGATGAATTATTTCTGCTGAAAGCAACAATGCCTGTTTGGTAATGATATGTTTAAAATAAAATAACAGTGTGAAACTAAATAATTAAATCATTCTTCTGTAAATTCTGTAAGGGTATTCTCAATTAAACAATTAACTATTTTTTGATTTCAAATTGAAGATCAGTATCACGATGTGCTGTGGTGATGTTATTTTTTTGTTCATTATGGTCATTCTAGACAGGGTCTTTATTCTATGTATTTAAGATAAAAACTCATATTTTATTTACTTGAATGTTAAATGATCAGTTTATTTTTTTGTAACAGAACAATTTTCTACCATGTTATCTCTTGTGTTAGAAACTTATAGCATTTTGGGGTATTCTAAGAATAGATTTATTGAATACTTTTTTTTTAAGGAAACCCCAGATATTACTAGACATACTTAGGATCTACTTAAGTGAGTAAAGGTCACACGTATTCTGTATTTTTATGAGCAAATGCATTTTCAACTACACATATAGAATGTTCATTGAATTCATTGCTGAAATTATGTATAACTAAAAATCCTCAACAAGATTCTAGCAAATCGGATCTAAAAACACATCTCAAAAATCATCGACCATGACCAAGTAGGCTTCATGCCCAGGATGCAGGGCTGGTTCAACCATTGCAAGACCATAAACATAATTAAATACATCAAGAAATGTAAAATCAAGAACCGCACGATTATATCATTAGATGCAGAGGAAGCTTTTGATAAAACCCAGCATACCTTTTTGATAAAAACTCTTAAATAACTAGGTATAGAAGGAACATACCCCAAAATAGTAAGTGCCATTTATGATAAACCCACAGCTAACATATTGTTAAATGGACAGAAACTAAACATTTCCTTTGAAAACTGGAAAAAGACAAGGCTGCCCACTCTTACCCCTCTTGTTCAACATTGTGTTTGAAGTCCTAGTGAGAGAAATTAGACAAGAGAAGGAAATCAGGGGCATCCAAATAGAAAAAAAGGAAGCCAAGTTACCGCTCTTTGCTGATGATATGATCCTATACCTTGAAAATCCAAGGAAATCTGTCAAAAACCTGCTTGCACTGATAAAGGACTTTTGCAATGTCTCAGTATACAAAATAAACGTGCAAAGAACAGTTGAATTCCTATACACCAACAACAAACAGCCAGAAACCCAAATTAAAAGCATAATCCCAGCCCGGCTCAGTGGCTCAGCCTGTAATCCCGCGCCTTTGGGAGGCTGAGGTGAGTGGATTGCCTGAGCCCATGGGTTCGAGACCTGCCTGGGCAGCTAGACCTCATCTCTACAATAAATCAAAAAAAATCAGCCAGCGTGGTAGAGCGCGCCTGTAATTCCAGCTACTAGGAAGGCTGAGGCGGAAGGATCGCCGGAGCCCAGCAGGCGAGGCTGCGGTGGCCATGAGCGGCCACTGCACTCCAGTCTGGGCGACTGAGTGAGACTTCAATTCAAAAAAAATAGATACATAAAAGCATAATCCCATTCACAATAGCCACCAAAAAAATGAAATACCTCTACATCTTCCTAACCAGAGAAGAGAAAGATCTTTACAATGAGAACTACAAAACACTGCTCAAAGAAATCTAAGACACAAACAAATGGAAAAATATTCCATGCTCATGGATAAGAATGATCAACATTGTTAAAATGTCCATCTTACCAAAGGCAATCTACAGATTCAACATAACACACATTAAATTACCAACACCATTCTTCTCAGAGCTGGAAATAACAATACAGAAATTTATATGGAAACATAAACGGCCACGAATAGCCAAAACAATCCTTAGTAAAAGAAACAAAGCAGGAGGTATATTACACTTCCAGACTTCAAACTTTACTTTAAGGCAACAGTATTAAAAACAACCTGGTATTGGTACAAGAACAGACATATAGATCAATGAAACAGGATAGAAATTCCGAAAGCAAAGCCTCAATTTCTCAACCAACTCATCTTTGACGAAGCCGTCAACAACAACCACTGGGGAGAGGGGAACCTATTCAGCATGGTGATCACATGCAGAGGATTGAAACAGCACCCCTACCTATCCCCATTCACAAAAATTAACTCTAAATGGATCAAAGACCTAAACTTCAAAGTATGAGAATCTTAGAAAACGCAGGAGATACCCTTATGGAAATTGAAACTGGCAACCAATTCCTGATTAGAACCCTAAGTGCCCATACCATAAGAAATACCATAGAAAAGTGGGACCTCATCAAACTAACGAGCTTCTGCAAAGCAAAGCAAATCATCAAGGGAGCAGGGAGACAGTCCACAGAATGGGAAAAAATATTTGCCAACTATATATCTCATAAAGGTCTAACATCTAGGATCTACAAGGAACTCAAATGCGCCAGAAGGAAAAAAAACCACTCATTAAAAAATGGACAAAAGACATGAATGGACACTTCTCAAAAGAAGATATGTGGGCAGCCAACAGACTTATGAAAAAGTGCTCAGCCTCACTCATCAGAAAAATGCAAATCAAAACCACATTGAGATATCACCTAACCCCAGTAAGAATGGCCATTCTTAATAAAACAAACAACACATACTGGCGAAGATGTGGAGAAAATGGAACGCTTCTACACTGCTGGTAGGAATGCAAACTAGTGCACCCTCTTTGAAAGACAGTGTGGCGATTTCTGAAAAAACTGGAAATTGACCTTCCATATGTCCCAACTATTCCACTATTGGGAATATACCCGGAGGAACTCAAATCATTCTACAAAAAAGATACCTGCACACATGTTTGTTGCAGCTCTATTCACAATAGTAAAAACACGGAACCAATCACGCTACCCATTGAAGCTGGACTCAGTAAAAATAAAATGTTGTACATATACACAATGGAATATTATGCAGTCTTAAAGAAGGACAGACATATGGAGTTCGCAGCAACTTGGAAGTTGGATTTGGAGCCGATCATACTCAGTGATTTATCACAGACAAAGAACAGAGTACCATATGTTCTCACTTATAAGTGGACCTTTATTATACTACTATAAGAAAGGGATTGGCATTATTGGAAACTGTCAGGGGAGAGGGGGTGGATTGGCAGTTGAGGAAACTGCTAGGGGAGGGAGGGGCATACTTCATCAACAAGGGTACCTGCATAATCAACGTTAGTATACCTAACCCTGTATTGCATCCCACATCTTTATAATAAAAAAATTGTCAAAAAAAGAAATTATGCATAACTTTTCCGGATCAGCTGTCACTTGGATAATATGTTGATAAAAATATGATGGCATAAAATAATTTAAGTAAAAATTGTAAATGCCTTTTTGATTTTCTCCTTGAATATTTTGTCATTATTCAAAGAACATCTGTTCTATTTCTATGAGTAACACTGAACTAACAACGTATAATCATATTCTTTTATTTTAACTTATGTCACTACTAATGAGTTTTTAGCCTAAAAGATAATTTCAGTTCACTTAGAGTTTTTATGAATTTTATTGATTTTGTATTCTCTTTCTATTTATATGTGTGTTTTTTCCAATTTGCTTTATCGCCATTTCAATATGTAGCATTTATAGTCTCTGTTCATATTCTACTAGTTGTGAAGGTGTTACCTGCTGCTGACTTCAAACGAGTCCTTGACAATTCACTAAATCTTATGGAACATCTACTTCTTATAAACACTTAGAAAAGTACAGGGAAATTCCAAAATGAAGACTCTTTCAAATAACTTATAGATATAAAATGAAGGGCTTTATTATAATTATAAAAGACATCTAAATACTTCTATTTGCGTTCTTCTTAGTCTTTTTCTTTCAAAAGGAGAGGCCACTCTTCTTAGCCTCCTAGAACCACATTTAACTAAACTTTAGCTTGAACATGGAGGCATTTGATTTAGGTGAGCTAATCATGCTATTGGAGCATGAATTTATTTCTCACTAGTGGAAAATTTGAACTTTTTTCCTTTTCTCTTATTTTTGTTTTTAAAAAATGCTTTTAAAAATCAAATTTCTTAAAAAATCCATTGATCTAAAACCAAACTTTCTAGTTAATGGCCCTTCACTCTATTTATTATTATTATTTTTTAAATTTTACTTCTTGCCAAAATGACATAGTACTACTTGCTAGTACTTTTAAGACAACATTACTACTTTTTATTGCTGGCAGATTTTTTTTTTAATGTTTTAAGCAAATCAATTGTATATCTTGAAGCACATTGCATATTCCTGTATTTTGCATTCTATATCTTTAACTGATGGTAAATGGATCCAACATACCAATTAGCTATACTTATGCATAAAGTATTGATTGAGTGAAAGTCCTTTCATTTGTATGTATTGCAAGTAAAATATTTAGAAAAGGTATGTAAAACAAAATATGTGAAGGTATTCACACATTTTTTCTCCTTTGGAGTATAAAAATATATATGTGATATTAATGAAAAAAATAATGTGGTAAAGTGAAAGCATACCCCCAAATTCTTTGCCCAGACACGATTCCACATCCTTATCATTACTTCAATTGTGGGATATTGTATTTCTCCGTTCTTTGACTTTGAACTTTGGCCAATGGCCTGACACAGTAGTGACAGTATGACTGCATCAAGTCTAGACCTCAAAAGGCTTCCTGTGTTTCTACTTTTTCTCTGACTAGTCTACTGTGAGCTCATTATAATTAATAAGCATGTGGAGTTTACATTTCCTGGTTTTACCATATACCACATCACCCAGATGCTGAAACATCAGCCTGGGGATGACCCTCTGAAGAGTTTCAAGAGTTTTTGAGTCAATGGCTATTGTATGGTGCTGTATTATTTAAGTTGATAGAAAGCATGTGTCTCAAAACCAGGGGCTGGGAAAAGTATCCATTTGGATAATTTCTGCTTCCCACTTTTAGTAGCGTTTTAGTCTCTACTGAACTAGAGGTCCAAATTTTCATGTAAGAACAGTTCTACTAATGGACAAAATAAATATTCCACTAAAACAAAAGCTAAGACTGCCACCTGGTCATTTGCTTTCCTCATTTCAGTAGCTTGGCGGATAAAGAAGAAAGTCACTATAATGTTGGGACCAATTAATACTGGTTGCCATGAGGAAATAGCAGTTACTATCTGATAAAGGCAGAAAAGTACATCTGGGACTTCAGAATCACTCTTTTCAATATGAAAGCATTCATGTATTTAAAAAAGATATGGATCGGAGTTTGCATCTGGCCTTAGTACATGAAGGAATAAAATATGTCAGATTTTTAAGGTCTTCAAATTAGTATTATGCACAAAGTCAATAACATAAGAAAAGCAAAAAAGATAAATAATAATGTCTTACACTTAAAAAGAACATCGCAAACCAGAGGGTATTTCCCCAAGGAGACTCTAGTTTGAGTCTCAAGACTCACAATGACGCCTGAAGTTGACATTAGAATGACCCAAACAAAGAGTGGAAGAGGAAATTTATGTCAATTAATATGACTAAAACATATCTAGAAAAGAGAAATTAGTACATTTCCACTCAGGAATATAAATTCTACTGTTTGCAAATAATCAACTATTTATCCTAATAATTAATGTGGTGTTTTATTATTAATGTTTAACTTTTTTCTGATTGAATTAACTAACAATTCCTGGAAAGCCAATGAAAATTAAAGTGAAAATATTTATTCAATGGGCACTTTTATTTTTTTTTTAATCTTTTCTTTTTTTTTTTTTTTGAGTTGGAGTCTCACTCTGTCGCCCAGACTGGAGTGCAGTGGCCGCTCCTGGCCATCGCAGCCTCGACCTGCTGGACTCCAGCGATCCTTCCGCCTCAGCCTTCCGAGTAGCCAGAATTACAGGTATGTGCTACCACGCCCGGCTGATTTTTTTTATTTATTGTAGAGATGAGGTCTCGCTGCCCAGGCGGATCTCGAACCCGCGGGCTCAGGCAATCCACTCACCTCAGCCTCCCGAAGGCGCGGGATTACAGGCTGAGCCACCGAGCCCGGCTTTCTTTAAATCTTAAGGGATAATTAGATCATTAAATATCTAAAATAAAGTATCAGATTTAAAGCAGATCAAGAATTGATATATATGTGTGCTATCATAATTTTAAAATGATAACGATCTGTTAGGCATTTTTTAAATCTCAGAAACAAAGTAATTTTCATAAAGTATATGGAGAAAATTATAAAATAAATTACAACTAAATGTATATACATCTTAGACTAGTGTTTTATTAAATAAATTTCATTTTAAATTATGAAAGTTAAAATATAAAAGCTGGGATGATGAGTATATTTAATTTTATTTTTATTCATATTTGAAACAACGCTTATGTCAGTTATATCCTAATTTAATTTTGAAGTAACAATATTAACTTCAGCAAATAGATTACTTATCTATATTTTCAGGCTACAATTAACTCATAACTAAATTTCAATTTCAAAATTCAGCAAGAAAATACTGTATCTCCCACTTTCTCAACTGACAGAACGATTTAGCAAATATAGTTTAAGAATTTGTTAAATTTGCATTCATTTTTTATTCAAAAAGCTTTTCAATTATTTATTAATCTAAGATGCCATTTTGCAACTGCTTATGTGCTTTTGTCTTAAAATACATTTTTAATTAGTGTATCATTCTCCTTTCTTTCTTTTTTTTCTCTGCTTGGTCAATGTTTATTGTCTTTATCTGAAAAATCCTCATAGAAAACTGGTTCAACCTCAGAAGCCCGCTCCTAAGCTCTGAGGAAGCTCGTCTTCTTTTGAGCTACCTGATCTTTCTTCTGGGCAAGGGACATTTTGGGACGATTCCACCTCTTCTTCTTCACTTCTTTCTTGGGCTTCTTCTCATACACAGGATTCTCCCGTGAGCTTTCTTGTATCTCCTCCATCATGTCTGGAGTCACCCTGTTCTTTATGTACTGAGAGAACCGCTTCTTGTAAGCGTCTTCATCTTCTTCCATTAGGTAACGCATATAATCTGCAGCGTTCTGGCCCGTGATGTGCTTCCGATGTACTTCTGCATTCAACTCCTTGCTTTCAGAATCATGATCAGGGAATCGCTTGGCATTGTGAGGGATAGACAAGCCGCCATCCACTGCTCCCTTCAGGGCTCCAAAAACTTTATTGCCAGTGGTAGTTCTGGCAAGGCCTGCATCCAAATAGCAGGTGAAAGCACCGGTCTTGCCATCAACGCTTTCTACGTTGTATTCATCTCCGGTCTCCTCCACTTGGCCTTCATAGGTCTTGTCCATGCCAAACGAATTGAGGAGCCTGTGGGCCAGCAGCAGGCCAGTTCAATATGCTGCAGGATAATTTGTCAGGCCAACTTTCACACCATATTTTGGTAGTTCGTGTGCATAAGCTGCACAGACTATCACATCCCCTTCTATACGGGCATAAGAAATCTGACAGATGATATCTCTGTTTGTTACACGAACTATCATCCTGCATGTGGGTGTGTTGTATTTATTTTTATCCTGTATCACCAAGCGTTTCCGAGCATAGTAATCAGTTTCACCCTCTCGTCGTCTTCTAAATTTCACTTGGTATCTCTTAAAGTAGGCCTTATTCTTGACGACTTTAACAAACCCCATCCTGCAGAACAGAGACCTGCAGGCCCAGCAGCGTTTCCATTCTTCTTTCAAAACTGTACAACTAAGTAGCTCAATAGGTAACATTGTACCTATACAATATTCCTGAGTCTGTTTTTATACCTTGTTATATTTATATATTTATAGCACATATAAATTAATTTTATAGACTTGAAACTGAAATCATTAGCACTTATCTTGGATACAGCTCTTTCTAATATTGAAGATAATTTAAAATTTAGAGACTAATCGTTGGAAAGAGGGTTTGAATGAAATGCTAGATATTTGTCGAGTCATTGCCATAAATTCCATTTTGTTTTGATAAAGCATGGAATTTGAAGTCAGGAATAAGTTTGAATGTTACTTGTGCTACTTGGTCAGTAACCAGTTTGAGACTAGATTCTTAAAACTTATTTAGCCTCAGTCTTCTTTTTGGATATTAAAAAAATCATGGCATCTAATTTATAGGATTGTTGAAAATAAGTAGAAATAAACTATTAAAGTATCAATTAGTGTTGCATATAAGAAAATGTTTATTCTGACTTTTATTTAACAGGATTTAAAAGGATATTGATAATTTATTTCACTGTTACACATTTATCATATTTCTTTCTCTTCAAACTTTCCTAAATAGGACAACAGCATTTTGAAGAAGACAGATATGACAAATAATAAATACTGAGCAAATATTATATCAGAACTGCAGAAAATTTGTTGTAACAGAGCAAATCATAGAGAATTGTTATAAAGTGAGAAAGTTTAAGATTAAATGGCATAATCAATTTATAGATTTCTGAATGACTGATAAATGATACCTAGGCTTTGAAATTAGCATCATGGAAATAATCATGCCTTTGGGTTTTTTTTGGAGTCAAAATGCATTTCAGGAAACAGATCAGTTTAAAAGTTTGTACTGCAATTGAAATTCATAAAATAAATTATTCACTGATCAATAACAATAAATATTTGTCTTGTCCTGGATGACTTCAGTGTATTCATCTTATTGGAACCATGACTAACCCTAAATTGAGACAGACTGCAGGTCTATAGAAAGAACAAAACCTTATCATATGCCTGCTTAGGACAGAAACTGCAGATCACTATAAGCTGGACTTGTGAATTACTAAAGTCTGACTAAGACTTAGTATGAGCACTAGAAATCACTAAAATCTACAGATAGGAAGGAGTGCAAATTCTCTTGCAGGCTTTTCATTTAGGAACACCGTAAGCAGTTTATAGAGAAGATCAAAGAGAATTCTGAGAAATCTCATCTGTGGAGTTGGCACTGAGAAAGGAACAGTGGTCACTGTTGAAAATGTACCTAGACTTATCTTCTTTCTCTCTTCGATGATACAAAGCTACATGGAGAATAGAATCAAACTTCTAAGGGCTCTGGTGGAAATTAACCACAGTTGATGAATACAGCAGGAAGGGGGATCGAGGGAAAAGGAGAAAATTCTTCCACTGAGGAAGATTCAGGAATATGTGCCAGGTTCAGCATTACATCTAGAGAAGGGAGTGGGACACTTGTGAAGCCTGTTATCTCCAAGACGCCCATGGATGGTGCTGACCTAAGACTGAGGCTTTTTTATAACATCAGAGAATGCAAGCCTATCCCTTCAAGCCTTGACTAAACATTCAGAGTGGAAGACACTTGGGACTGGGAGACCTGAACTTACTATCACACACATCCTAAGTTTCTCTCCAGAAAGCTTAACTAAGTCTTTATTATATATTTCAGCTTTAACTATTTTAGCATGCAGAACTTAGCTCTAATAACTTCCCTAATCTTTGCTAATTCGAACATATTTACTTGTTCTTGGTATCTATTGATTTTTTAAAATCCTTATTTGGATATGTTGGTTCTAATTTTTTGGTTAGTCTTTTAATATTTGATTCAATACTGGGAATTAAGAATTTTACCTGTAATATCTTGGATATATTGCACTTGTATAAATATTCCGGAGGTATTATCTGGGGCTCATTTTAATTACTTAGTAAAAGTTTGAATCTTTTGTATATGTCTTTTTTTTTTTTCTTTTTCTTTTTTCAATTTTTTTATTTATAATTTTTATTTTAAAGATTTGAGACACACTTCAGGATTAGGTATGCAAGTGGTCATTGTACAAGTAAGGTTTGGGTCTCTCTTTCGTCCCCACTTCGCCTAGTTTGAGAACAGGTATCCTCGTTGACGTTATGTGCCCCTCCCTCCCCTGGCATTTTCCAGCTACTACCAGTCCCTCTATTATGGTATTATCCCTTTCTTATACTATGATGTTAAATGTTCAGGGTCTGCTTATGGGTGAGAACATGTGATACTCAGTTCTTTGTTTCTATGATAGATCACTGAGTCTTATAAACTCTAAATTCATCCAAGTTGTTTGTGAAGTCCATAATTTTGCCCTTCTTTTTGGCTGCATAATATTCCTTTGTGTATCTATACTACATTTTTTTTTTTAAATCCAGTCCAGTTTCGATGGGCAGCACGGTTGGTTCCATGTTTTTGCTATTGAGAATGTGGTGCAATAAACATGCATGGGCAGATATTTTTTTCATGGAATGATTTAAGTTCCTTTGAGTATATTCCCAGTAGAGGGATTGCTGGGTTGAATGGAAGATCAATTTCTAATTCTTTTTTAAATTGTCACACTGTTTTCCATGGAAGTTGAACCAGTTTGCATCCCCAACAACAGTGTAGATGTGTTTCCTTTCCTCTGCATCCTCGCCATCACCTGTTGCTTTTTGTTTAATTAATGATGGTCATTCTTACTGAGATTAGATGGTTCTCAATGTGGTTTCAATTTGCATATCTCTGATGATTGGTGAGACTAAGCACTTTTATTGTGTCTGTTGGCTGCCCATATGTCTTCTCTGGAGAAGTGTCTATTCATGTATTTTGCCAACTTCTTTTTTTTAACTTATATTTTTAAGATGTTGGGTACAATTCAGGGTTAGGTATACAAATAGTCATTGTACAGGTAAAGTTTGGGCCTCACTTTGGTCCCCACTTCTGGTTTGAGATCAGTTACTCTTATTGATTAAGTGTCCTCTCCCTCCCTCACCTGGCAGTTTCCCACTACTGCCAATCTCTTTCTTATAGTATTATGATAATTGTTCAAGGTCCTCTTGTGAGTGAGAACATGTGGTACTCAGTTAATTGTTACTATGATAGATCACTAAGTATTATAGACTCTAAATCCACCTAATTGACTGCAAAGTACATAATTTTGCCAATCTTTATGGATGTGTAATAGTCCATTGTGTATATGTACCACATTTTTTTTTATCAAGTCCTTTTTCGATGGGCAGCACGGTTGGTTCCATGTTTTTGCTATTGTGAATAATGCTGCGATAAGCATGCGTGTGCAGGTGTCTTTTTCTTAGATTGATTTGAGTTCCTCCGGGTATATTCCCAGAATGGGGATTGCTGAGTCATATGGAAGGTTGATTTTTAGATCTTTTAGGTATCACCACACTGTTTTCCACAGAGATTGTACTCGTTCACACTCCCACCAACAGTGTAGAAGTGTTTCTTTTTCTCTGCATCCTCTTCAGCATCTGTTGTTTTTTGAGTTATTGATGATGACCATCCTGACTGGAGTTAGGGAGTATCTCAGTGTGGTTTGGTTTGCATTTTTTTGATGATTAGTGAGGCTGAGCATTTTTTCATGTATCTGTTGGCTGCTCATATGTCTTCTTTTGAGAAGTCTCTATTCATATCTTTTGTTCACTTTTTAACGGGACTGTTTTTTTTTTTCCTTTTCAGCATGTTTGAGTTCTTTGTATTTTCTATACATTAGGCCTTTTTCAGATATACAGCTGGCAAATTTTTTTTCCCATGCTGTGAGCTGTCTCTCAGCTCTCTTGATGGTTTCTTTGGCTTTGCAAAAAATCTCCCGCATTTTCTAAGATTCTCATAGTTTGAGGTCTTTGATGATTAAGAATAAAGAATTTCACCTGTTATGTCCTGTGTATTTTACACTTGAATAAATATTCTTGAGCTATTTTCTGGGCACATTTAAATTACTTGGTAAAAGTTTAATTCTTTGGTGTATGACTTTTAAGATTTGTTAAGCAGGTGAAGTGCTGGACTAGTTATTTCTCTACCACGGTGGCAAGAAGGCTCATGTACTCTGCGTATTGACCATTGAATCCTGAAGTTTTCCAGTTTGGTTGGTGGGAACACAGAAACTGTTACCAGTCCTGTATATGTGAGCCTGGCATTATAATCTTTTCTGGTCTTTCTTTCTTTGGCTGCAGGTAGTTTGTGAGCATGTGCAGCTGAATACTCTCAGGCAAACTCTGCAAGTGTCTGTAGTTCTGTCTCTGTGATGATCTCTCCTATGGTTTGTTGTCTGGAACACTCTGGCTTCCTTGTTTTCTGCAAACCATCAGCTCAGAAAGATGGTCAGACTGTATCTTGGTTTGGCTTCCCTGTGCAGCAGTTTTCAAAATGTTCCCCCAAAGAATTAACTGAGTCAATTTGTAGGGATCACCTCATTTTTTTTTTTTCATTTCTCAGGAATTATTATTCCTTGTTGTTGATGTCCAGTGTCTTGTAAAAGATTGTTTCATATATTTTTTTCACTTTTCTGGTGTTCACATAGAAAGATAAATCCAATCTTTGTTAATCTATTTTGGTCAGAAGCAGATATCTCCATTACTGTTATTTGCAGGGGTCCTGCCCCTGTGGAGATTGGGGGTCCCTTGGTAGGTGTGGCAGCATCGGTGATTTAAACTGGAGGGATAGACATAAAGAGAAAGAAAGGGGGGAGAAAGAAAGAGACTGGACTCCTGTTCAAGTGACCAGAAGTCGTTTAATGGGTGTAATCCCAGGGCTTTTATCCCCAAACTCTGCAAAGTTATTATCACAGGAACTCTTGCTGCTATGGTTACACAAAAGGTAGCATGAGCCTTTCACATGACCAGGTCCAGGTACACACAGGACACGCCCCCACTCTCAAGCAGATGTATTTTTCAAACATGAAGAAAAACATGAAGTTCTTATCCAGTTTCTATGTACCCTTAATTGTTTATAGCTACATAACATCCTTCAATGCTTACACCTGAAACCAACATAATGATATATTGCCTTTTACTATTCTATGCTAATTCAAACTAGTTTCTATGAAACAGTTGCTGCTATAGTTACACTCTCCTAGCACCAGCAAACCTAATTCAAACTTCACTGGCCCCCCTGAATCAAACTGAACTAACCACACTTCTATAACAAAATGGTTACTTAAATTTTCTTAATCTACATAAACTATATTCTAAAACCTATATCTATAAATTTCTAAAATCACATCAAGAGATCTTGTGACCTGCACTGAGACTCCTCAATGTGACTCAAAGTTAAACTTAAATTGCTTAAAAGCAAAAAGCATAAACTGTGGAAAATGGGAACAATAGACTCCCAAGTTAGCTGTGTTCGTTCCAGTTTCAGAGTCCTCTGTTAGAGCCAGCTGGAGCCTTTCCTGGTTGCTTGTGCCAAATGGAAAAGGAGAGAGGGAATGGGGCAACAGCTCCCGAACACATCCTAGTGGTCTCGGGGTCAATGGCCCTTCCTGATCCCTAATGCTCAGTGGGCCTCCATGGCCAGCTCCCAGCAGTTATTGTTCTTATGAAATGAACAATCTTCTGAGAAACCAATAAATAGCATAATCTGAGAAGCTGATACAATGGAAGATATGAAGAAATTTACAAACAAAAGTCAGTGTGATGAATAATTTTGTGTGTCCATTTAACTTGACACATAGTTACATAGTGCCCAGATATTTGGTAAAACATTATTTCTGGACGTGTTTTGAGGGTATTTCCAGATGAGACTAACACTTAAATTGATAGACTTAATAAAACTGATGGCCTTTCCCAATGTGAGTGGACTTAGTTCTCCCTGTAGAGTGCCTGAATAGGACAAAAAGAGGAGGAAGAGATAATTTACTCTCTCCTGAGAATTTACTTCTCCTGCCCATGGACTGAGACTTACACTATTGGTGTTCCTGGTTCTCAGGTCTTCAGATTCATACAGAAAATACACCATTGGCTCTCTTGTGTCTCCAACTTGCCTTCAGAACAGTGTGGCACTTTTCAGCCTCCATAACTTCTGAACCAATTTCTTTCCTTTTCTTTTCTGTTTTTTCCTTCCTTCCTTCCTTCCTTCCTTCCTTCCTTCCTTCCTTCCTTCCTTCCTTCCTCCCTCCCTCCCTCCCTCCCTCCCTTCCTTCCTTCCTTCCTTCCTTCCTTCCTTCCTTCCTTTTCTTGACAAGGTCTTGATCTGTGTCCTAGGCTGGAATGCAGTAGCATGATCATAGCTCACTGCAATCTCAAACTCCCGGGATCAAGTGATCCTCCTACCTCAGCCTCCTGAGTAGCTTAGACTACAAGCACATATCACCATGCTTGGATAATTTACTTTTAAATTTTTTGTGGACACAAGTTTTAGTTCTGTCTATGCAGGCTGGTCTCAAATGATCCTCCAGTTTCAGCCTGCTAAAGTGCTGGGATTACAGACTTGAGCCAACATGCCTGGCCCAAATTTTTATAATAAATATTTCTCCCTCTTTCTTTCTGTGTCTGTCTATATACTAGAGAAGATATATAATATCTCTGATGAACTAACACACCTAATACAACTGTGAGAATCCAGTGAGGTAACATAAGTCACAGATTACTATGTAAAAGAAAAAAAGAACAATTCTTAAAAAAATGCACAAACTCTAGGCTATTCTGAGAAAAGATCTTTGCATGACTGTGACTATAGGGTTTTTTCTATGGTTGTGTCATAAAATAAGTAGGAGCACAAACCATGAGGTAACTGGTACTATGTTCCAGTCTTTTATTATGTGTATGTGGGCATGTCTTTAACTACTTTGTGATCAACCTAGGATGGCATATTGATATTTTTCCCCATTGCCCTCACCTAAGTTATGTGTCTGCATCCCTAATTTTTGTTGATTAGCATCTAAGCTTGCCTTCATAGACTCCTGAAAGTTGGCAGGTCAAAGGTTTTCCAGGACCTCATTTTTACCTATGTATTAGGACAGTGAAATTAATTTTTCAAAACACAGGCTGAATATACCAACTGGTAATCCCAGTTGACAAATGTTCTTGCTTTCTGGAATCTTTGTATCTTTATGTGATTTGAAGCCATTTAAAAAATATTTTTTACTGATTTTAAATTGACATATAATAAGGACCGTCACTTTTTATTATTAATTTGTCATATGTATATATGCATATTTATGTGCATGTGTTTGTGTATTCTGTTACAGATATTTAAAGATTTTCAATGTGTATTACTCGAATGAGAGAACTTGAATGAGATGATTACTATCTATGAATGCAGCCATGCAAATTTACACCAAAACTGAAGATATCTTTCAGACTATTAGTGCTATTTGGCAGACCTACTTAACTAGATCATATTATTTACATTCTTTAAAATAAAATGCATTGTCATTTTTATTTCTAAAAACTTACTTGCTTAATTTGCTCGACTCCATTACCTTAGATTTGTCCACAATGTAGAAAGATCATTATCATCCAAATATTACCCTGGATAAAGTTAAAGCTTTATATGAGAACAAGTATCTGCCTTACTTGAACTTGTAATCTATTGCCATCTATCCTTTCAGTTACTACCACAGTTGTGTAAGTCTCATAGCTACAATCTTATTTATTATATCTAATTTTTCACCACATAATTCCATGGAACTATATTTTAAAACCATGTGTTCTATTCACTAGTCTGTGGCTCCTTCCTACATGCGCAAACACATGCACACATATACACACATGCAGAATATAAAACTCAGGCAAAAGAGTATATCCTCCAGCAAGTTTTTGCTAGCTAATCCAGATCTAACAACTAATTTCTTAACAACTGCATAAAATCACCTTACCCTTCCTATCACAGATTATTCAATAGTACATACCTAGAACACTTTCTTTTATCTTTCTCCAGTTCATACTCTACACGTATCTTATGGACTCATCATCTGTTTATATCTTAGTCTTCTCCAAAAGACTTGAACAAACATTAGACAGAGCTAGAAAAAATAACTTAAGTTCATAATATGTGCTAGTATTTTGCCTATGCTATTAAGAAAAATATCATAACTTTTATGTGACTTATGAGTTTTATATGATCTTTACCCAGTTTTGGTATCAGTGTGATATTAGCTTTATAAAATGATTTGGAGAGAATTTTATCTTTCTCAATTGCCTGGAATACTTTCAATTGGATTGGTATCTGCTCCTCCTTGTATGCTTTGTAGAATTCTGCTGCAAAGTCATCTGGCTCAAGGGTTTTTTTTTTTGCTAGGTAGTTTTCCTATGATGGGGTCAATTTCCTGAATTGTTATTGATCTATTTAGGGTCTCAATGTCTTGCTTCAACCTTTGGATGTTGTGTGATGCTAGAAAGTCCTCTATTTTGTTTAGGTTATCAAGTTTGTTTCCAAACAGGTGTGCATAGTAATCTCTGATAATTTTTTGTATTTCTTCAGGGTCATTTGTGATTTGTTCTTTTGCCTTACTGATTGTGTTTATTTGGGCTTGTTCTCTCTCTTTCTTGGTCATTCTGACTAAGGGTCCATCAGTCTTTTTATTCTTTCAAGGAATAAAATAAAAAATATTCTTTTATCCTTTTTTTTGTTTTGTTGATTTTTGGTGATCTTGATTGCTCTGCTAAATTTAGAGTTTTGGTTGTTTTATTGTTCCAGCTCCCTTAGGTGATTTGTTAGGATGTTCACTTGTGATATTCCTATTTTCTTGATGTATGTTCATAAAGGTATATATTTTCCACTTAGAACTGTTTTCATGACATCCCAGAGATTTTGGTAGAATGTTTCTTTATGTTCATTTGTTTCCAGAAAACTTTTAATTTCTGTTTTGATTTCTGTGTTGACTCAGTAGTTGTCCAGCATCAGCTATTTATTGTCAATGTCTTTGTTGATTTTGTGGGAATTTTATTGGTGTTGATATTTATTTTATTCCACTGTGGTCTGAGGAGTTGTATGGCAGTATTTCAATGCTATGAAATTCATTTATGCTTGATTTATGACTGATGATGTGATTGATCTTGGAGTACATTACATGTGGTGATGAGTAGAATGTACATTCGGTAGTTGTTTGGTATAGTATCTATTAAGTATATTTGGCTGAGTGCCAAGTAGAGATTCTGAATCTCTTTGTTGATTTTTTGCCTCAGTGATCTATCTAAGGTGGTTAGTGGAGTATTTAAGTCACCAGTATAATAGTGTTATTAGAGTCCATGTATTTTTTTAAATTTTACTTAGTAGTTGCTGTATAAACACTGGTGCTCCTGTGCTGGGTACATGTATGCTTAGGATGGATATTTCTTATTGATGAACTGAACCTTTATAATTATGTAGGGTCCTTCCATATCTTTTTAAATTTTTGATAGCTTAAAGTTTGTTTGTTTGTTTTTCCTCTGATAGTAAGATTGCAACTCCTGCCTTCTTTTGCAATCTTACCTGGAAACTCATTTCTCATCCTTTAACTTCGAGTCTATGTGGTGAGACGAGTTTCTTGAATGCAGCAAATTATTGGGTCATGGTTTTTTTGCCCAGTTTTGCATTCTGTATCTTTCCAGTGGTGCATTTCTTCCATTCATGTTCAGGCTGATTATTGGAATATGATTGGTTATTTCTGTCATGAGGTTCTTATGGTTTTTTTTTTTTTGTTGTTGGAGTCTCACTCTGTCACCCAGACTGGAGTGCAGTGGCTGCTCTTGGCCACCGCAGCCTCGACCTGCTGGGCTCCGGCGATCCTTCTGCCTCAGCCTTCCAAGTAGCTGGAACTACAGGTGTGCGCTACTACGCCCAGCTAATTTTTGATTTATTGTAGAGATGAGGTCTTGCCAAGTTGCCCAGGGGGGTCTCAAATGCAGGCTCAGGCAATCCACTCAACTCAGCCTCCCAAGGGGTGGGATTACAGGCTGAGTCACCGAGCCCGGCATAAAGTTTTTTCTTTGTGTGTTTTCTTTCAGCTTTTGGGTTGATGTATGTATGTGTTTTCAAGTTTGCAGTTGTGACATATTCGTGTTGATTCAGTGTCCTGCTGTTCTATTGAAAGTGCATGGAATTTATTTTTATTTTTTTCTGTGCTTAATACCTTTTTAAGCATCTCCTGTAGAGCTGCACTGGTGTTGCGTCAGTGTCACATAATCTCTTAGGGTTTGGATGTCTTGGAAGGATTTTAATTCTCCATCATTGATGAAGCTGAGCTTGGCTGGGTAGGAAATTCTTGGTTGAAATTATCTTTGAGGACTTTGAATATTGGATTCCAGTCCCTTCTAGCTTGTAGTGTTTCTGCTGATAGGTCTGCTCCTCTCCTGACTGGTTTTCCCTGGTAGGTAGTCTAATCTTTTTCTCTTGCTGCCTTTAGGAATTTTTCTTTTGTGCTTACTTAGTGTAGGTAAATTACTATGTGTCTAAGTGTTGGTCTTCTCATTTTATGTCTTGCTGGAGTTCTCTTTATCTCTTGTTCTTGGATGATCACATTTCTGGTGAGATGGAGAAAGTTTTCTTGGATTATCTCCTGGAATACTTGATCCAAGTTGTTCTTCATTACCCTTTCTACTTCTGGGCTACCAATCAGGTGCAGGTTTGACCTCTTGTTATAATTGCTTATCTCTTGGAGACTTTGTTCTTTCTTTCTGAGTTTTCTTTCTATGTTTTTTACGGATTGGATTAATACCATGTTTTGTTCTTTAAGTTCTGTGATTCTTTCTTATGCTTAATTAATTCTGCTTTTCTTGCTTGTCATCTTATTTATTTCCTGGATGAATTTTTTATGGTCAAAATCCCTGTTTCAAATTTTTTCAGTGTTGCATCTTGTCTTTCTTGAGTCTTATTTATTGTTTCCATTCATTCACTAATCCTTGCTGTAGTCTGAGGCTAGTCATTTGTGAATTTCATTATTTGGGCTCCTTCATCTGATTTTTCAGGCATTTTCTATTTGTAACTCTGGGAATTATCTGTGTTCTTTTGTTAATTTTTCCTCATTTGTGACAGATCTCTTTCTTTTCTCTTTTGTTCTATTATTCAGTGGCAGTGGGAGATGCTTTCACTTCTGATGTTTGCTCAGCCCCTTTATTCTTCCCTGACCAGGACTTGAATTTGTTCTACTTTGAAACAGGGCTGTAGGTGGGGAAAGTTTGCTGTCTTTTGTAGTTTTGAGAGTTGAATAAGGTGTAGGATGGGGAACTAGGATTCATAAACTACTTACAAATCACAAGGTTCACTGATTATAGTGTTGAATCCCTGAGACCCACTCCCCACCCGCTTTATATGACAATGAAATGGGTACATGTGTGTAGCCATGAGTCAAAGATACAGCAACAGCAATGAGGAGAACAGTAAAAAGTAGAATGAAATAAGATGGACAAAATTTTTAAAAAATAAAATAAACACAGAACAACAAAAGCAGAAACCAAAGCAAAAAAAAAAAAAACCAAACAAACAAACAAAAAAAAAACCAATTGAACACACACATGCACACACCAAAACAAACTGGAATAACAACAAAACAATACAAAACAAAAGTAGCAACAACAAAAAACCAGGAAAACCAAACACACACACATGCCCAACCCAAACTGAAAGGAGAAGATAAAGAAAAAAAAAAAAGAAAAGAAAAGAAAAAAAGGAATTCAAATCAAATCCTCACACATGAATTCACTCACATATTAAACTTAAAAAAAGCAAAAACAAACAAACAAGCAAAACTGAAAGATAAACACTCAATCCTTTAATACACACATAAAGAGAAAACAAAAAATAAAAGAAGAGAGAAAAAAGAAGAAAGAATAAAAGGAATTGGGGGGATGCAGATCAAACCTTCACACGTTTATGCACAAATGTTAAAATAGTAAAAAAAAAAAGTCCTCCTTTGACAGGTTCTGCAATTTTTCCTCTCAGCTGTCCCTCTGCTGTCTACTGCATGGTTTTGGCCTCATTCACAATCTTCCCAGTGTCTGGCCCTGGGAAGGAGGAGGGGGTAGTGAGCATGAGTGGTTCTTCAGTCCTCCCCTCCCACTCTCATATGGTCAGGTGGATTTCCTCCAGTGAAGGAATGTGGGATTGTCACTTCAGATACTGGTGGAGGACACCCCAGGCAGACTTATCCTGGAGTGGAGTTCTCCAACTGTGGCCAATGTCCAAGCTTTGCGTAAGTTCATCACTCTCAGTCATGCCCCATGCATGTGGGTCTGATGTTCAGAGGATTGCTGGGGAGGAGGAGGTCGGGTCAGCCTCGGACTCACCACTGACCTCTTCAGAGGTTTTTCTTGTCTTCTCTGGCCACACCTTTTTTCTCATGGCTGAATCAGGGTAGGGGTTGAGGCACCTGAGAATCAACACTTGTCATGTCCCTCTGGAGTTTGTGTTTTCAGGATATTTCCTCTGGGTCACGATCAATCCCTAAGCAGTTAATCCACTGGTCATAGAGATTGGGTTGGATCTACTGCTCTGGGGTGAGCAAGCCAGGGCACTCTCCTGCCCTTTTTCAAGATGGTGTCTCTTTTGTCTTCTCCAATGGTGCTTTGCCCCTGGGCTCCCTCTCTGTGCTCCTTTTATAGCCCTTACTGCCAGTGTCTGGCCAGATACTGCAGTGGTGAGGCAGAGCCTGCAGCTGGTAGCCTCCTGGAAGTTTCTTCCTAGGAAGGGTTTTGTTGATTTTCTTTTTAAGTGGCACTTGGCTTCTGCATCCCAGGAAGCTCTAGGAACCAAGCAGAGCAGCTGCGGTACCAGCCATTTCACAAGGAGAGCCCTGGTGAAACCAAGTCCCCACCCAGTCAGCCACTCACACACCCACTTACCACTTCAACACAAACACAAAATTTTCCATACACTCACTCACTCACACTGGGACTCACTTAGACCGAATGGTTCTGCCACCATCTTCCCGAGAATCAACCTCCATGTTTTATCTTTTATCAATTCATTTACTTATTTATGTTTGCGTTAATTTCTGGTTCCAAACATTAAGCTCTTTACCCAAAAGTGTTTATGATTTTGTCATACATATTATAGGGTTTAATGCATTCTTCATCATGATAGTGCATTTAAGGAACTACATTCTTATTATTTTATTTTAATGCATAAAATTAATTCAAGAAAGCTTCATCATTAATAGGCAGTGATATAGAAATCTAGAGACAGAAGCAGCTTAAAATAGAAAGGAAAAAAAATCTTCTATTTAAAAAAAATCTTCAGGACATATTGAGTTACCGAAAACTTCCAATAAATAGCACATTTACATATTTTGAACTGGATTCTGAGAAATAAAAAGAGTGGAAGATGAAAAACCAAAATATTTCCTTATAATTTATAAGGGTAGATTTGAAGACATAGAGTATATACTATATATTAGTACCAAGAATGGGATTCTTAATTGCAAATATCAAAATAAATAGCTATTAAACCAGTAGACCTGCCCCTTAAGGAGCAGCAGAGAATGGATATTGTCTGCAGAAGGAAGAGAAAGGGGAAAGCATGTCTGCCTAGCTGATTTCGCATTTAACAGTCATCTGGAGTACTCCATCTCCTGTGGGCAGAGTGAATAAAGAGATGGAGAGAGACAAGGAGTAAGATAATTCAAAACCCTTCTCTCAGAATAAAACATCACATAGAGAAGAGTCTTTCTCCAACACTTTATAAGTTTAGCTAATATTTATGATCATTGGCTGAAAGAAAAACATATGGAAACAAGTTCATTCTAGATTTATAGTGATGATCATTAACCATCCATATTTTACTGGAGCAAAAATTATATTTCCAAAGATTCTAAAATTCATCAGGGACACATATATAAAAGATAAAATTTTACAGGATAGAACTATTTTGATATTCCTAAATTTGCTTCCACATTAATGTCAAATCATCAGACTAGTTGAAAGATAGGGAAACTATTCTCAGTGCATCTGCCAGGCAATTTCAGACAATTTGACTGATTTTTTAGGTAGTAAGTTCTGAAAACAGAAACTGTTGAAAGCTATCTGACCTGAATTTATTCCACAAAACGTTATTCCCATCTGAAAGTGTGCCTGTGATTTATTTTCTGTCACTGCTGTATCTACACTAATGCACCATTATGCATAGCTGATGTTTCAGATGTGCAACCATCACTCTTCTTGAAGTCAGAACTTTATGATTACGTCAGACGTTGTCTGGTATAATCTATTTAGCTAGTCGATTTTGCTTCTATAGTTTCTGATGAATCTGGAATAATTACTTAAATATTTACTCTTCTCTGTTTAAAAATTTGCTAGAACAAAGAGATTATGCATGCAGAAAGTGTGCAGAGGGGGGTGAAGATAACAAATGATATATCTAGCACAGCCTAATGTGGCTTTACTGGAGTAGAAACAGTGGTAATAAATCAACTGCCAGTGTTGATAATAAAATACTGCTTTGGCCTCCATCAGCCACAAGAGAAAGGTTAAATGTTATTTCTCACAATAACCATGTGGTCTTCATAGCTGACACCTTCAATATTAAATCCCATCATTATTTTCTATTAAAAAATTGATCTTTATTTCTGATGGAACATTTTTATAAAGAAATACTTTGTAAATATGTAATATCCTTGAAATACCTTCTTTCATTGTGTGGTCATTTTGCCCTATAAATGTGTCTCCCCGCTTTAGTATAAAACTACTTTTGTGTAATGGGTAGCTTGGGAGGTTAAAATTCATTCTGTTCAATGGTAAGTGATCTTATAATGATTGAATTCATATGAACCTTGTGTTGGTGTAGGTTAAAAATTGAAATATTGTTCCAAAATAATCTCAGTGATTTATTTTCTAGCTTATTTATTAAATAAAATCTCAATTTTGTCCATATTGTATTCCAAGTAACTCATTTCAAGCATCAGTCTTATCTTTTGATCCATCTATACAGCAATTATTTTTCTAACATGCTTTCTGTAAAGAATTAATTACTATAGAGTAGGGTTGAAATGTATATCGGTCTTAAAGGGGAAAGCACAAAATGTGTTTCAGGAGTTATATATTTGAGGCTTATATTTGTGAAGATATTGATATATGTACACATAAACTAAATGAGTGCAGATTCTTTCTTTGTGGTTACAAATGAAATCCCACTAACTGTTCATGTCTCACTTATACCTGTACCATCTTCACTACCTACTGCAATATTGCTCACTCTTTCTTCTGAAAGGTGTCAAATTGGAAACTTAACTGTACTTACTAATAGCTTTCCAGCTATAATTGTAGGCATTCTTCCTTTGTTCCCTCAGTTCAAGAAACCATTTTGAGGGATGCTTATCGAGGGAACACCAAGGTTCACAAAAATTGTTTTACATCTGCCACTCCCCAGACAACTGCTCCTTCAGCTCTCAGAATGGTCTTGGGTGACATGCAGAAACAGGGAAAATGTCTTCTTGCACAACTCATTGCAGAGTCTACTAACTGGACACCGAAAGCAGCACTTCATGTGACCACTCCCATTTACACATACCAAACTCACACACTCCCTCCATAACCAGCTATGATTTTCAGGACAACTCAATCCCAAATCTTTCTTTGAAAAGGCACATTTCTTCAATAAAACCACTCTCTGTGTTTACTTGCTTTTAAATCTTCACATGTTTTCTGAACTTGGAGTAACAAAATCTCTTGAGAAACCTAACTTAAGAATACAGTCTTTGCTTTTGACTACAGAACTGACAGCAACTTGAGAGCAAGTGCTATTATCTATCTTCTTTCTCACAGCTGTATCCCCAGAACAATTCCTGGCAAAGAGTAAGCTATATCCCCAGGGTTGTTTCTGGCAAAGGTCTTTGCTTTTGTTTGCTTCCTGGGATGAAAATGGCAAAGATTAAATTCATCTTAATCCTTGCTGTATCCACAATACACCTCTGACATTAGATAATTTTTAAAAAATACATGAATGAATGCTAATTTGGATGGGTTTTCCTAGGTGGATAAGTCTATATAAAAAAGATAATTCAACATTGTCCATCATATAAAACTATAAACAATGCATGCATTTGAAATTATGGCTCTTCAGTTTTCTGCTTTCAATGTCAAGTTTTGAAATATATGGGATCTATTGTTTTTAGGGCCAAAGTACCTCTTTATGTCATAAATAATGGAAAACAGAAAATTTCTTCAGGATACAGCTTAGAAACTAGAATTCATTTTTGTGAAAATGATAAAGAGCTTGTTATCCTTATTTTTTTATTTTTTATTTTTGTCTTTGCAGAAATCCCTGATACAATAACCATTTGGATAGGTGGAAAAAAGAATTCCTGAGACCTTATCACATTCTCATTTTGCTCTTTTATAGTTGAGCCTATAACAAATTGTTTACCAATAAACATATATCCTTCTTTGGATATTCCTGTTTTATATAATCTTCTATCACAATCTTATTGTAGAAGTCATATATTTGTGTAATTTGGGAAGGTGAGATGCATACATTACTGGAATAGAATTCCTAATTCTGGGCTTTTTGCATATTTCAGAGAAAGAGCATATACAGATTTGTTGAATTTCTTAAGTGGGTTTATACCCAAATGGATTAAGAACCCTTTTGTTATATTTCCCAAGTCAAGGATTCTCCATTTTATCCTTAAATTAATCTTAAACCAACATTTTTAAAATTAAAACTCTTACCCTAAAATAATTACTTAGCATAATACTTAGTTTCTTAATAATCAGAAATTTTTCAAGCCAAACGTAATCCTTACAACATAACAATTAACTGATATCTGTTTTCACATTGTTACAGGTTGCAATGTCAATTTCTAGATAAATAAATTTCTTCATAAATATTTAGAATACATTATTTTGTTTGGACACAATTCTTTATGTTAAATCTCTCTTAGGCCTTTGCTTTCATTATCCTCTGACTTTATTTCTGGTCCTTTGTTCATTTATGTTGTTCTGCTTTATAAGACAAAAATGTTCACTCCAACTCCTTCAGTTTCCTTAATCTTTCAAGGTGAAATTAAATATCCTCTCCTAACAACCCATATTAATCTAATTTTATCTTACTCTAAATTTCAGACACATGGTGCTGTGCCTGGGGAAACATCAATCTATACTTCATTTATACCTAATAAGATTTTTATAGAAGAATTAGAGTGAATATAGAAGCAAGAAAAACATCAATAGAATAATAGAAGAAAAATTTCCAGAAAGGTATAAATACAGTCTTTTTTTTTATTGGAAGAGCTACTGAGAAATAGTATGAAAACTAAAAGAATGAAAGTGAGACTCATCCTTGTAAAATTTTTATTAAATATTCCGTGATATTACACATCAGAAAAGTGTTAAAAATTAAAGGAAAAGAAAAATATAAGGAAAACAGTATATTATCTAAAAATTAATAAGAATTAAGTATACTCCAGATATTTTTAATGTTAACTGCGAGAAAACACCTTAAAGCAAGTTTTCAAAATTTGGAATAAAAGCATTCTGAAATTAGAACCTTATATCCAACTAAATGATATTTATTCTGCAAGTAAAATAAAGACATTTCCAGTTATAGAAAGACTCATAAAGTTATCTCCCAAGAACCTTTACAGGACAAGAGAAAAAAAATGTTTTTAATTGGATGGTTAACAGAAGGGACATTAAATACATTGTTTAAAATTGTACATGTGTAAAATATCTCTATAGTTTTCTTCCGTGTTTTAATTAAACTTCATTTATTTATATGTTCCACAAAAACATATAAATAAGAGGAAGTCAATGTATTACTACATGACTGCATGAATTAAACAAAATGATACTTATTACATAGCAATTATATATTTTTCTTTAAAAAATAAGAGATTACAGACTAGAAAACCTCCCCCAGAAGTAAAAACAAAAATGCATCAATTACTTTAGATATATATATGGTATTTGGATTCTTCTCCATAAGTCAAGTGATGTAAAAATACATCACTTATGTGTTGATATGTATGTATATGTATATGTATATATAGCAATGCATATTTGTATTGACTCATGGGGGAAGTTGCTTTCCATAGCTTCAGTTACCCACCATCAACCACAGACTGAAAATATTAAATGGACAATTTCAGAAATAAACAATTACAAGCTTTAAATTGTGTGCCATTCTGAGCAGCGAGGTGAAATCTCAGTCGTCTGACGCCATCCTGCCAGGGATGTTGCAGCATACACTACCCACCTCACCCGTGAGTCACCAGCAACGTCTGCTTCTGATATCCAACTGTCAGCATCATCATGATTCAAAGATCCAGGATCACCTGAGGCAGATGATCCTCTTTCTGATGTATTGTTAGAAGGTCAATAGTAGCCTAATGTTATCTCCCAATGCGTACATCCTTCCTCTCACTTTATCACGTCATGTAGGCATTTTGTCATCTAACATCTTCACAAAAAGAAGAGTGAGAAGGGTACAGCAAGATATTTTGAAAAAGACCCCATTCATATATTTTATTGTCGTATAATGTTATAATTGTTCTATTTTATTGCTAGTTATTACCGTTAATCTCTTACTGTGCCTAATTTCTAAATCAAACCTCATCATATGTATGTGTGTGTAGAAAAACATATAATATATAGAGGGGCTTCAGGACTGTCTGCAGTTTCACGTATCTACTGAGGGTCTTGAAATGTATTCTCTGCAGATAAGGGAGGAGTACTATAATATCATCTTTGGCCACTTTATCACTCACTGACATGAAATTATTTTCTGATTTTTTCACAGTTATGAAAATGGTTTACTAAAGCCATTGAACATATATTATTTGGCACATATTTTTTGAAAATCAAATTTTTGTACTTCATGGTATATAAATTTGATTTCAAATGGTCATTTGTCTTTCAAACAATTCATAAAACTTGCAAATTGTTTATTTCTCAAAATAGCAAATATATATACATATATATACACCCCTTCTTTAACCTTATCTTCAATAACATTCAGTATAATTTTAAATATTCAAAAAATTCATTTAATAATTATTTATGCATCACTCATTGGTAGAAATTTTTAGTGCATTAATGTATGTAATTAACAGGAGTTTGTAGAAAAGTCTATTTACAAAAACATACTTGGTTTTATTAAAAATTAATAATGGTTGTAGAATCACCTCAACAGGACTGCCAACAAGAGAAGTAAAATGAGATAGAGCAATTTTCAAAACACAGTGAGAACTACCTATAGAAGAGTGTTGCCTGACTGAATCTCTGATCTTTGCTAGAGCATTATAGTCACTGCCAACATAATAGCCTGGGAGAGTGGGAACAAGAGTGGGGTGAATATGCTAAGCTGATATTCTTCCTGTTCTGCAATATGCTGCAATGCATATTATTGGCCAAACCATAAGCCAAAGGACTAGACAGTCAGTTTGTGCCTTAATAAATGTGCGCTTTCTGGGTAGACAGCAGGGTGGAAAAAGATGCAAAGTGGTCTTCAGTGACTAAGTAAGACTGTTCATTATACCTAGAAAACTGAGAGAAGTCGTTTTCTAAAACTACAGTATTTGAAAACCACAGTTTTAAAGTGAATCATATTTTATCAAGAATATATAGTAATTGCATATATATGTATATGTAATGTCAGAGCATCTATATAAAATGACCTGCAGGGATAGATAAAGTAGATCGATTGCAATTAGATTGCAATAAAATAGCAGTAGGGGATTTTGATACCCTACCTTCAGCAATGGACAGACCATTCAGACAGAAAATCAAAACCAATAAGGAAACTAAGACCTTGAGCTGTACTTTAGACCAAATGATTCTTTTTTTTTTTTTGATTCGAAGTCTCTCTCCATCGCCCAGGCCGGAGTGCAGTGGCATGCCCATGGCAACCCCAGTGTCGATCAGCTGGGCTCTGGTGGTCCTTCTGCCTCAGCCTTCCAAGTAGCCGGAACTACAGGAGCACACTACCACACCCGCCTAATTTTTAAGCAATTTATCATAGAGATGAGGTCTTGCCAAGTTGTCTTGACTGGTCTTGAACCTGTGGGCTCAGGCAATCCTCTCGCCTCAGCCTCTCAAAGTGCTGGAATTACAGGTTGAGCCACCGAGCCCAGCCTTAGACCAAATGATTCTAACAGACATATACACAACATCCCATCCAACAACAGATATACATTTTTCTCAAATGCACATGGAACATTTTCCAAGATAGATCATCTGTTAGGCCATAACAAAAGTTAAAAAAATGTAAGAAAATTAAAATCAAGTATCTTTTCTGATCACTATAATATGAAACTAGTAAGCAATAACAGGGAAAATACTGAAAATTCACAAATATGTGGAAATTAAGCAACATGCTCCTGAACAACCAATGGGTTAGAAAAGAAATTAAAAGAGAAATTTAAAAAATATGTTAAGACAAATGAAAATAAAAAGCATATCAAATGTGTGGAATGCGGCAAAATAGTTTTAGAAGGAACACTTATAGCCATAAACACCTATATCCTTAAAAAAAGAAAGATCTCAAATAAACAACTTAAGGTTGCAACTCAAAAAAGTAGAAAAAGAAGAACAAACGAAGCCCAGAAAGAAGGGCTTTCTTTAACAGAAGAAGGATATAAATCTCAGAACAGAAATGAGTAAAGATGAGAAAAAATTTACAAATAAAGCTAAGAGGTAGTTCTACGAAAAGATAAACAAAATCTGCAAACCTTAGTTAGAATAATGAGAGAGAAAGAAAGAGAAAGAGAGAGAGAGAGAGAAAAATAGCCTCAAATAAAATCAGAGTTGAAAGAGAAGACATTACAATGATACTATTGAAATATAGACTACTACAAATAATTTTATGCCAAAAAATTGGATAGCTTAGTGGAACTAGATAAATTTGTGAAAATATATAATCTACCAATAATTAATCACGTAAAATAGAAAATCTTAATAAACCAATGACTAATAAGAAGATTGAATTGGTAATAAAACGTAGTAGCCCATCAAAGAGCTCAGAACATGGTGGCTTCGCCGCTGAATTCTATGGAACATTTAAAGAACTAATTCTCCAACTCTTCCAAAAAATTGAAGAAAAAATAAAATAAAAACTTCCAAACTCATTTTACCAGGCCAATATTACCTAATTCCAAAACCAGACAGAGACTCTCTTAAAAATCACAGATCGGTTTTCCTATTGTAATTAAATTTTAGAAATCTCAAGAAAATACTACCTAACCAAATTCCACAGTGCATTAGCATGATCATTTGCCATGACTAAGTATGATTTATCTCTGGGAGCAAGGATGCTTCAACATTAGTAAATCAACAAATGTGATACCCTACATTAGCAGAATGAAGGACAAAAAAATATGATTGTCTCAATAGATGCAGAAAAGTCATTTGACAAATCTCTGTATCATTTTATAATAAAACCTTTAAAATATTAGGTATAGAATGAATGTACTTCAACACAATAAAGGCATATATGACAAGCCCACAACTAGCATCATACTAAATGGGGAAAAGTAGAAGTCTTTTACTCTAAGATCAGGAACAATACAAGGGTTTCCACTCCCACCACTTATTTTTATTACTGGAAGTCCTAGCCAGGGCAATTAAGCAAGAGAAAGACATAAAAGAAATTCTGATTTTAAAAAAGTAAATTGACTCTTTGTTGCTGAAACAATCTGAAATAAAATAAAAAATCGAAAGATACTACCTAAAATTGCTAAAGTTAGTAGATGAATATTGCAAAGTTGCAGGATATAAAATTAATACAGACTGGGCGCAGTGGCTCACGCCTATCATTCCAGTACTTTGAGAGGCCGAGGTGAGAGGATTGTCTGAGTCCACGGGTTTGAGACCAGCCTGGGTAATTTGGTGAGACATCATCTCTACAATAAATCAAAAAAGTGGTCATGGTGGTCCATGCCTGTAGTTCCAGCTACTTGGAAGGCTGAGGTGGAAGGATCACCTGTGCCTAGTAGGTTGAGGCTGCGATGACTGTGAGGGTGCCACTGCACTTCAGCCTGGGTGGCAGAGTGAGATTCCCAACTCAATAATAATAATAATAATAATAATAATAATAATAATATACTAAAATCAGTAGCGTTTCTATACACTAACAAAGAATTATCAAAAAAAAAAAAATTTTTTGACATTTTTTATTATAAAAGTGTGGGGTACAGTTAAGGGTTAGGTATACAAATGGGCATCGCTCAGGCACCCTTGTTAATAAGGGGTGTCTCCCCATCCCCAGACAGATATTGACTACTATTATTCCCACCTCCCTTCCCCTCCCTAACCCCCCCAATAGTTTCCCAAAGTCAGTCCTTTTCTTATAGTATTATGTTGGATGTTCAAGGTCCACTATATGAGTGAGAACATGTGATACTCAGATCTTTGTTTCTGTGAGAGATCACTCAGTATTATAGACTCTAGTTCCATCCAGGTTGCTGCAAAATTCATGATTTTGTTCTAAAAAATAAAATTTTTGAAAATCTCATTTACGATAGCAATGACAAAAAAGACAAAATACTCAGAAATAAATTTAACCAAGGAAATAAAATATCTGTATACCAAAGACTGCAAATAACTGATAAAATACTTTAAAGAGGATATAAATAAATGGAAAGCTATACTCTGTTAAAGGATTGGAATAATATTGTTAAAATGTTCATATACCTGAATATGATATAGAGACTCAACGCATTTTCTGTCAAAATTCTAGTGCCATTTTTTACAGCAATAAAACAAATTCTAAAATTTGCATGGGTCACAAAGTAGCCCAAATAGCCAAAGCAGTATTGAGGAAAAAGAGCAAAAATGGAGGTCTCACGATACCTGATATTGAAATATACTGCAATGTTATAGCAATCAAATAGCAACTTACTGACATAGAAACAGATGCATTAACAGATGCTTTAACGGATGGAACAGGATAGAGAGCCCAGAAATAAATCCATATACTTACGGACATTTTTTACAAAGATATCAAAAACATACAATATGTAAAGGACTATCTCTTCAAAAAATGGTACAACTAGATATCTACATGCAAAAGAATAAAATTGGACACTTGTCTCACACCATTTACTAAAATCAACTCCAAATGAATTGCATACTTACATGTAAAGCCTGAAACTATAAAACTACTAGAAGAAACATAAGGCAAAAGTTCCACAACATTGATTTGGACAATTATTTTTTGGATTATGACCCAACAGCATAAGAAGCAAAACCAAAAATAAACAAATGATGTTGCATCAAACTGAAAAGCATCTGCACAGAAAAATAAACAATCAACAGAGTAAAGAGACATTCCACAGAGTGGGAAAAAAATATTTGCAAGCCATGTATTGGATAAAGGTTTCATATCCAAAATATATAATTAACTCAACTCAATAGCAAGGAAAAATAACAATACATAGGCTAAGGACTTAGAAATTTCTCAAAAAATAAACAAATAACCAGAAGTTTATTAAAATATGTTCACCATCACAAATCATCAGAGAAATGCAAATTTAAAACAATGAGATATGAACTCATACCTGTTCAAATGGATAATTATAAAAAAGGTGAAAGACAGTAAGTGTTGGTGAGGATGTGGCAGAAATGTCCACTGTTGGTGGAAATGTAAAATGAGTACAGTTATTATGAAGAACAGTATGAAGTTTCCTAAAAACCTTAAAATAGAATTATAATATGACCCAGCAATTCAACTGGTGAGTATAGGAGGGAGGAGCCCCCAAAACAAACAAACAAAACAAACCTGGAATTCGTCTTCGGACGGTCGGCCCCTTGTTATACAGGCTTCTCTGCTAGGTTAGTGTTCTAGAAACTCATCAGCATCCATGGACCAGCAGGCGTTGTAAGAGGCTGCAATCAGCTTCAATGAATTTTTTAATTTGGAGATTTTTTCCAACCCATTTGCTCATTTCATGATGGGTGATTTATAAGCACACCAGCTCACACTATGCTGAGTGTTCTACAGTTTTTTACCAAAAATGGCATGACCCCAGTGCCTCACTCTTCCTATTGAGAGAGGAGATAGAAGTTGGTTAGGCAAAGAGGGAACGTATCTAGGAGACTTAACACCTGCGGATATGCCCCTTGCACCATTATATAATTGTTGGCTTAAAATGTGGATAAGAACAAACTCTCAGTCTAAGATGTACTACTAAAAGGGACTTTTTGCTGCTTAAACGCAGGCGCAGCAACTTAACTGAATGTCCTAACTTGACCTTGGCTTATTATAATATTATTAACATAGTATTTGCATTGTGGTTTATTCTCCCCCTCTCCTTGGACTTTTCTGTGGAACTTATAGATAATATTCAAGATGGAGTAACTTGGGTCAAGGACCTGCCTTTGCAATAATATTTGGGTCTCAGGAAGTAAAGGGCAGATGAGATGTAAAGGAGAGAAACGCCTCCAGAAAAGATAAGATTAAAAAAAAAAACACAAAAACAAACTCCTAGCATTGGGTTACCCATTTGGGGCACTCTCTTTTTCTGAAGAGCTTTGCTGCTTGATAAACTTCTTATTTTCACGCATCCTTTTGGTGTTCGTGATCCTATCTTCTTGGTCATGGGACAAGAATCCGAGGTTGCTAGTTTAAACTGATGGTGGAGTCAAAAACTCCTTCAACACTATTCACTTGATCTTACCCCAGCTACTTGTTTGTTTGTTTCCCAGAATGAAAAAAAGTCCTCAAAGGGAAACGTTTTGCCGGTGTGGAAGAGATGAAACAAAAAAACGGTAAAAACACTAAAAGGCATCAGTACTGATGGGTTCAAAAACTGTTTTGAGCAATGGAAAAAGTATCTCCAGAGGTGTATTGCATCAAATGGTGAGTACTGTGAAGGTGATAAATTTAGACATGTAAGAATAAATACACAATTAAAAAAAATAAGATCTGGGGTTTTTCGGGTTCCCACTCATATAATCAAAATAATTGAAACAGTACAGCAAAGAGATATCTCTCATGTTGATTGCATCACTATGAATAACACCCAAAATATGTAATTACCCTAAGTGTCCATCAAGGGATGAGTGGACACAGAAAATATGTTAGATATATGCAAGAAAACACTACTCAGACTTAGCAAAGAATAAAATTCTGTTCATTGCGATAACACAGATGAATCTGGAGAACATTATTCTAAGTGAAATAAGCCAAGCAGAGAAGATAAATATTGCATGATTTCATTTACGTGGGTAATCTATGGAAGCTGAACTTACAGAAGTAGAGAGTAAAAAGATAGTCACCAGGGGCTTCAGGGTGGAGGATAGCTGGAGGAGAAATTGACTACAGAATACACATTTCAAGTAAGACAGGAGGAATTAGTTTCCATAATCTATTGCACAGCAAAAGAGCAATACTTAATGTATTTTATATTTCAAAATGGATAAAAGAACACATGTTGAATGTTCTCACCACAAAAATATGTGATATATGTTAACCTAATATAATCTTTTCACAATGTATACACACATCAAAACATCAAATCATAGCCCTTAAGTATATATGTATATATTTGTCAAGTAAAAATAAAAACAAGTAAAAAAAAAAGAATCAAGTTGTGCATAACATCCAGAAATCTAGTAGTAAGTGTTAAGAAGAAAATAATCACAACTTTCTTTTTGCATCTTAATGTGTTAGCAATATATACTTTTGATTTCCATTAAAATACATGACATTTGCAATTTGTTTACATTAATAGAACATAATTGCAACTCTTTTTGAAATGATTTTGTGTTTTGAAAAACTGCAATAGATTTGGGCAGAGTACTTTTTGTTGCTTCTGAAAATAATTTAGGAATTTTTTAAGAGCATTCTCAAGCATGAATCAAATCACAGCATCAAGTAAATTTACCAATGATTTTCCCTGCTATCTGCCTTTAAATGACACATTTTTTTGCAAAAATTTTAATAGTTTAAAAATAACATTGAGTGAACAAAGCTTAATATTTTAATGTAGCTTCACTTCTTTCTACATTTCCAATTATCAATTCATTTTATTTAACGTGAAAACGTAGATTTTCTTTGCTATATGTAAGAGAAACATTTCCGGCATCTAAGTTTACATTTTAAAACTTGTATCACATTTTATTTATTTATTTGTTTATTTATTTAAGTTGGAATCTCACTCTGTTGCTCAGACTGGAGTGCAGTGACACACTCCCAGCCACCTCAGCCTCGACCTACTGGGGTTTGACGATCTTTCCACCTCTGCCTACCAAGTAGCTGGAACTACAGGTGCGCGCTACCAAGCTCCGCTAATTTTTTTGGTTTATTGTAGAGAAGAAGTCTTGCCAAGTTGCCCGGGTGAGTCTCGAACCCATAGGCTCAGGCAATCCACTCACCTCAGCCTTCCAAAGTGCTGGGATTACAGGCTGAGCCACCAAGCCCAGCCTTTTATCACATTTTAAAGGCAGTGGCCAACTTGCAGTAGAAAAAATAGCATGGTCAACTACTTAATAGAATGAAAAATTATTCTGAGAATTATATACACATTTCTTATTTTCAGAGTCTATAACAGAATTATATCTAGTGACTGCATACACACACACACACACACACACACACACACACACACACACACACACACACACAAACACACACAGAGAGAGATTTCTAAATCACTATGTAACAGCTAATTGTACGTGCTTATTTGACTGGACCATGGGGAACTCAGATATTTGATCAAATATTATTCCTGGTGTTTTGTGTGAATGTTTTCGGATGAAATTAACATTTAAATTGGTAGAAAGAGTACAGTAGATTACCCTCTCTAATGAGGTAAGCTTCGACCAATCAGGTGAAGGCCTATATAGAATGAAAATGCTTACCCTTTCCCCAGTAAGAGAAAATTCTTTCCTGCCTGACTACCTTTAACAGGAACACAGGCATTTTCTTGCCTTCTGACTCAAACTGAAACATCAAATCTTGGATTCCAAGTTTGCCAGCTTTAGTACTCAAACACCATCACTGGCTTTCCAGCTTGCTGACTCATCTACAGGTCTTGGAACTTTCAGTTTCCAAAATCTAATAAGCCAATTATTTATAATGAATCTCTTTAAGTAGATATATAGATATGTATCCTATTGGTCTATTTTCTGGAGAACACTGATTAAAACACATTGCTTTTAATAATATGGCTAGCCTGTAATTTAATTGTCTATGCGGAATTACTCAGAGCTCTAGGTGTCAGAAAATGGTTTAGTGCAAGAAAAAAGTCATGTAAATGTCATTTAACCTTTAATGCCAAGTAATTTACGTGAACTCTGGAAGTTCAGGGGATCAGCCAAGACCTATTCTGAAGGAGCAGGAAAAAAAAAATGCTGTGGTTAAATTTTGAGAAGTTTAATATAAAAGTTAACACTTCAAGTATGTTTACAAGGTCAATCATTCTTACTTTTGGAAGTGTTCAATTATAAGCTTCCCATCAATGATTTTTTTCTCCCCTTTGGCTTAAAGTAATTTAGTGAGAAATTGTATTATTAATAGATTTTGTATGCAATGCCAGCTCTGGATAGCCATGACAAAAAGTCCAAATATTAAAGATGATGATAATTATAGAAATGAGTAGATAATTTTTTTTAGATGTTTGTGCCTTGCCAACCTGTATGTTAAGTATTCACCTAGAATTAACTCTTACACTAGCCCTGGGAGGGAGGTATGCCCATTTTGGATAGTGATCGTATTGAAACTCAGAGAAGTCAATAGTTCACACAATAGCAATTGGTAGATTAAAAAAGTTGAACCTAGAAAATGATTTTCTAGAGTCAGTATTCTTAAACATTTTATAATATTTCAGAACTGTCACACTGAACATCAAATTTGAAAGTGCTGTATTAGAAATATCTTTCTCCGTCCCATCAATGGTTTTATAGTGATAAACTTAAGATCTACTTGCCATCAGTTTTGGCAAACATCTAGAAAGAATGGGAAGGGATATTACAAAGAATATAAATTTGGATTAATTACTATATTATTGCAGGAAGAGATCTCCATTGTATTAGAAATAGTTCAGTGTCATATGGAATAAGTCAGTATATTTATTCCTAGAAATGAACATAAACAATATTTTATTATGACAAGCCCAGGGAACTAGCTGGCAGGGAAAGAGGGCTCCCAAAGGGCCTGTTTGGAGTATTTAGCTGTTGATACGTGAAAGGCCGGTGGACCGAAAAGGAGCAAGCCAGAATTCAGACCTTCAAGTGCAGTATAAGGCACACCAGGGAACACTGGTCTAGCTCATATTCTGAAGGAAAATAAGAGTAAAAAACAAAAGTGAACTACAAACTAGAGATAAGGAAGTGAGTAGAGCTGGGAACATGACTTGGTAGAAATGACTTTTTCTCAAACTTAATAAACTTGGAGTGGGTCAATTTCTGATGCTTAGAGGATGGTGCTTACTTGGTTTTTCATTTTCGAATCTTTCTGTTATCCGAGCAGGTTTCTGTACATAAAAGTACCAATAAGTTTTTAATTCAGTAATGACGTTATGAAGCTTTCAGGAATGTGTTCTGAATGATTCAACTTAACTCCTAAGGAACCCATTATACGTATATTTTAAATTGGTTATCTTACGTAGAAAACTCAGATGGATATTCATCAAACTGGAAGACTGAGTTCTATGATTTCCGCAATGAGGAGATGCCTAAACCCATTTCTAGTATATATAACAGAGTAGTTTGATCCTGGTGAAATGTTTCTTTCATGCCTAAGTGGTTATGTATGCACTCTTTGGTTAGCTTTATTTCTTCCTTGCTACTTATGACCTTGTGATTTGTCAGCAAATCTTCAATGTTAAATCAAGGATCATATTACTTACAAAATATGAAACTTATTTTAGGTCAGTAATAAATTTATCAAGTTGGTATTCTTAAGAACGACTTGAGTACAAGGGATATTTCATATATAAATATATATGAAATATATATATATTATAAACATGCAGGGTACAATTCAGGGTTAATTATACAAACGTTGATTACGCAGTAATCAAGTAATCCCTTCAAGGGGATAGCTTTACTTTCCCATAAAGTGTCACTTTACTTGAAGTCCCAAGTAAAAGAAAAACAATAAAAATTTCTTGAAACAGAAATATTATTATACTTCTAGTATAGTAAAATTTAATTTTATTCTTCTTTTATTACCTACCACACTAATTCAGAATTTGTTCCTATTTAACAATTTCCCATCTTCTTACATAGAAGTCCCCCATAAAGGCATGGCAAACTGTGGCTTCATGGTGTAGTCGGAGTGAGAGGTGGAAGAGTTCTATTATAGAACAGAATAGCTTAAAGCAGCTGATTCCAGAATTCAAAATTCTAAATACAAATAAATAGTTTATATATATATATATATATATATATAATATGTATACACACACACACACACACACACACACACACATATAAAGAGAGAGAGACAGAGCGTGCATGTGCATATGTGTTAGTGTGTGTGAACCAGAAATGATTGAGAATGACATAAAACTGCTTAACTTTAATTTGGCTTCTCTTATCTTCTTCTTATAAAAATATAGCAAAATATCAAAAATACCCAAACATGTAAGAGTATATAACCTCCGATTTGTAGCAACTGAAGAAAAATTTAAATTATGCAATTCTTCTGTGTCTTCCCTTGTTTTTCTGTGACTTGATGAAAACTATGTCATTGATTGGTACTTTTTCAAATATTTTATTGGGAATCCACTGGTCTAAAGATAAACATCTACCCTTAATATCTTGACATGCTCACAGACATTGAACAGGAAATATATTTGTATTATTTCTAGCCCTACCCGGGAGTAGAGTTAAATGTAAAGAAAAGTAGCTCAGGGTACTTCTATGAGGCCTACTTACTGATGAGCCGCTATTATAGTTTTAAATAATGTTCTGTGACTTCATATATACATAATGCAGTTTAAGATTGCTATAAATAATTTTTTTCAATAGTATAGGAATATAGAGTGGGTAGGAATATATTTTCACAGCTGTTATATTTTAGAATGTGAATATTCTATACATTTTTTTAATGTTAAAAAATATAAAATGAATTTACACTTTATATTGTCTTTAGCTTTTTTCTTACATTATGCAATTTTAATGCCATGTAGTTGACATTCACTAAGCAACATCTTATATTGTTTTCTCTGAAACTAATATTTTAAATTATTTATTAGCAAGATTGAATTATCTTTAATCAAATGTAAATTCACTGCATCTTGTTCACTGAATGTTTCTTCTGATTATGTAGTTACAATATGTCATAAAGCTGATGTTCACTAAATAATATACTGTCTTCTTTGAAACTAATATTTTTAAATTATTTATTAACAAGATTTTTTATCTTTAATCAAATGTAAATTCAATGCAGCTTGTTCATTGCATAGGTTTCAGTTAAGTTGTTCAAATTAGGTTAATCTGACAACATTTTTGTTTTCATTAAAGTGCCATAAAAGAAACCCATCTGCATGAATATCTCATGGAGATATATATTGTCAATAACCAAAGGTACTTGTTAATGTTTTAGCAAACTAAGTTCTTAATTTAGTACCATTCATAAATTAAGCAACACGTTGCTTTTAGAATGTATTCAGTTAGAAACCTTGTTTCTTCTGAAGAGAATTTTAATTGTGCTTGTCAGTTGGACAGAGGAGCTAAGTATTGTGAGACAATGAGATCCTTGCATATGATTGTTATAATTACTTCTAAGAATCAGATAACTTCTTATATGAAATGATGAGCAAATACTGGTTATTAATAGTTATTTGTTATACACTATAGTTATTAGAATGTCTGTCATTAAAATGGACATATGTTGGGAATATGTGAAATATTCCCAACCTTGAAAAGTATCTATTGAGAGCAATGCGTATTCTTATTGTACAAATGCACCTCTGAATTTTAAAAAATTGGTATATATATTTGCAGTCTAGAATAATATAGTTATTAGGTTAATGTTCATTTTTGAAAAAGATACTGTGATGTGCCTTTCAGATTTCTCAAGCTTTCAAGAGTCAGAACTCTTGAAAGCTCAAAACTGAGCCTATTCTCATCCTTCACTTAATATTATGCCCATGCTCTGACAACAGGCTATTCTAATGATGGATCAATGTGTACAAAGCCCTAGTTCCCATACCTCAAGTCAGGGTTTGTTTGAAGAACTACTTCAGTGTATAATTCCTTATGAGACAGACTGAGACCTCTATTGCAACCACATCACAATTCAAACTTTCCTCTGCTCAGTCCTATTTCTTCCACTCCTCTATAAGACTGGTAAACCATATTATATTTATTAAAGTAATGATGAACAAGACATATCTAATATGTGGGAGGCCTTGGTAAGATATGCATTCTGGATCAAGGGAAATAAACGTTACGATGTTTCAGAGAGTGGGCACAGCTATCTACTATATTCTGGTACATCTTCTCCAAAATAAAAACAAATTATGACACTTCACACCTCTCACCAAAAAGAAGTAAGCACCACTCCTTTGATTCTGGAGGCAATATATTCTACACTTGAGAATATGACTCCCACCCATTTACTTATTGAAATTCAAAACGGTCACATTTAAAAACAAACAATTGTAGCAGCTTCAACTGGGAAGCACATCACAGCCTGGAGTATCAGACTTTTCAGGAAAAAAAGTTGTCTCTCTCGACAAAGGGAAGGGATCACTGAAGTGAGAGGAATCTAGAAAGGGTAGCAGAGGAAGAAGATAATGAGTGCTATTTTTGGTTCAGACTGTAAAGGAAAAGAAAAATAGTAGTAAGGTACAGTGTGTTTATAGAAGGTAAAAAGGAAAATATATGGTAGCAATAGTAGAGAGAATAGGATAGGAATAATTGAGACTATATGGTTACAAGATTGCTTACACTGAACATGAAGGAGAGTGATAATATCCCAAACTGGACACTTATTAAGTAAATATGTATATTTTAAACTTAGGTTAACTACTAAAAAATCAAAACAGGTATAAATAGTAAGTGGATAAAATGTATCCATACAAAATGTTTAATTAGCCCAGAAAAGACATAAATGGAGAAAAGAAAAAGAGAGTAAAAATAAGACAAACAGAAAATAGCTATGAATATAGCAGATGTTAATCTAACTGCATGAATAATCATATTAAATATAAATGGTTAAAGACACTATTATAGCTGATGGTTAAATAATGAAATAATCAATTGTATGTTATCTATTTAAAAAACCCACTTTAAATACCTGGGCTTAGAGATGTTAAGAGGAAAAGCATGAACATGATTATACCACACACATACTAATTTTAAAAAGGCTAAATAGTTATGTAGTTATATGAATATCTGGTAGAATAGATTCAGAACCAAAAATATTACCAGGAATAAAGAGTAAATTACATAATAATGGTGCCAATTCTTCAAGAAGACATAAAGTTTAAATGTTCCTGTACCTAATAAGTGAGCTCCAAATTATCACTATTTTTATTTTTACTTTTTGAGTCGAGATTTCACTCTGTCGCCCAGGCTGGAGTGCAGTGCTGACAATCACAGCTCACTACAGCCGCAGACTCCTGGGCAAGTGATTCTCCTGTCTGGGATTGCAGGTGCACACCACCACAGCCAGCTAACTTTTTGATTTTTTTGTAGAGACAAGGTCTCACTATGTTATCCAGGCTGGTCTCTAACTCCTGGTCTCAAGCAATTCTCGCACCTCGGCCTCCCAAAGTTCTAGGATTACAGAAGTGAGCCATGCCCGACCACAACTCTAAATTACATAAAGCAAAACCTGATAAATGAAAGGAGAAATA
Source organism: Cephalopachus bancanus (assembly GCA_027257055.1). Lineage (NCBI taxonomy): Eukaryota > Metazoa > Chordata > Mammalia > Primates > Tarsiidae > Cephalopachus > Cephalopachus bancanus. The sequence goes on from JAPVLO010000010.1 coordinate 16,014,830, forward strand.
GAAAAAAAAATCCACAATTAGAGGTGGAGGTTATAGCATCCCTTTCTCTGTAAAATAGATAGAACTAGTAGCCAGTTAGTATTTAAAATAATTGAACAACACCATCAAAGGAAGCAAATGATATTCATGGAAAATTTATTTAATGTCATAGAATGCACATTCTTTTTAAATGCATATGAAAAATTCACCAAGACAGAGCCTAATAAACTGCAAATAAAAATAATAGAAATAATACAAATTAGTTTTCTGACCATAGAGAATGAATCTAAAAGTTAATAGTGCTTATTTGAAAAATTCCAAAATATTTGGTGATTAATTAATACACTTTTTAATTGCCCATGGATTAAGCAGAAAACTTATAGGGATATTAAAAAACAAAATTCAAACGGATTAAAAGTGAAAATAGAACATATCAAAATTTGTGAAATTCAGCTAAGGTAGTGATTAAAGTATAACTTATAGCATTAAACTCTCTTTCTCAACAAAGGTACATTCTCAGGTAAGCAAATAAAAATCAAAACAAGCAGAAAATATTATAAAGAATAGAGCAACATTCAGAGAGATAGAAACCAAAACAAACAAACAAAAAAACCAAACCAGACAAATGCAATGAAACTAAAAGCTGCTGTTGCATTGAAATGAGTTATAAAACAAATTGCATGTTACCAATTCATAAATTAACACCCAGAGAGGATAATTTATTTCCTCAATATCATATTGAGGTGAGATAGAATAGAACTCAGGCCTTTTAGGGTCTAAAAACTTCTACCCACTAGCATGAATGATTACATATTTTGCCTGGATTCGTTTAAATGAGACAAGACTCCCATGATTTTTAGTTAAATAAAAAATTTGACAGAATGCTTTTGTTTGTTTTCTTCAAGTATAAAGAAGATATATTTTCAGTCACAAAGATACATGCCTTTGAGAAATCAAAAATACCAAATTAAATATGAATACGATAGCAACATTTCATTAAAACAAACAATCCATAGTAAAAAGTTAGTTACGCAAGACATAATAATTATTTCCAGAGTTTAGGTGTCTCACAACACATACATATTTTAAAGATACATGTCAGGACACTTTATTTTTATACCACTCAGAGTATTAATTTTTCTTTCCATCTCTGAGAGAATGAGAAACATTTGATCCTTTTAATTTTGCTGAGATTTCTTTCGTTCACAGTTTGAAGAGCTTGCGGTTTCAGATCTTTAATCACAAAGAATGTTGAGCTCTCAACATCTCTGTTTGCAATTTCTCAAAGTTCAACTTTATGTTCTAAGTCATCATTAATTGTTTATATCTACAACTGCAGCCAAGCTTCACAAACTGCTTGAATTTGAGTTTTGCGAAGTTGCACTTTCTCTACAAAATGATGATGACAACTGCATTTTATGCTTATAAGAGAGTCTCTTAAAGTGCTGTTTTATACACCTGGTGATACAATTTGGGTGTGGATGCTAAAAGTCACAATGGGTCTTAGTGGAAAAGGCAGACTTGTAAAAGGAAGGTCTCAAAAAGATGCTTCTGTGAATATTCTCATCAACTCTACGGCACCAGGTCAACATTCCACGACTTGAGGCTCATATTTTTATGTTCTAGTTCATGCCTAATATAGATTTATCTAATTATTTATATTATAAATACTCTATAATTTGTATTACTTAGGGTGGTTTTCATAGCAAGGGATAAAAAAACGGAACTAAATTTAGCCTAACAAGAGTTAAGCTTTTTGTGAAGTTATTTGTTCACATTTCAGAAAAGGACATAGAATTAGAAACAGGCGGAATCCAGAGTCTTCCTTAATATTTTCAAATCTCAGCGTTTTTCTACATTTCTCTCCACTGTCGACTACCTACTTTAAGATGATGGCATTCTCACATCAACACAATGGTTACTTATAATGATATGCCTACATTATCGCAGACTCAAATCAGGGAGAAATTAAAAAAAGAATATTTATTTAGCTGGTTGTCATATAAGTTCAATAGTTGATATTAATTAAACAGTTTGGGTTATAAGCTTAGCTCAGAACTAATGAGTGTGACCAGGGGCTGAAAATTACTTTGTTTGCCTCTGCCTGAGATCCATTTTTGCAACTAGATCCAGCGATATCTTAATCATGTGGGATGAGACTGAAGCCAGGTTTTTGTTCTGATTTGGCTTGGTTTGGGGGATTTGGAGTATTTGGGTTTTGGGCTTTGTGATGTTTTGTTTTGTTTTTCCCTAAAGGAGATTTGGGGATCCCCAGTGAAAAGAGTGGATACTGAGGAGGCAGAAATAATAACAATACATTATAATTCTGTATATAAAAAAAGACAGCGGAATAATTTGTGAGAATTGCTTTTCTTTTCTATTTCAAATACAGCAGCACAACTTCCGACTTGAAGCGACACTCATAGTGGCATATTTCAGAATGACATGCCACTTAGCACTGCTGTACTGATTAGTTTGGGAGGAAGTTATGATCAGAACAGTTCTTGGAGCTATTCTTCTTGGGTGTTAGCTGACAGGAATGCAGAGAAGCCTTGCTTGCCTGATGGGAAGATAAATGTCTTAAGAATTAAGAGGAACTTTATATTCATGTTTGAGAGATGACTGCAGGTTGCTTGGTTAAAGAGGTTAAAAATGAAAAGCTGCCACTCAGTAGCAACTGAGGAAGTGTTTGAACTTTTAGAGTCCTGTGCTTGGGCTGCGGACAGAACGAAGGCGAAGGGTTCACCAGGAAAATGGGCTGCCCTTTCAGCATCTCAATCCAAATTCAACATTTCTATTCAAAACCCATGTCTTAAATCAATAATGCTGCACATACAGCAGAAATTGTATCTACAATTTCCCTATAGTTATCTTCCAACACCCATATGGGCAATGCTGAATTTAATGTGACCTGTGACATGGATACTTTTTCTATTCTTACTTATACTCCTTAAACAATTATAATTGCTCCCTCAGGGAATAATTCAGGATATTCTTCAACAATTCATCCCTATAAATGATAGGCTATTTTCAAGTTCAAGTCTAACACAATAAAATGCAATATAACATGTAGTCAAAAAGACTTGCTGAGGATTGAAATAGATTGTTTCATGGAAAACTATACCTCAAGATTTCATTCTTTCATTGCTTCACTATATTTAGGAATTCCAACTTCCTATGAGACTATTTTAGGTGAAGTTTTTTCTATGGCTGCCCTGATTTTTACAGGTTAACAAAACCCAATTAAGTATAATTAAGGCTTCTTAGACCACTGGCTTTTTGCTTTTGGCTATTAATTTTATTTACTTAGTAGTCATTGGCAGTATCGACATCACACAATAGTTCCTTTTCTAGTGTTGATGCAGGTAATGGAATGTTTTATTCAATTTTTAATACTTTGTTCTTCTAACAATTCATTTTTTTAAATTGTAAATATAATTATTGTGAAAATAGATGAAAAGCTGAGTTGTCCAATCTTTACAACTCTCTTCCATATCGGTTTGTTACATCTTATTCCTTCTATCTAGTTAAACTGTATGAGGCAATTCCCCAGGAAGAAAAAAAAAAAAAAGAAAAATTCGAAAGTACAAAATGAGTTCAATATAGGTATGAAAAACTTCCACATTTATAGCTTGTACATCTCAACTTATGTTAGATAGTGAAAGATATTTATGTTGCATGGTGCTAGTCAGCTGTTGTTTGAGATTCTAATATAGTTTCTGCAAACCTGGCTCAACATTGCATACCTTGGAAAACCAAAGTAAAATGCCAGGTATTTGAAAAGAGCATAATGTTGCAAGACAGGGGTGGATCGGAGCAGGAATTTTGATAAAAGGAGAGATAATAAAAAGTCTTTATTCATGATACCAAGATTTAAAAACAAAATACTAATTTTTGGTCTTGGGAACACAGTAAAGTGGAAATATGTCACTTTACAAAGTGTGTATAAGATAATTTGAGAAAACAGCAACAGCTATGTAACAGGCAGGTATCACAACCCAAAGATTAAAAGGTAAAGGAACTATGAATTTTCTCACTCTCTTAAAGCAGATTCACTATAGCTACAATTTTCCTTTTCCTCAAGATATTGGGAAGCCCACTATACATTAGTGATGTCACTCCTTGCTCTCATTTTGGGCAGTCCCACAAAATCCAAGAGAATCCATAAAATCAGAAAGGCCTCTAACAGCCAGTTTTTATAGTCAATGCTGATGTCTTAACAAAGCAGAAAAAAAGAAGTCTCACTCTTTCACAAGCAAACACACCAGTTCCATGCTTTCTTCAGTAAGATGTAGAATATATTTGCCACATAAATGATTATGTTACAATCTCATGGATAACCAATTCAATATAGAACCTTTGAAAAATACCAACAAATAGGAACCTTATTTAATTTTCATATATTATGCAATCTCAGAGTAAACTAAATTATATATCCTCTTCCAAATGCATGAAACATCTGTATCAGCTTTTTGATTAGTATATATTAGTTAATCTGAAAAATACAATATGAAGTATACAAAAATACCTAGCAAATTAATGCTGGGATATCAATCAATACGTTTTCTTGTTATATAGTTTTGAATAATCATAATGATTGCACAGTATGTGTTATTCATGTAAATATACGCTCCACTTAGTCTACTAAAGTTACAGTAAACAGGATTAATATGAACATGGAATTTATACATTATTTTGGCACTAATACCTGCATATTTAGTACTTTAACCATTTATGATAGTTTAATTATTTGTTTAATAGAAATTTCAAGCCGGGCTCGGTGGCTCAGCCTGTAATCCCGTGCCTTTGGGAGGCTGAGGTGAGTGGATTGCCTGAGCCCGCGGGTTCGAGACCCGCCTGGGCAGCGAGACCTCATCTCTGCAATAAATCAAAAAAAAAAGCCGGGCATGGTAGCGCATGCCTGTAATTCCTGCTACTGGGAAGGCTGAGGCGGAAGGATCGCAGGAGCCCAGCAGGCGAGGCTGCGGTGGCCGGGAGCGGCCACTGCACTCCAGTCTGGGCGACCGAGTGAGACTCCAACTCAAAAAAAAAAAAAAAAGAAATTTCAGCTGTGCTCGGTGGCTCAGCCTGTAATCCCGTGCCTTTGGGAGGCTGAGGTGAGTGGATTGCCTGAGCCCGCGGGTTCGAGACCCGCCTGGGCAGCGAGACCTCATCTCTACAATAAATCAAAAAATCAGCCGGGCGTGGTAGCGCGTGCCTGTAATTCCGGCTACTCGGGAGGCTGAGGCGGAAGGATCGCTGGAGCCCAGCAGGTCAAGGCTGCGGTGGCCAGGAGCGGGCACTGCACTCCAGTCTGGATGACAGAGTGAGACTCCAGCTCAAAAAAAAAAAAAAAAAAAAAAAAAAAAAAATATATATATATATATATATATATATATATATGAAATTTCTGCCTTAAAAGGTATGGTGTTCAAAATGTTATCTATTAGAAAAATATCATTATTGCTTACTTGAAATCACAAAAAACTCAGTTATTTCAAATTGAAATGAATGGTGGTTAATTGTCTTGTGATCTCTTCTTTTCACAGAAAGCAAATTTATTGAATCTCAAAGTGTTCAGAGCAAGAGAAATTGTGCCTGAACACATCTCGTCAGCAAAATATGCAATTTATTTAAACTTTAAAGATATTTTGGTATTAGGTCTCATCAGTGATTTCATGCTATTTCTAAGAACCCTGCTCCAGGGCTATGGTCACCAGACTTAACAAAACAGGAAAATATAAAATATCATGCATTTTGACTATTCATCTGAATGATTCTTTTCTTATATATACTTTTGTTTCTTTTCATGGATTTCTTGGTATATGTGTGTGTGTGTGTGTGTGTGTGTGTGTGTGTGTGTGTGTGTCTATATGTATATAATCTCTAGTCATCTGTCCTCTTGTCACTTTAGCCTCTGTATTTTTTCTCAAAATCTGAGATAAATTTTGAAATATTTTCTTCTCAAATATTTTCTGTTTTTTCTGTTATGTGGTCAATTTTTTTTGTGTGTGTAAGCAACTTAAGTTTTTTAGATACATAGTATGCAATTTTCCTTGCAAAACTTGAGTCAATTTACAACACACATCACATAAATTAAAACTGATATTGTAATTTTTGTGTTTGTAAAGCAGAAATTGTCTTTTGTCTTAACTCACATTCCTTTAAGTACATTTTTGAATAGTTTTTCTTATTTGTTTTCTAATTTTAACTTTTCTTTTGTAGATTTGGGGGCATTGCCCAACTTCCCATAAGTTGTATGCTTCACAGACTCTATTTTCAAGGCACATCAGGGAAGGATGCTTGATCATGTCACAATTATTCCTTTGGATATGCTTCAACTCTGTCTTCTTTAACGACATTACCCAATCTTGGATCCAACACTGTCTTCTCCAAAACTGCACTTTAGCCCTTGCATCTGGTTGGAAGACTGCATAAGCAAACTTAACTCTAAACTGAAGCTTAAATGTTCAGTTTATCTTAAATATATGTCAATGAACTTCCTTGGGGATTGTACACCCTACCTTTGCTTCTGTTATCATTGATGACTATAATGCTTCTATCTAAATTCAGTCCCTCCATGTACACTAAATTCCATAATTACTCATATACTAAAAAGATATTGCTTCAGAAAACCTTTCTTTATTTCTCACATATTTTTTTCTGAAATTCTATTGAATGTTTTCCATCAGCATACAAATATGTTTGTATTGCCTGTCTTAAAAACAATACACCCAAAAAACACTTATTTGACTGCTTTTACTCTGTAGTTATGAATTTGTTTCCTCTTCCTTTTCATTGTAAAATTCCCAAAAAGGTTGTCTTTACTTCTTCTTTTTCCATACTCTCCTGATTGCTTTCCAGTCAGGGTTTAGTAAATCAGCAATGACCTTAAAGTTTAAACTTACTGAATCCAATAAGCAGTTATGTTATTATTTTTCTTGACTTAATTCATAGTAGTGACTTATTCCCTTCTTCTTCAAATATTCATTTTTTTTTAGCTTGTCCTCCAAGACATCAAACTCTCTTTGTTTTTATTCTATCCCACTGATTTTTCCATCTTAGTCTCCTTTAATTATGTTTTGATTCAGTGTTGCGATAAATTTTCTATGATGATGAATCTGCAATTTGTAACTCCAGCCAAATCCTATCCATCCCAAACTCCCGATTGGTTTATGTGATTTTCTTACTACCTACCATCTCTTGTTGGTCACTTGATAGCTATCTATAATTCAACATAATCAAAAATAAACTCTTGTGCTTCATCCTGAAACCAGCTTTATCCAAGTTATTGCCTATAAATAATCACAGATGACAACTCTATCATTTCAGTTGCTTAGTCCAAAAATCTTGGATTTATTCTTTTGCTTTTCTTTTTCTACCACTCCATAAAATGTGAAGATGAAATCAATGTTTGGTATTTAGGGTAAATATAATCTATGAAGTTGTCCAAAACATGAGTTAGCAAAAACCATTGCTCTTAGATGGTGTAGATTTAGGCTTCTGCAAACCTTTGGTCACAACACTTTTGCTAACTGATCAGTATATAAACTCCTTTCAAGTGTGTTTCTGTTTGAAAACACTTTAGTCCATTTGCATTGTTGATTCATTAGCATTGAACGTGTGAGTCAACAGAACTATAACTCGTGATTGAACTAAGTTTGTCTGACACAGATATCTTCTCCACAAGGCACATCGCTGCCTTCTTGTGCTTAAGAGCTCGAGACGACATGTCAGGCCTATCCTTGGAGACCATTTTAAGCAGCAAATTCACAGTTCTTTTTGCTTTTGCCCTTGCTTCACTGTCTGCTTTCAATGCAGCTCCAGATGTAATGGATTGCTTAGAAAATGGGGTGGTGGGGGTGGTGGTGAAAGCAAACAACACTGCTAACTTTATGGCAGAGAAACAGATGATAAAAGTTACCCCAATTTCAGAGATGCTAAAATTAGGGGAAAAATATGTTTTCTAGAATTGATAAAACACAATATGCCATGCTTACAATATATTCTTAAATACAACCAAATCTAAAGGATATGCCATGGTTATATCAGCATCCAGGTCTTTTTAATTATTATTCGGGTGTCAGTGTAATCCTCTGTGATTATTTTGCCTAAAGAAAGCATAGCTCTTCTCTCATGGCATTGCTATATGCCCATGTCCTGCTTCAATTTCTAAGTATCAATTGCCTTCCTTTTCTTTTATTCATGCCAGAATCTAGAATTTAGGCATTTAGTAATTGTTTCTAGGAAAATACTTCTCTGCTCATCAATCTGCTTAGAAACAATGTCTGTGGCTGTGTCTTGTTTCAGTTTTTTATCTCTTTGATTTTAGAATTCTGTGACTTTCTTGTCTTTGTTCTCTTCACAGAAAGAACAATAGGCATGCATAATATTTATTTTTAATGTTTAAAAAAAATCATTTTCCTCTTCGATAAGATATAATTTTGTATCACCAAAATAAAATTCTGTTTAGCACCTTTGGTTGCAATAGCTCAGGGATTACATACTGTTGAAACTTTTTGGCCAAGTGTTATGCACACTGTGTCAATAGACCACTCCTAACACTATCTGAATTATGACTAAACTCATGCATATAATTCCCATGTAATACTTTAGTGAAACTCTTTAGACTTCATGATTAGTGCTAGTTTAAGTCAAATATTACTTTTAATTACATCCCGTAATCTCCATGAGATTTCATTATGATTAACTCCAAATTGCCATTTTTTTAAATGAAGGTGCATTAGTCTACAAAGAGTGTGACATGTACAGCCCCCATAAATGGGTTCCAACTAAGGCCAAGAGGCATAGGGCAAACTGTGATAGCAATCAACTGACTGACAAAAACACAACTCCCCGCCAATTAAAATCAAAGAGTAACCTACTTAAATCCACATAGAGGTTAATAGGCTTCCCGTCTAGAGATTATCTCTTTCAGATGAAAAAGGCTTATTTTATGTGACAGAATTTGAATCTTCTCTTCTTGAACTTATTTGCTTTCTTTTCTCTTTCTTGTTCCCTATCCTCCCTCTCTCTTTCCTGCCTTCCTTTCTTTTTATAAAAAAATAATAATATTAATTTATGGTGGTTAACTACACGTGTTTTAGAGTGACTAAGCTTTGATTTCATGAAAATACTTACTATTTGATCTTGGACAAATTGCTCATCTTCCTGTACTTTAAATTCCTTACCTGCTATTTAATAGTAATGGAAAATGTCGTTCTCAAAACTTTGTTAGGATTTTCAGCTTTAATGCAAATAAAGAGCATAGCATAATCTATAGTAACTTTACAGTTAATGGTAAATAAAACATTTTGTCACAGTGGATAGTGGATGAACATCTTGATATGTTTTATTATCTATATGCTTATTATTATTTAAGATAATGTAATGTTTTATACATTATATGTTTTATCTTGCTTTAATTTAGTTACTGTCTTATGATTAATTTTTTACAATTTTTTCATTCACTTAAATGCCCATTATAACAAAGTAATGCTGAAATAGATAAAACACAAAAGCAATATAATTTTCATAATTTCACTGAACCATTACATATAATAATAAGCAATAAATACTAATGCCAGAAAACACACTAAGCACTTAGCATATATTTTCTTATTATATCCTCACAATAATAAGGTCAACACTAAACACTACTTGAAGATGTACAGATATTCTGAAAAATTCATGGGTTATTTTTCTTTTAAATAAAATGCTTTCTTTCTTTAAATATGTACATAATATTTACGAAAGCACTCTATATTCCAAATGTTTCCTCAGCACAGCCCATTGCGAAGGTAAAATAAAGTTCTCGAATTTATTTGGTTTACAGGTGTTCTTTTCAAATATAATTTTGAGTCTTATTCAGAAAAAAAGGCAAAAGAGAAATTGTTTGTGATCACTAAATAGCTAGCTTGTATTTATTGTACCCTTACTACATGTCAGGTATTCTACTAAAAGTTTTGTCCCAAAGTGAGTCCCAAACTTTACCTGTGCAATGACCATTTGAATACCTAACCCTGAATTTTACCTTATATCTTTAAAATTAAAAAAGAATTAAAAAATAAATAAATAAATAAAAATAAGAAAAAAGTTTTGCCCATCCTTTCCTCTTTATTCTGGCCAAAATTCTGGAAATAACTCTTGTTATTTTCATTGCAACTATTAAGCATATAAAATGAAGTTACAAAAATTGGAGTAACATTCCCAAAATTTCACAGCTAGAACACACTTAAAAGTCTAGTTGATTTCAAAGTCCATTATCTTAAGAATGATGTCGATCACCAGTCTCAGCTTGTGTTGCCCAAAAATCAGAACCTAAGAAAATTATGTGTTGTGTACATATTAGGAAGCATAAGAAAGCATTCTAGGTTGTCAATGATTAGACAGCAGGCAGTTTCTGTGATAGCTAATACATCTGCTGAAACAGAGAAGCCCTGGGATACAACTGAGAGTCAAGATTATTGACATGAAGCAAGGAATTTTGCCCATGAGGTGAATAATTGCATCTATCCCATCTCTGCCAAAATTCACATGTTGAAATCCTAATACCCAAAGACAATGATATTTGGAGTTGAGACTTTTGGGAGGTGATTAGATCATGAAGGCTGAGCCCTCGTGAATTGTATTAGTGTCCTTACAAAAGGAACATCAAAAAGATCCTTTGTCTTCACCCATATGTTGATAGAGTAAGAATACAGTTAACTATGAGGAATCAGACCCTCACCTTACATCTCACTTGATGATGTCATTATCTTGAACTTCCCAGTCTCCAGAACTATGAGAAATACATTTCTGCTGTGTATAAACCACCCAAGCTATGGTATTTTGTTATAGTAGCCTGAGAAGCTTAAGGCAGCTCCTGTCAGTGAAATCTGTCAGTTCACACAGGGCTGCTGCTTTGGCAGTTGCAGTGACAGCAGTATCCAGAGATCTGCTTCATATTTCATTGATGAAGCCGATAATCTCAGAGTCTGAAGTTTTATTTTGCAGAAATCTTAGTTCTCTGGCATACCGGTTGTATAGTGATCAACATAAATTGTAAGAGTAAAACATACAGGTGTTTATAGCAATAGGACGAAATAATGCTTTAAACAGTCATGACTGATAATGAAGAAGAGATTTCTATAATACAGGTAATCCACATAAAGCAAATAAAATGATCTGAATTAACTATTGAAAACCATAATATTTTGTAAAATATATGTCAACATTAAGTTATCACATATATACAACTCACCCTTCCCCTGAGATTAAGAATAGGATCTAAGAAAGATACAATTGCTCGGTGAGATACAGTGACAACATAGGCTACCCCATTCAATTCACATTGTTTCTTAGTTACTAAGAAAAAACAGAAATCTATAAAATGGGAAAAGGGTTTGCCTTTTTCTTCATCCTCTTCCTTTTCTTCCTCCTCTTTCCTCTCTTTCTCCTTCACCATCACCCCTGCTTGCCTGGGAGAAGCTTACAGTATCATGGAAAAGACCAACAAGTACACTAGGAATTTTTATGAAATACAAGTTTATGAGAACATAATGTTAGAAGACCACTCAAAAGGAAATCAACCTGAGCTGGGTGGATTGGAGAAGGCATACTGGAAGAGACACCATGTAAGGTTATAAGCAAGGAAGAAGTTGCTAGACCAGTAAAAAAGAAGGCCAGAAGACTGAAAAACAATTAGAAGAGAGAGAGAGAAAAAAAAAAAACAAACTACACACCATCTAGGGTACTAGAAGAGTAGAGAGTCTGTGAAAGACATTTAACTTCAGGTAAGAGAACAGAGAAGTGGCCTCTTAGGTATGTCTTTCACTAGGAAGACTGACAAAGAATGGACTTTTGATATGTCAGAGTACAATAATGATCTAACCCATAAATAAAGTAGAAATAGTACAAGCGTAAGCTGGAAAATATTTAAATATGGTCCTAAACTATAGATCTTATTAGACTAGTTTTATTCAAAAAACAAACATTACACTGTTCCACGTGCTTTCCTTACATTCGTTTAAGGCATTTAAACCTGGGAACAGTTCCAGGGATTAGATGCTTTTATATTCCATTTTTTCCTTGTGGGAAAAAATGGGGGACAGGTAGTTGAAATAATGTGCCCAGGTGTGCAGGGTTAATGAGGAATGAACAAAAATTCAAACCCAGAGGCATGACTCTGGAATCTCTTTTCCTAAGTCTTATGCTACTCTGCAGGCCTGGTGGTCCCTTGAGGGCAACTATATCACACTTAGCAAGTCATATAGCTTTGTTGTATTAGTTCAACAGTTTCTCAAGTGTAAAGGTGGGTATGACAGTCGTCAGATAGCTGACATTTCTGTGTTTTTAGTTGGGGAGAATACATTGTAATCTAGACTTGATTTTGCTAATAAAAACACAGATAGCCGGGCTCGGTGGCTCAGCCTGTAATCCCGCGCCTTTGGGAGGCTGAGGTGAGTGGATTGCCTGAGACCGCGGTTTCGAGACCCGCCTGGGCAGCGAGACCTCATCTCTACAATAAATCAAAAAATCAGCTGGGTGTGGTAGCGTGTGCCTGTAATTCCGGCTACTCGGAAGGCTGAGGTGGAAGGATCGCCGGAGCCCAGCAGGTCAAGGCTGCGGTGGCCAAGAGCGGCCACTGCACTCCAGTCTGGGCGATAGAGTGAGACTCCAACTAAAAAGCAAACAAACAAACAAACAAACAAACAAACAAAAAACCACAGTTGACTGAAGAACCCCTTTCATTTAGTCTTAAAAATATCTCAAGTCACCAACTGCTGCGGTTGTATCAAATGGTTCTTTCCTTTTGTGTTCCTAAATATCACTTCCGCTACCAAAAATTTCTCAGTAACACACATCTGAAACTCAACTGTAGATCTTCCTGTTATTGAGGTCCTTAAGCTAATATTCAGTAAGTATTTGTTTATGCAGAAATTCTAAACAAGTCATTTTATTAGCTGTAAAATTCACGATACAGATGAGAGAAATAATTGAAGTATCGCCATCATCTGATTGGTCACTTAAGGAAATGTATTTTGTTGATGATATGCTGGCAGTTGTTGATAAATGTTATAGGCAGCTCTTACCCTAGCAGTACCTGTGAGTATCCATTCATCTGTTTATCATTGTCAGGGGCAGCAAGAAAATAATGAATAAAGACAGTAGGCGCCACTCATACTTCCTGCCAAATCTGATTCATTTTCTTTCTGTCTCTCTCTCTCTATTTTAAACTAAAAATAAATAGTGTATAGTACTAGGTAACAAGAAAGAGTGCTCAATATTTTTAATAATTTCTCTAAATAGAAATCCAACAATTTGCGCTGACAAAGAAACACAGTCTAATACGTGGTGGGGAGGGGGAAGTGTTTTTGCAGTGTATTTTTCCAAGGATTCTTAAAATTCAGAGTCTATACATAGTATGGAATTTGGTCCTGTGTCACCAGAAGACACGGATAAAAAGTCATGCAGAGCAACAGGCATGAAAGACTTTCCCACGTCTCCTTGGCGTGAAATAGGGCAGCTGCAACGTCTGCCCACAGCTCATGTTCTGGGACCCGAAAGACAGAATGTGCCATGGAGTTACCAGGTTCTTGGCAGCATTCAGAGCCATCTTAAGTTTCATCCAAACAAAATACATTGGTTCATACACACACAAAACAAGTCTACTATATTTAATACACATATTATGGATTTTAGGGAAAGTATTTCTTTGGGACAAATTGATGAAATTGGATGAACTACGTAAACTTGTTTTTCTGTTGCTACAGTCTTTATGGAAACATTGGTTTATTACTCTCTCATCATGAAGTTACACACCATAAATAATAGACTCATTGTAATAGAGAATTTTCCTACCATTCTATAGACAATATTTTTCAGTAATCATACTCATTAGATATGATTAAAATTAGCAAGAGTATAGTCAGCCAGAATCTTGAGTCAATTACACGTGGCAGCTTTGCTATTCTCCCAGTGCACGCATAAAACTTCCATTTAACATTGCTAATATTTGGAGTCTTTGGAAAAGCAGCTGCTCTTGAAGGTTAAAGAAAATTCCTTTAGTATTCTTTCTAGTAATTTCTGAACAGTGAAATTAATGTAACTTAAGCATGTGTCACTTTTATTACACCGCAAATAAATAAATATTAAGATAAATAAGTATAATTTCAGGAGACTCATCTAATAAAATACACAGAAGTACTTGGTTTGTTATTCATAATATATTTCTTGTTTAGAACTCATTCACATGTATTGTCAAATATGGCTAAATACGATTTATAAATTTTAAATAACTTACCGTTTGAGAAATTTCATCTTCAACGAGAGTCTTGATGATGTTTAAAATTCTGGGAACATTAATAAATTATTTTCAAATTTTATTAATTTATTTTAGTTCCAATGACTTAGAAGTAGTCATCTGAGAAATGAGAATCGCTTATCTAGTTTTTTTAAATTTCTTTGTGATACTAAGACAAATATGCAAAATATGTTAGCTTGCTGCATTGTTGCCTGAAAATAAATGATACTAAGTTATGATCATTTTTCCTTTATTGTGTTTCTATATTCAAGGAATGCAATTCAATACAGCAAATAGTTATTTAGTACATAATCATTTTTATTATCTGAGGCAGTGGTCCCCAACCTTTTTGGCAGCAGGAACCAGTTTCATGGAAGACAATTTTTCCACGGACCAGGGGCAGTTGCGGATAGTTTCAGTATGATTCAAATGCACTACATTTATTGTCCACTTTATTTCTATTATTATTATGTTGCAATATACAATGAAATAATTGTACAACTCACCATTGTTTTCCTGCAACTAGACAGTCCCATCTGGGGGTAACTGGAGACAGTGACAACCAAAGTGTGTTGCTTATGTCCAGTCTACTCCATAGTTTCATTTTGGTTGCTGTCACAGCAGAAAAACCTGCTTCACAGAGGTAAGATGTTGGAAATCTAAATGAGCGGTATTGCCAGTGATGGGGAGTGGCAGTAAATGCTAGATGAGGCTTCACTAGCTAGCCCACTGCTCGCCTCCAATTGTGTGGCCCGGTTCCTAACAGGACACCGACCAGTACCAGTCTCTGGATTGGGGATTGGGTCTCCTGATCTTGGATCTTTTACTTCAAGAAGTAGTTCTTAAACCCCTTAAGGTGATAAGAACCCATGTCAGACATTACAGGACTGTACTCAATAAAGCATCGTGAGCCTCTGATGGAGGTGCAGCGAAATTAGCACGCAGACACCATACACAACACACATACACACAGAGAACGTACATACACAGAGAGAATATGCACACAACACATGCACACACAGAACACACATACACACAGAACATGCACACAGTACATACAACACACATATACACAGAGAACATACACACGGAACATACGCATAACACACATGTGCACAGAGAACATATATGCACACACAAAACACACACACACCACACAATGCACACACATACCACAGAAGCATCAGCAGTGACCAATATTTGCAAATATTCTTAACTCCAAAAATAATTTTATATCATGTATTCTATAATATATTTTTAAGCCAAGCTATTACCAGGACTACACATTAGATTTATATTATTTTCACATCTTTTTTTCGTTTTAAACCTTTTTCTTCAACATGATGTAGTATAAATAAGTTAGTAAAAACATAATGCATAAATAATATTATGATTTCTAATGAGATTTATTTAAATCAAGATTCTGTGGATGAAGCATGTCAAATGTCTCCAACCACTACCGCAGGCCTTAAACAGTGGCTCCCGTGGAAGACAGCTCAGTACAGGTGGCACTTTTTTTATTTTTTGACTGATTTATAATATATTGCTTTCAGTTTTTAAGAATAATATTTTTAAAGAGTAAAAGTCTACAGTTTAAAATAAATACGTATACACTGTGAATAGCTATCTAATTACCTTCATGATGAATAGAGTTTCTGTTCTCTGATTTTGTGAATCTTGTATGTGCAGAAATAACTTTTAATTATCAACACTGAATGATTGATAGATTTAGTCATCTTTCTCTTACCAAATACTGTGAGCAGAAGGTCTTTTGGCAAATGCTTTATTTTTGTATGTAAGGAACACCATCTGGTTCTAGATAGCACTCAATTTGCATCCCAACTAGCCAGCTACTAGCTGTGTTACCTTCTCTCTTAATTAATAAATACTTCAAATCCACACTATCATCAGTGTCTTATGCAATTTACGGTATAAATTTAAGGTAAGATAGTGCCTGTTTATTACTGTTGTCTTGATTTACCTATTGATAACATCCCCCTTCTAACCCTCTGTAGTCTCAAAAGTGTCCTGGTTTGTGTGACAATTTATACAATCACCTTACAAACACACAATGCATGCATAACAAGCACTCTACAGGAGCTCATAGTGGTCAGAGTGGATTTCTGAGGGGTGATGGTACTTTTCCAGTTTCTTAAAAAATTGGAAGGGCATTGAAGGCAGAGGAAACAAGTTAAGGCATACTTAGGCACATTAGAGGAAATATTTGTGTTCAGGACACTCCTTGGCAGGAAACAGAAATACATGGAGGAAACAGAGCAAAATGAAGTTTGAAATTCCATAAGATGAGATAATGAAGTATGGCGCTCTATGCCAAAATAGAGTGCCTCCTGAAAGTTACACGAAACCACTGGAAGATTCTAGTCAGGATTACAGCTGTAGACAGTAAGTCCTATCAGTTCTCTCAAGCCTTTCTGATTATATCTTCTTTTTTACACGGTTAACATTTTCACCCCAGACACCATCACTGTCACATGTACCGCTACAGCAGCTTCATACCTGGCACTCTTCTCTCTCACTTGTTCCACGTGACAGCCAGACAGACTCCTGCCTGGACTAAGAAGTCACGCCTCTGCTAAAACCTTCCAGTGAATTTTATTGTCACAGTTGTAAGAAAATGATAACTCTCAGCTGTCCCTGTATGATCTGTGCCTTGTTAACGTCTCCAACTTCCTCCATTTTTCTACCGACCTCTTTTATTTTCCTCTTAGCACTTATTACTGCACGAATTATCTCATTTTAAAGTGTGTTTGGTAATCTATTACAAAAGAAATTCAAGAGAAGAAAAATCTTGTGTCATTTCTCATAGTTCCTGTAACGGAACAAACATTGAAATGTAACAAGAATCCAAACAGTGAAGATGTTCATCTCATTTTATAAGTTTCATAATGATTGCCATCTAAATGACAAAAGATTGTTAAGCACACTTTAAAAATTTTCTGTGTATTCTTTCATAAACTACCCTGAATGGAGATGTACAATACATATTTGACAACAAAACAAATATAATTCTTAAATACATTGATGATTATTTATTTCATTTAGTATTATTTATTCTATCATATAAAAGTAGGTTCTTGTGTGTATGTCTGTGAGGGAAAGAGAGAGAAAGGAAGAGAGATTGCTGTTGAAATTTCCTTTAAACAAGACCAATATCTATATATGATTTTTAGTAATTGCAGGCATGCAAGAAAAAAGGAAACACAAAACTATCTCATATGTCTAAAATGCAGTAATATATATATATGTAAGTAATTGTATATTCCAATCTCCCGTTAATATATCTATTAAGGATCAATAGATAGAAAGTTCCTCTAGAATCTGTTTCTCAGACACGAAAATCAATGTATCAGTTTATAGGTTTTTTAAAAAAGGAATTTGTATCAAAATTTTAAAACTATTTTTGTTTTTTGACATAGAAATTTTCATGTCTTATTCTTAAATAATTGATAATTACATTAAAATGTCACTCAATATATATTTTAAGTGTAATTTCAATAAGAATGAAAAAAATCTCCAAATTTCTTAAAATAGGGAAAAGACTAAATATATTATAACACATTGAACAATAAAATATTACATATGTATAATGCAAAGATTTACCAAACTTTTTAACACAATGTGAAAATATTTATGAAATATATATGTGTATATGTTTATATTTTCATATGTGTTTATGTATTAATATTTGCATCTCTCTTCACAGAAAGAGAAGTGGGAGACCAGAAAATAAATCTACCAAAATGTCTACAATATGCATATTTTTCACTTATTCACCTCTCTGAAATATGGATGAATTTTACAATCAGTTGGATTTTATAATCACTGCCAGTTGGTTGAAGTCATGACATAAAAGTGTGAAAATCTTTCTTAGAACCTTCTAATAAAATTATGAAGCTGTCAGCACCAATGCTGCTTAAATTTCATAAAATAAGTCTTAGTGAGAGATTAGATCAAAGCATTTTTTTCCCCGATACACTTTTATCCAGATTTTAAAATTTATGATTTTTGTAAAAACAAGAAATATATTAATAAATACTATAACAGAACATACAAGAAAATGAAATGAAGGAGGAACATGTAATCTTAATATGGAAATATGAAGTCCTTCTAAAAGATTAGAAATAATGTCATTTTATCTGTGTTGAAGACAAAGGTTGGCATATAAACAGAATAACAAATTAAATTTTGGAAAATTGAAAAGTGAGGAAAAGAATGGTACTAAATTCTATTTTTTTTATTGCTTTTGAGAAAGTTAGTTATATAGCATAAATAGAATTTAAAGCAGTTAAGCCCAAACTTTGAACTTTGAATAACCCTTACTAGTTACAATTTTGGCTAAACCACTGCTTTCTCTTATGTTCAGCTATTTTTCATTTTTAAAATCTGGTGACATCCACCCCATCAAGTTTGGGAAAGTGTGTAAATTAAATCCCAGATGTGAAAGTTTTTTTGTAATACTAATTGTACAGATATGCATATTATTTATTTTGACTTTCTCTTATTATAATATTTGAAGTCATTAAATTAATAAATATTGTAGGTAAATTATCTAAATATTGTAGAATATTATAAAACATGTATTTGAATATGACTTTTGAGTCCTAAAAACTGAGAACATTTTGGGTCTTGATGTCTTCACCATGGGAAATGCCAGATTTTTTTCTTTTACAAATTTTTATGGAATAACCTTGGTACCAAAATTTGCCCACTGTAAATGTACAATTCAATTAGTTTTGCTGAATTTATAGAGTTGTGCAACCAATACCATAATCCAATTTTAAAACATTTCCAGCAATCTAAAAATTTTCAACTTGTGCATCTGTAGTCAATTTTCATTTTTACCCTATTCATTAATCTCCTTTGTCTCTGTAAATGTGCCTCTTCTGAACATTTCATATATATATGGAATCATGCAATATGTGACTTTTTTCACTAGATAATGTCTTTAGATTGGTACCTAGTTTTATTGCTATGATTTCATTTTGCTCTTATATTGTGTATGTTTGGCCATTCATCAGTTTAATGGACATTTGAATTATTTTCAGGTTTGGGCTATTATGTTAATGCTACTACCAAAGTTCACATATGTGTGTCTTTGCATGGTTTTCTTTAATTTGGTAGATTTCTATGAGTGGAATCATTGTGCTCTCTGGTAAGTTTACGTTAAAATTTTTACGAAACTGCCAAACTGTTTTCCAAAGACTGTTCCATTTTGCATTACCACCAGAAAAACATGAGGTTTCCAGTTTGGTACATCTTTTCCAACAATGGGTATTTTTGGTCTTCTTTTATGATAGTCACTCTAGTGGGTGCGTGGTGGTATCTTACTGGAGTTTTAATGTGCATTTCTCTAATGACTAATGACGCCGAACATCTTTTAATATGCATGCTAATCATTTATACATCTTCTTTAGTAAAATGTCTTCAAACTGTTGGCTTACTTTAATGTGGCTGTTTGCTCATTATTGAGTTGGAAGCGATCTTCATATATTCTGAATGCAAGGTTTTTATCATATATATGCTTTGCAAACATTTTCTATCAGTCTGTGGCTTGTCTTTTCCTTAATGGTATCTTCTAAAAAATTATACCGTGAAGTCCAAATTTTTAATTTTTTAAAAATGAATTCTCATTTTCATAAGTCTAAAAAAGATTTTCTTAACACATGATTGTGAAGTCTTTCTCTTATGCTATTTTCTAGAAGTTTTATAGTTTGATCTTTCTAGGTCTGTGCTTCATTTTTTTTTTTTTTAATGTTTGGGATGTTATTATTATCATTATTATTATTTGCCTATATTTTCCTAAGAATCAGAGTATTGTGTTACCTTTTAATTAAAGTCAGAAAATATTTTTTATATAAATTCTGTCTAGTCCATTAAGGCTTTTTTTTATTTTATAAAAAAAAGTTTTACATAGTTTTTTTTTTCTTTTAGTTCATAATCCATTGTGATCGGAAGTTGAAGTTTTCCACCTAATTATTTTAGTTGAGTCATTCCCAATAATTAATTTTAATTATTTCACTTCAAAAAATTGAAAAAACACTAGAAGATACACAATCGTAAAATTTTTATAGACCCCCCCCAAAAGCCCAAATTGCAAATATAATCTTAAGCAAAAAGATTGAAGCTGAAGGTAACTCGTCACGTCACTTCAAATTATACTACAGGCTATTGTAGCCAAAATAGCATTGTACTTGTATAAAAACATTCATATAAATCAATAAAGCAGAATATATAACCAAGAAATAATGCAACATACCTACAGTCAACTAATATTTGACAAAATTAGCACAAATATTCACTGGAGAAAGGACATTTTATTAAATAAATGGTACTGGGAAAATTGGCTAGGCATATGTGGAAGAATGAAACTGGACCCATATTTTTCACCACATACAAAAATTAAATTGAGATAGGTAAAATACTTAAGCATAGTATCCTGAGATAGCAAAAATCCTAGAAGGAAACCTAGAATAATTCTTCTGGATATTAGTCTAGGCAAATAATTTATGACTAAGTTCTCAAAAGCAGACACACAAAACCAAAAATAGACAAATGTGACCAAAGTTTATTAAACAAAGGTTTTCTGCACTGCACAAGAATCAGTCAACAGAGTAAACAGACAACCTACAGAATGGGAGAAAATATTTGCAGATTATTCATCTGACAAAAGGCTAGTATTCAGACTCTACAAATAACTGAAGCAACAACAGCAAAACTAATATCATGCTGCGTTATTTAGACTGTTTTAAAAATGATTTATCACAATGAATTATATTGAATGTGAGCAATTGTAACGTTAACCTGAAGCATATGCATGTTGAGGTATGTCTACTCTATTGTTCCAATTTTAATTAATGAGAAATTTAAAAAATCCAATAAAATGTTTAATTTAGACATCATAATTATTTACTAACATTAATGTAATTCCAATGCTTCTGATTCTTAATTATATGAAAAGTACAAAGTACAACCTTTACACATAACATTCTTTAAATTTTTCTCATTAAACAAGAAAACAGCAGCTAAATATTTTGTAATCAGCAAGAAACCATGTGTTATTTTAACAATCAAATCTACATAATGGATTAGAGTAGTCATTTTCAGTATAGGGTCAATGGACCATTGTGAATCTGCAAATCACATTTATGCTGAAAATACAAAATCCAATAGTTAAAACTACAGTCACATCAGCGTAAATCAAAGCAGTGACACCGGGCAACCCCTTCGGGTCCAATTCCACTGCGGGAACTTTTCTGTCCTCTCAATAAATTCTGCTTTCTCAAGAAAAAAAAAAAAAAGCAGTGGCACTAAACTGTACATATATAGTCAATGCATTCTTCATTGCCCTATACTTGCAGTGAAACTTAAAATTCTAGCTAAATTATAGTTTGTGTACATTACCTAAATGATGGATTAAAAGTGCTATTCTTTTACATCTCTGCTACTGATCCATGCATTTTTAATATTCTGGGTTATTAAATAGAAAACATGTACAAAGTTCTTTGAAGGCTGCGTACCTATTATGATGATTGTCCCAAAGAAGAGGATTTGTGGACTACCTTCAGTTGCTAGTTGAACTAGCCATTTTTTTAAATGAAATGTAACTTTTATTTGAAAAATAAAAGAAAAATAATATAATTAGTTAGACTTTGGGATTTGACAGATATTTATGGGAAAATTAAAAATTGAGATACTGAGATCTTGGCCACATATATTACTTTTAATACAATTTGAGCTCTTGAATAAAAATTAAAATTTCAGAAATCTTATATCTTCTACTGTGAACTTGGCAATTTAAAATACTTACATTTTTTAATGAGATGGGTAGTAATATAACTAAATGTGAACTTTTAAAGATTTTATAGCCGGGCTTGGTGGCTCAGCCTGTAATCCCGCGCCTTTGGGAGGCTGAGGTGAGTGGACTGCCAGAGCCCGCGGGTTCGAGACCCGCCTGGGCAACTTGGCGAGACCTCATCTCTACAATAAAATTTTAAAAAATCAACCAGGCGTGGTAGCGCGCGCCTGTAATTCCAGCTACTCGAAAGGCTGAGGTGGAAGGATCGCCGGAGCCCAGCGGGTGGAGGCTGTGGTGGCCGGGAGCGGCCACAGCACTCCAGTCTGGGCCACGGAATGAGACTCCAACTCAAAAAAAAAAAAAAAAGATTTTATACTGTGCAAAAATTTGGAAGATTTTTTTAACACAGGGAATCAATATTTTAAAAATAAGGCATGACATTACTAAACTATTCGTAGGTTTGTAATTTATTCAAAATGAAAAACAGACTGACAAATTATAATGTAAAAGAGTACTACATTTCATTAATAAAGTTTCAGATTCCATTTGCAATTTTTTTTAATATGGAACGCTTCACAAATTAATTAATTTTATTAAATGATCACTGGTTAAGTTTTGGTGGAAAGCAAAGAAGTATATTCACAATAACCTGAAAATGCAATTCCTAATTTTACACCACATATCAATAATAGGATAGATTTTCTCCAAATGTTCCACTAAAACAACATATAGTATCAATATAAGAAAATGGTTTAAATTATCATGACCTTAGTCTTCTAAAAATTAGGGAGAACTACAGTATTGTATCTTGTGTTCTGCTAACCATGGTAAACAGATTGGTGAGGGAAGTTGGATTCTGTCCCTTCAGTGCTAGCTTACAATGAGGAGGTAAGGATAGAGGACAACAGAGAACATAAAATATTTATGTAGTGACACCTGTTTTGCACATTTGGGAAATCAATATTTTAAGAGTCGTATTTTACAATACCCAGGATCATGAGTCTACTGTGCTAAGAAAAAAAGTTTATAGAAGTGGAGGCTGAAAACTCCAAGTGTATAAAACTTCTTAAAAGTATACATCCTGGAGCTATAAAGATAGAAAAAACATAGCAATAGCAAAACCTAAACAGTAATGATCTTCTTGCTTTTTACCTCATATACATTAAAACTCTCTTTTTCAAGTTTTTTTTAAACTTATGGTATTTGATAACCTTCCAACAACGTTATACAAAATAATATCATATTGTGTAATTTAGACCGTTTTAAAAATCATGATTGAAAGATAAATACTCAGATTGTACAAAGAGCATTATTTTTTCAGAATCATATGGAGACAACATTTTGATCGGAATATTTTATGTTTAATACAATTTTTCATGTTATTTTTCTGATGTTTTATGTAGGTCAAGCTATACAAAACATATATAACTTTACTTGCTGAGTGTAACAACTTGTAATATATATAGTGAAAATATCTTCTGTGATATATATGATTTAAATAATATATAATTATGTGGTCATTTATTTTCTTCTTCTTGAAATGCATGATTTACCATTTATTCTATTTTCCAAGTGTTATATGCTTCAAATGCCATTTTCAAATGAGAAATTTAAATTATTAACATATTTTAATAATAATAAATGTGTAAAAAGTTATAAGCAAGAATACAGAAATTTCAACTAATTAATAATTTTAAGGATAAGTACATTGACATATTATTACTGAAAGCTAGACAATTGACATAAATATGAAAAGTAGTCTATTTTATAGAGAGAGGATATGGCAAATACATTTCAATTTTATACAAAATCTAATATATCACTGAATAATTATGCTTTTCCTTTTTCTTATTAAAGATGGTAATTGTTTTGTACAAATTTCCCTAACTATATATTTTTTTGAGTTTTAACAAATTTATAATCATGTTAACTGCCATTTTGATCAAGATACAAAAAAATGTGATCAATATCACCCACTCCAACCCAATTCTTTTACACTTTGCACTCAAGCTTTCCCCACACTGCCAGCTCCTGTCACCCAGCAATCTGTTTTCAACTCCTGTCGTTTTTTCTTGCCTATAATGTCACATAAATGGTATCATATAATGAAATTTGATAACATGTTCAAATCTTGTAGTTTTCTAAGTTTGTTATCTTTTATTTAGCATAACTCATTTGAGATTTATGCAGGCGATTGTGTATATCAAGAGTTGTAATTTTAATATTGAGTAATACTCAGTTTTGTAGGTATACCAAATTTATTTCACTCTCTACTAGCTGAAAGAACTTTGTGTTAGTTACAATTTCAGATCAGTTACAAATAATGACACTATAAACATTTCTGTACAGGATTTTTCATAGACACAAGTGTTTACTTGACTAAATGCTTATGAGTGAGAGTGTTCCTGGGTTTTATTTATTTATATATATATTTTTGGCAATTTTATGTTTAACTTTATGAGACCATCAAACTATTTTGCAATGTAACTGTGCCATTTTGTTTTTCTCCAAATATTGTATAATTGTCCCGGGTGCTCTGCATATTGATTCACTTGAGATTTCAAATTTTATTTTTTCATTATCATTTTAAGCACTTACATACTTGTGTAGTAATCTTAGTGCTTTAATTTGCATTTTCTGTTGATAAATTATGTTGAGCATCTCTTTTGCTTTTGCTGTCTTTATGTCTTTTTGGTCAAATTTTTATTCAATCATATTGCCAACTTTCAATTAGATTATGTATTCTTATTATCAAGACTTGAAAGCTATTTGTGTCTTCTCTCAGGCTATGGCTTAACTCTTTATTCCTTTAATGATATTTATCAAATAGTATTTAAATCTGAAGAACAATATATCTTTTTTCTTTTATAAGCAGTGCTTTTAGTGTTGATTCCAATCAATATTTTCATAAATGAGAATCCAATATTTTCTTCTAAAATATTTATGCTTTTAGGCTTCATATTTAAGTCAAAGATCAATTTTCAATTATCTTTTGTATACACACTTTAAAGGGAATATCTTTGTGACTCTGGGTAAGACAAATATGTTTTACATGTAATTCCAGGAGCATAAAAGAAAAATTGAAACATTTAATTCCTAAAAATTAAAACATTCAGCTTTCCCCAAACAATTCAGAAAAACAAACAAAGCACAGATAGAAAATAAAAACTTAATGTGATATAAATATATCTGATAAATAACTTGTATCCCAAATATGTAAAAACTCTCAAAACACAATAGTAAAATTAAAAAGCTAATTGTTTCTAAAAAGTGCACAGAAATCTATTGTACTGATAGTATAAAAATTTGACTACTTATCAAAGAAGGTATACAAAGAATAAATAAGTATATGAAAAAATTATCAATATCATTGAGAAATCTAGTTGTCCATCAACAGTTAAAAAGATACACAAATTGTATGTCTGTGGTGTGTATATGAGATGGAATACTAATGAGTAAGCCAGAGAAAAAAGTACATCGTGGCTGACATAATTTATACATATTTCTAGAAAATAAGAACTAATATATAGTGGTAGAAAACATAGCAGTAGGTGTCTGGTGATAGAAATACAAGTGGACGGGATGGAGAGGCATTATGGAGAGATCACAAAAGGGAATGTATAAACTTTTGAGGATGATAGATATGTTTACATGTCAACTGTGGCTATGCTTTAAGAGATATATACATAGTCAAAACTTATTAAAGTCTGCAATGTCAATGTATACAGTTTATCATTTGATAATTATGCCACAATCAATTTATTTTAAATTGAAGCTTAAACAATAAATGAATACACATTTTTGTCCATATGCATTTAGACAATTCTTATCACAGTGGGCTCAGAGGCCTATTAAAAATAAGGCAGTTAATTTGCTCATCTGTTCAATAATTTCAAGTAATTTCCTATCTCAGTCAATGACCTTCAGGGTTCTAAAAATGTCTTTCACCCTTGGTTCCCCAAGTACTGACCACTGGGAGTTTGGAGAAATTGAGATATTTTTGTGTTTGCCATAATGTGGAGTTCTACTGGTCCTTAGTGGATGCTACAGGTTCTACAATGTTCAGTAAAGTTTCACAAAATGGTTTGTTCCACATTCTGCATAACTCTTGAATTTCCTGCCTGGCATTTATCAAAAATGTATTGAACTTGAAACTCTACTTTGTATTCTGGATAAACACTAAGTATTTTTTTTTACAATTTAAATATAAAATAAATATTTTAGGAATGCAAATCACATGAACATGCACAAAGGTTTTGTTTGTGTTTATTGAGGTTTTTTAGTATTTCAAAAATTACTTAATAGAAAGTAAAACTAGACATCTGATGTATTTTAATTACCAGCACAAAAGACCTGCATTAGTTCTGTATTAACAGTGATTACATTCACATTTATTCTACACAGAAATGCAAATATCTGACTCCGTAATTACCTCTTCTAGAGTAGCCTGAGCATTCCCCCCATTGAAACTCCAAAATTCTATTAAAATTTTACATTAAGTTTTTAAATAGTGGTGTCAGGTGTTGCAGGTTGAGCTCTCAAGAAACATACTATCTGACTTGGAATTTAAGATGCAGGCTTGTATTACATAGTATCCTTTATATCCTAATCTGTCAAAAGAAAGAAAGTCAGACTGAACAGAGGGAGAAGCAAATCTGCAATGCAGACCTAAAGGCAACTCACCCATGGCCTCAAAATAACTGGAACTAGAATATTCCTTCAGCATTAGACCTAATTTAGCTAGGATGTCTAGGCCTTTATCAATCATTTGACATGGACTGCCTCAGTAGCTGCATATAAAGAATATTGTCTAAAGTTCAACATATTGTGCAAAATAGTCAATTTGTTGGCTCTCAGTGGCACTCAACATTTTCTCATACATGGTGGAGAGTTCCTAGACTCAGGTTTATCTACTTTGAATAAACAGCTTAACAGACACCCGAAAAACAAAACAAAACAAAAAAACTTTGAGCTATTTAGTTACTAATGCATGGCTTCTAAGCCAGTGGAAAATCTCGTGGGTAAGGTCCTCTTCCAGGCAGTGGCATAAAAATGGTAGGTAGGGTTACCTCTGTGGCTGTGTACTTGTGAGTAGGCAACCACATATTCAGAAAATTAGGTTAGATTTAGAAGCAATCTTTCCCTCTGATTGAGTGCGCTAATTTCATTTCAAAATGGAAGTTTCTGGAGTTTGTCCTAACTTAAGAACTTTTAACACCATTGTGAAAAGGTTGTGATGGGTTAGGAAGTCATATCTTTTGTTGTTTTGAGATGTTTTATCTCAGGAAAAGCTTAGCAGAGGGATTTCAATTTTTTATGTTAGGAGAAAGTCCTTAAATCAAAAAGCCTAGAGGTTTGTGGAATCAAAACAAAACAAGATGACAAAAACAATATTGTTGCCACAGGCTTCTGACAACTGTGAAATTAGTCATAAATATCTAAAATTTCATGAGCTTTAAGGGATAGAGAGAATCCAAAGTCTGGCTTTTTATTAGTAGTAGTCACTTTATAGGGGTTTTTATATT
This sequence comes from Cephalopachus bancanus, assembly GCA_027257055.1. NCBI lineage: Eukaryota > Metazoa > Chordata > Mammalia > Primates > Tarsiidae > Cephalopachus > Cephalopachus bancanus. Next base: position 16,042,434 of record JAPVLO010000010.1, read on the forward strand.
CAAGGCTCCCGTTCAATTTTGGATGTAGGTTAGTTACTTGGTATGAAGGATTTAGTTAATTTCCCAGGTACTAAATATACATCTGATACATTCAAAGAAACTATCTTCTTTAGAGTTGCTGTCTGCCAAGTCTATCGGTTTCTTTCTTAATAAGTATTAAAATTTTACACCCACACTGTATGACCTTGTGTTGTGTTCTCATTTCTGAATAGATAAGTACTTGGAAAGCATAAAATCTGGAACAAGATTTTTTTTCTTATTCCTTTTTATACCTTTTCTACTGGAGGCGGTGGCACATGTAAAAATCTTATAAATATGATTAAACATTTGGACACCATCTAGCAATTCATAATGCGTAAAAATTTTTCCAACCCATTAATGGATCTTTTAGGATAATTAAAATATCTCAGGGGAAGGATTTAAAATATGTATTGCATCCTATTCTTGAGGGGGACATAGCTGATTTTTGTCTTTTGGATAAGTAAAGATATAAAAACATTAGCAAAGTAAAAGGCTGTATCCGAACGCCAGTAGAGGCAGCAAAATATTCAGTTACTGTAGGTTCAGTAATGGTCATGTTCTCGTTAAAGCTTTGGTAATTTACAGTGCAGTGTGAAAAAGCAATGGCTTCCAAAAATGATGTCTAATACTCAACTTCTAATCTTGTAAGAGAATGATATTCTTTTATTTTTTTTTCTGGCATTAGTCCATTATATGACTTTGGTAGCTGTAAGAAGTATGAAAGTTCTTGGCCATTCATTTGGGGTGACCATTCTAGGAAATATAGTGGACATGTTCAAATACTATATTCACACACTTGCCTCTGCAGAATAGTTAAATAAATCATATGTCATCTTTTAAAAAGAACAAGCATAGGTCATGCAAATGATAATGATAATGTTAATAATAATGACTAATATTACAGCCATGACTGTAATCTTGTGGGTGAAATACTCTTCCAGGCAAGTGGCATGCATAAAAAAGGTAGGTAGGGTTATCTCTGTGACTGTGTACTTGTGAGCAGGCAACCACAAATTCAGAAAATTGGGTTAGCTTACAAGGGTATTTATCCACTTTCTGGACAAATTATTTTAAAACGAGTTTTAACATTAGTGTTTGTCTCCATTTCTTGCCTCTTACTGTAAAAGAAAAATCAGTTCTGCATTTTCACATTAGCCTATCACCTTATTAATGTTTCTGCCTAGCAGAAGGAACCAAATCCATTCCCAACAAAAAGTGAGTTAACTTCACTTTTGTTTTTCACTGTCATTGTAATCATTGTAGCTTCTAGTTTAGTTCAAACAAGTAATATACATAATTCCATGTTAGGATCCAACATATTTTGCATGAGGGTACATAGACATGAGTCGCTATTATTTTTGCCATGTGCTATTAATGAAAAGGCACTTACTGGAGAAATTCAGAGGCAAGAAAGTGCCTGAACACAAGTGTGATCTCAAAGCTCTAAGTCTCCTACAAAAAGCTAAGTTGGGACTGGACATACCTGGAAAATCAGGAAAGAATGTCAGAAGACATTGTAAACTATGATCATTTACCTGTTTGTAGGAGACTTGAAAGGGGGCTGAAAACATGTGTTCAGCCATAAAACTAGAGCTTTTTGATCAAAGAGAAGACCCTAATGCTGGTATCATCCAAAAGTCTTATGCTGTTCTGCTTACCTGTTTTTTATCAAGTTTCCAAAGATAACCCCAGCACCTTTCCAATATGTTTTTAATTAAAGCCACATTAATGCATTTATGAAATACTTATCATAGGGATGCTTGTAAAATGTCAGTAGGAGAGAAATAAACTGAAGGTACAATGTAGAATTTCATTTTTAAAATCAAGGTATATCTTAACAATGGACTATCTATCTTCTGCCACCTAACTGCTTACATAATTACTATTACCATGTGAAGTTATAAAAAAGAAACAAGACTCAGTGAAGTGTGCCATCTCTCTTTCATATAAGTAGCTAGAAATAATAGATAAGAAGATGACTAAAGTGCACACTTATATAGAAAATATCAAAATATACCTGAAAGGTAGCTGCATCTGAAAAAAAGGGTAAGAAATGTGAATATGGGGGAAATATTTACTTCATTGAACATATTTTCTGTAATACAGATTTTTTTTTTAATTAAAGCACTTTTTTTAGGCCAAGTGCGGTGGCTCATGCCTATAATACCAGCATTTTGGTAGACAGAGGCAAGAGGATTACCTCACCCCAGAGTTTCGAGATCAGCCTGGGCAACTTGGTGAGAGCTTGTCTCTACAATAAAAATAAAATAAAGGGGGCAACCCCTTCAGGTCCCCTCCCACTGTGGGAGCTTTTCTGTTCTCTCAATAAATCCTGCTTTCAAAAAAAAAAAAAATTAGCTGGATGTGGTTGGTATACACCAGTGGTTCCAGCTACTTGGAAGACTGAGGCAGAAGGATCACCTGAGTCCAGCAGGTCGAGGCTGTGGTGGCTGTGAGTGTGCCACTGCACTCCAGCCTGGGCAACAGAGTGAGACTCCAGCTCAAAGTAAACAAGTGAATGAATGAATGAATGAATAAATAGAATAACAAATAAAGTGCTTTTTAAAAACCAAAATAATAACCCACCACTGCTCAAATCTTATTTCTAATATTACTCCTCAATAAATATAACCAAAGTTTTATGAAGAAATAGCTAGTTAAAAGGTTGGGACATGAGAAATCATAAGAGAATGTGAAATGCTTTGCTGCACCAGGAAACAAAGAAGTTCACAGTGGTGGGGGGTATTTAAAGGGACATAGGATCCACCTTAAAGAATTTTCCATGTCTAAAGCAATGAAATATGAGCAATAAAATAAGTCATGTAGCATTGTATTATGACCTGAAGTATAAAATAAATACCCATGAATTCATACAAATACAAATCAATGGCTGCATAAATAAATAAAATAGGGGAAAACAGGCAAATCTGTGCAAAAGAATCTACATAGATTCTCTTTCCTGACAAATGAGGAACATAATTCTCTTTTCTTTAAGGGTAGGCTGCATGAAGTGACTAACTTCCAAGAAATACAGTATGAAAAAGGTGTAAAAAAATAGTAATAGCAAACACTTTGTTATCCTGATGAAGGTTAATATCAACAGTGATAAGTGATGTTGATAGCATGCACCTTTGATGTAATGTGATGAGAAGGGTGCTTTACCTCTGTGATTTTCCTCCTTCCAAATTTATAATTCTTGTCTAGCACTGAGAGGAAAATACTAGACAAACACAAGTTGAAGGACATTCTATAAAACACCTTATTAATACTTCTTAAAACTGTCAAAGTCATCAAAAATCTGAAAAAGTATCACAGAAGTCTCTACAGAGACATGACAACTATTTGCAATAATGTGTCCTAAATAGGATCTTGGAACCAAAAAAGAACATTAGCTAAAACTAAGGAAATTTACATGAAATATGAGTTTTAGTTAATAATAATGTATCAATATTGATTCATTGGTCATGACCAAAGTATTATATTAATGTAAGATGTTAATAAGAGGAAAAGCTGGGTGTAGTCTATACTGAAATTCTCTATACATACTTTGCAAATTTATTTTAAAGAAAAAACATATAAAAATAATATTAAACCTTTCTAAAATGTCGATATTGTTATAAACAGAATTATATCATATTTTATTTTTAACACTGTCATTGAGTTTTATTGTATAGTTACTGAATGAAACAAGCACAGGAAGCATAAATCTATCTCACTGGTTTGTTATAAATATAAAACTATATCATAAAGGGCAATATCTCATTTATATTTAGCCCTCGATATCCTCAAAAGAAAAGGAATCTAAATTGTTGTGGGTATTAACTTTGGAACCAGGAAAAGCGGGATTTAAATTTAGCTTCAGTTCTTACTAGTTGTGTGGAAAATTGGGCTTAAGTATTTCACTTCTGTAAGCCTCAGTATCTAATCTCCAAAGATATTGCATCGGATAGTCCATGGACTGAGACAGCTTAGGGACTCCTAACTAGAAACAAAACTGAAAATAATCTCCTCAACTCTGGATTCTTCAGAATGCCTAAAAGAACGAATCCAATCACATTGTTTGAATTCTCCAGTTAAGAGGGTTGGTGAAAGTTCTATCATTCTGTTCTGGTGCTCACTGCGGTGACACTTAGGAAACCCTGCTTCCTCATTCTGGTGAGGAAATATAGAGGAATGAACACCTTTAGGGAAACTCTTGACCTTTAGTAAGTAGGAGCCCACAGATGCATAGCAGCCAGCTCAACACAATCTTGGGTTAACTTTCTTTCCTTCCCTGTTTCACGATCTCCAAAGTCACCATTCCGTTTTCCAATTAAAAATTATATTTTAAAATAAATTAATTCATATTTTTCATTTATAAAAGATTAACATATATTTCCCTCAAATATTTTCGACCGAATATTAATATATTTTAAGAAGGAAAATTGGTAGTAATAAAGTAAGAAAAAGATACATGCATATATAGTTTATTTCTCTGCTTAAATGTGTTTTTGATAAAATCTATCAGAAAGATTCATAAAAGAAAGAGGACTAAATATTATTGAAATAAGTTTTTGTAGTTTGTTAAAAATGGATTTGTGTTTCCCTCAAGATTTGGTTAAAATATGGCATTTTCTTCTTTAGCAGAACATATTGCATTTAATTCAAAATATGTATTTTCTTTTTGCTATAATGTCTTACACAACTGACATTTGATGCTGATTTTCTTGTGCAGCAGCCATATTGTAGAGAATATACTATTTGTTTTGCAATACAGCCACTTCACAGATGAGAGGTTTAAAGTAAAAGGTTAAAAGTCTGAAACACACCAAAGTAAAATAAATTTCAGACATACTTTTATTCTACAGTAAATAATTCTACAGTCTTCTTATATTTACTCACATTGAAAGTCTTTCACTATTAAAATTCACACATTGATATGTTGTGGTATTCAGCAAGGACATAAAATCATTTGGGGTATAAAACTAAAAAAAATGGAAAAGTAGGTTCAGTAATACATATGCAAAATAACTTTATACTTTACTATGAAATAATTGAATGAAAGTTGTCTCTCTCTCTCTCTCTCTCTCTCTCTCTGACACACACACACGCGCGCGCGTGTTCCAATAAATTCACATATATAACATTTTAGACATTCACTATACTTTATTTTAGATAATAATGCTGACTACAAGATTTATGTAGTTTATTTAATTTTGAAAGTTATCCCCAAATTCTGGGGCTTGGGTAATATAACCTTGTGAAATTACAAGACTTCATCCATATTCTACCTTAAAATTTATTGTGGAGCGCAGGTTAATCAATTTTCTTGAGCTGTATATAAAGAAAATCCAAATAACAGCACTTAAATATAGAAGGGTTTCCTTTTATAATCTGAAAAATTCCACATGTAAGCAGTACAGGACTGATGCAGTAGCTCAGTGAAGTCATAAATGTCTCAAGGTGTTTCTATATTTCTGGTTCACCATTTTTATTGTTGTTTTGCATTCACATGTTTATAAATGCAAGTTGTTTCCCACTTCTCCTGATCTAGCATAATATTCCAGACCAAAATCAATGCTTAGTGGGAAGAGACTAACGTTCCCCTTTAAAAGGCTTTAAAAAAACCACCCTGCCCCCATGTCACCTCTGTGATGTCATTTATGGCAATAGTCAGGCCTATATCACATGGACACTTCTAACTATAAAAGAAATCTAGTGCTTAAGTATTTTTACCGAGCAGATGAATGAAATTATCTTTCTCACAGCAAGAAGGTAAAAAGAGATATTAGATAGGCAACTCCCAGTGTGCATAACAGAAAGTATCGCTGAGTAAGAGTACTGTAGTTCAAAAGTTGCTTCCGTGAAACTTTAAATGATCTCAACATCCAAATCAAAGTTTTTTTTACATTGCAATCAAATTTGGATACATGAATAGCTACATTTTAAGAAGTATACAAAATTTAAAAAAAGACTCAAGGAAAAAAAACTCATTGTAATTCGACTACTCAGAGTTGATTACTGAGAATATTTTGATGCTTATACATGATTTTTATGGAAAAATGCAGGAATGTTCATGTATTCATATGAATTGATGTTATGCACAACTAAAATTATGTCATATAATATTTTTGTATTTCCTCTTAAAAATATTTTTGCTAAATTCCTACATGATAGTATTGTTTTTCTGTATGATTGTCTATAGGATTTTGTTTAATATGACCTGGAAAGTTTACTTATCATACATTGCTGTACATCAATACATTTATGCACACTATAGAAAAGTAATTCTATTTTAAAATAAACAGAATATGACAGTACCTGTATGTTAAGATCTATTTGCAAACCCAAAAGATACTTAATCTTGCTTTTGTTAGTAACCCTAGAAATTATATTTATTATTAAGAGTTGTTTGCCAACTTTGTTGATTGTTATTAATTTATAATTAATTGTAGGATGATTTATTTTACAAAGGATATTTTAAAACGTACTTTTGAAAAGTCTAGGAAAATAACACATAAATCTGCAACAATAAGCATTGCTGTAAATTTTTAAGAACGGATAAACACTGCTGAGTTGTTAGGTTTATTCTACCATCTGTTCAAACTATTTCTCAAACAATCTGTTTTAATATATTACTAAATACGTCTCCAGAGGTCTTATTGCACAGACAATAAAGACACAGGAGATTTCTGAGCATAGAAATAATTTTGTTACAACTTTATTAATTTAAATCCATAATCTGGCAATTATCTCAGACCTGATAAAATTAATCTTATTGTTACTATCTTTATGTAGATAGCCAATTGTTTTTATTTACTAATCTGTTTTTCTTTCACTGATGAATCACTTTCTAAATGTATATCATGCCTGGTGTAGATCTTTTATTTTCTGCATTAAGCAATAATATTCAAATCACAATTCTGTTGTCTGAATTTCATCTGAGAGAAATTTTAAGAAAAGCTCTGCTGCAGATTGAATGTTTATGTCTCCCCAGATTCATATGTATCCATTATTCCCACTGTGGCAGTGTTTGGATGTGAGGTCTTTGGGAGGTCATAAGTGTAGAGAAATAATGTGATAGTGCCATTAAAAGGAGACACTAGAAAGATCATCTTTTTCTTCACCATGTGAGGAAACAGCAAGACGGTGGCCATCCACAAGTAAGAAAAATAACCCTCACCAGGAACTGAATCCACTGGATCAATTGAATCAATCTTGACTTTGGACTTTCTAGCCACTAGATTTGTGAGAAATGCATTTCTGTTTTTTAAGCCACCCAGTCTATGGTTGTAGTCATAACACCTCAAGCTGACTAAGACACGCTCTGACACTGGTACTGGAACATGGGACATAAAGTTAATCATGTTCATGTTTTCATTTGCATCTATGTCTAGCAGAGATTCTAGGGGATTATATCTCTAATGGCTACAGTAACATCTCTGAATAATCTTGAGTGTATTATAAACATTTGCAAAATATTACAAGACGTGTGTATTTAAAATGTTGGCTGAGGTGAGTGAACTGCCTGAGCCCGAGGGTTCGCAACCTGCCTGGGCAACTTGGCAAGACCTCATCTCTACAATAAAATAAAAAAATTAACCGGGTGTGGTAGCGCATGCCTGTAGTTCCGGCTACTTGGAAGGCTGAGGCGGAAGGATCGCCGGAGCCCAGCAGGTCGAGGCTGCGGTGACTGGGAGCGGCCACTGCACTCCGGTCTGGGTGACAGAGTGAGACTCCAACTCAAAAAAAAAAAAAAAAAATTGAATTACAGACCCAGACAAAGAACTGCACGTTAGATGGGTGAGATCAAGTTAAGAAGACCTGACATTTTAACAATACTGAGCCTCCAAACCATTTTTGTAACTTTATTACTTTTTTAAAATTTCATTTTATTTTATTAAAGAGATATGGGGTGCAAGTGAGAATTAACTACATATATGGGCTGCATGCAACTGAAGTTTGGACTTCTACTAGCCCTCAATTCCCCAGTTGTGGATGAGGTAACCTTTGTGTTGCCACTTACCCACCTCCCTCCCCTATGAGTAGTGCCCAGTGACTGTCAGTCTCTCCCTTTTGCTAATGTGACTAATGCTCAAGGCCCACTTATGAGTGAGAACATGCAGTATTCAGTATTCTTTGTTTCTGTGATAGTTCACTTCGTATATGGTCTCCAACTCCATCTAATTTGATGTGAAGTCCATGAATTTTTTTAATGCTGGTGTGATACTCCGCATTTTCTTTATCTAGTCCAGTTTTGATGGACAGAATAGTTGATTTCATGCTTTTGCTATTGTAAATAGTGTGGCAAAAAACATGCGTGTATAGGTGTCTTTTTTGTAGATCGGTTTATGTTCTTCCAAGTATAATTCTGGGAGAGGAATCATATGGAAGAACAGATCATATGGAAGGTCAATATTTAGGTTTTTTTAGGAATTGCCACGCTGCATTCCAGAGTGTTTAAACTAGCTTGCACTTCTACCAACAGTGTAGAATCATTCCCTTTTCTCCACACCCATGCCAGGATATGATGTTTTTGATTTATAATAACCATTCTTATCAGAGTTAGGTGATATCTCATTGTAGTTTTGATTTACATTTCTCTGATGATTAGTGAGACTGAGCATTTTTTCATGTGTTTGCTGGATGTCTGTATGTCATATTTTGAGAAATGCCTGTTCATATCTTTTGCCCACTTTTTAATGGGGTTGTTTAATTTTTTCCTTTAACCTAGTTTGAATTCCATGTAGATCCTGGCTGTTAGACCTTTGTCAAATGCATAATTGGCAAATGTTTTTTCCCATTCTGTGTGTTGACTCTTTGCTCTCTTGATGGTTTCTTTTGCTGTGCAAAAGTTTTTAGTTTGATGAAGTCCCACTTATCTATACTAGTCTTTGGTATTCACTTATTAGGACTCGGTCAAGAATTTGTTGTCTACTCCAATGTGCATAACAGTGTTTCCTATAATTTCTTTGAGTATTCTTACAGTTTGATGTTTTCTGTTTAGGTCTTTGATTCATTTTGAGCAGATTTTTATATATGTTAATAGGTAGGGGTCCAGTTTCATTCTTCTGCATATAGTCACCCAGTTTTCCCAGCACCATTTGATAAATATGGCATTCCTTTCCCCAGTGATTTTTATTGATGGCTCTGTTGAAAATAATTTGGTTGAAAGGTCTGTTTTTTGTTTCTTTTTTTCCCAGAACCTATGTCCTGTTCCATTGGTCCTTGTGCTTATTTCTGTACCAATACCAAACTATTTTGGTTACTATAGCCTTGTCATAAAGTTTAAAGTCTGGAAGTGTGACACTTCCTACTTTGTTTCTTTTGCTGAGGATTTTTTTGGCTACCATGGTCTTTTTTTGTTTCCATATGAATTTCTGTGTTGTTGTTTCCTGGTCTGAAAATAATGATGTTGGTAATTTGATAGGTAGTGCATTAAATTTTCAGATTGCAATGAGCAAAATGGATATCTTGACAATATTGATTCTTCCAATCCATGAGCATGGGATATTTTTCCATTTGTTTGTGCCATTCCTGATTTATTTGAGCAGCATTTTGTAGTTCTCATTGTAAAGGTCTTTCACTTCTCTGGTTAGGTAGATGTCAAGGTATCTCATTTGTTTTGAGGCTATTGTGAATAGGATAGTGCTTTTTATTTGGTTCTCTGTCTCTCTGTGGCTGGTGTGTAGAAATATAAATGTCTTTTGCACATTAATTTTGTAATCTGATACTTTACCAAAGTTATTTATGAGTGCAAGATGACTTTTCACAGACTCCCTAGGGGTTTCAAGAGATAGGATATTATCACCTGCAAGAGGGTTGCCTTAACTTCCTCTTTCCCTATCTGGATACCAATGATTACCTTCTTTGGTCTGATTATTCCGGCTAGGACTTCCAGCACTATGTTGAACAGGAGGGGTGAAAGAGAATATCATTGTCTTGTTCTTATCCTTAGGAGAAATACTTCCAACTTTTGCCCATTGAGCAAAACATTGGCTGTAGGCTTATCATAGATGGCTCTTACTGTTCTGAGGAAGGTTTCTTCTATGCCTATTTGTTCAGGGGTTTTGTTTGTTTGTTTGTTTAAATAAAAGATCCTGGATTTTGTTGAGTGCTTTTTCTGTGTTCAATAATATAAACATCTGTTTCTTGGTTTTGCATCTATTACTGTATTACATGTATGGTCTTGTGAATGTTGAATCAGTTTTGCATCCCAGGAATGAAGCTGACCTGGTCATGGTGGATGATTCTTAAGATGTTTTGTTGGACCAAATTTGCTAGAATCTTGTTGAGAATTTTTGTCCCTATGTACATAAAAGTCTTGTAGAATTCAGCTGATAAGCCATCTGGTCTGGGGCTCTTTTTGGTGGGGAGATTTCTTATGACTGAATCAATTTTCTATATTGTTACTGGTCTGTGTAGAGTTTCAATCTTCTTGTTTCAAACTTGGGAGGTTGTGTGATGTCAGAAAGTCCTCCATTTCCTTTAGGTTTTATTTGCATACAGGTATTCATAGTAATCTTTGATACTCTTTTGAATTTGTACAAAGTCAGTTATGACTTTGCCTTTTGAATTTGTGATTGTGTTTATTTGAGCTTTCTCTCTTTTTTTTAGTCAATCTGGCCAGGAGTCCATCAGTCTTATTTATTCTTTCAAAGAAACAACATTTTGTCTTGTTGATCATTTCTATGATATTTTTGTCTTCTATATCCTGCAATTGTGATTTTATCTTAGTGTTCTGGATTCTGATGCTGAGGTTAGGAGTAACATAATCTTGCCTTTCCAGCTTTTTTAGGTGTGTCAGATTGTTTACTTGTGATCTTTATCTTTTCTTGATGTGTATGTGCAATGTTAAGATTTTTTTCTCTTAACATTGTTTTTATGGAATCCAAGAGATTTTAAAAAGATGTGTGTATGTTTTTGTTTGCTTCCAGGAATTTCAAAATTTCTTTCTTATTTTCTGTGTTGTCCAGGAGTCATTCAATGGCATGATGTTGTTTAGTTTCCATGTCTTTGTGTGTGTGTGTGTGTGTGTGTGTGTGTGTGTGTGTGTGTGTGTGTGTGTGTTTTGAAGGGAGTATCTTGGTTGTAGCAATATTTATTTTGAATCCACTGTGATCTGAGAAGACGCATATTATTTTGAACCTTTGAAATGTGTTCCCAGTTGATTTATATCTGAGAATGTATTGATCTCGGAGTATGTTCCATGTGCTGAAGAGTATAATGTATACTCTATTCGTGTTGGGTGAAGTGTTCTGTAGATGTCTATTAAAATCCATTTGATTGAGCATTGAGCCAATGTTCCAGATCTCCTTTTTTTTGTCTCAATGATCTATCTAAATCTGATATTGGGGTATTTAGGTTTCCAGCGTTGTGTGAGAGCCAATATACTCTCTTAGTTTACGTAGTAGTTTTATGAAATCTGGTGCTTCTGTGTTAAATGCATATATGTTTAAGGTAGATATTTCCCACTGGTGGATTGAGCCTTTCATCATTGTGTAGTGTCCTTCTGTGTTCTTTTTAACTTTTGATGATTTGAATATGCTTTGTCTGTTATCAGAATAGATATACCAGCTTTCTTTTGTGTTCCATGTATCCAAAAGACCATTTTACAGACCTCAACTTTAAGCCTGTGAGTGTACTTTGCAGTTAGATAAGTTTCTTGAAGGCAGCAGACTGTTGGGTCATGATTTTAAATCCAGTTGGCATTCTGTGTCTCTTCAGTGGTGCATTTAGTTCATTCACATTCAAATTAATTATTAAAATGGGATTGGCAGTAGTGGGAAAATGCCAGGGGTGGGGTGCATTTCATCAATAAGGGTACATGTTCTCAAGTCACCTGAAGTGAGGACCAAAGTAAGGTCCAAACTTTACTAGGGTGCTTAGGGTGTTGCTTTGTTTTATTTTTATTTTGTATTTATATATGTGTGTGTTTTCATCTTTGTGAATGCTCTGTATGTTCTGTTAACTCTTTGCTTGCCTGTACTTTTGTGATGGTTATGTCTGTACTTTTTTCCCCCGTGTTCAACACCTACTTAAGCAAACTCAGAAGGGTTGGTGTGAAGGTGGCATATTCTTTTAGGGATTGGATGCCTGAGAAGGATTTTAATTCTCCATCACAGATGAAGCTTAGCTTGATGGGGTAGAAAATTCTTGGCTTGAATTGCTTATCTTTAATTTGGACTCCAGTCCCTTCTGGTTAGCATTGTTTTTGCACATAATCGTGGAACAAATCTGATATGTCATCCTTACTAGGTAGTCTGTTCTTTCTCTCTTGCTGTCTTTAGAATTTTTCTTTCATGCTTACCTTGTGGAGACAAATTACTATGTGTTTTGGGATGTGTCTTGTGGGGTTCTCTTGCACTTAAATGGCTGCCTTTCTAGCAAGATGTGGAAAGTTTTATTGGATGACCTCATGGATTTTTTGTTCCATGGTGTTCTCATTTTCCCTTTCTACTTCTGGAATACCAATCAAGAATAGATTTGGCATCTTCACATAGTCATACATCTCTCAGAGACTTTTCTCCTTTTTTGAGATTTTTTTTCCAGTTTTTATAGAGTGGGCTGATTCCATATTTTGGTCTTCAAGCACTGAGATTCTTTTCTCTGCTTGATTGATCTTGCTTCCTATATTTACTGTGTTTTTTATTTCCAGGATGCAGTTCTTCATTTCTATTATTTCAGAATAGACTTCTTGTGTGACTTCATTGAGTTTTTCTTCTAGTTTCTCTCAGTTCTCTCTGTTCATTTTAACTATCCAATGTCTCATTTCTATGACTGTCAACTGGGGCAGGTGGTTCAGGGGGGTTTCCATTGTTTGTGTGTTGATAGCTGCTTTTTCAGGCTCTATCTCTTTAGGAGTCTGAAGGTTGCCCATATTTTTTATTGATTTTTCCTGATTTGTGACAGGACTCTCTTCTCTCTCTGTCATTCGCCTTTATTTTTGTTGCTCTGAAGTTACTCAGTGACCATATGTTCTAGAACCACTGCTGTGATTCAGTATATATCATTCAATGAGAGAGGAAGGGGCCTTCACTTCTGCTCCTTGCTCCACCCTGTGGCAGTTTCCTTTCTTGTGGAATCTTCTCTCCTGCTGTTAACCTAGTTGGATTACTTTTCAGTCACTGCTGCTAGCACTCTATGAAGATTGAGTGGAGAGATGGGCGCTCCATCTGCTTTCTGTGGTTTGTAGAACAGAAGACTTTCCACCAAGAAAATCTTCAGGCATTTTTCATGTTGCTTCCTGGTTGTTTAAGTTCACACTCTGCTGTTGACAAAAAATGAGTTTTCTGCCGTGGGGTGGGGGGAAGGAGGATCTGGCTGGGAAGATGGCCATCCACTGATAGAGTGGGCATCAGTGGGGTTTACTCTGCAGGTGGGCTTTCCCTACCTAGGAGACAGCTGTTGGGTTCCACTGGCAGAAGACACACACTCACTGCAGCTGACTGGGTGTGAGTTTTGTTCTCCAAATTTGTGGGTGGCGGTTCATGTTGTGACTTCAATTATCTAAAAGACCTAAGAAGAGTAATTGATGTTTAGTGTGTTCAGCATTTGTCATTATTATTTTTGTTGTTCTTGTAAGAATGAGCAATAACTTCCAAACTTTGATCTTGTTAGAACTGAAACTAGAAGTCTGAGGAGCTAATTTTGTTGTTGTTTTGTTTTGTTTTTAGAAAATTGCTGATCACCACAACAGAAGAAAATAGAGCCCTTTGGATTTCACATAGGTAATCAAATACTTTGCAAGAGGGATACCTATAACTTCTACTCATAGTTTATTGACACACCTGGTCACATGACTTCTGCCAAAACACAAGATGACCTGAATTGCATTCTATTTTATGACCAGAAGTCAGAAAGCTAGAAATATTTGTTTATGTCATTTACAACCAAAAAGAAAACAAATAAGAGAGAGGTCAATGACATACAGCAAGCATTTTTATTTTAATCATCACAGCTCTGTATTTGATGATCTAAAGTCATTGCATGTAAAGAAAAATCTTTCCGTCAGTGGACAAACATTGGAAGCTGACACTAGCACTGGGAAAATTTGGTCCTTTTGCCAACAGTACAATGGAGGGTAGGGCTATTTTCTGCCTAAAATTAAATGGATATATATATTCTTTTAGTACTGGGAATGTATATGCAGAAATCAGACATATTCCCATACAAAAGTAAGACCTTCAAAATTAGGCAAGAGTTGGCAAACTTTTCCTGAAAAGGGACAGAGATAAACATTCAGACATTGTGAAGCATAAATCTCTGTAGCAAGTGATTAGTTCCGTGAGTGTAGTGCTAAAGTAGCCATTGAAACAACGAACATGGCTATATTCCAATAAAACGTATTTACAACAGGCAGAAGTTTGAATTTCCCCAACTACTGTAGTTTGCCAACTTCTATTATTGATACTTGAGAAATAAAGATGTAGATATATTTTTTGGCAGAAATATCTTGAAATTGTATATTTACAAAGGAGACAAACTGTAGTAGTTACTGATTTTTCATCCTCTTTTTATTTTACGGTTTTACTTCCTCAGCTTCTTATCGTTGTTTAAATTTATGCTTCTACACTGAAGACACGTCTGCTCCGTTCACTAAGACATTTGCAATTGCCGTTAGTTGAGTTTAAGTTCCTCTAGAAACTCCACTCAGTGTGGGTTAGTGATTAGTCACCCTTCCAGAATAGTTTCTTAAACATCTGTCAGACTTCGTTTCTTATCAAATATAAAATACAGTTGCTATTTTAATATTAACACAAACATCAGTGAAGCATCAACTTCAATGGCTCAAATACTTCTAAGGCCTAGTCTATCATGATCATTTATGAGTTTAATGAAAGAGAAGTATGTACTTGTGGTAAAGTCCTATATTTATACACAAATACTAGAAGTGTATGGTGAATTTGGTTTATTTGATTATATACCTGATTAAATCCAGAAACAAGTTACCCTCTGTCATTTATGAGTCTCCTTGTGCCAGGATACTGTGGGTATTATAGGGACAGTTAACTCAATGCCACAATTTCAAAATATCACAATATCTTCCATTTTAAGCATTCTATTTGATATTTTGTAAATATAATTTTTAAAAATTTACTTTTTTCATTCTTCTTCCCGAACTGGTATCTCTATTAAGATGAGAGCTTAACATGCCTTCAATGCTGAGAGAAAGTGTCCTTGTTCTATATGTCTGCCCTTTTTCTCTCCTCTAGGGTTTTGGTACTATTTGTGATGATATGTCATATTAAATACCAGGTTCCCTGCCAGCTCATGCCTGCCATCTCCTGCAGGCACTGCAGGTTTTCTGTGATTCACTCACAGCTTCTAATGTATTTATGACTTATGCTCTCGTTTCCCACAGCCGCCACTCTGGGGTCACTTTACCCCTTGCCACAAGGAAAGATCTTCACAACGACAGGCCCATTACTACCACTTTCTCTGTCTCTCATAAGGAACACATAGGGAAAACTCTCCTTTTTAAATTACAGGAACTTGGGGAAATTGTGAGCATCCCTGGGAGCACATTTCTGTGTTGGGCCTGCTGGAGATTGACATGGAAACACCCTGATGGCAGTCTCCTCACACAATCCAAAATGAGGAAAGGTTAAATATCTGCTGTATTATTTTGGTGGGGTTGGCATAACAAAATACCATGAACTGGATGGTTTAAATAGCAGGCATTTGTTTTTTCATGTTTCTGGAAGCTGAAACTCCAAGATCAAGGTGTCAACAGAGCTACACTGTTTGCAAACAGCTGCCCTCTTTGTGTCTCTTCACATGGTACTTCCTCTGGGGTTGTATGCACCTCATGTCTCTGTGTGTCCAAATTTCCTCTTTTCCAAAAAAAAAAAAAAAAAAAAAATTCAGTGATATTGGATTATAGCCTACCCTTAGGATATCCTTGTAACATAATTACCTTTTTAAAGGCTGTATCTCCAAATAAGGTCACATTTCAAGGTACTGGACTTAGAATTTCAATGTTTCAACATATGAATTTGGAAGAAACACAATTCAGATCCTAATATACTTCTTATCTTCCTAACATCTATCTGTCTCTAATGTCATCTATCTCTATCTTATTTTTCTATCTTATCTGTCATATCTATCTATCTATCATTATCATCTATCCTCTTATCATCTCTCTCTATGGCATTTATCTTTATCTTGTTTTTCTATCTTATCTGTCATCTATGTCTATATTTTTATCTCTATCTCTATCTATCTCTATCTACCTATCTATCTTTTATATATAATCTTTTATGTTTTCTTTACCCCAATAGTAGATATTTTAATCTAAAGAGGACTTATACTTTCTTTATCTTCATTTTTTGTCTCTTTTGTTCTAATAACCACTAGATTTTTAAAATTCCCCCTTTCCCTCTCTTGATTCCCTGGCATGCCACCCTTGTTGCAATCACCCAGGAACATGGAGATAGGGCAATTAAAAATATACAATAAAATTATTATTGTAATTACATATGTCTTCTTTAGGATCAATCATAAGCTATATATTTAACAAGCTTTATATTGATAAAGTACTTTTGATTAATAAATTAAAACTCTTTGAAATGATGTATAAATTGTGAAAATCCATACATTGACTATCTATAAAACTACAGATATAAATTGTAAATAAGCAAAATTTATTTTCTCAACTTTTTTGCTTTAAACATTTTTAAAGCTTCAAAAATTATGAGTTTTATAGTATTAAAAAATACTACAGATTATGTTGAATTATTCTGTAAATCTCAAGAGGAATTACACATCTTTCCCTTGAGTAGATAAATGTTCATCTTAGTCTCCTGAGTATGGTTTTCTAGAATATTCTACATTTTTCCATCACATTTCACTGATATCTTTAAACAGTTTCTGATAAACTGAGAATTTCAGGATAGGCACAAGGAGGATTAAAAATAGCAAAGAGTATTTTAAGAACATAAAGCTTTCAGATCAAACTCTACCTCAGAATTTTTCATTTTTATTAAATATTGTGCAAATTCCTTAAACTGAGTTTAGCTTAATAAAAAAAATCTCATTCTATTAAGAGTACAATTAATTGTGTCAAATGATAGCAGATTCACTTAAATAAAAATAATTCTGACTGTAAACTTAAATAAAATAAAATTTCAAGTAAAGGTAACTTTTCAAATTCAAGCTAATATTAAAACAAGCCATAAGGCTTTACTCAGCAAGACAAGTGAAAACACTCAACGATAGTCACATTTTAGTAACAATTTCTGTATGAGATGGTGTTCTGGATTTTGTATATCACCTTTAATGCACCTAAACTAAGAGAAAGTAAGAATTTTAGAGGTGATCACCTAGTCTCGACTTATTTCTAAAGTAGAACATAGTCTTAACAGGACAATGGGAACCAAATGAGTTAACTACTCTCTGATAGATTAAAGAAGTTTCAGAATCTTTTAGATAATGAAGAAGAATAATTTGTACGGCATTGTACCATGTACAACTCTTGTTGAGGTGGTGGTGAATAGAGGTAATAGAAAGGCAATGATATACATATGTGTGTAGATATATATATATATATATCTGCACACATCTACACACACACACACACACACACACATATATACATATATGGATAGATGGATGACAGCTAGAGAATAGGAAGGTTAGTAGGCAGTTAGAGTGGCAGGTAGGTAGACAGATAGATGGTGAAATTCATGAATGTATCAAAGAAGCATCAGCAAAAGAGATATACTCTGTGTTTTAGAAACTCATATACTTCTAAATATGTGAATATATGTGAAAAGAACAGGAAGAAGCAGTGGGTTAGTGAATATGTTTCCCCCCATATATGAACATTAGAATTCTCAAAATTGAAAAGTGGAAGTGTTAGAATGAGTGTGTAAGAACTAGAATTAGTCATAACAGCAATTATAGAGACCACACCTCTCAAGACCTTCGTCTTGCCAAAGCTACTTTTTCTTCAGTAATTATCCTACAATAATGTGAGAGATATTTATCATTTATGTGATTCTCCCCTCCCCCGATGGGTCATTCTTTTATTGTTGAACTATCAATAGTTTTGCTGATCAAATAGCTCCTATTAGTAAAAACGATAGGTTTGATATTTTCTAACATCCATTAAACAGCTGGAAAGTAATGTCCACCTTTCCCTTGGGACAATTACATAGATTGTCACTAGCAAGCATGTGCTCTCCAGGTTTTCTGAAATATTGATTGCAGTAATGGGTTTTTATTGATGTGTCATCTTTCCACAAGACAAATTAGAGATCTCAAGAACTAAACTGAGTGTGCTCTAGAGGCTGCTGATGGGAGGTATCTTATGACAAATAGACAAACTTCAGAGGGGTCTAGAGGGTTTCCAAATAATCTTATTAAAGTATCGACTTTGGCATTCCATTGGCAGCTTTAGAACCATATCCTGGGAAATTCTCTGGTTGCTTCCTCTTCTGTCAGTTAAATCCAATCACATTTCTGCTTTTTTTTTCCTCATCCTTCCTTTACTTCTTATAATTCTACATGCTCACCTTGAGGTTCTTATTTTTCCCCTTCTATTAAACAGGCCTACTCTGTCTTCTCCCCAAATATGTGATTTCAACTCAAAATTGCTTGACCAGGGTTTAATGCCTGTCTAACATGACCATATCTCTGCCTAGCTGGAGATATCGTACCCTGCATCAATGCTTTCTAATACAGGAGACTAAAGACATTTCGGGCAGTTGTTCCTCCCATTTTTCTGTCTACAGGAGGACAGAAATCACTAAAACACATTGTTATATACAAATCTTTCTTTGCACATACCTGTGAAACAACAATGTTTACACCTTTCTCCATATTTATTATGTATCTAGAAACTGAGAGTATAGGTATTTCTTGTTCCCAGAAACTGTCTGATACATAACAGCCTACTATAGTGTGGAGTGTGGGGTGTGTGTGTGTGTGTGTGTGTGTGTGTGTGTGTGTGTGTGCGCGCGCACTCACATTCACATGCTTATGTATGTAATGTGGAGAGAGCCAAGGAGCAACCATGCTAAGTTATTCTTTAACTATAAATCCTGACACTTGATCCCTAGCTCTCAGCTTTTAGCAATTCCTAAAATCTCAGATCAAATTAATAACATTCCTTCTCACACTTTCCTTCTTAATCTCTCCTAATTGTCTAGAAATAGACTTGTTGAATATTAAAAGGTTAAACTTCTTTTCTACTGGGGGCAAAGATAGAAGAGAAGAAAGAGAAATTCTGAACATAATTGTGAAGACAAAGTTAATGATTCTAGGATTTCACAAAGGTTAAAACCTGTATTCTCCATGTAACAATGTCTCAGAACACTGCCTCAAGGCCTCAACAGTCCTGACTCACTACCCACATGCCCACAAAATGTACAAAAACCTGGTTGGTATCAGGTACCAATTAATGCAGAAGTCTTTTCTGTTAAAGAATAGCGATGCAATTTAGTCTATCAATTTAGAAAAATGTCACATTGGTGGTTAGTAGATATAATGCTACAATGTATTAGTAGAATATTCATTTAATTTCAGTGTTGTAGAATATATTGCCTTCTTGCTTTGTAAAAGTTTACTTTTTAATGTCATTTTATTTGCATGTATTTTACTCTTTCTCTTCTAGAATCAACACAAACATAAGTGTTTCTGCTTTATTGGTTTGCTAAAAGTAGAGTTAGCTCACTGCTCTGCAATTACCAGTATCATAAGACCAATATTTTACTGGACTTCAGGAACCATTTTATGTATGTATAATCTGGGGCTACTGCTTAAAAAAAAATCCGTGATAATATTTGCATAGCATAGCATATAGAGGCCTAAAGAACTTGGTGTTTTTGACTGTGATTGACTTGGGGTTTATAACAGTTCTCCAATGGATAAAAAGCAAGGAAGTAATTTTGCTATATCAAATAGCTCTCAATGAAAGTGATCATTACATTTTCTTATAGCAAAAGAAAGGAGGCAGGGGATTTTTTTTTTTTTTTTTTTGCTGATGTCTGTCTATTTACTTAATTCTTTACCAAATAAGCTTGCAAAAATCAGAGAACTGATTCTACCTACTCCCAGTACACACATTTTATTTAAACACATGAATAAGACACTCACCTAGAAAAAAAACAAAGTAAAGCTAACACATAAAATATATATGTCTATATGATCATTGCCCATATGATCTTATTTTTAAAAAGAAAGTCACATTGCATATTCAACTCTAAACATTGGCATTTCCACTCAACCAAATATTATGTGCATTTCAATACTTCTCATTAAAATCCCTGCTACAATACAGCTTTAACTAAGGAGTTGTATAGACATTTATTAAACTAACTTTCTGTTGTTGAACATATATATTATTTCCAAATTTTCATAATCAAGCAAAGCTTCTGTGATTATTGTTTTGGATAATGTTACTAGTAGTTCCTTAAAAAGGCAGAAAAGATAAGTGTCTGCATATGAACTTTTTTTTTGCATAATCACTCATCTTGAATATTATCATTATGTGGGCTGAATGATAGTCTTTTCAAAGGAGAAATGTAAAATTATTGATGTTCTCATTGACTTATTTTGACTAATTATGAGGTACGATATGTTTAGCATGGTTGATTACTATATATTTTTATTCTTTTAAGTTGTACATACTCATTTCCTTTTCCAAGTAGCTGGATCATTCATTGTTTTTACATAAATTTAAAACTGTTTTTACAGTGCTAGATGTGTGGCAAACAGTATTTCTCATAATCTTGCTTTGTATGTTTATGCTAGATGTTGCTTCATGTTGAAAATGTCATATATTGATGTTTACCATTTTCTGATGGTCTATATTTATTTATATCCAATTTTGAAAACCCCTTTCTGTCTATGACCAGGTACATGTACATTTTAATTTATATTTTCTGTAATTTAACCTCTGTTCCTTTTAACTTTTACTTCTTTGACATGTTTGAAATGTACATTGGTATATGATATAATGTAGAAACCAAGTTTTGAATAGTTAATCTACATTTTATTTGGAAGATAATTTTTCTACTTTTTCTTTAAATTGTTCTAGCTATCTGATAGTTTTAAAGCCCCTTCATCAACTTCTGTTTATTAATATATATATGTACTTGACCTTTTTTACCAAATCAATGTTTTTACATTATTTTATAGAATGCCACTGAATTTTTATTAGCATATAAGCATATATTTACATTATATGCTTTTTTTTACATTAATTTGGTAAATATCTCTATATTCATGAGTATTTCTTGGATATTATCAAAATTTTTATATATCTCAGTAAAATTTTTATGAGAATAAGAATTTTTCAGTTCTTGTTTTCCAAAATTATTCATTTAAAAAAATCCAGAACGGAATCTAAATTTTTCACTGTTTTCTTTTTTCTCATATATATTTACAGTGTACAAAATGATGTTTTTATATACATGTGTAATAAGATGATTACTATAGTCAAGCAAGCTAACTTTCATTTCACATAGTTACTTGTGCGTGTGTGGTAAGAGAACCTAAACTCTAATCTCAGAAAATTTCAAATACGAAATACCATATCATTAACTATAGTCCTTGTGCTACATATAAAATGTATACCATGTAGGCCTATTCATCTTACATAACTGTACTTTCCTTTCCTTTGACTTATAACTACATTTTCCCTCCCTCTTCACTCCTGAGAGTCACAGTTCTACTATCTGTTTCTATGTATTCAATGTTTTAAAGATTATACATATATGCACACATGACATTGTGCAGTCTTTTTCTTTATGTGTCTTGCGAATTTCACTTAGTATACAATTCTTCAGATTCATCCATTCATATTGTTGCAAAAACCTAGCTCTCTTTCTCATTGAAGAATGAATAACTTTTCATTGTGTGTATATATGTGTGTGTGTGTGTGTGTGTGTGTGTGTGTGTAACACAATTTCTCATCCATTTCCATCAACAGACACTTAGAATTTTTTCATATCTTGCCTATTGTTAATAATATTGCAATGGAATGAACATGGGAGCTTAGATATTGTTATGTAGTGCTGATTCATTTCGCTTTAATATTTATACACATCAAAAGGATTGCTGGGTTATATGGCAGTTTTATTTTTAGATTTTTTCACTCATTTACATAGAATGTTTTTATTGACATTAATTACATAAAGTTATTTGAAAAGTTATGTTTTCCTGTAATAAACTTAACTTATTCACATTTTAGAAAGTCCATAATGATCTATAACAATATTTTATTAAGAGTTCTGCATCTGTATTGATAAATTACCCTAGGCTATAGACTTTATATTATATTCCATTTTTCAGATTTGGTGGCAGTTAGGAATATAATATAGGAAGTTTTTCATCTCAGTTGTTCTTATGTAACATTAACCAAGTGTTTATTTAATGGTCATAATAGTTTGTTTCACCTGTCCAATATTGCCACCTTTAATTCAAATGATACTTATAAAATTTCTCTAATTGTATTTCTTATTGTTTTATTTTTTATTTTTAGATTGAGACAGTATTGTTAGTCTGTATTTTATGCAATCTACCGTTTCAGCATGTATTATTATTAAATTAAACATAAATTCATTTATAATTAAAAATATTTTATGGGCCGCACAATGCCTGCTAGGCCTCTTGAGGTTCTATAGCCAACACATAGTAATTAATACTCTTCTAGCAGAACGGGAGTGAGGAAGATAGGCAGCCAACTTTGCATAAGACCCAGAGCAGAAAAGGGTTATTTTCTTTATAATGTTGGGTAGAATAGTTGACCTGCATTTTATTTGAAAATCAATTTTTCTGTTTTTTCATTAAATATTTCTAGCTATCTGACAGTTTCAAAGTCCCTTCATCAACTTTTATTTTTCAATATAAATATATATTTACTTGACTTTTTCCTATCTAATTAATATTTTTACATTATTTTATAGAATTCTACTGAATTTCTATCAGCATATTATTAAATGTTTACATTCTAAACAAACAGATCCTGACTTTTCAAACAAATTCTACAGTTCATTTCCTATTTTTTATTACTGTGGCTTTTATTTTGTATTGCTTTCCTATGTCTTACTATCATTAAGTTTATTAACTAGTTTTTCCACCTTATTGAATTTAACACTCAGGCTTTTCTCCTAATTTTTAAAATGTAGAAATACAAAATTTGAGCTTTTTAATATTCCCATGTGCTTGCAAATGGGAATATGTGATATGCTATCTATTTTGAAACATGTACATATTAATATTTTCTAAATAGTCATTTTTTTTCTTTGATCAGAGTTTTTCAAGAAAGTTTCCTGTGTTTGGTTGATTTAGATGTCTAAACAAAGTTCTTCCTAAATTTATCTATAGATTAATATATCCTCAAATAAAAATAACAATTTTTATGTTAGTATAGATAAGCTGATTTTACAATATGTAGTCTTCCAAGGGAAACTTCTTTTGACAAGAGACACAAACATAGGTTTAGATATGCAAGAGATTTATTAGGGGAAATACCCTTACAAGTTAAAGGGAAACAAGCTAAGTGAGACTGGAGACAGTCTTCAGTCTGTGATGCGTGTCAATCATTTGTGAAGGAGAATGAGGTAAAAGGAATAATTGGGCAGGGAGACACTTAGACTGCAGCACAGTACTGCAAACATTTTGGCCAAAATAAGGAGGAGTTCTCAAGATAAGTCATCCACTAGAAGAATGCCACATTTTGCAGGAAAGGGGATGCAAGGGTCTCGTTGCCATGTTCAGTTAGCCATTTCCAGGAAGTAGGTTAAGTAATGTATGGCCCTGGTGAGAATGTCATAGGCATAGGTCTAAATAGATTCTTGCAATATTCCATTTTAAAAGGGTGCTCTGTGGGGGTAAGAATCTCAATTCTTTAAGACCCATACTTGTGGGAATACGAAGCATAAAATCCTCCAGTATGTAATCGAGAATGATGGTAAATACAAGACCTCTTTTCCACCTCTTGGCTTCTGGACCCATATATCATTGTTATTTAAGATATAACAAGACACAGATGACTTTTATTTAATCCATATGTGGTAAATTCTCAATATTCATGGATTCCTCATCTGTAGATTCAACCAACTGCTGAAAAATAATATTCAAATAAATAAATAAATATCAATGCAACAATAAAAATAATTTTGAAAAACAGCAAAACAACTATTCACATAACATATGCATTGTGTTAGGTTTTTACAAGCAATCTAGAGATGATTTAAAGTATACAGGATAATGTGTGTAGGTTATATGCAAGTACTATACTATACCATTTTATATAAAGGACTTGCGCACCTGTAGATTTTAATAAGGAAGAAAGACCTGGACCAATTCCCTGAAGATGCTGAGGGATGATTGTATTGCATTTTGCAGGATGGCATTCTATCTTTTAGAATGCTGCCTGTAGGCATGAACTCAATTGTGCTTTTAGTAGGTACGTTATATATTAACTGAGACTAGCCACCTCTGGATGGTGTGACATGTCGTTCGACCTCTTGATACTATTGAGGGTCTTTCCCCACACATTCCTGGCCGTGACTCGGGTTGCTTGATCAGGTTCTGCATTGCATGGGATTCCATACCCATAGATGAGGGCATTCCTTAGGTCTCTGTATAATGTTACTGACAGAGGTGCTGCTGAAAAGAAAGGCAAATGCTTGTCCAGAAGAGATATTCACACTTTTAAAGACAAACCACAGTTCCTGCCAGGATGTAAAGAAATCAAAATGGACAAAGTGGACATTTTTCTCTTGGAGGAATACTGCTGTATTTGGAATTTAGCATTAAACCCTAACAAATTGGCCCTTTGGATACATCAGTGACTAGATTTACTTTGATGAGTGGGAGCCCATGCTATGGATTCCATTTATAGTGTCTGACTATGTCACCATGGCATTTTCTCTCTATGCCCAATCTACTGGATTAAGAGAGACCAACAACAAAGACTGGTTATTGACAACTGTCTTAAGTAATGTTGTCATGTTGTCTACCTAATCGTTCAATTCCTTTTCTCTGATAATACTCTCTGGTGAGCATTAATCTGTAATATAAAAATCTTCATTCTTTATGCACACTTCTCTCTGTTCATTCACATTATTCTTGCTCAGATGTCTATATATTCTTATCTCAGACCATTTTTCTTTTACAAAAAGTGGATGAACAGATGCATTGCTTGCAGCTTTGAAATCGTGAATACTCACCCTCTTTACTATCATTTGAGGCGATGCTGAAACATAATTGAGTGCAGCTGCCACCGGTTTTAATCTTGCACTCGCATAGTGAGATTAAAAATTCCCCAAAACCTTCAAGCAGATTTTTTTTTTTTTTGCTGGCTTAATGAGATCACTTACTTTCCAATACAGCTAAAAGCCCAAACTGGGTCAGGGATACAAGGCAACTGGTAGGTGACAAGAGGGTCTGGGACATCTGCTCATATATCTTATCTTCCTATCACTCCACTGAGGCTTAATCTAAAAACATTTTTTCCAGTTTATAATGTTTTTGGTTTTTTGTTTTTTTTTTTGAGTCGGAGTCTCACTCTGTCGCCCAGACTGGAGTGCAGTGGCTGCTCCCGGCCACCGCAGCCTCGACCTCCTGGGCTCCGGCGATCCTTCCGCCTCAGCCTTCCAAGTAGCCAGAATTACAGGCATGTGCTACCATGCCCAGCTGATTTTTTGATTTATTGTGGAGGTGAGGTCTTGCTGCCCAGGTGGGTCTCGAACCCACAGGCTCAGGCAATCCACTCACCTCAGCCTCCCAAAGGCGCGGGATTACAAGCTGAACCACTGACACTCGGCCTGATAAAAGGTATAACTTCCTAGGTCTTACAGAACTGAACTCATAACAGGCAGTTTTGTATACACAGTCACTTAGAGCACCGTGGCCAAACATTCTGTCTCTGGGAGGGCTGGTTCTTAAAAGGCATATAAGTTCTTGATGCAAATGAATGACTTTGTACACAGATTCAAAGAGATGATGATGCCATACTCTAATTGAGACTTTCTATTAGATCCACATTGCATATTCTCCCCCTTGCAGATAACTCAGTTACCAAAAAATCTCTGAATTGTATGACCCAATCATATGTCGACCTACATTACAGCTTCAATCTTCTCAAAAGCTCTTTTCTCTTCAAAAAACCCCTTTCTCACGTGGGCTCCACTCAGAGTCAGCTGCCTTTCTTATTTCATGTTGTATGGTCCACAGCAAAATTAGTATGACAAAGAACGTGTGACACAATATGTCTTTTAGTTTGAAAAGGACATCCTGGCTCCTGGTCCTCTAAAATGTACTGAGTTCTCTATTGTGAATAGAGCTGCGACAAACACATGTGTGCAGGTGTCTTTTTGGTAGAATGACTTGAGCTCTTCTGGGTCTATTCCTAATAGGGATATTGCTGGATCATACGGAAGGTCAATTTCTAATTCTTTCAGAAACTACTACACTGTCTTCCAAAGAGGTTGCACTACTTTGCACTCCCACCAGCAGTGTAGAAGCACATGGAGCTAACCATGACTGAATAAAAAAATGTGGTACATATACACAATGGAATATTTCACAGTCATAAAGAAGGACAAACATATGGACTTAGTAGCAACTTGGATGGATTTAGAGTCTATCATGCTCAGTGATCTATAACAGAAACAAAGAACAGAGTACCATATGTTCTCACTCATAAGTGAACCTTGAACAATAATTATAATACTACAAAAAAGGGACTGGCAGTAGTAGAAAACTGCCAGGGAAATGGGAGTGGGTGGGATTGGCAGTTGAGAGAAACTGCCAGGGGAGGGTGTGCACACCTCATCAACAAGGATATCTGCATAATGAACATTTGTATACCTAACCCTGAATTGTATCCACATATTTAAGATAAAGAAAAAATTAAAATAAAAAATTAGATAACATAAAATAAAATAAAATGTACTGAGTTCTCAAATCTTCCTAGGGCTTATCTCACACTCTCTGGAGCACATTTGTCTTACCAAGACTACATTTTGCTTATCTGATCTAGTCAACATGATTCCACAGCATGAAAATTATAATCGTGTAGGGGATGCCCAGGTTGTCTAGATCTCTTCTATGACAGAAGGTGAGTTAACAGAGTTCAGACACAAACTGTTAGGTGAATATGTTTGCCTGTCCCAAATAAATGTGAGCTGTTCTCAATGCTCTTTCTAATTTAAGTAGAAAAGAAGCCAGTCAAGAAATCAATGGCCAAATGCCATGTATTTGAGGCCGTATCAATGTGTGTCGGCAATGATGTCATGCCTGGCATAGCATCTTCTATCAGAGCATTCCATTGTTGCACTTATATATTAATCATTCTCTACAGTCATTTCCCAGGATCCAACCAGTTACCACAGAGGTCAGACAAGATAATTAAATAGAAGCTGGGCATGGTGGCTCACTTCTGTAATCCCAACACTTTGGGAAGCAGAGGCAAGAGGACTAGCCTGAGCCTAGGTATACGAGACCCCCCCTGGGCAACTTGTCGAGACCTCATCTCTCCAATAAAAAAAAAATTAATTAGCTGTGTGTGGTGCCATGCACCTGTAGTTCTAGCAATTTGTAAGGCTCAGACAGAAATTTCATCTGAACTGAGCAGGTTGAGGTTGCTGTGATCATGCTACTGCACTCCAGCCTGGGCACCATACTGAGACACTGATTCAACAATGACAGCAAAGAAAATTAAATAGAAATCACATAAAGACTACCCACCACCCTGCAAGCTTTTATATTTTAATGGTGTATGGGTTGAACTGTGTCCTCGAAATTTATGTGTTGAGGAACTAATCTCTAGTACTTTATTTGGACAAAAGGCCTTCAAAGTGGTAAATAAAGTTTAATAAAATGTCAGGTAATCCCTAATCCAATGTGAATGTTGTGCTTTTAGGAAGAAGAGATTAAGACACAGACATGTGACCACACAGAGAAAGACTATGTGAGGACAGAGAGAAGATGGCCTCCTTCAGGCCAAAGAGAGAGGCTTCCAAAGATATCAAACCAGACAACACCTTGATCTTGAACTTGTAGCCTCCAGAACTGTGAGGAAATAAATTTCTGTTGTTTAAGTGACCCAGCTGGCAGTGTTTTATTATGGCAGCTATAGAAAAATAACACGGGTGGTGACATTAGACTCTACCATTACCCTTGTCCATGAAATATTGTATGTAAGTTAGTGTTTTGCCTGGGGGAAGGGAATCATGTCAGAAACTTCTATTTGGTATGCCTCAAGGAGACAACTCTTATCCCACAGGTCAATAAGCCAATGTGGAATTTAAGCAAATTGTCAAGTAGATCAATTCCTACTATGTATTCAGGGTCTGGAGAAATAGTAACTGGGTGAACTCTTAGATCTTCTGGGACCAATATGAACAAGGCTCATATTGCAAAAATTCTACTTATTACCTTGCTATTGTAAGCTCTGAATTTACCAAGAGGCTCAGCGTGATGCTTTGGGGCTCTAGGTAACATTGTCAACTCAGACTTTATGTGCAATATTTGGAAATATTGGCATATGCGTTCTCTGGCAAAGTCACCTGAGTGAATGATCATAGATCCTTTTAAGGAAGAACTGTATCAAGTACTTTATTATGGGTGTCCTGCTAATACCGTGATCCTAGACTTGCAGCCTCCAGGACTGTGAGAAAATAAATTTCTGTTGTTTAAGTGACCCAGCCAGTGGTATTTTGTTATGGCAGCCCTGGAAAAATAACACAATTGGTGATATTAGACTTTACCATTACCCTTGTCTGCAAAATTTTGTATATTATTTAGTATTTTGGCTGAGGGAAGGGAGCTATGTCTACTCAGGGACACAGGCACCTCTTCAGTCTATAGTTTCTGGGTCTGTAAATAGGCTGAAGTCTGAGAACTGAATGAGGGATTACGGATTTTTATTGGAGTGGTTTCCATTAACAACCCGTTCCTAGGTTCTTATCTCTCTCTGGTTGTACATTTGTAGTAGACTCTTGTTGGTGACATGCTTATTTTGTTCTTAGAAACTTCATTTATGCTTTATGAA
This sequence comes from Cephalopachus bancanus, assembly GCA_027257055.1. Taxonomy (NCBI): domain Eukaryota; kingdom Metazoa; phylum Chordata; class Mammalia; order Primates; family Tarsiidae; genus Cephalopachus; species Cephalopachus bancanus. The sequence goes on from JAPVLO010000010.1 coordinate 16,071,445, forward strand.
TTGTTTCCACAATTCCCTGTGGGTGAAGCTTACCAGTGATTAAAAAGATTGTGTCCTTTTGACTTCTGGAATTCAACCTCTCATCATCAGGCTTCTATTATTTTGGTGGCCTCATCATTCCTTGAATACTAACAATTCCTGCTGTGAATGAGTCTTCTCTTCTCAGCGCTGGTTCTCAAAGAATTGCTATGATTGAGCTTAGTGTCATTGGTTCATTCCTGAAAGCCTTGGTAACTGAACACTCGCTGAGCCTTCTTTTGGAACAAAAACCTATTCCTGTACTCCTATTCTAGCATTCCACATTTTCTTAGCCTCTTTATTCTTTTGACTTCCCTCCTCTTGGGCATCGCTTCCTCAAGATTTCTAAGAGACAATCTAGTGATGAGTTTTTCTTATCCATTGGCTTGTCTGCCAGGTGTCCCCCCAAATGCCCCTTAATCAATGAATTCTTGCTTAATTCAGTTGTACATTTTGCCCCTCTTGATGTGGCATCCTAAAAATCCAATACATTTATGCTCCCTAGGTTCCTAGTGAAACATACTAGCTAATTCTTATAGCTCTCTTAGTGAACAACATCTTTCTTGCCTTGTCAGGATCAGTATATATTCAGTAGTGCTATGTTGAAATATAATGCTAGTTATTAACCTTATCATCAGGAGAAAAGATAGAGAAATCTTTAGGGTATACAAGTTGACTTAACAGAGAGAGGCTTCTGCAGTATCTACTAATACTAGATATATTCTAGCTCCTACTGAAAAAGAGTATGTCACCTATACAATCTCTAGGGGCTCAGATGTGATTCTCAGAGCAAAATACCCTCAGAGTATCTCTGTGAGCATTTCCTCATCTCATGTTCTAGGAGCTGAAGGAATTTCCAACCACAACCCTGGTCTTACTTTTTACCTGTAAATATCTCTAGAAGTCTGGTTCTAACTATCACTTTCTCAGCTTGCAGGACAATTGTGTCTGCTCTTTTCAAGAGAAAAAGCATGCCATATTTACCTAATAACTGATATTGATCCACAACATGCATCGACTTGCCCCCAGAATAGATAACCCCACTCTCTCTGGAATAGTCATACTTCCTCCAATATGTTTCCAATGACTGAAATATTGCACCTCAAATGGCAGTGTCCCAAGTCAGAACATTTACCCAGGTCCTCCATGAATATGTGAATTCTTTAGCAATTTGGTTACCACCTTTTCCTATAGACGATCAGTGACCACATACTACTCAGAGTGCCATTTTCTTGGCTGCCATGTGTGAGTGAGCCAGTACCAAATCCTATACTTTTGCCTATTTTATTGAATGTTCTTCGAAGAAGGAAACAAAGATGGGAACACATGTACGTGAGATTTATTTATGGAAACAACTGAAGAATAACTAGCCCCAAAGCAAAGAAGGTAGGGAGAGTCATCAGATACTAGGTGGTTTTCATCAGTGGAGGAGAGGGGCATGGAAGGAGGGCTGGGTAGGAAGAGACAACATTGCAGCACAACTTTAAAGCAGTTTCATTTAGACTGATGTTGAGTCTAAAATCTTCAATGGATAGTGTCTCATGTCTCACAGGAATAAAACTGCATTAGGACCAGGGTTGTGCCTAACCATTAGCTAGAAGAAGACTTTGCAAAGTGGGACCACAGTGTAAAAGTGATGATGGATCCAGAAAAGCAAAAACTGGGACCATCAATCAGACATGCTCTCTGTGGCAGGATATCTGAGAGGCAGATTTTCATGACTTCCCCAGATGATGTCTAATGTTCAATAGAAAATTGTTTAAACTGGAATGTCCTCCATTCTCCCAGAGACTTTTATTCTCTCCTCTTCAATTAAAGACATTTTAGAGAGGCCCTGCTAGGTTTTTCTCTATATACTTCCTGCTTTCTCTTGAAGAAAAGTTTGGAGTTCCTCTTGATGGTGTTCTTTAATGTAGACTTAATAGGGCACATTCCTAGCAGCTTAGGGTAGGATGTGGCAGACTTTTCTGATTTTTCACACTTATACAGATATAGGTTTTTCTTTTCTTATTGTCTTTGATCATATAATTCCAATTTTGAAAAGGGAGTTAGAAGACCTGCTCATATCACTGTCTTCCTCAGATGTTCCCCTGCTCCATGTAGAATCTGCCAGCTTATTCAACGTGTCTAACTGAAGCATGGATCCTGTCCTGGTTCTCATTCTTCCATATTCAAAAGAATGAGGCCTCTTATCTAAGAAGGTGATTTATTTTAACAAGGCATCTACGTGGCAATAAACAAAAAGTTTAAATAGATAAAAATGAGCATTGTCTTGCAAAAAGATAACATAAGAGCATGAATTCAACTAAACCCAGTAGAGGTATTCTTTCATGTTTTTCACAATTAAGTATTTCTTTTTGGAAAAATTAGGAATTTATTAAAGGGAAGATACGTTGTGAGGGGCACAACAGGCAGAAAAGCAGTGAGAGCAAGATTGCTATCTATTCACAATTATTTCCAAAAGATTATTTGTGCATGTGTTGAATAATTAATTTATTTGGGGGGTTATTTTATCTTTTTAGAAAATTAATGCAATCAAATTAAATTAATGGAATATTAATTTATCTTTCAAGAAGCGTCTTGTTCATCTCTGCATTAAAAAGGCCCCCAAAAAAGAACACAGAGGAGAAACTATTAGAATTGAAATAGTTGCATAGAGGTAGAATTTTTTAATGACCATGCATATTATTCTTATATTTAGCATATGTTGATTTCAGTCATTGACAAAATATTTTAAAATAGGGACAAGAATATTTTTTTACTGATAATGGATATATAGATTGGTATTCTCCCATTTTATATCCAATGTGGTAATAGTGAATTCTTAGTTGTTATTTTTAATAAGTGAGATAAGATATTAAAGAGAAAAAAAATCAGCTAAACTAAACCATACCTTTTTATATTGACTTTTAATTTTTTCATATAGTTTTTCAAAGTGTATTGTCTCCTCCAATATTTTAGAGTTGTTATTACCATATTTAATTTAATAGCAATTTAAAATTAATTTTTAATTTAGTGTTTCCTAAACATTAAGCAGAAAGTTCATATAAATATACACACAAACAACACATTTCTTTGGCACAAGATATAAACAAATTGTGTAATAATTAAAAATCATCTAGTATTGTTCACATTTTTATCTGATGTAAGTGAATTGAGAATAACCTCACTGGACTCTTGCTAGTCACTCAACTCATGGCAACTGTAAGTGCCAAAATCTCTTAATAAGTAAGTTAATCACTATTAATGTTCCAAAGAGATGCTCATTAGCAAATATTTTTTAGAGGGAATTAAGAAAATAGGTTGAGGTTTCCCCATCCAGCCTCAGCTGTACCTCACCGGCCAGCCCCTACCTGCCTCACACCACCACTGCAGACAACTCCTCCTCGCTCATGTGGCCCCATAGGAAGAAGAGCATGAAAATAAAGCAGATTCTCATTCTTTCCTGAGATCATGTAGAAAGACTCCTAAAGGTGGCAACGGCATAGGTGGATCTGTGAGACTCTCTGAACTTGAGTTCCCAAAAAGACTCTTACTTTTCTTCCTGCAACTCTCTGCCCACTGCCAGCCGCACTGGTACAAGGCCCGGGGAACGTTGGTCCCATGCAGGGCCAGGTACTGTGGCCTGGTAGCAGCTGCTCCACAATATGTAACTCCAGCTGGCCGGGGAATCCCGAATCCTGGATCCCAGCTCCCTCCCTGGTTACATCATCGTGACCAGCACCCAGCACCAAGCTGCCGATCACCCAGGGAGGCTCTGGGCGTCTACCCCTCAGAGATACCATTCCCATTACTGGCTGAAGTGCCCTGTGAGGAACCCAGAGCCACCACCTGCCCTCTGAAGCTTTGGAGATCTGGAGCCCCAGGCCCACCCTGGCTGAGGCACTCAGCATGCGACTGCAAACTTGTGTAAGGGAGCTTGTGTAAGGTGCTGATTGGAGGCTTCCAGCTCCAGAGGAGGGAACCCCCGACCATCTCCTCCACCCCAGCCTGCTGGTGGTACCCCACATCCAGTGCCCAGCTGTGCAGCTGGTCCCACCTAGAGACCCACACGAGCATCCCTAAAAGTGAAAGTAAAACTCCCACCTCTGCCATTTTCAAGGCAGATTTGCATTGCCCTGCTCACCTATCAGAGCCTCCACCTCGCTTCCCATGGTGACATTGTTAAACAGGAGACAAAGACCCTCCCCTATGCCAAACAGAGACAAGTCACAGATCTCCCAAGCAGCAGGCTAGCTGTTTGCAACAAAAACAGAAGGGAGAGGCTGGAGGTTAGAGCTCAAGGGACTTTAGCCATTAAGAGACGAGAGAAAAATCTACACAAATGAAGAAAAACCAAAAGAAGAATATGGGTCTCTCCCAGACTCCTAGGAGGGCAGACACTGAGAAAACTGACTTCAGAATGCAAACAATGAAGAGCCCCGAGAATGGTCTCAAACTACAAATCTAGATATCAAGACATTAATGGAGAGATTAAAAAGAATTGAGGAGAGACAAGACGAAACTAGGAAGGAGCTGATATCTGAGATAACAGTAATAAAGAATAGTGTGAATGAAATAAATAACAAACTGATAAGCATGGAAAGCAGAATTACTCAAGCAGAAGAAAGAATCTCAGAGCCTGAGAACCAAAATAGAGAACTAACCCAAACTCTTAAAAACATAGAAAACAAGCTAAAAAAGACAGAACAAAACCTTCAAGAGTTGGGCAATTACTTCAAGAGAGCGAACCTAAGAGTAATTGGCCTTCCTGAGGCAGAAAGAGAGACAGAGACTACATCGGAACAAACTTTCCATGAGCTCATTCAAGAAAACTTCCCTTATCTAATCAGTGATGCAAAAATTCAAACACAAGAGATTCAGAGAACCCCTGCAAGACAACAAATGAGAAGACCAACTCTTAGACACATAATAATTTGCCTAAACAAAGTAGGCATAAAAGAAAAAATACTAAAGGCAACAAGAGAAAAAGGCCAGATCACCTACCATGGAAGACCAATTAGAATAGCAGCAGATTTATCTACAGAAACCCTGCAGGCTAGGAGAGCTTGGAGCCCTATCTTCAAAGTCCCAAAAGATAAACAATTTCAACCAAGAATAACCTACCCAGCCAGATTCAGCTTCATCAGCAAGGGAGAATTAAAATCTTTCCCAGATATCCAATCCCTAAGAACTTCTGCTGCCACCAAACCACCTCTACATGAAACACTCAAGAAGGTACTAAACACAGAAGAAAAGGGGGAAAAAAGAACAATGTTCTTCACGAGCACAGGAAAAATAATAAAATACACATGAACCAACCCCCAAAACAAAAGAAAGACAATAAACCAAGTGAAAGAACAACTCTGTAAGAACTCTATGATAGGGACGAACTCTCACATTTCAATAATTAGCCTGAACATGAATGGACTAAATGCATCACTGAAAAGATAAGGAATGGCAAAATGGATAAAATATCATCAGGCAACAATATACTGCCTTCAAGAGAATCATCTCACTAGAAAGGACATGCACAGACTCAAAGTAAGAGGATGGGAAACAAATTTTAAGCGAATGGAACACAAAAGAGAGGAGGAGTCAAGATCCTAATTTCAGACAAAATACCGTTTAAGCTATCAAAAATTAAAAAAGATACACAGGGTCACTACATAATGATAAAAGTTTCAATCCATCAACCAGAAATATCTATCCTAAACATATATGCACCTAACATAGGTGAACCAACTTTTATAAAGCAACTCCTAGGAAAACTAAAGAAGGATATTGACTCTAACACCATCATAACTGGGGACTTTAATACCCCACTCACAACCCTAGACAGATCATCAGGACAAAAAAATCAGCAATGAGATCCGAAATCTCAATGTGACTCTGGACCAAATGGACTTAATTGATACCTACAGAACACTCCACCCAAAGACCAGAGAATACACATTCTACTCATCACCGCATGGAACTTGTTCCAAGATCGACCACATAATTGGCCATAAATCAAGCATAAGCAAATTTAAAAGGACTGAAATTCTACCATGCACCTTCTCGGACCACAGTGTAATAAAAATAAACATTGACACCAACAAGACCCCCCAAAACGCACAAAGACATGGTCACTAAACAGCATGATGCTAAACAACTCCTGGGTCAATAATGAAATCAAAACAGAGATCAAAAGATACCTGGAAACAAATGAAAATGAAGAAACATCTTACCAAAATCTCTGGGATGCCTTAAAAGCTGTAGTAAGAGGAGAATTTATATCCCTAAAAACACACATGAAGAAAATGGAAGGAGCACAAATTAACAACCTAACATTCCACCTAAGGAAGGTGGAAAAGCAAGACCACAAAAACCCTAATTTCAGCAGAAGAATCCAGATCACCAAAATAAAAGCCCAAATCCAGGACATAGAAGACAAAAAGACAATACAAAAAATCAATGAAACAAAAAGCTGGCTCTTTGAAAGGATAAACAAGATCGATGGTCTCCTAGCTAGAATGACCAAGAAAAAGAAAGAAAAAACCCAAATAAGCACAATCAGAAACACAAAAGATGAAGTCACATATATGACCCTGAAGAAATACAAAAGATCATCAGAGACTACTATGTACACTTGTATGGAGATAAACTTGAAAACCTCAAGGAAATGGAGGACTTTCTGTCATCACACAACCTACCTAGGTTGAAACAAGAAGAAATTGAGACCCTAAATAGACCAATAACGATCAAGGAAATTAACTATGTAATAAGAAAACTACCTACAAAAAAAAGCCCTGGACCAGATGACTTTCCAGCAGAATTTTACAGGACATTTAAGGGCAAACTGATTCCAATCCTACTGAAGCTATTTCAGGTGATTGAGAAAGATGGAATCCTCCCCAAATCATTTTAAGAAGCTAACATCACATTGATACCCAAGCCAGGTAAAGATCCAACAAAAAAAGAGAACTACAGGTCAATATCTTTGATGAACATAGACGCTAAAATTCTCAACAAGATCCTAGCAAACTGGATTCAACAACACATCTCAAAAATCATCCATTATGACCAAGTAGGCTTCATCCCCGTGATGCTAGGCTGGTTCAAGATTCGTAAAACAATAAATGTAATTAAATACATCAACAGATGTCAGAACAAAAACCACATGATTATATCATTAGATGCAGAAAAAGTTTTTGATAAAATCCAGCACCCCTTCTTGATAAAAACCCTCTAACATCTAGGCATACAGGGAACATACCTCAAAGTAGTAAAAGTCATCTACGAGAAACCCACAGCCAGCATACTCCTAAACGGACAAAAATTGGAACGATTTCCCCTGAAAACTGGAACAAGACAAGGATGCCCACTCTCACCCCTCCCGTTCAATACAGTATTGGAAATCCTGGCTTGAGCAATCAGAGAAGAGAAGGCAGTCAGGGGTATTCAAATAGGAAAAGAGCAAGTCAAGTTATCTCTCTTTGCAATGACATGATCATGTACCTTGAAAACCCAAGAGAATCTGTCAAAAACCTCCTTACACTGATAAAGGCCTTCGGAAAAGTCTCAGGATATAAAATAAATGTGCAAAAGACAATCACATTTCTTTACACCAATAATAAAAAAACAGAAACCCAAATAAGAAGCACAATTCCATTCAAAATAGCCACACAAAAAAATGAAATACCTTGGCATCTTCCTAACCAGAGACATGAAAGACCTTTACAATGAAAACTACAAAACTCTGCTCAAAGAAATCAAAGATGACACAAATAAGTTGGAAAATATCCCATGCTCGTGGATTGGAAGAATCAACATTGTGAAGATGTCCATCTTACCTAAGGCAATCTATAGATTCAATGCAATACCTATCAAATTACCAGCAACATTCTTCTCAGACCTAGAAAAAAAAAAACAGGAATTCATATGGAAACACAAACAACCAAGAATAGCCAGAACAATCCTCAGCAAAAAAAAACAAAGCAGGTGATATCACATTACCAGACTTCAAACTTTAGTATAAAGCTACAATCATCAAAACAGCTTGGTATTGGTATAGGAACAGGCATATAGATCAATGGAATAGAATTGAGATCCCAGAAGCAAAACCTCAATTTCTCAACCAACTCATCTTTGACAAAGCCTCCACCACCTACCACTGGGGAGAGGAGAACCTATTCAGTAAATGGTGCTGGGAAAACTGGCTGACCACATGCAGAAGATTGAAACAGGACCCCTATCTATCTCCATACACAAAAATTGACTCCAAATGGATCAGAGACCTGAATGTAATATCTCAAACCACAAGAACCTTCGAAAATGAAGGACATACCCTCATGGAAACTGGAACTGGCATCCAATTCCTGAACAAAACTCGAAACCCACAGGCCATAAGGGATAAGATAGACAAGTGGGACCTCATTAAACTCGCAAGCTTCTGCAAAGCCAAAGAAACCATCAAGAGAGCAGGGAGACAGCCTACAGACTGGGAAAAAGGATTTGCCAATTCCAGGTCTGACAAAGGCTTGACATCTTGTATCTATAAGGAACTCAAATGTGCTGAAAAGAAATAAACAAGCAACCCCATTATAAAATGGGCAAAATATATGAACAGACACTTCTCAAAGGAAAACATCTGAGCAGCCAACAGACACATGAAGAGATGCTCAACCTCACTAATCATCAGGGAGATGCAAATCAAAACCACACTGAGATACCACCTAGCTCCAGTCAGAATGGCAATTATCAATAGCTCAGAAAATAATAGTTGTTTGAGAGGATGTGGCGAAAGGAACATTCCTACACTGTTTGTGGGAGTGTAAACTAGTGCAACCTCTGTGGAAAGCAGTGTGGCAATTTCTAAAAGCTCTAAACATCAACCTCCCATATGACCCTGCAATTCCCCTACTGGGAATATTTCCTGAAGAACTCAAATCACTCTAAAAAAGATACCTGCATGTGAATGTTTATCGCAGCATTTTTCACAATAGCAAGAACCCGGCACCGACCACGCTGTCCATCAAAAGAGGACTGGATTTTAAAAATGTGGTACATATACACAATGGAATACTATGCAGCGATAAAAAATAACAAAATCATGAATTTCACAGCAACCTGGATGGAGCTAGAGTCTATAATACTGAGTGACCTCTCACAGAAACAAAGATCTGAGTATCACATATTCTCACTCATATAGTGGACCTTGATCATCCAATGTACTACCATAAGAAAATGACTGACAGTTGTGGGAAACTATGGGGGGGGATGGGACTAATGGTAGTAAATATCTGTCTGGGGACAGGGAGACACCTGTTATCAACAAGGGGGGCTGAATGAAGCATATTTGTACACCTAACCCTTAACTGTACCCCACAATATCAAAATAAAAAATATTGATATATAAAAAAGAAAATAGGTTGAAAATCAGTAAGTTGCTTAATTAGACGGTGATTTAAAAGGTTTCTACTGTCCATGCAGTTTCTACATTTTCAGGATTTTATTTTGTAGATTATTTGCAATAACAATGTGCTATATCAAAATACTATTCAAAGAAAATATAGTAGTGCCCAGAAAAACTTAAAGAGATAACCCATTTATTTCCAAAAGTTTGATATTAAACCTTGCCAGTCACCTTAAAAATAAAAATACTAATACTGTGGTAGAAATGCCATTATCCAAGCTTGTATATGGTTTTGATTCAATGGTTATAGGTACCTTTTTAATTAGTAAGTATATGTCCAATTATTAGTTAAAAAAACTTGCTAGGCATCTTAAACTATATAATTATACTTAAAAATTGCATAATTATTCCTAATGACAGAGGAGATGAGGAAACAGAGATGTTGTAAGTAATACTTTTAAAGGAATTATTGGATAATTATTAATCTATATGAGTAACTTATTTAGAAATGAAGAATGTGTCATATATTAATAGATATAATTATATGCCTAAAAATTAAAAATCAACATAAAATATAAAAGTACTTAAGTTTTACATGCATTATTTTAAAAGTGATTTTGTGTTGGTTATAAATGCTGTGGTGTTTTTCACTTTTATGTTCCTATGTTTAGTCTCTGCTACCTGTGGTCAAATGGGTCCATTATCATAACCCTAACTGAAATCACTCAATACTACTGATTTTAAATAATCTGAATAGCTAACAAATAGAGTACCTTACTTGAATGAAAGTTCCTTTTGGTCCTTCTCATTATTTCAACCTATATAATTGAATTCTCCATTTCAAGAGTTGATTATTTGTCTCCCTACCGTCCGTGGACTTCCTGGAAATAAATTCAATAAATGAGAAAGTCAAGTTGTCAAGTCTAGGAAACCAAGTTTTCATTTTTTTTTTGAGTTGGAGTCTTACTCTGTCGCCCAGACTGGAGTGCAGTGGCCGCTCCCGGCTACCGCAGCCTCGACCTGCTGGGCTCCGGCGATCCTTCCACCTCAGCCTTCCCAGTAGCCGGAATTACAGGCATGCGCTACCATGCCCAGCTGATTTTTTTTTTTTTTTTAATTTATTGTAGAGATGAGGTCTCGCTGCCCAGGCGGGTCTCGAACCCGCGGGCTCAGGCAATCCACTCACCTCAGCCTCCAAAAGGCGCGGGATTACAGGCTGAGCCACCGAGCCCGGCTCATATATTTTTTAACCCAAGAAATGCTCATAAATTCCTGAAAAACAGTCTCATTGACATTTGGACTTTGCTTTTAAACATCATTTATATTTATTATATTTCTTCCAATTAGTACTTCAATTTGCACCGGTACTTGTGATAATAATTTTGCCTGATGCTCCTGTGTGAGAAAGCATATTAATAATTAAAGCAGTACATTCAAATTTGTATGGGTTTATGTATACATATATGAAAATAATTTTTCAAATGCACCCATGTTTCAGCGTTCATGTGCAACATAATTCTAAAATGAACAGAAAAATACTGGTAACTAAACTTCATTATCCACTTTTATCACAACTTTGTTGCCTTTATGGCTGCTGTTTCTGCTCTAAAATGCACTGGGAAAGAGAAAGAGACTATTAAAATTATTCCATGTGATACTAGTATGCCCTTTTCTGGATCTGTGTTACTGACTCCGCTTGAAAATTGCCAAGAATTTTAGAACAGTTGCTTTGATTTTATTACTATGCTATTGAAGAATGCTTAACCTGTGCACCTCGCTTTCCTCTTGCTGTTTTCTTTGTGAACTAACAAGCCATTAACGGTGGGGCTGGAGAACTGTGTTCATCTTGTGAAACTATTTCCAACAGCAGCCCTAAAAGCACCCTTTATTTTTTAAGATATATTAGTCTCTCACTCTCTCTAACAACATAGTGAAAAACTGGTTTTCTGAAGGGCTCAAAAACCTAATACCTGCAACTTACATATAGGAAGCAGTAAAATTTTAACATTGAGAAACCATGGCCCTAAATATGGCATTTTTATGTCTTTGAAGTGCTACATGTTATTGAGCTCAGAATGCTTTAACAAGGAGAGGCAAGAAGTTCCATAGAAAAAGTATCTGTAGTGATGTGCCCTTAAAAGACATCCTTAAGTTGTTTTCTTAGCAGAACATTTCCTGGACAAAATAAATAATTCTTTTTTTTACACTGCAGCAGGCTAGTCATTCACTCAGATATTAAAAGCAGATTACATGGGCTTTTTTCTTCTGAGTTGGTGTCTGACTCTGTCACCCAGGCTGGAGTGCAGTGGCACACTCACTGCCACCCAAGCGTCGACCCGCTGGGTTCAGGCGATCTTGCCGCCTCAGCCTTTCAAGTAGCCAGAATGACAGGCGCACCCTTACCATGTCCGGCTACTTTTTAAATTTATTGTAGAGATGAGGTCTCTCCAAGTTGCCTGGGCTGGTCTCCAACCGGTGGGCTCAGGCAATCCACGTGCCCCGGCCTCCCAAAGTGCTGGGATTACAGGCTGAACCACCGAGCCCGAAAACATGGGCTTTTCTAAACTTGAATATAAACAGCATGTTCATAAGAGAATTAGTTGTTGAAAGCACATTACATAGGGGATGAACCTCTTGCCACATAGCTGGCAATAATGGGTATGTGATTAACTCAAGCCCCAAATATTTGTTTTCATATTGTTTCTCCCTTTGTATAACACTTAATGTCAGTCATCAGGCACATGCTCTTCACAGCATGTTTTAGAGGACAACTACCCTAAACTTGCCATCCTATTTCCCAGTATGAGCAGATAGTAGGAGTCATGGAGTCATGGTTACCAGGAACCTGTTGTTTTCCCATCTTCACCATGGAATGTATACCTTGGAGCTGTCCTCTACTTCTTTCGTAGTCCATTTCCTCCAGTCTATAGAATGGTGACTTGACTGGTAATGTGCTCTACCTTGGGTCTTAATATTGGACCTGGGGCTTCTGTGGTTGACCTGGAGGTTGCAAGTGGAGATTGGACATGAGGGCTGAGGTGTTCTTCTCAGTGAGGGAAGATGTAGGGGCTGGAGAAGAAGGGAAAGGAACGTGCTGGTACCCTTGCCTTGGCCCTTCAAAGGCAGATGTGATGTGTGAGCCTAATCTTCCTCACTCAGTCTGTGAACTCCTTAAAGAACAACAACAACAACAACAACAACAAAAATCACAATCTTTATATCCTAAAGTCTGGCATTAAAAAAATTAAATTATTTAGTACAACTTTGCCCAACCTGAGATTAAAAAAGTGAGTCTGTGAGTAAGATCCTGCCTGAAGATGTTCTATATTAGATCTGCATAGTGTTTGATTTTTATTTGAATAAGTGTTTAAAATTGAAAAAAATTTGCATGATAATCTTGCTTCTCTGAGGAAAACATTTTAAAAACTCTGAGTTCACCCACATTCCCAAAGGGCGTCAGCAAAGAGTAGCTTCTCCCCAATTCCCAGCAGAGCTCGTGTAGTGAGTCCTGTTTGTCATGGTCCAGAGATTCCTTTGCGAACTCTTACAATCATTTTGCAGGTGCAATTACCTGCCTGGTCCCTATGGACATTCAAATGTGTTGTGATTTCAGTAAACATGTTAGCAATGAATGAGAAATTCGAACATAGAGGATGGAAGAATGGTATTTACATTCTGACCATCTCTGAGTGGTGATTAAAACAGAACTCCCCTGGGAAGAAGGATTGATTTTCACAAATGAACTGGTACTAACTCTGTATCTATGAAATTTAATCTAATGCTTAAATTTTGTGACAAATTACCCACAGACTCATTAGTCTAAAACAACTCCTGAATGTTAAATGTCCCTATTTGAGATTTTTTAGTCAGATAATTTAAAAAAGAGAAAATTTTGAATAGGGTCTGCTTTGTGTCTGGAATCAATTCTCTAATTTGAATTTCCTTGTTCTCTAAAGTGCTGTTGGAGATTTATGTATCAAAATGACTTGATGGCATAAGTATATTTTCCCTTTCAAAATATCACTTTATCTCATTAGGTTGAGAAATGTTCCTGTTAATATTTTCCTTTTTAGCACCAAATTATAAGTAATTTATGACAGAAAAAATGATAGGTAATTTATTATGTATGAGTTTGTATGTCATATTTCAGTTATCATGGGAACTTTGAATATGTTATGTGGTATTTTCTACTGCAATTGAAATAGATTGTGTTTGTATGACATATCTTAGTTAGACAAGTAGTTTTTTAATATGCTATAAAATATGTGATGGTTTGCTATTGATGGCATTTGTATGATAGCTGTAACTACCAGATAGAAAAGAAAATAGGGCATAGAGGAGATATTTGAAATAAATAAAAAAGTAGTTTTCTTCTGTGTTTAAAGGAAGATAGAATCTAAGAGGTTGTCTCATTTTTTTTTTTTTTTTTTGAGTTGGAGTCTCACTCGGTCGCCCAGACTGGAGTGCAGTGGTCGCTCCTGGCCACCGCAGCCTCGCCTGCTGGGCTCCGGCGATCCTTGCGCCTCAGCCTTCCGAGTAGCCGGAATTACAGGCATGCGCTACCACGCCCGGCTGATTTTTTGATTTATTGTAGAGATGAGGTCTTGCTGCCCAGGCGGGTCTCGAACCCGTGGGCTCCGGCAATTCACTCACCTCAGCCTCCCAATGGTGCGGGATTACAGGCTGAGCCACCGAGCCCGGCTGTTGTCTCATTTTTAAAGCTGCAGTTACAACCATTTGTCCATTATGAACTACCCCAAATTCCTTTCCCACTATTACTAGATAAATCTTTCAAATATACCATTGATTTAAGAAAGAAATCACTATATTCTAGTTGAATTAAAATCAGAGAAGATAAACTAACTATAATCTAAGTCCTAAACATAAACTTCATGCAGATATTTTGAAAAATCTCAGCTATGTGTTCTAAATGGTTGGGTTCGAAAGTATCCGATGTAGAAGCTATTTGTTTGTTGTCATTTGTTACAGTTCATGAAACTCGTTTCTGCACTCCAGATTGAAGATTTACTTAATGAGAAGAATCTGAAAAATCTCGACCCCCTCTGTTCCTCCCCCAATTATTTATTTTTCTTGTCTGTCCAACTCTAGCATTGCTCTTCTGCCTGGATAGCTGTAGAACAGACCTGTGTTAACAGAAGATTTTCTTGGTAAGGAACTTCATGCTGCGTTGAAGCCACAGTCTGTCAGTGAATTTCCCAAAAGACATGAGTACGTTATTGATCTGGTTTTCCTTCATGTTATCTTTGAATTCTTGATTTAACTTGACTTTCAGTGAATCAGTTAAAAGCTTACTGCTGAGGCATGCGAATTCAGTGACAGCTTTCAGTGCTGTAACCCTTATGAAGATATTTGGTGGTATGTACGATGCAGTGTAGTTGTCACTGCTTAGCATACAGCTGACACCTTAAAATGATCCATAATCCGTTACAGGACTATTCATGTGAGAGCTTCTACATAGACTCTACAGCCTGTTGGGACATCAGTGTCAGTACATACTCTGTACTAAGCTGTCTTCTGATCTGCAATACAAGGTCTAGGAAAGGACAATTTCAGAAAACAAATCTATTATTTAGGCTAAAACAAATGGAATAGCCATCTGTAGGAGTGTCTTTTCCAAAGAGATAATTTATAAACATGTGAATGAGAAGACTTGGTGAAATAATCTAATGAGTCGCCAATTATAAATAAAATTTAATATATATAGGAAGATATAATCTAATTATAATTTGTGAATTTGAGAATATGAGAGGGAGAGTATAATAGCATATTTATGAATATACTGTTGTAAATAATCCAATGGGATAGATGAAACTTATTTTTATGTTCTCTTTTAGGAATAACTTTGAAAGCAGTAAAGTATCTTCAGAGATTCCCATGGTTACCTATTTAAACCCAACATAATGATATTCTGAGTTATTTTATACAGTGGAAAGATAGAAGTTGATGTTCTATAGCCTAGAAGACACCGGGTATATACCATGGGCAATACAGTCTTTGGTATTACCAAGGGAATGACTCGAACTGCTACTAAGGCTACTAGGTGGCTAAAGTTACAGCAAAACATTTTTTGGAGGTCTCTGTCGTCCTAAACAATTTGATTTCAAAAACGTTTTAAAAGTGTATAATATGTGAGCTATAGTGAGTTTCAATGAAGATTAAGAATGGCTGATAGAGAAGAGGTTCTTAGGTATTTATCACTCTACTATAAAGAGTGTTCTTTCATTATCTTTTCTTTCATATCTCTTATGCCATTACTGGTTGATTTTATATCTCTCACCAAGAAATAAAGGTAACAATGCTATTTCCACTCCCAATGGTATGTTCCTTGGAACCTTCCTGCATCCAAACAATATAGATCTTCTTGCCTCTGAAAATCTTTAATACAATAAACTTAATGCGGTATATTTCATTACTCGTCACAGTGGGCAGAATCGTATTTTCTCCCACACACACAAGGATATGTTCACGTACTAACCCCTGATCACCATAACCCATGGTGAATAAGATTTTATTTGGAAAAGGGCAGATATGATCAAGTAAAAAAGAGGTCTTATTGGGTGAGGGTGGGCTCTAATCCAAAATCCTTATAAGACAAGGAGAATTTAGGCACCGACACAGAAGGGAAGAATGACATGTGAAAATGGTGGTGGACATTGGAGTGGTGCATTGACAAGCCAAGAAACACCAGGGGTTACCAGTCACCAACAGAAGCTAAAGGAGACATGAAACACATTCTCCCTTAAAACCTCCAGAAGGAGCCAATTTTGCTTACACTTTAATTTCAAACTTATGGCCTCCAGAAGTGTGAGAGAATAAATTTCTGTGTTTTAAGCCAACTAGTTTGTGAAAACTTGTTAGAGTAGCACTACAAAACTGATATAATCATCATCAGACACTGTAGCGCATGCCTGTAATTCTGGATACTTGGAAGGCTGAGGCGGAAGGATCGCCGGAGCCCAGCAGGTCGAGGCTGCGGTGGCCGGGAGCAGCCACTGCACTCCAGTCTGGGCGACAGAGTGAGACTCCAACTCAAACAAACAAACAAAAAACAATATAATCATGATGCTGCATCATCTAACATGGAACTCGTGAATATTGGCTTTCGATGATTCTCTCAGACTTTGCTATTTTGACTTATACATGGTGACCACACATATAAATCTTTTTTATTTTTTTTTTTGAGTTGGAGTCTCACTCTGTCGCCCAGACTGGAGTGCAGTGGCCGCTCCCGGCCACCGCAGCCTCGCCTGCTGGGCTCCAGCGATCCTTTCGCCTCAGCCTTCCGAGTAGCCAGAATTACAGGCATGCGTACCAAGCCCGGCTGATTTTTAAAATTTATTATAGAGATGAGGTCTCGCTGCCCAGGCGGGTCTCGAACCCGTGGGCTCAGGCAATCCACTCACCTCAGCCTCCCAAAGGCGCGGGATTACAGGCTGAGCCACCGAGCCCGGCTTCACACATATAAATCTTACGCAACGTGTGCAGGAGCCTTTGAATGATAACTCATGTTTTGGTCATATTAAGTTAACCATTTGGTATAAATGTAGAACAACACACCTTCCAGTCATGTCTTATCTTGAACTGTTTAGGCCGTAATCATTGCATTGCTGTAGTGTGACCTCCTTCAATACTAATGGAACCCCCTACTCCCTTTAGGGAGGACCCTAAGCAAAGGACTTGTCATAGGAGCATGAGGAGAAGGGCTGTTTGCACAGAATGTCAGTCCCTCTTTGGGCATTAGCTTAAGACTCTTCCAGGAGGACCCAGCATCACCACATCAATCAATGGCAATTGAGGACATCAGCTGGAAGAACACTTTGGGGTTGTAGAGTAGCAATCTCAAAAGTCCATTCAGTAGATACAAGTGCTCCCTCTGGGTGGGTTGGAAACCACGTGGCACAGATCTGCAGAAGACATGAGGTGACTACTTGGAGTTCCAGTAATGGAGTCTGCGCAAAATAAAGAATGTGCTGATTTGTAGGTGCTGAAGACCAAAAGTAACCCATACCACTGGCAAAGAGATGGGAAAGTGTTCAAAGCAAGGACCACATATTTAACTCAAGCCCAAGGGTGACAGAAAACTATTCATTTCAGGTCTGAAATCCCTGGCATGGTTCTGTGTAATATATGAGTGATGGTCACCCCAAAAATGTGCGTCAGCAACGTTCTGGTCACTCAATCTTGCATCGCCCCACTGAGGAATACCATGAGAACTATGGGAAGTGATTGGATCTCTGGCTTTCCTCAGGTTGGCCTCATAGGCAAGAGATCCACTGTTCCTCGGAGCATCTGATTGGCTCACATGTTGGGTGGGGGTCCTAGATTGCTTCAAAGAGGATAAAAGGAAACCAAGGCACAGGTTCAGGACTAGATCAAAACAACCCATCCAGATTGTGCTACTGGCTCATATCATCCCATCACAGAAAGAAAACTTAGAAAACTTTACAGGGTCCCTCCTAACAACACTCCATCCTTAGGAATGGGACTCAGGCAGGAAACCCGCTTTCACCTTGCCCA